>CM076572.1:330684503-331284503 GCA_034641835.2 Pinus albicaulis | reverse complement strand
AGTACACGAGATCAAGGTAATGGGCATGAGTGATGACTTTTTCCTCAGTAACACATGCCCCCATAGTGATATCCTTATGTTACACAACAATTTGTCACCGTCCCTGCAATTCCCCATCCCACACAATTGGAGGGCTCATTCCGTGACCTGTGAACAATGACATGACTTGAAACCACTTTCATGACATCCCTTTGAACATGAGCTTTCATTGCCTTGAAGACAAATCCTTGTGAAAAACCCTAAAAACACCCCTTTTTGCATTGGCGTGGGCATCCAGTTCATTACCCGCACCAATGGGGGAAATCCTTTAAAGAGGGCGTGCCAATTGGCGCTCTGTCCCAGAGTCGCACTCGTGCCAGCCATTTTAAGGAGTGTTTTTAAAAAATAAATGGCGGAAGTTTTGTCCTAACTGATCCAGAAACTGGTATCTAATTTGAGTTGGGAGGTTTGGCTCCGGATCTCCATGAAGAGGAAGTGGTTTTCCACCTCTCATGGAAGCTTCCTTGAGGATAGGGCCAATCCCATGATTGCCAGAATCCCAACTTCTCTTCCACCATCTATATAAGCTTGCCATTTCCCTTTACCAGCTAGTCTCCAAGAGTTCCCAAGAGCCATCAGAGCCTTATGCTGTAAGAGCCTTGATTCATTCCCTTAAGGCCAAATCCAAGCAAGGAGATTATTGTTGAGACATCTGAAGAGAGAGGCTTATCCTATCCCTGAAATGATTTTTCGAGACGTGTTCCGCTAGCGACCCTCCAAAGGAGAATTCAGCGTCAGAGCTAGGTTGTATCCTCCTTTGATTGATTAATGATAAGCAACTATTGGTTATGGTTCCACTCTTGTTGTTGATTATGATAATGAGTTATGTCTTCTCTGACTAACATATAGTTGCATATACTGGATTTTACGCTTGCGTTTGTTGTGTTTCTTGCATGTGTAGGTGTCTAGGTCATGGAGATGGTAGAAGTTAATGTCCTTGAAGCTAAAGGCAGAGCGCTACTTTCTCTACAAGCGATAGCGTTGGATTCCAGGTAAGCCTTCATCGCTGGTTGGTTTATTTGAAATTAGGAACCTGCACTATAGCGTGTGACGATTGTTGCTAGACCCGATGCAGGCTGTGTAGGGATCACCTCTGTCAGGGGGTTACCTCCTATGATTTGGTGACTCCATTGGGGATCATCTAGCTTGTTGTTGTTCTGCTTTATGAACTACAAACGGAGCACAAGGATCCCAGATAGCCTTGAAAGCCGCTCTTTTCTGCATTAGCGAAAGTAGATAGATCTTGCTTGATTAATCTTCGATCCTGGTTATGGGCGGAACACTTGGAGTATTGTCTTGTCTTTTCGGTCGATTCTTGACTTTGCTTGCTTGATCGACTCTTTGAGTGGCTCTTTTTGAGTTTTTGGCTTTTAGTTCGGCCCCCGATATCGGATACGACCTCTGCTTTAAATTTTCATCCCTTTCATGGTTGGCTTGATTGGCGCGGTTTCCACCACTGACGGTCGCACCAATTAGCGCGGAGTTGTCGGTTCATCACTCGCGCCATCCCATGCAGCGCGGATTACGGCTAAGCAGTCGCGCCAATCCTGTGAGGTACTAGGGTTTGCTCTGTTCTGAGCTTCTTGAGCTTGATCAGTGTCTTTGGTCTTGTTTTTTCGACTGCTTGAGTGTTCTGGAGCCTTGTTTGATTGGATGTGACCTTCGTCCTTTGGTTGTTTGCTCGTTTCCATCGATTTCACATTCTAGCCCTAGGGCATCTAGGTGCTCTTGTGTGTTGAGCCTCCCTTGGGAGTTTTTGGTTTCTGTTTGTTCAGTCAACCTTTTGATTGCTCCTCTACATTCTTTTAGTGGTTTTTTATCATTTTATTGCATTATTTGAGTGACTGGCTTCTTCTTCATTCGAATTCCGCTTTGTCTCGCTTTGAGCCTAGATTACATGGTTCATTTGAGTCTTGGAGATTCTACTTGAAGTGGTGAGTCTGGCCTTGGTTGGGAGAAATTCTTTGTTTTTTCAATTTTAGGCGTTGGCTCTTGTTGTCAGTTAGCAACCCGTGCCAATTTCCCATTGGCGCTAGTTGTCAGTGAGCAAGTCGCGCCAGTTGGCGTTAGTTGTCAATGATAAAGTCGTGCCAATTTCAGGGTGTGTGAAAATTGAGATTTTTTCCCTAAATCCTTCACCAGTGTGTCTTTCCCTTCTGGTATTTTCACTGTATGAGCATAGATTACATTGCTCATTGTTTGGAATGTCTTATTTCCATGATTTCTTGATGTAAAAGGGAATGAATGCCTTGTTTTGATCTCATGCTTTGGAAGTCCTCTTTGTGTTTGACCTCATATGTCTTGTCAACTTTTGAGGAAATTTGTTACAAAGTGTTTTGAAACAACGATTGCATTCTTAGTGTTTGATTACATCCTTTTTTTATTCATCCTTCCATTAAGAAGATTTGCATTTTTTTTAGTTTTCGTCTCATAGTTTTCTTTTTATGCATTAGATCACATTGCATTGAAAAGTGTTTTTTTGAGATCCATCATTGAACTTAGATTACATTGTTTAATGATCGAAAACTAGAAGTCGCTTTGATTGCATTCTCTTTCATTAAAAGCATGCATTAAGTAGATTCTCATTTCATCGAAAAATGCATTAAGTGCATTCTTATTATTTAAAAAGAAAAAGGAAACTGTGCATAGATTACAATTGCATAGTTTTCGAAAAAGAGGATTTTGCATAGATTACATTGCATTATTCGCATCGTTGAATGCTTTGATACTTTTGGATAGTGAAAGTCATCTAGTTTGGAAAAGTTTCGTTTTCGGTATTGCTTTTGTTGCATCATTGTTTAGTCTTCCCTTATAGATAGCATTCATGAATTGAAAAATTTTATTTTCTCATATAGAGTGCATTTAGGAGATTTTGAGACATTACATTCGCTAGGGCCTGAAAACTGAAATGTAATTGAAGATAAACCTTAAAATTTACTCAATTTACACTAAGGCAACATTGAAACATTAACGCAACATTTAGAGGTCTAGGCTAGAGACGTGTTCCGGCGTCTTTAAACCTAGTAGCTGTCGTTCGCCTCTTGGGTTTAGATAGTGCTAGTACGGACTTGTGCTCCTCGTACCATCGCGTATATAAAGGGAGACCCCACTAGGTTTCTATCCTTTATCCACAGGAAGCCGAGTTTTCCGCTCTATACCCGTGATACACCGGACACAACATTCGAGGAGATTGCCTGCACGTACGTTAAGTCCTTGGTTGATTTCTCTTTCATTTTGAAACCAAGGTGTATATTGCAGTTCACGGTTATTTGGTACACCCTTTGCCTAGTATTCCTGAGCAGTCATTTTGATCTTATCTGACTCTTTAAATTTGAAAAGATCATCAAGCGCTTGTCCTTTCACGCTTGTTTCAAAACTGAAAGAGATAGAGTCATCTTTCATCCGTTTCTTGACTCTTAAAACATGAAACGGTGAAGTTTCTAAGTTCCAATGTGGTAAAATAAATCACCTGCGATCACACACCCTTTTAGAGTTTGCTTGTTGGTCGTTTGATTGTGTGCCTTGGTTTTTAGCCCGTGTGCGGTTTTGAGTTATTGATGGCAACTTCTCCAGAGTTCACCAACCAAGGAATCCCCTCCGATGGGAATCCAAGTCCTTTTCCTCCTTTTGGGAATGTTGGTGCTCCTTACATGGCAACGTTGTCCCTTCCTGGGTTAACTGTTGGGTTGCCTGTTTGGTTGTTTTCAACCTCTGTGGTCCCGAATGTCTCGGATAATGTTCAATCAGTTCCTCCGCCAGAACAACATCATGTTGACTCCAAGGTGGACCTCTCCCCTTCTTTGCTTGTTTATGCATCCTCCTCTTCTACTTCGCTTGGTGAAAGTCTAGATTCGAGTAACCAGGTGGCTAAGAAGAAGAAGAAGAAGACAAAGAAGAAGAATTCTGATAAGCGAGAGGCTAAAGTTGCAGCTACTGCTCTTATTTATAAACCTTCCAAATCTCCGTGGAAAGTCAAGTTCCCTTGCATGCTATGCACAGGAGATCATCTTCTTTGAGACTTCCCTGGCATTCCCAAGGTGCTTGAAGAATGGTCTAGCGGTCGTCCGCCGTTGCCTTTGGCTTCCGGGAGTCAGGTTGGGGGCACATCCTCAACTGGTGCTGGTAAGGCTCCTAAGAAGCAGGGTAAGATTACGAATCCCTATAAGTTATGTGAATGGCACCATGCCATTCACCTTTGCCCGTATATGGATGAAGCCAAGAGAGTCTTGGACAACTCAACCATTTCTACACCATGCCTCCCAGCTGGTTATAAACGGCTTTCTTTGAGTCCTCCACCAGTTGATCCTACGATTAGTCAAGAGTCATCCTTGGTCGATCCCACTCCCCCGGAAATTAAATTCAGGAATCCATCCCTGACCAACCATTGGTTGTGGGATCGGTTGAGCTGGTCCCTTCTACGATACACCAGGTCTTTTCTGTGGAGAGTGGATCTCACCCCCCCCCCCATGTTCTTCTGGTTTCATCAGATTCTTCAGACGTGGAGAAAGATTCTCTCGTCCCTACACCTCAAGAAGCTGCTCCTCCACCTCCCGTGACGGAGGTTCTCGGAGGATACCCCTCCCACCTTCGAGATGGAGGTCGTGGAGGATGCTCCTTCTTCTTCCGTAACACCAGGGGAAGACCATCTCGATTCGATGGTAGCCCCTCCGAGTAGTTTGGTCGCTTCCTTTGATTGGAATCGATTCGTAGGATACCGCCTTCCATCTTATGTGCCTTTCGAGATCACAGTATAGGCTTTTGGTCTAGATGTACCCAACACCATTATAGATGAAGGCGCGTCTGTTAGTGTTCTATCCTCAACTACTTGGAAAGCTTTTGGCTCGCCTCCGCTTGCGCCTATTACGCAGAATTTGTTGGAATTTAACAGAATAACGAGTCAACCCTTAGGGATCCTTCCAAGGTTACCTGTTACTTTGGGAGGTAAAACCGTCCATATGGACGTGATGGTTGTTCCAGGCCCTTTGGATTTCAATCTGATTTTGGGGCGTGATTACACCTATGCCATGGGAGCGCTTGTCTCCTCCCTTTTTCGTGTGGTATGTTTTCCGCATGAAGGACAGATCGTGACCATTGATCAGTGTTCGTTCTTTGGTCCTGATGTGGCAGCTGGACTGCCATCATCCCTTCCTATTTTTTATCCACCTGTTGTATCTGCCCCACCGCGGGTCAACTATGTGGCTACCTACCCTGTGCCTGTACTCAGTGATAGTGCCGTTGTGCATGAGGTGCTGGGGGCATTGGGTCCTGACTTCCAGGATGTTTTCCTTCCCTCGGGAGTGGAACTCTTGGAAGTGATGAATTCTTATCCATTATGATGAGGTTTGTGGGAGAAAAGTTCCTTGTCTTGTGTCAAGCTCCTTAAAAAATGAAACAAGGTCGTTGGAGCAGAGTTCCTTGTCTTGTGTCAAGCTCCTTAAAGAATGAAACAAGGTTGTTGGAGCAAAGTTCCTTGTCTTGTGTAAAGCTCCTTAAAGAATGAAACAAGGTCGTTGGAGCAGAGTTCCTTGTCTTGTGTCAAGCTCCTTAAAGAATGAAACAAGGTTGTCGGAGCAGAGTTCCTTGTCTTGTGTCAAGCTCCTTAAAAAATGAAACAAGGTTGTCGGAGCATAGTTTGTTTTCTTGTGTCAAGCTCCTTAAACCATGAAAAAAGGTGTCCTGAGGATAGTTCTTTTAATGTGTCAACCTCGTTAAAACAATGAAACACGTTTCCTCTTCAATTCGAGTCTTTGATCAATTCTCGTAAAATCCCAGTCGAGTCTCTCTCTTGGTCTCGTAATTTGAACCTTCACTCCATCTGACTTTCATATGGACTGAAGCTTGGGGGGCATGTACCTCGAATTGAGACACCATGCTGGGGGCATGCTTACTTTTTCAAGCATAGTTTGTTTCCGTTTCAAGATTGTGTAAAAATGAAACCGGTTTCAAGCATAGTTTATCTTTGTTTAAAGCTTGTGTAAAAATGAAACCAACTTCAAGCCGAGTTTCCAGATTTCAAGCTTGTGTAAAAATGAAACCATTCCCATTTTACCTCTTGTGATTGCTATTTTATCAGCCTATTTTTGCCAGATGAGCCTTGGTTTTCTCACTCCATCATCATTATCTGCTTGGCCGATCATATGCCTTCACTTGGTAGTTTTACCCGTCCCTGAGGAACCACTGCGATGAGTGGTCTTGTTAGCCAGCCTCTTAACGTTTACTTGTTCTGAGCAGTTCCACCATTACCGGAACCAGTTGCTACCCTTTATACCACTCGTTCCTCCAGGAGGAGTCATCTTTCAGCTCTTTTCTGACTCTCTAAGCATGAAAAGATCGTCGAGTCCCTTGTCGTTTCGATCTCGTTAAAGTGGACACGAAACAACATCTAGCCAGTATACGTTAACCCCTTTTTCGGCCTGGGATAGATTATTTACGAAAAAGGAATACCCTAGCCTATCGCGACTAGGAGGTTCTCTCGGATTTTTTTTTCTACCTTTTCGGGTCTGGAGGAATATTTACGAAAAGGGACCGTTAGAGTTTACTTTTCTGTTGTCTTTTCAAACTCTCTAAACATGAAAAGACACCGAGTTCTCCCTTTTTCAGACTCGTTAAAACCTGATGACATTGGATTCAGTCGAAATGACGATATCCGAGTTCCTCCTTCCTAGGGCTCGTAAAATGTACTAGGATGGATTTATATGAAAAGCATATGCTATCCTCTTCAAGCTTGTGTAAAAATAAAGAGGTACTTACCAAAAATGGTGGGGAAAATGGAACCAACATCATTTTCGTGTCGGCAGTATGTCACTCTTGAACATGGCACTTGTCTGCATTCGTGTCGGGTTGGGGATATCTCATCTCGTTTTTTCCACTTGCCTCCGTGGGTTTGGGTGATCCCTTTTGGCCTCTCATCTGCTCTTTTCCTTGTCGTCATGACCCTTAATCTTTTGATGTCAAATACTTCCAAATCCACTGTCGTGCCGCCGATATGTTCAAGAGAAGTTGACCTCTGCAGATTTCAACTTTCCTCTGATTCTCATCTGATCGTGATTCACAAAGACATTATGTTCCTCTGTCTCGTGTCGATGATGTGGGAAACACTATGGCCCACCTTCGATCGAGGTCACTTCCTGTCGACTTCAGCTCATTATCCAGGAAGCTGATCTAAAGACTCTCTTCTGATACCTTGGAGCCTGCATGCCTTAATGGCAGGTTCTTCGTGTTCGACGCAAGGTTTTCATCATTGACCTCCGATCGAGTGATTCTATGGGTGTTCGACGCCAACTCATTGATTCACATGCCGTAGATTGTACCTATAGTACCTTGAGGGCCATTGTCATCATTGGTGGTACCTCTCGCGTCTGTTAACAACTTTCATCATTGGCTGGTAATCAGACGATGTTCTTGCATGTTCGACTTCAGCTCACTTATTCGCATGCTTGAACTTGTACTTTGTTCGGGTCGAGATGGAGCGCAAGACCCTGGATTCTGTCTGTTATAATCCAGGCTACGATTTTGTGGATTATTATGATTAGTTACATGACTCGCTGATTGGATGGCTGCGACCATACCTGAGTCTATTTACCGATCCTCACTGGATGGCTGCGTCCATGCCTCGGATCTGGATTATTACATACTCTGTTATGGATGGCTGCGCCCATACCACGTATATATCATGTATTTGAGATATCAGTTGTACTTCTCTACGCAGGTTTTTCGACGGCGGTGTTTTCAGTTGGACACGTTCTCGTAAAGCATTTCACCCCTCTCTCTCTCTCGGGCCTCATGCTTTAGGGGGCATCTGTTACACAGCAATTTGTCACCGTCCCTGCAATTCCCCATCCCGCACAATTGGAGGGCTTATTCCGTGACCTGTGAGCAGTGACATAACTTGAAAACACTTTCATGACATTCCCCTAAACATGTACTTTCATTGCCCTGAAGACAATTCCTTGTGAAAAACCCTAAAAACACCCCTTTTTGCATTGGCGCGGGGAGCCAGTTCAGTACCCATGCCAATGGGGGAAATCCTTCAAAGAGGGCGCTCCAATTGGCGCTCTGTCTCAGAGTCGCACTCGCACTAGCCATTTTAAGGAGTGTTTTTTAAAAATAAATGGCTGAATTTTCGTCCTAACCAATTCATAAACTGGTACCTAATTTGAGTTGGGAGGTTTGGCTCCAGATCTCCATGTAGAGGAAGTGGTTTGCCACCTCTCATGGAAGCTTCCTTGAGGATAGGGCCAATCCCATGATTATAGGGATCCCAACTCCCCTTCCTCCATCTATAAAAGCTTGCTCATCTCCTTTGCAAGCAAATCTCCAAGTTCCCAAGAGCCATCAGAGCCTTGATTCATTCCCTTAAGGCCAATCTAAGCAAGGAGATTATTGTCGAGACATCCGAAGAGAGAGGCTTGTCCTATCCCCGATAGGCTTTTTCGAGACGTGTTCCGCTGGAGACCCTCCGAAGGAGAATTCAGTGTCAGAGCTAGGTTGTATCCTCCTTTGATTGATTAATGATAAGTGACTATTGGTTATGGTTCCACTCTTGTTGTTGATTATGATAATGAGTTATGTCTTCTCTGACTGACATATAGTTGCATATACTGGATTTTACGCTTGCGTTTGTTGTGTTTCTTGCGTGTGCAGGTGTCCTGTCACGGAGATCGTGAGGATTGTGATCTGCCAGAGCTAAGGAACGGGAGCACTACTTTCTCTACAAGCGACAGCGTTGGATTCCAGGTAAGCCTTCATCGCTAGTTGGTTTATTTGCAATTAGGAACCTGCACTATAGCGTGTGACGATTGTTGCTAGATCCGGTATGGGCTAGTAGGGATTGCCTCTGTCTGCAGAGGGGATTTACCTCCACAACACCTTAGCAATCAGACCAATAAAAGAGGTAGTGAACTAATCAGTGAGAAGTTGATAATGAATCTCAAACTTGATCAAAAGACGACGCTGCCTCCATTCATGAATATGATCGGAGATATGAGTAGCCCAATCCTATTTCAAGGATGTTAGGAGGTGCGTCCCAGTCTCATAGTGAATTGGTAACTAAAAGTGCATGAGAAATTCCATTGCTAGAGAGTTGAAATCTTGAAAGATGCCGTGGGAGAGATCAATGTACCACTTTGCAGCGACACCAATGAGAGTCCTTTGGAAAAGACGCAGTCAAATTGAATCGTCAACCCAAGAGTTAGAGCACCAAAGATGGTATGTCATAACATGCGCAAGAATTAGAGGAGCACCAAAGATGGTATGTCATAACATGCACTTGGGGGTATTCTCCAGACTTGCCTTCAAATTTGGGACAATTTCCAGGGATCTTGGTAGGAATTGGGGGCCAATATGGATTATGAAGAATAAGATCTTTCGTTAATTTTGGCACATCAGGCAATTCCAGCGTCGCAAGGAAGGAAAATTGTGGATTGAAAGGCATTACGGGAATTTGATAGAGACCAGTATTAGGATTCCAACCAGGTTGGTAGAAATTTTGACCCCATATGTTCCGTCTCGGAGGATTTTGTCCATCGGGGTTATAATTTTGATAATTATGCCCATACACCGGTTGAGGACCAGGATACTGATTTTGAGCGAACCACTGAGGTCCTGTCTGAGAAACATATGGATTTTGTTGTGGAATGTAAGAAGTGTCATGGGGCGGACCTTGTACCGTCGAAGATTGACCTTGAGGAATGAAAGGTGGGCCCTGAGGCTGCACGAGTTGCCCCTGGGGTGCAGGTTGACCCAGATACTTAGGTTGGATAGGTTGTCCCTGGGGTGTAGGTTGGCCTAGATGTTGAGGTCCACCAGGCTACCCCTGGAGTACAGGATGGGCTGGAGGTTGAGATGAGCTAGGTTTCCCCTGAAGACCAGGTTGACCCAACTGAGCAGTAGAGGGTTGACCTTGTTGTATAAAAGTTGGGCCTTGTTTAATGTAAGGTTGGTTCTGTTGCACAAAAGGTTGTCCTTGAGATGGATAGGTTTGCCCCTTGGGAACATAACACACTCCCTGTTGAACACGAGGTTGACCAGTAGGACCGTAGGATTATCCCTGAAATGGTTGTCCTTGTGGACCATAGGGTTGTCCCTGTAGGTACGTAAACTAGTTGGGATAAACCAGCATTTTAGGCGTTTGAACATATAATGGACGTTGTGGGTGAGGCCCATAATGATAGATGTGATTTCCATGCTCATCGTAGTAATGCAGAGGATTGATGGGAGCTTGAACCTGCTGAGAACCTTGGGGGAAGTAATTATGTTGCTGAATGGCCATCATATATTGGTCGTACGTCAAACCTCTAGGAATAGGATTAGAGGAGATAGGTGCACTACCAGTAGGTTAATGGACTCCCGATATGTGAGGTTGTGATCCACTCACTACGGGCCCGAAAGGTATTGCGGAAGCAATAGGAAGCGTCCCACGAACAACAGAAGATGGTGGTAGTGACAGAATCACACTAGTGGATGGTGTGGAGGAAGCCACACAAATAGTGGGCTGGGTCAGGACGCAATGGGAGTCGAAGGGGATGGACATGATATAAAAGGCCCCTCCGAAGGAGCCGACATACCCAATCATATTGGATTTTGATACAAAGATGTAGCACTAGAAATCATCTGACTCAACGAACGATAACCAACCGAGAGAGATGAAGGCTCTGAGGAAGGTTGACTCGAGACATAAGGAAAATTCTCTGGAGGGAACTTATATTCTCCCGTGGAAACATAAGTATATTCACTACTAATAGGACTCGTGGCATCCATATCAGATGAAGACATGCTGTCAATGAAAAGGCAATGAGCAGTGGCAAGTAAAGCACGTGTTAATGGAGATTCAAGCAGTTGTGAGGGATCTTTCCTAAAAAAGGCCTAAGCGTCCAGAGGGTTGCCAATTGATATCAAATGGTTCCTCAGGAGGAGATCGAGTGGCAAGAGGTTGAACACTCAGAATAATAGAATGCCAGTAGCCTAAAGTCCTAACAGACTGAGATGTCTTCGAAGAAACTTTGGGAGAAGGTTCTTCACTACGAGGTAATGAAGGGGACGACGAAACTGGTAGTTTCGCCACCATGACTTTGTCTCAAAAACAAGAGAGAAAATAGATAATCAATTCGATGCTTCAAGACCAATCACTAAGGAATTACTTCTGAGCAAGGCAAGAAGATAACTTTAATGGGCGTGTGATCGTAGGTAATTAATTTTATGACACTGAAACAAAACTCTGCCTTTTCATATTTTAAGAGTTGAGAAAAGGGAAAAAAGGTGACTCTAATCACTTTCAGTTTGGATGAGCTTGAAAGGACAAGTGCTTGATGATATTTTAAAGTTTTATAGAGTCATGGAAAGATCAAAATGACTACTTCAGGAAATCTAAGCAAGAGGGTGTACCAAGCTCCCGTGAACTACAATATACACCTTGGTGATCAAATAAAGGAGAAATGACCAAGGACTTAACATACATGTAGGCAGTCCCTCTGAATGTTGTGTTCAATGTATCATGGCTAGAGGGCGACAAACTCGACTTCCTATGGATAAAGGATTGCAATCTATGAGGGTCTCCCTTTATATACTCGACGATATGGGGAGCACAAGTTTGTGCTAGCGCTATCTAATGCCAGATGGCGAATGACAGCTACTAGGTTTAACGACATCGGAACACGTCACTAGCCTAAACTTCTAAATGTGAGCATTAAGTTTCAATGCTTCCTAAAGTTGATTGAGTTCATTTTAAAGTTTATCTTGAAATTATGTTTAACTTTCAAGGTGTTACCGAATGTAATCTCGAATCTCTAATGCACAACTACATGAGAAAGAATATCATTTTGATTCGATGAACAACTAGCTAAGAGAGGGACAAAATTTCACAATAGAGCAACAATCAATCGAATGCAAGAAATTTTCCTAATGCTACTAACAGAGCCAAAGCCGAAAACGAAAGGATTTTCTTTGTTGTTCACTTTTTAATGAGAAAGCTACTAATGCAAAAGAATACTTTTCATTTTCAAATGGAGAGAAAAATGCAAATTTTGTTCTTTTATATGAATGAAAAGCAATGATGCACTGTTACACTAAAATGACAAAATGAACACTAGTTTTGGGCAACTCGAATGAAATGATCAAACACGAAGAGACCAATCTAATGCAACTGTAAAACAAACTCAAAACAGACACCCATTCCTTCACGCAGAAAGAGGACTTTCAAATTGAATCAATGAGCGATGTAATTTATGCTCAGGGTGATAGATGGAAGGTCAAACAGACACCAAGATGACAGTTTGACGACCTAAAAACATGTAGAATCGAAAGAAAAGACCAGAAAATCAGTTAACAAACTAAAAAGATGAAAGACTAGACTGAATCAGACACAACTCAGAAGCTCAGTGAACATGCGACCGAACAAGCAATTGAAGACACCTAGAAACCCTAGGATGACAAGCCACACAGGTCAGATGAGATACAATAGACTGAAAAGAATGAGATAGGGAAGTAAAAAACAATCCAAGTGGACTAATCCAGGAGGGAGAGACCAATCTAGAGGGTAAGATGCACTGGAAAACTCAGGGAAGGGGCCTAAATCCAAACCTATAGAATTCAACGCGACTGTTCAGTTGTAATCCGCGCTGAACAGGGGAAATTGCACCTGTAAAATAGGCGACCTGCACCAATCGGTGTGACTGTTAGGGAAACAACAACGCCAAGTAAGGAAACCCAAGAAAGGAAAAAGGGCAGCTGAAGAAAATCCATGCTTATCACTCTGAGAATAGGTGAGATGGCTTGAAATAGTCAAACAAGCTAAACAAAGCAGAGAGATGACAATATGACCAAAGTCGGACAGACAAGAAAAACTCTAAAATAACCAACGAGAGACGATAGATACACTAAGCCCCAGTATAGTTGCCAACTTGTTGAGCAAGAAAATCCCCTCTACGGATAGAGGCGATCCCTCTAGCCCTAGGGTGGGTCTAGCAATAAGGGAACATGTTGGACTCCTGAATTCCTAGCTTATAAATGAAATATGGACCAGAACAGATATCCTACCTCGGTCCAACACTTTTGTCGTGGCACGCGATAGTGATCCTTTGATCTTTGTCGTCACGCCTTGCGCTCTGTGTTGGTGACAATGTTCACGCGTCTGCACAAATATTAAACAAATGATGACAACATACAAGCATATACATTCATCTACAACTATTCAACTAGTCAAGGAGAGCTAAACACTTTGCATATAAATGGAAACAAAGTTGGAACCAGAAACTAGTCATGTATTATTGATAGAGAAAAAGGAGATTACAACCTTATGCCTTGACGTTGCAGATCTCCTTTGACGGGTTCAGTCAGGCACGTCTCAAGCATTTGTTCAACATTTGACTCGATGAGGCAACAGGCTTAAACTCTCTCTTAACAATGGATTCTTCTCCGCTTTCTTCAACACACCAACTATACTAATGACTGTTCAGCTAGCTGAATCAATGTGAGGAGGAGGAATTTATAGGAGAGGAGGAGGAGGTTTGGGATCCCACATAAGGTGGAGGAGAGGTTTATCCCTTTGGGGAGTTGGACAATTGTAGGAACCAACAAGCCAAAGGGAGAAACTCAACGTGATTCAATCGAACAAACCATGATGACTCCGCTCACGAAGTTGTTAAGCATGGGAACTTTGTTTCTATTTTAAAAAACTTTCCAAAAGTAGCTCAGTGCAGGTGCCCTTCTGAGACAGAGCGCCAAAGGGCACGGGGCCCAGTGTTAATTTCTCCATGGGCGCGATGCCATAACTGCCTACCAACGTCACCAAAATCATATGCTTTTGAAGATCTGCTTGAGGAATGAGCAACAAAGAATATGTTCTTGACATGCCAAAGGATGTAATGACATTTACGGCAATGTACGACAATACACATAAGTCATTGAAATGGTCCTCCAATGTTCGGGATGGGGATTGCAGGGACGGTGACAAAATTCTGTGTAACACACATTATTGTTGATACCATGGGCCAAATACCATATTTATAAAAGAGGTATAAAAAGGAAATGTAAGGTAAATAAATAAAAATATATAATAATAATAATAATCCAATTTTAAGGTCACGACCAAGCAACGATTTGACTGCTAAGTCTACGAAGGCATACATACTCTACCCCCCTCTGGTTTTGAACCTGTGACCTCTTAGGAGGAAACACATGCTCTTAACCATTAGGCCCACTCAAGCCGTTTCAAATAGGAGTAAAAATCAACATCTAATTATATTTAAATCATAAGGACCGAATTAATAATAATACCATGCAAAAAAAAAAAAAACATTATTAACATTAAAATATGAATACCATGCAAAAAAAAACCATATACAAGGGAGAGACAGTGAGAAGTGGAGAGATAGGGAGTGACAAGGGAGAGATGAAGAGAGAGTGTGTATGTTTAGGAGTGAGATAAAGAGACATAGACAGAGTGATGGAGACAAGGGGCGAGAGAACGAGAGAGAAGAAGAAAGGGAGTGATATAGTAACATAGTTGGAGAGAGAGATAGAGCGATGGGGGAAGAGAGAGGAATTGAGGGCACATATAGAAAGAGATTTTGATTTCTAATGATATTTGATTACTTGCACTAGATGCATTGATTTCAATGTAGATGATTTCTAATTCTATTTGATTGCTTGCACTAAATGCATTGATTTCAGTATAGATGGTGTAGAATAGTAGCAGAAAATAGTTTGATATTGATCACAATAAATGCTATTTGTAATTGAATACATTTTTATTATTCACATTTTCTATCATTTAATATTATTACATTGTCACTTTGCTTTCAAATTTTTTATTTCATCATTAAAATTATTTTACAATATTTATCATCTCAACAAACTAAGTTAACTAACCAAATTTAAAATTAAAATGAATCCATAAATCTCAAACATATTTAGCATATTTTAAAATGGTTGCATTAATTAAGTTGTAAAGCGTTCTTATATGAAAATAACTTTCCTGATATTACTCTGGCACTGCAATGGCCGTGCGATCTTTGTGTTAGACGATTAAACTATTTCTGATCGTTGGTTGTCTTGCTGCACTACTCTGCATGCACCTGTCTCCTGTCTACCCACCTGTCTACCGAAATAACAAAAATGCGGTTCCATTCTTCTGTTTCTTGGGTTCACATGATAACTGAAGGAATAACGTTACGTAGGTGGACGAAGTTGGTCCGTCAGTCTCACCAATGCAGTTCAATCCAAGAAACCTTCCGTGACTCCCCTCGGCAACTTCCGTGAATATAACATCGTCTCTTCCACTAATTTTTGCTGCCATTACTGTTTATATATTCACTACCTTCATCCCTGTATGCTTCATCGGAGATACTACAATTTGACATCTCTGCAGATGTCAAATGGTTTGAATGCCCAAGTGATAGAGGAAATGGCAGGCAAACCCAATGTGGACTTTCAGTTCGAGGACTATCTGCCTGTGATGGCAGAGAAATTGGGGGAGGAAGGGCCCATGAACAGTTTTGTACAAGATTTAGTTAGCTCTGAAAAGCCTTCCAAAGAATTGGGAAGTCTTTTATTTTGAAATATGTTGATTTCTTTATGTTTCTCTAGCTGTTGTTGGCCGGGCTGAGGAGGTGCCTAACCGTTTATTGCAGCACAATCCGGGTTCGAAACCTCTAAATGTTTTTATTTCGGTGAAAACAGTGTATGCACAGCGTTAGTTTGTAACCAGTAAACCAATGCAAAAAGCTTACTTCATCTCCAAGTTAGTGTTGGCTGGTTGACGTTGCTCCTTGTCATTCACTTACTAACATTGTTTTCTTCTTTGTTTTAAATATATATCAATTCTTTTCATATATTAATAAAAAATATTTTATGGAAATTGAATTTATATTCATCATAATATTATATCTAATTATTTATTTATGGTTTTTTTTGGGTTTTACTCACATACATTTGAACACTAAATGAACACTAAATATTATAGTTTATATAGCACTTCGTAAGGGTGATTTCCAATTGAACTTCTCCAATATAAAAATTCATCAGTAGAAAATGGATGTATTGACCGTAGCCATTAATGATTCACAGGTATATTTCTGTCTAGGTAAGCAGAGTTATCTTGTATTGGCCTTAGCCATTAATGATTTACGTTCTGTTTGGAAGCATACAACTTCAAATGTGTGAAAATGCTAAAGACGTAAGTTTCTGTCTCTTGATTTTGTGTTTCTGGCATTAAAATAGTATTAAATATTTTTTTTTTTCATTTTCCAATACTGTAGTTGTGATATTGAAAGAGAATGGGAAATTAGTATAGTTATGAGAAAGCTCGAGAAACATGAAGGTTGTTTATGTTTTTGCCTTCGCTTCTGCTATTCGACGGCCAACATGCACAGAATGCAAAATTCTTTTATCCAAAAACGAGCATCTGTACAAGGGTGGATAATATGTGGGGGTTTTAGCAATCATTCTTCTCATACATAGTTGCTTCTGGAAACTTGTATACGTCCTGAAAAAAATTCATTTGAGAATTTTTGAAAATTAATTATAATAAAGAAAATTTAAATTAGTTTTACTAAAATATTAAAAATAAATAAATAATAAATAATAAATAATTAAAATTATTTAATTATACATTATTATTTTTAATTTTTTAAAAGTTTTCAAGTGTTTTTTTTTTGAGTTTTTGGCTAATTTGTGGCTAGAATCTCTAGAAAATATTACTAGCCAAATATTTAATTACTGTTGTTTAAAGTGTATTTTTATTTTTATTTTTTATTTTTATATGAATTCAACACTCTAAGTATTTAAATTGGGGCACTTTACTCTAATCAAACTTGTGATTTTTATGAATTCCTGCCACATAAATTAATTAGGAAAAAAACAGGAAATTTTTCCAAAAAATCACACTTAAAACACTACTTGTTTTTTTATTAGATTTTTATTAAAAGAATTTGATAATAAAATAAAATTATATAAACAAAATTTAAATTACTATTACTTTTTAACAATGCAAGAATTTATTATAGTTTTATAGATGATTGTGATTCAAAATAGCATCACTTTGAATTAATCTTTTAATGGTAAGTAAATAGTTTCCTGAATTCCATGTTTTGGGTCTCTAATAAGTCATGTCTGACTCATCTCCCATTCTTTTCCCTTACCTTAATAAATCGGGAGTAGTACAATGCTCATCTGTGTTTATCATTTGCATATAAGTGTTCCAAACAAGGTTTAGCAAATAGCATATTTTACATATCTTTACATACACCTACCACTATTAGATGGAACCATTTAATTGCCAATTTCATATACGACTATTCTTACAAATCTTAATTCAAAATTTGAGCAATATTTTAATATTTGAAGTCTCAACCTTTATTCTTTCAACATTGGAAGTTAAAGAGAAAATTACTATGAAACTATTTTTCTCCATAAATACTTGGTTACTTAGCAAATTAATCAATTATTCTAGGAATGTTAGTAAACTTGATGTTCATAATGGGTATAGTTTCTTCCTATGATACTCTAATTTGACTATAAACAAGTATTGTTGCATTGGTCATTAAAGACACATTCAATATGTTCTTTTTCTGGTCCGACCTACTTTCTTCTCCAAACTTGTTTGATTCTTTTTTCCTGGTTGGTTGAAAACTCTTTAGATTTTTTAGGAGCCCACTTCAATTTGAAATATTCACCTATATGTCCAACACTATGTCATTTGAAGCATTTAATTTTTTATATGAACAATTTATTTATCCAAACAATTCTCCAAACCTATATTTTTTTTAGATAAAATAATTCGTAGTTATAAGTTAATATTCAATTAAATCACATAACATATCACATATTTTTTCCTCTATACTACTTTTTCTTATGTTAGTGCTTTACAACGTTTCCTTTGCAACATATGGTGCAATTGCTAGTATTAGATGTATTTACATATTATTGATAAAATTAATCATATGTTCCTCTTATTATCTATAGATTTTCTTTAGTCGCACATGACTGAAACTAGCCTAGATCCATCTTAACTGCGGATCTATTAAGCACTAAGAGAGATCAAATCTCTATGTGTATACAAACTTTTTTTCAATTTTGACACTAGAAAAGTATCCTTCTAAGTGCTTGATAGATCCTTATTTAAAATAAATATAAATGAATTAAAATATATTTTTATTAAATTATGAGAAAACCTATTTTGTTTTGTAACCCCAATTTCAAAATAGAAATACGTATATGTGTAATCGATCTCCTATTGAAGAGCCCTAAAACCTTCAACCGCCACAAAACGAGGAAAACCTTCACGTACATCAATTCGAGGAAATTGGGAAAATTGCACAAAAATATACATTTTTCATTCGCAACAAATTTTCTCGCAAAAATCGACCCAGATTTAGTTAATCTTTCACCAGCTTCTTGTGGCATATTCTCCTCGGCCCATGTGGTTTGAGCTCCCCTGGGCCGTAGTTATGTTCCAGTGAAAGCCTCATTGGAGAGGGCTGAAGCTATATCCATGACGATAACAGGAAGACGACCATGGATGGCAATGAATATTGCCCAATGTTGGACACAGCAATGGCAATGGGGGCGAAGCATGAGCCAGAAGGCCAATGTGAAAGTGAGGACCAGAGACCACGGCTTCGATGACTACATGGATGTCTACAAGAAGGTGAGAAAGGTGGAAAAATTCCAGAATATAATCCTCTCACAGCCTAACCAAACCATCTGTATCGCAAGGCTCGACACTCTCGCCCGACGACACGGCATGAAGATGTTCGAATCGGGCGGCTTCGTCCTCAAATTCCCCCACATCTTCGAAATTTTCGAGCACCCTGTTCAAAGACTGCTGTGGTGCAGATTAACCTCGGCTGCTCTCCGGCAGATTGAAGAGGAAAAAGCGGCCTTGGCGGCACAGAAAGAAGAGGCAGTGACCAGGCTCCGAAAGCTTCTGATGATGGCCGCTGGTGGCAGAGTCCGGTTGGAGCACGTACAACACATGAGCCAGGAACTTGGTCTGCCCGAAGATTTCGAAAGATCCATTATTCTGAAAAACCCTCGCTACTTTCGCCTCACAGGAGAGGACACAAAGTATGCCAAGACCAAGTATCTGGAGATTGCTGAACGTGATCCTCAATTGAGTGTGTGCGCTATAGAGAAGCTAAGAGAGCAGGAGTACAGAGAACGCGGTAAGAGTGAAGAAAATATTAGGTTTTCATTTATTGTCAATTTCCCCCCAGGGTTTAAGATCAACAAGGCTTATAGAATATTTGTATTCAAATGGCAGAGATTGCCCTATTGGTCTCCCTACGAAGACATAAGCAGGCATGATCTCAGGTCCCTCGAAGCCCATAGGCGTTTGGAGAAGCGAGTGGTTGCTACAATCCACGAGTTCTTGAATCTCACTGTTGAGAAGAAGGTCACATTGGAGAAGATTGCCCATTTGAGGCACTCGTTCTATTTGCCTAATAAGCTGAAGAATTTCCTCTTGCAGTATCAAGGTATTTTCTATATTTCGACTCGCGGCAACAAAGGTAAGCTTCATACCATTTTTCTCAGGGAGGCTTATAAGAAGGGGGAGTTGATAGAGCCCAATCCTCTGTATATGGCTAGAAGGAAATTGGTAAACTTGATAATGTTGAGTCCTAGAAAGGCTACCTATGATGAGAGCTTGGTGCATTATATGAAGGACAAAGATGATGAGCAAGTGACAAGGGAGTATCTTGAAAGAAGCTTCAGATTGGATGCGAATGTGTCTTCAGAAAAGATTGACAATTTAAGCCAAAAGGTCTCTGAAAGACATGGACAAGTTTCTTTGGGGCACGGGGCCAATGCATTTGAAGAGACACAGTCCATTGGTAGGTCTAAGGGGGACAATACATTTGAAGATACACAGTCCATTGGTAGGTCTAGGGTGGATATAGACACGCAGTTTTCTAATGGCTCAAGAGAGAATAGTGAGGAAATTATGGCGAGAAGAAATCAGTAATATTCAGGTATCTTGCTTTTCTCGTTGGTGTAAACAGAGTTGCAAATCAATCTACAAAGAGTGATTAAGGTCAGACTGCAAATATATATTTAGAAATTAATCTTTAACTGGCTGCTAATTTCGGGAAAGTTCCTAGAAATTTCAATGCCCAAACAGTGGCCATTCGTCAAAATCAAGATATTGGAGAGAACGCGGACATTTTTATGTTGGTTTTTAGATTTCCCCTTTGCATCTAATTCTGGTCGCTGCAGTTTGAGTTGGAGGCATAATTGTTAGCTTTTGCCGGATGGTTGCAGCTCACACCTATAGGGACCATCGCAAGACCGTTAAATTCAAATGAGAACAGAGTCTTTGCATTGACAATCTTGAGATGGCTTTTGGTCCAAATCCGTTTGAAAGATTGCACCATATTCTGTCATAAACTTTTGATTAAAACCTAATATGGTGGACGTTGCAGCTCTCAGCTATATGGAGCATGGGTAGACCCTTTAATTCAGATGAGAACACATTCTTTGCGGCGGCAAGATGGGGTTTGGCCCAAATCTGTTTGAAAAATTGCTGGACATTAAAACCTATCATGCTGGACATTGCTTTGAATACCCTTGTGACCCAGGCTTGTGGGAAAGAGACACTTCATTTGATCTTGCAGGCAAACTTCGCTTCTTTGTTGACAATCTTGATTAGTTTGGATGCCAAGAAGTAATGTAAAGGAGAAAATCGAGTTACGCTTATATCTTTTGCCTTTTAACTAATTGGCAATGAAGTTTTCTAGTCTTATCCAGTCAAGTGTTGCTCTATAAAATGTGGCTGTGATCTCGAATGTAAAACCAATCTTTGGTTCTTAATTAGCAGTGATCCAACATTGGAAAACGTACCTATTTTTAATCCATGGTGTTTGCTATGTTTTATAATGCTGAAACAACACTAATCTTCACAGCCGTTTGCACCTATTAGAAAATGCACTTATTTTACAACAAAGTTTGCACCCATTAGAAAATGTACTTATTTTACAACAAAGTTTGCACCCATTAGAAAATGTACTCATTTTGCGACAAAGTTTGCACCCAATTAGAATAATGGAGTACAGGTGATGGATTTCTACGAACCATAGGCAGGAATTTGCATTTGATTGCAATAGGCTTTATAAAAAGAAATTCGGTGCTCTGAATTCGTAGTTTTTAAAGAAGTTGATTATGTGCATGTGTTGACATGTTTTCAATGTTATCCATCATAATAGTTGTCTGCTCAGATTTTAACATGTTGTGTATGAGCTGTCTGCAGGTCTACCTAGGAGCTATACGCATTACTTGTTGAATTTCCACGTTCTTGGGTGTAGACTCTAGGCTAGAATCTTAGAATCTTGACGTTAGCAAACCAAGAATCTCAACAAGAACTACTTTGCACAGCGGAAAATAGAAAGCAGTATATCACACATGTACAAGTATACACAAATTTTTACAAAATATTGTACAATAATGTACAACAACTCAAATCTTCGTTATATTAAACCAACTGAATAATACAACAGTCATAGGGCTCCCAAACAAGGGATACAAGATACAATGACAATCTCGCTGCAGTCTCTATGTCGTATCTCGTCCCGCCTGTTCTTCGCTCCCGTTCTGCTCTCTAGTGCCCCTTAGTCCATCAAGAGACAACACATAGAGTCTCCAGGAGGGCTGCCACCTATCACTGCTGCAAGTCGCTTCTGCTTCAATGAACACGGGCTGATCCAATCTGCTCTTCTAGGCTGGCCACACCTGAGCTCCAATCCGCCAATCTAGCAGTCACTTTTGTCCATCAAAGTGCTGCATGTTAGGCTTCAACCTTCACCCAACCTTCAGCTGTCAACGTCACTTTATGACTGCTTGTCAAGGGCTACTTTGGGTAGCCAACACGCTGCCCTTCACCAGTCCAATGGCACCCAATACTTTACTGCAAGATGCTCTCCTAAGAAAGGCTTCTAACCCTCCAAGTCAACCTTTCTAAATGGCTCCCACAGGCTGCAACTCAGTCCACACTTGGACCATCCACCTAGCACAAATACATCACTGAAACAACAACAACATACCTTGAAATCTGGTTCTCTTCTGCTGTAGGTGATGTTGACTGGTTAGGGCAGCTGTCAGCTCACTGTTAACCCACAATTTCACCTCCTAACAGCCTCCTACAGCTGCGGCATACTTCTCTTGTGTCACTGTTGTTCTACGCTGGTATTTGGGCTTGTTTCGAGCCCTTTGGTATGTCATGCAGCATCCTCACTGTTGTAGCTCTTAGAGACAGCCTTGAGTTGTATAAAGACCAGTGCTTAGGACATCTTAAATGCAAGGAGCATATGACTCAACTGACTGCAGTTGGAAATGTTTGGCTCTCATGCAACTATCACTCAGATGAATAGTTTTAATAAGGGTGGAACCAAGACCCCAAAGTTAAACACAACAACTAGGAAAGTTGCAGAAACTGAGTACAAACTGCAATAAGTAAATGCATCAGACAGCGCTAAAACAGAATGCTGTAAAGAGGGCCGACTTCTAAAATGAATACACAGTTATCAAGTTATATGTGAGCGATGACTATGGCAGAAGATGGAGTAAGATATCAACTATAACCGGGCTTATTCAAAGATAAGAATCCATATATACTGGGCTTATTCAAAGATAAGAATTCATATATCTGGGCTCGTTCAAAGATAAGAATCCATTGTAGTTAGCATCGGAAGAATGGCGGAAGAGATAAAAAATGAACAATGTATCGGCCTGGGCTATATTTAAAGTGCTATGGATGTATAAAACATGAGTATCTGCTATGATAAATTCATGTCCAAACATGGGAGCACTCGCATTCCAAAACCTGTGGTTATGAGAAGTTTGGGGGAATACAAAATGAACACTTATATTAAAAGACACAGAGAGAGACAGTTACAAACTGTGAATCATCTAGAGCGGAATCCCCAATTCCAGCAAAACTTCTTATTACTGAATCCCTATGGGAACTTCAAACATCCACTATCAAAGTTCATACAAAATACATACAGAATACTCGAGCTAGTGAGTCATTTGGAAAATTTGGAACCATTCGTTAGTGTTTTCTTCCTGTTTTTATAACCTCTGATTCCTATGTGTGAGAAGATATTTTGGGAAAATATCTTCCTCGCGTGCTTGTATGTTGTTTCAGGTCTAAATCAAAATCAGAAATGATGATGAGGTAAAACTGCCTCTCATCATCTTACAACGCAGGCCTAAAGCCGTTTCTAACTGAAATGTAAACAATTTACTAATCTGAAAGTAAAAACTGCAGGAGTGAACTAAAGATTTCACCCGAAATGACAAAGTGAAAAGAACATAAGGTAAAAGGCCACGCGGGCCCAATTATGAATGATCATTGATGTTTGATGAGGCGGAGCCCCTACTGCTGCTGGCGAAGGCAATACCGTTAGTAGTGGGAGAGCTGGCCTTCTGTGCTGGAGAATGTGGTATTGCTAGTAGTGGAAGAACTGGCCTTTTGTGTTAGAGGGTCTTATAGAATGGCCAATGGTCATGATTCATTGGCTTTGACGTGGAATTGACCCTTTGCATCTTTTTTCTCTGCTTCTTGGGCGTGGAGGATCGTCAACCTCGACCTTGAGCCACTGTGATTGGCTATGCGATGGCCCGCATACTTAAAATGCCATGAAAACCTGCACAGACAACAAACTAGTTAAATAAATCCTGCGATGAGGGGTAGACTGCTTCAGAAGGCTCGGGTGAGGGCGGAGGAGCAGTGCGGAGGCAGGGAATGCAGCGGAAGCGTTTCCATGGCGAAAGCAGAGTTTAAATCCGATTTGGCGCAAAGTTATGCAAAAGGCGGTTTTGCGGAAAACCAGAGTGGTTTTCACGCAAGCGAAAGGTGGTAAGTGGTAAGGAGCGGAATGAACGCGGTACAGTTAGGTGGGCGACGCGTGTCCTCACAAAACCGCCCATTTCTCGTCGGAGTTGCGCGTTGGGGAGCTATTGCGAATTGGGTGCGAAAACGAACGAGAGTTGTCCGATGTGGGCAAATCAAATCAACAACGGTGGTTGAAAGCGACAGACGTACTTGCGCGGTCGGGTGGGACCGACTATGATGTCAGCAATCCTGTCATGTAGCGGGTGATCAGTTACGGGGTTATAAAAGCGAGAGTGATGTGGGCCGTTGGATGAGGGAGATCAACGGTCCAGATCAGAGCGGGGGAGTGCAATATTGGATGAGTGATCGGGAAAGTAGCGAAGGAGCGATGGAGCGAGGACCGTTGGATCTGCGAAGATCAACGGTGGAGATTATCTCGGAAGATCGGCATAT
Source organism: Pinus albicaulis (assembly GCA_034641835.2). NCBI lineage: Eukaryota > Viridiplantae > Streptophyta > Pinopsida > Pinales > Pinaceae > Pinus > Pinus albicaulis. The sequence goes on along the minus strand of CM076572.1, from coordinate 331,260,187 downwards.
CGGCGGAGAAATACAGAGTGAAAATGGATGACTGTGATGTGCGATGTGCGATAAATGGGCGAAGCGCGATGAGCGATGACCGTTGGATCTGCGGAGATCAACAGTTGGGATTTTGTCGGAGTTTCGCACATCGGCGAAAAAGAGTTTGGGAACGAGAACTTTGGATGAAGCGAAGTGCGATGTGCGATGGATAGGTGATGTGCGACAAGCGATGACCGTTGGATCTGCGGAGATCAATGGTCGGGATTGTGTCGGGGTTTCGCACATCGGCGGAAAAGGAGTTCAATGAACAAGGAATGTTAGGGTGGCGATGAGCGATGTGCGATAGCCGTTGGATCTGCAGAGATCAACGGTCAAGATCTCTTCGGCAAAGATGAACCTCGACGATGAAACAAGAAAATGAGTGGAGTTGGGAACCAACGAAGTTTGATGGCCGAAGAGGGCTTAAGGACTTTTAGCCGTCGGTCACAAAGTGGGGTCATATGAGAAATGGGGGCTAGGGGCTTAAGCCGAAAGGTGCTTAGAGGGCTGATATGTTAAAATGAGCGCTTTTAAAGCAAAAAAGTGGTTTTTTAGCCTTTTCAAGGGTTCCGATAGGTGAAAAAGGGGCTTTGACAATCCATGCAGTCCTTGTCGTATTTGCTTTGCAGAATAAAACTCCTTATCATTAGACATCCCAGCTCGGTGAGGGATGTCATAACAACACTCACCAACTGTGATTTAGGGTTGTGACATACCCTAATCTCAGAACAGACCTGCGGCTGCTCTCACAAGAGATTACGACCACAAAACCCACGCTAATCCACCCAGATCTCCTCCCTGAAGCTGCGGCTCCCTTGCAAACAATCTCAATGAGGCTGTAAACTCGACCTTGTTTCTCCTTCTTTGGCTGCGACTTAGCTTCAGATATTATTCCTCTATGAAATGTGCACTTGGGATGATGAATTAGCCTCCAACCTCACCTTATATTTATACACAATAGAAGGGCTTCATTTGGACGTCCACATGGGCTTGACAAATTGTCAACAAGCCTTCCTCCACTAGGTTGACTTGTACAAAACCCAACAATGACCTTCAAAAATTATTATCTCATGATCGAGAGCTCTGATTTGAGTGATTCTCGATGCGCCACGCCACCTTCGATCACCTCAAATTTTTTCATGCCCATATGTCTCATGGTTTTGGCCCAACTCCTCTAGGTCCAAAACCCCCAACCTCGGGTTCCAAGCCCACAAGTGACTCTTGTGGTGCTCCACCCGCCAAATCCTCCAAACGATCTCCCAAGCTACTCAAAAATCAACACTCCTTAGCGAGGGAGGTACTTCCAAGACTAGGAAGTAACTCATCATCGTCATCACTACTTGCAACACTCACCCAACTCTTGGCGCTCACCACTACAGTAATCCCTGTAGTATGAACTATGCCTTTGTCGGAAGTGTCACTATCACTGGAAGCATCCTACTTCTTTTTCTCTTGTATCGCTTTCCAATCCCTCCATGATTTGTTCTTGGCAGATGTGGAAGAACCCTTGCTCCCCATTGACCATGCACTCTTCTTGGGTTGCAAAGTCTCTCTCTGAATCTACAAGCTCCCACTAGAACTCGACTCCCTCCAAGTCTCTGGAACCTGTACTTGTACCTCTGAAGCCTGCATCTGCACCTGCTGCTTCTGCTCCTTCTTCCCATGATTCATAGTGTTAATTTTAGATAACAACAATATGTTCAATGCTTTAGAGCAATTTACTTCAATATTTTCTTATTAGCCCAATATCAATTTCCACAGTAGCAATCACATTAACATTGATAGTAAATGTCGATAAAATATAAACAATAACCAAAAGACAAGCCAAGACAAGAGGACACAATATTTGGCGGATGCTAGGGAAAAACCCCAGTGTGGGGAAAGCCCTTTGATGAAATCTTCTTATTATTCCTCAAAAGTTTAGCAGAGAGAGAGAGAGTACAATATACAAAATACATTTGCCCAATACTTCAGTTAAACAATAGTCAACAAGATGCCCTAACCAGAAAGTCAATGTTGGTCAAACCAACAAGAAGACACTTCCAAATCAGCTCGATCAAACCCAGTCAATGCGGCCTCCAATAGCAGTCCAAATCAGCCCAAAACAGATCCTAAAAACTCGGTCAATAGAAAAGTCAACGCTACAGTCAAAGTGCCATGGTCAACGTGCTTAGAATTCCTCGGAAAGAGGAATCCAACAAAAATATCATCTCCATCATATGAGTTGTCCAAGGTGGAGTTTGGCCCTAATTGCCAATTTTAACACTCCCTCTCAACTAGGGAGAAATCCACCTGTTAATCCATGTGTCAACCTGTAGGCTGTACCATCTTGTCATCCCTGGATTGCTTTGCTTTGCTGAACTATGAAGAAATAATGAAGAATTTGATCGAGAGTGAGTTGCAAGACCTTGCCACTCTCCACTGACCCAAAGTCGGTCTAGAGGTAAAAACCTCAACCAGACTTGATCCCAGATCAAGTTGTTAGACACCATGCATCCTAGCATAGAGAGTACGACAGTACATGATGCGTCCATCGGTAGTGCTATGGTCTCTATCCTCATTTCCCAACTCATTGGCCAGATGAGAGGTACTTCCCATGAGTCCCAGACTACATGGGTAGGATGTATGTGGGGCATCAACAAGAGTAGGTGAACTTGCTTATATATCAACCAATAATGGGGTATCATAGGGGAAGGCTAACCATTCACCCTGTAGATAACGCACCAATAGGGGAAGGCGAACCTCACCGTATGGTCACTCATAGCTCAAAGGAGCAACCCCAAGCCCCCCGTAGCTTCCAGAGCTCAATGTCCAATTCAAGCGAAACCCGCATAGGAGGGTCTGTCCACGACTCCAAGTCTCCCACAGAAGGTTAAGAATTTGACCTTCCCAAGGGGCTTAGTGAGAATATCTGTGACCTGCTCATCAGTTCCAATGTGATGGAGCCTTACGGCGCCTCGTTGTACCATATCTCGGATAAAGTGGTACTTGATATCAATATGCTTGGAGCGGTCGTCTTTGAAAGTCAAATCCCACTTTGGTTGTCGCAATAGGTCATGGTGGTATTCAACACATGTCCAAACAACTCACTAAAGAGCTTCCTCAACCAAACAGCTCCACAATAGGCCATACTTGTTGCAACGTATTCGGTCTCGGCGGTGCTCAAAGCAACCGACTTCTGCTTCTTGCTCATCCAGGATATCGAAGTAGAACCTAGAGAGTAGCAACATCCAGATGTGCTCTTACGATCCACCACACTGCCAACCTAATCAGCATTAGTATATCCAAGGAGCCTCAAATTCCCGGTAGTGTATCTCAGTCCAAAGTTGATTGTGCCCCAGAGATATCTCAAAAGATTCTTGGCAACAATCCAGTGTATGTGATGAGGCTTGACTATATATATTTACTCAACTTATACAAAGCATATGTTCGGACCAGAGTTCACTAAGAATATTAGGGCCCCCACGAGTTGACAATACTCAGAAGGATTTCCTAAAATCGGGCCCAGTAGCACTTCCACATAGCTTTTGAAAGTTGAGTTCCATTAGAGTAGTCACAGACTTGCAGTCCATCATCCCAAATCTTTCAAGCAACTTCACAATATATTTTCCTCGAGAAAGGAAAATCTCACCTAGCTTTTGCCAGACCTCCAAGCCTAGGAAGTAGTGCATCAATCCTAGGTCTTTCATCTCAAATTCAGAAACCAAGTCCCTCTTACATTGATGAATGAGAGGGTCTGCACTTGTCAGAAATAGATCGACGATCGTCCACATAGAGCACCAAAATGAGAGGCTTGTCATTATCAACCTTGAAGTTAAGGTTCGGATCAGCTTCACTTCGTGTGAAGCCCAACTTCATCAAATAGCTATCGATCCTCTGATACCAAGCCCTAGGGGCTCGCTTCAACTCATAAAGAGCTTTTTTCAACCTGCATACATGTGTATCTCGATCTTGAACTTCGAACCCCATAGGTTGCTCCACATAGACCTCTTCCTTAAGCAAGCCATGTAAGAAGGTGGTCTTGACATCCATCTGATGTAGATTCCATCCTTGTGAGGTAGTAAGGGAAATAATCAAACAACAAGGGAAATAATCAAACAGATGGTGGTATATCGGGCAACCGGTGCAAATATCTCATCATAGTCTATACCTTCGTTCTGCGAGAAGCCTTGGGCAATGAACCTGGCCTTGAGCTTTTCAACACTCCCATCAGCTCCATGTTTGATTTTGTAAAGCCATTTCGAGGTGACAATAGGCTTGTCCTTTGGTCTAGGGACCACATCCCAGACATCATTCTTCATGATCGACTCATACTCTTCGTTCATAGCATCCTTCCAAACTTGGTGATTCGCGGCTTCTTTGAACGTTCCAGGCTTAGAAGCCGTGAAGCACCGAGTTCCTTTGATTACCATTTCCCTTGAAATTGTTGTTGTTGTAATCATCATCTTGTGGTGTATCCCTTTTATTGGAACACTCTCTGGCATAGTGGCCAAACCTATTACAGTTGAAACATCTACCCTTCCTTCCTTTTGAATCTCGATCTTCCTTGTCCTTGATTCCTTGGACCAACATTGTTCTTTCTTTTAGCTTGAGCGGAGAATGCAGTAGGCTCATTCCTATTTGAAGGCATGTCTCTCTCCATCATCCTTGTCTCCTCTTGAATGCATCTAGTCAACAATTCATCAAAATCTGGAGTCCCGTGATTGTTGAGAATAGTGGTATTGAATACATACCATGCTCGAGGAAGACCTCCAAGGGCAATAAGAGTGAGCTCCCGGTCGACAATAACCTCTTCAATAGATAGAAGATCATTTTTGATTTCGGTAATCGTCATGAAATAGGATTGGGTGGATTCTCCTCTATCCATCTTGATGTCCTTCAACTTGTTCTTGAGAAAGAGAATTTGATTTGCGTTGCTAGCCTTGAACATGCTAACCAACTTGTCATACATCTCCTTAGATGTGCCCAACTTGAGAAACCAAATGCTTTTGAATAGAATCCCTGATGATGGCAGCTGGTGCATTTGAAGGAGGCTCAATAATCTTTCCCCGCACATTATCCATGACTTCATTTTCTTCCAAAGTCAAGTTAAGAGACATTTTCCGTGCATGATAATGATTCTTATCATTGAGCTTGTCCTCAGATTTGAAATAAGATGAGGAAGTCGTTGACCCTTGACCCTATCCAACAAATCTCGTTGATTGCTCTTCTCGCTCTAGCTTGGGATTTGTCTTCACCTGGGCTCTGATACCATGTTAATTTTAGATAATAATGGTATGTTCTATGCTTTAGAGCAATTTACTTCAATCTTTTCTTATTAGCCCAATATCAATTTCCAGATTAGCAATCACATTAACATTGACAGTAAATGCTGATAGAACATAAACAATAAGCAGAAGACAAGGCAAGACAAGAGGACACAATATTTGGCGGATGCCAGGGAAAAACCCCAATGTGGGGAAAACCCTTTGATCAAATCTTCTTATTATTCTTTAAAAGTTCAACAAAGAGAGAGAGTACAATATACCAAATACACTTGCCCAATACTTCAGTGAAACAACAGTCAACAGGATGCCCTAACCAGAAAGTCAACGCTAGTCAAACTAGTAAGAAGACAACTCCAAATCAGCTCGGTCAAACGCAGTCAATGCGACTTCCAACAACAGTCCAAATCAGCCCAAACAAATCCGAAAAACTCGGTCAAATTCTGTCAACAGAAAAGTCAACGCTGTTGTCAAAGTGCTGAGATCAACGCTGCGGTCAACATGCTTAGAAATCCTTGATTGCTGTGCCAAAGAATGCGACCTAGGGAGATCAAAATATCAACCTCAAAAACACAACAAGAGGAGGGAGTTTGACCCAAGGTCACCGCTGGTCAACGCTATGTAAAACAGCCTTAAAACAAATCCGAAATTCTGTTCGGCAATTTGTCCTTCATCCACACGTGTGAAGTAGAGAGAGAGACTCCAAGAGCTGTACGAACCAATGAGAGGAGTGGAGAGAGAGAGATATGTGATGAGATGATGATGTCCAAAATGAGGAATAACTCTCTCTTATTTATACCATGCGTTTAGGGTGGAGACACATCCATTGGGGCTTATGAGCCTACATTAGATTTCTGGCCGACTTTGACAATTTGCACATGTGTGAGAGAATAAATTCAAATTCTCACTTTTGCTCATCCAAACAAGATGATCTTTATATCAATCTTGCACCTCTCAGAAAGGATTCCAACAAAAATATCATTTCCATCATATGAGCTGTCCAAGGTGGAGTTTGGCCCTGGTTGTCAATTTTAACACATAGGCTTGCCCGTCAACTTGTATAGACTCTGCTCTCTAACTCCAAGCACAATACTATTGGAGCTAGAGCCTTTAGGCTTGAGTCTTGCCTACCCATCCTGGAATAAGACCTCAAGCCCCTTCTTCTTGATCATCGAAATCGATATCACGCTATATCTGAGTCCTGGTACAAACAATACATCTTGGATACGCATCACCTGTCCTATCTCCATCCTAAATGGCACAACTCTCGATCCTCGGATCTCCTTCTGAGTCTTGTCACCCAACACCATGTGCAACTCTGAGTCCCATTCAGCTAGAGTCTCGAAAACCTCATGTGAGCCTGTCATATGTTTCGTCGCACTATTGTCCACGTACCATCCATCCTCATCGATAGTACCCTACGAGAAATGAGAGATCATAGCAAAGTCGTCCTCCTCCAATCTCGTGGTGAGAGCATCTATCTCAACAGAAGTGGCAACACCGGGGACCTGCTTCCCTTTCTTCTTCTTGTCATCTCCCTTCTTCTTCATTGGACATCTCGACGAAAAATGACCCATCTCGCCACAGTTGAAACACTTGACTTTACTCAAGTCCTTCTTCTGCTTACTCTTCATTCATGCTACAAGTGCCACGTCCTCATCTGCCCCCTTTGTTGGATGAAGATCCTCGTCTCGCAACTCTTCCTGAATGAAATTGTCGCACAACCTATTCCAGTTAGACAACTTCTCTCTGGCAACGATCCCTTTGATGAAGGGCTTCCATTCCTCAGTGAACCCTTTCAAGGCAATCCTCACCATATCATTTTTTGAAATAGTCACATCGATGACAACAAGCTCATCTTTGACCTTAGACAATCTCGTCAGATATTAAGACATTCCTTCACCCTTCAACATCTTGGTGGACTTCAACTTATCCCCCAATACCAGTGCTCGATTCTCGTTCTTATTCTGGAACAAATTCTGAAGAGCCATTCACATCTCATGTGTAGTGTTCTTCCCTGACAAATGAGGTATTAGGGGATCCTTCACACCATTAAGGATGATCAATCTCTCCCTCGTATCCAAATCCTAGCACACTTCCAGCTCCTTTCGGTCAGTTGGCTTCTTGATGGCTTTCTTAGCGAACTCCGATATCTTGTTGACCTGCGAGACCAACTTGATCATTTCCTTCTATGGACTATAGTTGGACAACCCCTCCAACTTGTCCTCATACTGGAGATCAACTTGCAAATTCGACATTGTAGTGAGCACTTCACCTACAATGTGACCAATTCCCTCTTAAGTTGTACTTTGTTGTGCACTCTGATGATTCACTGTCTTCCAAAGTAGCTCATACACCCTTTGATACCATGTCTAGGTTAGAATCTAAGAATCTCTGACATTACCAAACCAAGAATCTCAACAATAACTACTTTGCACAACGGAAAATATAAAACAGTGAATCACACATGCACACGTATAGACAATTTTTTACAAAATACTGTACAACAATGTACAACAACCCAATATTTGTTATATTAAACCAATTGAATAATACAACAGTCTTAGAGATCCCAAACAAGGGATACAAGATACAATGACAATTTTGCTGCAGTCTTTATGTTGTATCTTGTCCTGTCGGTCCTTTGCTCCTATTTTTCTCTCTAGTGCCCCTTAGTCGATCAAGAGACAACACATAGAGTCTCCAAGAGGGCTACCACCTATCACTGTTGCAAGTCGCTTCTGCTTCAATGAACACAGGCTGATCCAATCTACTCTTCTAGGCTGGCCACACCTAAGCTCCAATCTGCCAATCTAGTAGTCACTTTTGTCGATCAAAGTGCTGCACATTAGGCTTCAACCTTCGCCCAACCTTTAGCTGTCAACGTCACTTTATGATTACTTGTCAAGGGCTACTTTGGGTGGCCAACACGTTGCCCTCCACTAGTCCAATGGCACCCAATACTTCACTGCAAGATCTGCTCCTAAGAAAGGCTTCTAACCCTCCAAATCGGCCTTTCGAAATGGCTCCCACAGGCTGCAACTTAGTCCACACTTGGACCATCCACCTAGCACAAGTACATCACTGAAACAACATCAAAATACCTTCAAATCTGGTTCTCTTTTGCTGTAGGTGACGTTGACTAGATAGGGCAACTGTCAGCTCACTGTTAACCCACAATTTCACCTCTTGACAACCTCCTACAACCGTGATATACTCCTCTTGTGTCACTGTTGTTCTGTGCTAGTGTTTAGGCTTGTTTCCAACCCTCTGGTATGTCATGCGGCCTACTCACCAAATGTGATTTAGGGTTGCGACATACCCTAATCTCACAACATACTTGTGGCTGCTTTCACAAGAGATTACAACCACAAAACCCATGCTAATCCACCCAGATCTCCTACTTGAAGCTGCGGCTCCCTTGCCCTAATCCTCGACCCTGCAAACAGTCTCAATGATACCCTAAACTCGGCCCTGTTTCTCCTTCTTTGGCTGCGACTTAGCTTCAGATGTTATTCCTCTATGAAATGTGAACTTGGTATGATGAATTAGCCTCCAACCTCACCTTCTATTTATACACAATAGAAGGGCTTCATTTGGATGTCCACATGGGCTTGACAAACTATCAACAAGCCTTCCTCTAGTAGGCCGACTTGTACAAAACCCAACAATGACCTTAAAAAATTATTATCTCATGATCTAGAGCTCCTATTTGAGGGATTCTCGATGCGTTGGATTTGCCACGCCATCCTCTATCACCGCAAATTTTCTCATGCCCATATGTCTCATGGTTTGGTCCAACTCCTTTGGGTACAAAACCCCCAACCTTGGGTTCCTAGCCCACAAGTGAATCTTGTGGTGCTCCACCCTCCAAACCCTGAACCCTAGGGCTAAGAGTACCTCCCAAGCTACTAAAAAATTAAAATTACTCTTTGTAAAGTATGAACTCAACAAAAAACAACTCACTAGCAACTTTCCAACAAAATTTTTCAGGGTGAAATCAACAATTCTATATTATTGAAAAGTTTTTTTCTTTTTTTTTGCAAGAAAAACCTTTCAGAAAATTCTCAAGTACTTCTCCAGGATTCATGGATGGTAAATGGACATCAAAACCTAACCTCAAGGGATCAAGAGAGTCGAACTTGCGAGCTCTCCAACTTTGGGACATAGTTCTCATGTATGGCTAATCACTGCTTGAGCTTAAGCTAACCCAAAAAAGGTGAGTTCTTACTATTAAAGATTTTTTAATTGTTTAGCTCAATTATTATACTTATATTTTTAAAATTAGCCAATTAAAGGATAAAACCTAATATAACCCCCTCCCCCCTATTTTGCCATGAGTTGTTTGGTGGTTTGTTCTATATTTGCCTAAAAAATCTGCGAATGATGGTTAATGGCCACTTTTTTCCCCAATATTTGCGGATCAAGGTTTCTTGGCCGCATATTCCCTCAACAACATTTGTAGTGAGGTGAGTCCCTTGTGTATATTTTGATTGCCTAATGATCCAGATTGGATCACGATTTTGTTTGTTATCCATTTTAATGTTTTTAGAGTGGAGAAATTGGAGGATTCAACTCATAGGACTATTTTTATCGGCGGGTCCTTTGGCAAATTGGGGTTTTAAACATTATAGAGGCAGTGCGAGGCATTTCTTGAAGTTTTTTGGGGTCCAAAAACTCTCGCGTGCACTAGACCCTTTGGTTCTTTTCTACACTTGAATACCTTTCCAACGACGTAAGAAAGACTTCAAATAGAGTCCATATGCAAAAATTATGCCACATGGAAATTAACATTCTTGTTTTGTTTCCCATGATTCGAGGATGCTATGTCAGTGCCATTACTCATGGAAGAGGGGCTAACCACATGATCATGATGAACAAGACTCTAGAAGAGTCAAAGGTATAACACATATCAAGGGTCGAATGGTTAAGTTTAACCCCTAGTTGGCAATCAGGTTGTGCTATAACTAGGAAACTAGGAGGAAAATGGGTATGATTCTATTGTAGTGCATTTTGTTCCATAGTTGAACAAAGTAGCTGAGAGTGGATAGAAAGAGGGCAAAACAGAGGGGGTTTGTGTTCTATAGTGGCCCACGGGCCACAAGTCTCACTCCTTTATATTTGCACCATTTTCCATGCAGAGAAAAAGAGAGCAGAGCAACCATACCTTCTAGCCAAAAAAATTAACCCTCATGCTATAGATTTTAAATTTTAGTAAATTTTAATTAGGTTGTTGCGACAAACAATCTCATGGAATATCAATGATAATTTATGAATCACATTGGTATTAAAGCAGGTGTCTTTGGGATTTTTTTGGGAAGTTGCTGGGGATCTAGATTGGTTTAAGTGGAAAGTCGCAAAACCTCAGCCGTGGCCGACGAATTTGTTAATAACCCTTGAGATTTGGCAAAGGAGAGTTCTCAAGGTTGGAAGACTAGGTTGTAGGAATTAGTCGCAATATGAACCTCCTTATTGTGGCTCTGGCGAAGTAGATTGGAATTAGAGAAGGTGAAGGTTCCAACTCAGAGGTTAGATTAGAGGCAAAATCGAGGGATTGAGAAGAACTAAAGGAGTCTAGGAAGGAACTCGAAGAGACAACCCAATTTGAGTATCCTGAACCATTTACAATCCCTCAAGATGGAAGTGAAGGTCGACATCAAGCCATATCAAGGTGAGATTGATGCTTTGAAATTAAATCATGGTTGCAACAAATAGGAGTTTACTCCAGCGTTCATCAAATAGAGGAAGAACAAACAATCTCTTTCATTCGTTTGAGACTAGAGGGCGATGCCTTGACCTAGTGGGAAAACCATATGGAAACCTTGAGGCTGGAGGGGGATCCTTTAGTGACTAAGTGGGAGGATTTCAAAACTCTCATAGAGTTTTAGTTCTACACTATTGGGTATGTAGGGGACCAATGGAACCAATGGCATTACTTTAGGTAGAGAGTGTGCAAGAGTGCATTGCATAATTTAGGAATATGGCTATAATGTTGGGTATTTCTCCCAAGAATCCAAATGTATTCCTCAAGTCTACACAATCACTGTTCAAACCTAGGACAATGGATGAGGTTTGTATAGGAATAAAACCTGGAAAACATAGGCCAAAAGAAAGGGCAATCAAGTGGGTCGAATAAGATGGAACACCAAGAAGTTTCCAAAGAATGGAAGAAAAAATGGAAAGGGGGAAGGACAAAAAGATAATAGCCACAACACACTAGTGCAAAGATCCCAACAACTATTGTAACATTGATGGACATATAGAAGATAAGTGTTGGAAACTACATCTTGAACTCAATCCAAAGAATCAGAAAAAGGATTGGAAGAAGAAAAGTATCATGGCAACAAATTCCAGTAATCAGGTGGAAACTAGCTCGGACATGGACGAGAAGATTGTTTTCACATGGAGAAGGGGGTGAATTTGAGTAGCCTTCAACAACAGGAAAAGGAGATGACCAATCTATTCCATAAAAAGATACATGTCAAGAAGACGAAAATAAATGCTTTGTTCGATTCAGGTCATAGGAAAATCTCTTTTGCATTAGAGTTGGTCAACAATTTGGGACTAGAGGTTCATGATATCATCCAAGCCCATATCCATTGGGATGGGTAAATAAGGACGCAAAATAAAGGTAACCAAACAATGCAAAATCCAATATGCTATTGGTGCTGATTCTATTGATAAAGTAGAATTGGATGTAGTTCCACTTGATGTATGTGTAGTGGTGCGTGGAAGGCCCTATATGTACATGCGTGATGCAATCTTCACATGGCGAACCACCTAATATTGCCTCATTAAGGATGGGAAATCCTTCACCATCAACACGCACAAGGGCAAGTCCAAAATGTTGCTAATAAGTGCTAACCAAGCCAAGAAATTGATCAATTCTAACAAGAACTATGTTATGTTATTTTTAAGTAAAAATCAATTTGTAGAAGAGTCAGTGAGATCAAAGTCATCCCTGGAGAGGTGTACTAAAAACATAAAAAAAATTGGAAGAGTTGCTACAAGTATACATGGGTTTGTTCCAGGAGCCTAAAGGGCTACCATCCAAGAGGGAAGTGGAGCACGAGATCCAACTATATTCAGACTTTTCGTTGCCAACCATTGGGTTGTATAGGAAGTTTGTAATCAATGCAAATGAGGTGAAAAAACAATTGCAATAACTGCTTGAGCAGGGTGTCATTTGATCAAGATCAGGTACCTCACCCTGTGGGTCACCATCATAATTGTGTCGAAAAAGGATGAGACTTGGCAAATGTGCATTGATTACAAAGCATTAAACAAAATAATGCTCAAGAACATGTATTCTCGACCAAGGATAGATGATTTGATGGACTAGTTGCAACAAGTAAAATACTTCATCAAGTTCAACTTATAATCAGGTATCATTAGATTTGAGTCAGAGAAGAAGATATCAGGAAGACCGCAATCAAAATCACCCAAGGTTTGTATTTGTGGTTAGTTATGTTGTTTGGCCTATGCAATGCACCAACTATGTTCATGAGATTAACAAATGATATATTGCGCCCTTTTATAGACTGATTTGTTATTTTTTATTTGGATGATATACACAACGCTACCTGGGAGGAGTACATTTGACATTTGATGTAGGTGCTAAAGACATTGAAGAAGCACCAATTGCTGGAAAATCTCAAGAAATGTGAATTTGCACAACATTTTTTAGTGTATTTAGGATATGTGATAGGTGGAGGAGAGTTGAAGATAGTTGTTGCCAAGACGGAGGCTATCATGAAGTGGCTAGTGCTTACCAATGTTTTTGAGTTTGAGAGTTTCACTGGAGCAACATAGTACCCGAGGAAATTCATAGCCTCATTTTAAGTAGTAGTAGTGCCGCTCCGTGCCATCACAACAAGTGGCAAGAGGTTTCAGTCGGGAAAGAGTCAGCAAAAGGCCTTCAAGGAATTAAAGCATAAAATCAGTCAAGCGCCATATCTTGCATTATTAAACTTGTAGTAGCTTTTTGAAGTGGAGACAAATGCGAGTGGGTATGCTATGGTAGCAATGTTGGTGCACATAGGAAGGCATGTATGCTACCATTTTGAAGTGTTTCATGGAGCTATTTTTAAATACCTTGTCTATGACAAGGTGCTCTATGCTTTGGTACAAGTTGTCAAAAAGTAGAAGCATTATTTGATGGGAAATGAGACAATAATTTATACAGATTAGTAGCCGTTACAATATTTGTAGGCCCAGAGTAAGTTACAATAGGCTAAACATTACAAGTGGATGAATTTTTTACAATCGTTTCATTTAGTGATAAGGTGCAGGAAGGGAAACACAAACAAGTTGGCTGACATGCTTTCAAAGCCACCCACATCAAAGATCAACAACTTTGGGAACTTTGATGCACATGCAACCTTTCACCCATGATGCATATAGAGAAGCAAATACAGAGGATGAGGACTCCAAGGAGGTGTTTCAAGAGTTGTAGAGCCAGAGTCATGTGCCCACTGGTTACAACACAATTGATTATAATGTCGAGAATGGGTTACTCTACAGGCTAGAAAAGTTGTGTGTTCCTAAAGGTGAGCGACTGCAACTAATCAGAGAGGGTCACGGCTCTAATGTTGTAGGGCAATTTGATCTAGGGAAGATAGTGGCCAACTTGCAGAGGTATGTGTACTGCCCAAGATGCAAGAAGATGTAGCTAGGTTCATAAGAGGATGTATGCTTTGTTGTACCGACAAGTCTAGTAACAGGAAATAGGGTCTAGACCATCCCTTACTTGTACCCACTCATTCTTGAGAAAGCATTTCCATGTACTTTGTGAGAGGTTCACTAGCATCTAGGATGGGACATGACTACCTGATCTTTGCTTTACCACCAAGCCTAGTAATAGGAAACATGGTTTATACCATCCCTTAATTGTACCCACTCGTCCTCAAGAAAACATTTCCATGGACTTTGTGAGAGGTTTGCCAGTAACCAAGAAGGGACATGACTACATGTTCAGGGTAGTTGATAGGTTCAGTAAGATGTGTGTTCTCATGCCTAGTAAAAAGATCATCGACGGGAAAGAAGTAGCAAAATTGTTCTTTGGACAAGTCTGGGTGCATTTTGGAATACCAAGGAAATTTGTTTGAGATAGGGACACAAGATTTAATAGTGCATTTTGGATTACATTGTGGGAGAACATGAACACAAAATTGAAGAGGTCTCTAGCATTCCATCCCCATACAGATAGGCAAACAAAATTAGTCAACAAGACTTTGGTGTAGCTTTTGAGGGGTTACAATTAGAAGTATCAGAAGATTTGGGATGAAAATCTAGTATATATACAACCTTCTTATAACAGAGCAATCCACGCTTCCATTGGTAGGTCCCATTTGAAAAGCTTCACCTTTGGATATTACATATGGACAACAAGGAGGAGTGAGGGAGGATCTTACAGGGGATGCCTTAAGAGTAGAAAAATTTGTTGAGAAGATTAGGCAGATCCATCTACAGGTACAAGAGATGTCATAGAAGTCACAAGGAAAAATACAAGGCTAGCCGTGATCAACATAGAACAGAGAAGTTATTTAGAGTGAGAGATAGAGTATGGTTACAATTGAACAAGGAGAGGTTATAGGGTCCTGGTAAGATAATCAAGGCTTTGCTATATGATCCTTTGAGATACTAGAAAAAGTGGGAGTTAATGCCTATAGACTCAATCTAGCACCATACATGTGCATTTACAAGGTGGTGAATGTAGAAAATCTGAAACTCTATGAGCCTTCCATGTTGGATGAGAAAGAGAAAGAGGTCCTACCTTCTATAGAGGATTTAACTCTAGATGCTTAGGTAGAGTTGACAGAGGATACAATTTTGCAGAAGAGCTCTAGAACTATAAGATAGGGGTAGCATGACCTTTGGCATATTTGGTTGAAGGGACAACTTCCAAGCAAGGCTAAATGGTACTCTAGGGAGAAAGGGGAAAAATTTTCTCACCTCATTCAGTAAAAGCTTTTGGGGGCCAAAAGGGGAGGTATGATTCGGGTTGGATTGTTATATTATTCCATCTTGACGCTTTAATAATGGAAAAATGGAAGGAATCAACTCATAGGACCATTTTTACTGGCGGGTCCTAGTTTGGTGGATTGAGGTTTGGAGACAGTTTGGTGCATTTCCTAAAGTTTTTGGGGGTCCAAAAATTCTCGCTTGCACTAGACCCCTTGGTGCTCTTCTACGTTCAGATACTTTTCCAATGACACTAGAAAGACCTCCAATGGAGTTTGTATGCAAAAGTTATGTCATCTGGAAGTTGACCTTCCGGTTTGGTCCAACATGATTTGTGTTAAAATTGGACAACTAGGTCCAAACTCCGAGTTGTGCTGCTCAGATGACGATCCCAATATTTTTATTGGATTCCTCTTTCGGAGAGGTGTAAGATTGATCTAAAGATCATCTCGATTGGATGAGCATAACATGTACTTCGAATTTAGTCCACTTATGTGCTAGGTCGGCCTGGAATAAAATATAGACTTAAATGTCTTAAAGGACGTGTCACACACCCCAAAGATTCCTATATATTGGAGAGACTTAGAGTTCATTTGACACACATTGGTGTGGAGGAATTCTCTGTCTTGGGATAGCATTGGAACTGCGTATTCTTTGTTTGGGTTGTTCTGGGTTATGTGTGACACGTTAGGCTGAATGACCTATTGGAGACTTTGCTGGTTGAAGCATCCTGCTGATCGCCGTAACGCCACCATTTCTTATCTCTGTTTTGGCTTGTCTTCTATCGATCTGTGAGTATGTTCTATATTCTTCAATATTGTGCCCTAATCTGAAATGGCATAGAACATGTTCTCAAATTAACATGGTATCAGAGCCAGGAGAAGACAAAGCCCATTCTAGTTGAGAATCTAGGGCAGCGAGATAAGGATTGTTTTCTGGTGAACGAGCTGCTGGAAGAAGGCCAAGTGAAGAGACCTCGATTTCAGGTCTTTTGGGGCTGGTTGGTGCCCTAACCAGCGTGAAGGAGCCCTAGAGATAGCGGCTAGTTTTAAGTGAAAAAAAAAAGCCTTCTATAAACAAGCGTGAAGAGATCTATGTTTGAGGCTCACAATTTATGGCAAAGAGAGATCGATTTGGCTAAAGGCATTATTTCAACACTGTAATCTCTAATCCAATTTTTCTGAAAATCGAATTGTTGCCGAAAGCAATTTCTTGTGAAGCATGTTTTCAATTTCCTAAGGAACAAATCAAATTTCTAGAATTGGAACCTTCCGAAGGTAAAATCTCGGGAACTCCTCTTAAGGATTCTCTTCACTATACAAAAATCATTAGACGTCTGGCCTCTTGCAGAAAGAGCTGCAATTTTTGTGAAAAGGAAAAATGAGAAATTCAAATCCAATTCTTCAAATTAAAATTTTGTGGGCATCGTACTAAATTTTTGAATGCATGGTCGGAAGCAAAAGAAGGGTTTCTTCCTTGATGTCAAATTTTCTGAGATGCAAAACAAAATATATTTTGGACTATATGGACCGCAAACATTTAGAGGTTTTATCTTGGATGGCTAGCAAATTAGTAAGAAGCCGAGCGGTCAAATTTAATAAATTGACGGTCGAGTCATCGTGGTGGCTAAGGGTCAATCCTGTGGACCCGCGAAGCAGTCCAAAATTTATCAGTTGAAGCTATCGATTTCGGGCTCAATACAGTCGACGTCGAGCCTGCCGAACCAGAAAAAACCGAGCGAACACACAATTAAAAAAAAATAAAAAAATGGAAGTCAACAGAAGTCTGGGCTAACGACAATCGTGCTCATTTTCTTCGAATAAATTTGAGAGCCGCGATATACTGATAGTGGCCACATTGCATAGCAAAACCTCCGCCACAATCGGGCTGTGAGCCCACACCGATACGCCGCAAACAACCACCATTTGAAGATTGTGTACGGGCCAAATTCACAGTGAACCATTAAGCCAATTCAAAAGAAGCACTGAGATCACTGAATTTGCAAATGAGGCTGATTGGAAATGTCCACAGTGGACAAATTTCACGTAAAGCATAGAACATCTTCGGAGATTTAACATGTTAATAATTCATGGCGGAAAGAAAAAAAAAAAAAAAAAGTCGTGTGCTGGGAGGCGGAGAAGTAAACGTTTCATATATTGTTGTTTCCCGACTGTTCGAAATTACAGATCGATGAAAGATTTCAGAGAGAAAACGGGAAGCAGATTTATGCGTTATGCATGATGGAAGCGTTAATTCCGTCTATGGGAATATCTGTGCCTTCACCAACAATACTTGTTGTTTCTCATTGCCTTTCAGAGTTGGAAATAGAGAGAGTCAACAAATCATGTTCAGCAGAAGCACCTGGTGTAAATTACTTACATATACAGTGAACTTTGCTTCTTCCATGCTACTAAGAAATCTGTTCTACTCCTGAAGACAACTTCCATCTTTATTTTTGATGATGGAAAAATATGGAACTGGTTATTAACTACTGAGTTGCCAGGAGATGCGTACGGTCAAGTAAAGGATCAGGCTATGAATCTGTTTATTTCTGAAGATGTCAATCAAAAGAATGATAGGGAATCAGGGGCTCCAGCATGGATATTGTAGTGGATGGTCATGAAGAGGAAGAAAATAAATTGCCAAGGCAATTACACGCAGTTGTTACATCAGACCTATGTACAACCTTGTACTTGAAGGAGGACTCGGAACATAGGACAGTCACCTGGGAACAATGGATCCTAGTCTTGTAGCTCGGCTTATTGAACTATTGTAGCTCGAAGTACAAGTTTGGAAGAGGCTACAAGAAGACTCGATTTCTTGATTCCTGAAGTTGAGCTTCCAGAATCGAGTGCTAAGAAGCAAAGGTGACCCGTTTGTCATTAATGACGCCGGCTGTTTTTTATTATTATCATGGAAATTGTGTTACTAATGTTATCTTTGAAATTACATTGCTGGAGTTATCTTACTGACCAGCAAGCAAGTATTGTAAAGATAACAAGACTGGAGGATTCAGTGATGTGGTTACGAAGGATCGAAGTTGTTTTCTTTTATGGTCCTTCTAATGTCTGTATGAAGGCTAAAGTTTGCCCAAATTGCAGGATGAGCTTCCTTTTTTTTTTATATGCCTTGGAGTAGAGGGCCGAGACCGTGAAAATATGACAATAAGGTATGTTTTGATCTCCACGATAGGGTCACAAACCCTCATGTGGTTCTCTATGTGCACCTGCTCTGTGGTTTTCTGATCCAAGTGACAGGCAGATTCATTGGGGAAGTCTGTCCTTGTATGGTGAATAAGTCAAAGTGATTTAGGGCCTAATGCATAGTAATGTTGAGGAGGATAAATCACTGTATTAAAGCCCCAGTTCAAATCCTGTGATCAGTAAGTAGCTCAATTATTATAAGGCAAACTTGCTGAATTGATACAAAATCCACTGTAAGAAGACAGACAAAAGAAGAGTTTTTGCAGCCTTGGACAGTCACGTACCGTCAAGTATTTGAAACCATGGTCAGCAAAGTCTGTGAACTTTTTTTTAACAAATGATGATAAAATCATCACTGAAATCCATGATTTGACAACATATGATACCTGTCAAGATACATGACAGCTATATGACAGTGTATGGCTATGATTCTTAGATGGCTTTGACAGTGGGAGAATAAGATTTAGGTCCCTGAGTACAAAACTCCTCTCCAAGTTGATGTCTAGGATGCCCTCATTTAAAATAGATGTCTTCTCTCTCAAGAGAAGCTGGCATTAAGAGGGAGAATACAACTGTATATGCTCCTGAGCTAATATCTTTGCTGAAAGAAAGAAGACTCTCCTGGCTCAAAGACATATGGCTTCAGAGGGGGAAATTCTGGAAGAAATCCAAGAAGCCATATAAATACCAGGGGTATCTAGCAGCCATGAGTGCTACTGTACAATTTAACTTTGGATCCTTTGAGGAAGTCGTAAAGCATCAAGTCTGGAAGGATGCTATGCACAAAGAGTATGAGTCCATTATGAAGAATGATGTTTGGGATGTGGTTCCAAGACCATAGGACAAAGCAGTTGTCACCTCGAAATGGCTCTACAAGATCAAGCATGGATCTGATGGAGGTGATGAAAAGTTCAAGGCAAGATTCGTTGCCTGTGAGGAAGGTATAGACTATGATGACATATTTGCACCTGTAGCCCGATATACCACCATTCGATCTATTATAGCCCTTGCTGCTGCAGGATGGAGTCTTCATCAAATGATGTGAAGATCACATTTTTTTTGCATGGTGCGATAAAGGAAGAGATATATGTGGAGCAACCTCTGGGGTTGGAAGTCCAGGATCGGGACACCCATGTCTGTCGGTTGAAGAAAGCCCTCTATGGGCTAAAACAAGCACCCTGAGCTTGGTACGAGAGGATAGATAGCTACTTGATGAAGTTGAGCTTCACTCGTAGTATTGCTGATCTGAACCTTCACTGCAAGGTTAATAGAAAGAAGCCTCTCACTCTGGTGCTGTATGTGGATGAGCTGTATATGGATGACCTCTTCCTAACAGGTGCTGACCCTCTCATTCATCAGTGCAAGAGGGAGCTCGCTGCTGAGTTCGAGATGGAGGACCTAGGACGAATGTCTAGGCCTGAAGGTCTAGCAGAGACCTGGCAAGATTTTCCTTTCTCCAGCAAAATACATTATGAAGTTTCTGGTATGATGGACTGTAAGTCCATGGAACTCAACTTTAAGAAGTTGAGTAGCAGCGTTGTTGGGCCCGTCCTACTGAGTATCGTCAACTCATAGGGACCCTGATGTTCTTAATGAACACCTGTTCGGACGTATGTTGTGCAGTGAACACTTTGAGTCAACACATGGTTGATCATAACATTCACTGGGTTGGTGCCAAGAAACTCTTGAGATATCTCTGAGGCACGATAGACCATGGGTTGAGATACACTACCGGGAGTATGACACTCCATGGATATTCTGATGTCGTTTGGGCTGGCAGTGTGGTGGATCGCAAGAGCACATCTGGATGCTACTTCCCATGTAGATCTGCTTCGGGCAGGAATCTAAAGTCGGTAGCCTTGAGCACCGCTAAGGCCGAATACATTGTAACATGTATGGCCTATTGTGAAGTCACTTGGTTGCGAAAGCTTTTTTGTAAGCTGTTCGAGCATGTGCTAGATGCCACCGTTATCCTTTGTGATAAGCAGAGGGGGATTCTTTTGTCATAGAATCCCAGGTTCCACGATTGATCCAAGCATGTTGATGGCTGGTACCACTTTATCTGGGATATGGTACAGCGAGGCGTCGTAAGGCTCGATCATATAGGAATTGATGAGCAGGTCGCGGATATTTTCACAATGCCCTTGGGGAAGGTCATGTTCCTAACCCCCTGTGAGAATCTTGGTATCATGGAACGATCCTATTCTGAGGGTCCTGTTGGACGATGAGCTCTGGGAGCTCTGGGGGGCTTTGGGGACAGCTTCTCGGAGCTATGAGCAATCACAAGGCTAGGCTTGCCGAACCCTATTGGTGTGCTTGGACCCCACCATTATGATTATTGAGTTGGTTTACCTCTCATTATCTATGCCCCGTATGCATCCTACCCATTGAGTTCAGGACTCATGGGAAGTACCTCTCATTTGGCCAATGAGATGGGAAAGGCTAGAGACTAGTAGCAAAGACTGATGGACGCATCATAATTTGCCGTACTCTCTATCTAGGATGGCACGGTCCAACCAATTGATCTGGGATCAAGTATAGTGAGGGAGTTTGACCTCACTTTGACTCCGGGTTGGTATGAGACTCTTTGTGAGTCCTATAGAGGTTTCGGACCTCTGGGCTGAATCTGTCAGCCGGGTATGATGTCATTGTGACTGACCCACTTCTGTTCTGAAATAAAGAGGCCAGCAAAGCAAGTTACGGCGGGATGACGCACGATGTTTGGATTGCACTAGTGGACGGAGTTCTCCCTAGTTGAGAGGGAATGTTAAAATTGGACAACTAGGTCCAAACTCCGAGTTGTGCTGCTCAGATGACGATCCCAATATTTTTATTGGATTCCTCTTTCGGAGAGGTGTAAGATTGATCTAAAGATCATCTCGATCGGATGAACAGAACATGTACTTTGAATTTAGTCCACTTATGTGCTAGGTCGGCCTGGAATAAAATATAGACTTAAATATCTTAAAGGACGTGTCACACACCCCAAAGATTCCTATATATTGGAGAGACTTAGAGTTCATTTGACACACATTGGTGTGGAGGAATTCTCTGTCTTGGGATAGCATTGGAGCTGCGTATTCTTTGTTTGGGTTGTTCTGGGTTATGTGTGACACGTTAGGCTGAATGACCTATTGAAGACTTTGCTGGTTGAAGCATCCTGCTGATCGCGGTAACGCCACCATTTCCTATCTCTGTTTTGGCTTGTCTTCTATCGATCTGTTAGTATGTTCTATCTTCTTCAGTATTGTGCCCTAATCTGAAATGGCATAGAACATGTTCTAAAATTAACAATTTGAGATGATGCTACATCAACCCCATTACTCATGGAAAAGGGGCTAGCCACATGACCATGGTGAAGAAGACTCTATAAGGCTCGAGTTGTAACTCATATTGAGGGTTGAATGGGTCAAATTTAACCCCTGTTTGGCTATTGGGCTGTGTTATAACTGAACCACTAGGAAAAAAAATGGTTCGTTTTTATTATAGTGCATTTTTTTCCATAGTTGAGTAGAGTAGCTGAGAATGAACAGAGAGGGCAGAACAGAGAAGGTTTGTGTTTTGTAGCAGCCCACAACCCACAGGTCTCACTCTTTTGTATTTGCACCATTTTCTCTTTAGAGAAAGGGAGAGCAGAACAACCTCACCTTCCACCTGGGTTTTCTGCTAAAAGGATTTCCCAGGTCACGTTGTGTTATTATGGTTTGTGAGGTTATTAACTTATTATTTCTAGAATATCAAGTTCTTTTAAAATGGTGAGAGCTTCTGGGTAGTTGTTTGATAAGATGCCAATATTCCATGGCTACTTTACATACAGTTCACCCCCTTGGTCAAATATAATATTTCTTGACCTAGCTGCTCCTTGACTACCTTTTGCAGCTCCATTCAAGAAAAATAAGAAATTTCTTTTGGCTCCTGATCCATCGATGAATGTCATTCTGCATAGGGTCGATACAAGGGAATTCCCCCATGAAAGTTAGATGTTTGATCACTTTTTGGCTGTGTTACCAGATCCATGGGGCTAAGTCACTGGGTTTGGCGAATTTTATCCTTGGGATTCGAAATTCGCCGAACCTCAAATGATTTCGAACAAAATTGATTTTGTTCGCCGAACTTGATGCCGAACTCGAACATGAACTTGATGTCGAATTCGAACCCAAACTAAATGTCGAACTTGAACGGATTTTTTAAAAATTCGGTAAAAATTCAATTAGGTTCGCTTGCAATTCGATTTGGTTTATGCAAATTTTTCTAGCTGTCATAACATTTTAGATTTTTTGAGGTATGCCCAAAGTACATACAATAGAATCTATATGAATGTCACATTTATTTTTTAGCCTGCTTAAAATTGCTTTTTTTTATATATATACATAATTTTTTCAAATTTCTATTTGTCGAATTTTATGCCGAACTTTATCAACAAAATTTTAGGTGCCGAACTTTATTCGAATTTTAAGGTTGTCGAACTCGAACATGAACACGAACACGAACGTGGTGACTTAGCCATGGGGTTCTCACCCTGGATCCATGGATCCATGTTTCAGATCTGGATCTGCATAGGATCCACTTGCTAGGCATAACCAAACAGTTCAAAGGCAGTTCCTAAAATTTGGAGGCAGTTCCACTGACATTCAACCCTACCACATGCAGATCCCAGGAAAAATTGATGTAATTTTAGGTTAGTTTATTTTGTTTTTCGTTTTTTTGCCATTCATTTAAACCTAAGCCCTTTAAAATATTTAATAATATAACCCTGGCCGCTTAAAACACAAGACACTGAGCACTATTTTTCAGACTGACTGAATCTTGAGCGCAGTGATGTAAGACCCCCTTGTGTTTACAGTGGATAGCATCTAATGATCTCAGTTTTAATGTTGTGATTCATGAATGGTTTTGATTCAAAATTAGAAATATTATATTTTTGTACTTGACATATACTCATTGTATCCAAATCCTGGCTTTTCAATGATCTGATGGATGATTCTGGTAACTTAACTTTTTGATGAGGATATCCATTGAAGGTCCCAAGAGGATAACCTCTTATCTTCTTTCATCAACCGATCTGTATTTTTTCTTCCTGATTGCAATTGTGTCCTTAAGCGTTTGTATTGTATAATTCTTTATTTATCAGCATATTTCCAACTATCATTAAAAATAAGGTCATTTGTGTTTAACCGTATTTTTCAACAACCCAACATAAAGAGCAGTGTCGAGAATGACTTGACGAAGGTCTCCTTTGTGATTCACAGTGTAGTAGTTGTATGAATCAGGGAGGAGACTCCAAACTGAATTAGCGAATAAGCACTTCAGGAATATATGGGAAGACACTTAATTATATTTATGCAGAAAAAACCATGATGACCTTGTATTGCCTTTCTTGATTAAGTTTTCAGCTGTAAAGAGTTTCTTATGAGCCCAAGTCTTAGAAGAAAAAGTTGATCTGTGGTATCGATTCATTTGTGTCAAATTGAATGAGTGAATGAGCACTCCAGGTATATATCTGTGGATTCTTAATTATATTTACACAGAACATGCCATGACCTTGTATTTCCTTTCTTGATGGGTTTTTCAGCTGTAAGGAGTGTCTTATGAAGTTATGAACCCAAGTTGAGAAGAAAAAGTCGATCTGTGGTATGGGTTCATCTGCCTATGTTCTTTTCCAGCTATATCCAAAAGAGTCGTTCATCTGTCAAGTGGTTATGGGATAGACTAACATTATATAACAGTAAAGTGTCCATTAGTAACCCCCAGGAAATATGATCTTCCATTAGTCTTTCTCTGGGACACGTGGGTTTTGTCTTTCCCATTCATGGAATACCTCAAGACATCTGGAAATAATATAGTTTCTGGTATTTATGCATTTCTACCCACAGAAATGGTCACCGTAGTTCCATGTATAATTCAAACAGACTTCTTACTTATTTCTTAAGGGAGAGCATTGTTTTCTACGGCATGTGGAACCAAGGAATACTTGACTACATTCCATCAGATTTTTGTTCTGCCATTAGTTCCCTTTTGCAAAGTGTGCAATTGTCTCCTCCATGTATATAGCCCATTTCTTCAAGTACAAGTGGAACCAAGGAATACTTGATTACATTCCATCCGCTTTTTGTTCTGCCATTAGTTCCCTTTTGCACAGTGTGCACTTGGCTCCTCCATGTATAGAGCCCATTTCTTCAAGTACCCGCCTACTGATATTCCCTCTTCTCTGAAATTAAGACAACTGAGGATGCTATTCAGGTCCGGTAGAAGGAAGAGAGTGATCTTATATGGGGCTCAGAATGCTTATGGTATTTCTGAAGAAGCTCGTAGAATATTGCTTTTGTTTAGAGACATACTAGACAATGCATCTGAAATTGGCTTAGAGAACCGTAGTGGTCTATGGTTGAGTGGGGTATTCAGAGTACATTCTTGCATGGAGAAACACAAGTTTCCATGCCTCTTTCAATTCTTGGGAGTAGGATGTGTCTTATTGGTGGTACTCCCATTGCATTCTTATAAGATTTGGTTGGGTTGCAAATCGATAAGAGGATTTAAATCTGCAATTTCTGTGTTTCTTACTTAAAACTGGGAGAATGGCTTTTCGACTTATCTACCAGTATTTTCCCTCTTTCAAGTTTGTTAATGATCACAAGAGTGGACTGGGCTAGCTTATCAGATATAGCATATATATAATAGCCTCAGACAATATTTTTCCTCTAAGATGAAACATATTATGTTATTCGCAAGATGGAGTTGGGAGTTGGGTGTGTCGTGAATTTCAAATTCATGTGGCTGCTACTCAAATAACCATGATATATTTGGATTCTTGATGGATGATGTTGCAATATTGGTTAAATTGTTATTGTCATATCGCTGATATTTGTGTATCAAGTTCTATTAAGCAAGTCGCAGAGCAAGTTAAGGTTTCTAACAGTAGCAAATTTGGTATCACTGTCACTTGCTTTTGTATTTTTTCTAAACCAGCAACTATATTGACTGAAGAAAGATTTGGTGACTGAAGAAAGATTTGGAGATTATGCTTGTACTTTCCAGTATATAATCATAACTCTTGATACGTAGTCAAGAGTTCCAAAGAAAAACTTGTGCCAGCATCCGTGAGCAAGTGGAGTTAAGCTATTGGGGAGCAACCTATGGGTTGGTCATGTTACAGTTGCTCTGTCAAGGGCTTACCTGAAACCAATTCCTTGCTGTCATGGATTGGAAGGAAAGATGATCTCGAGTCATTTATCAGAAATGATCTTGAAGCCATGGAGATTCCATTTCTAAGACCACATTGTCTTTCCTGGACTTTCCTCTTGAGAAAGAGATTATTTTTTCTGTTAAAGTGGATATAGTATTTGATAGCAAACTATAGTGAGAGACCCCCTGAAGCATCCAAAAGAAAGATAAATATAGGAAAACGGCTAGGAACACCGGGTACGAATCTCCAAACATGTAATTTTTGTTCAGTCTTTAATGGAAGTCCACTGATTCTCAGTTAAATGACCTTCCTTAATATTATTCTACAGCAAACCCATGGATGACTTAAGATACTATCCACACATGCCGGTGATTGTTGAGTTTGGAAACGGATGTGGTGTGCTCACTAGTGATCAAACATCTCCAAATGTACACCCGAATTGCTAGCCACAACCAGTTTTGTGAATATCATCAATTCCAAATGGAACCACGTCACCAGTAATTCTTAAAAATTGAATTTTGCTTGATGGTGGAATTGGGGAGTAATGGGAGGATTCAAATTTTCTATGTAGTGCACAATGACAATGGCCACTTTCTTCATAGGTTAGAAATGCTGGATAACTTCTATGAAGAGGCATTATTTATTTTCTTTTCTAGGTATCTTTGTGTATCTCTGCATCCCAACATTGGACATTATTAGAGTCCATGGCTAGATTGATATTCAGCAATGTTGCAAATATCACTTTGGGGAACATATCGGAAATGAGCCAATTTATCTGCAAAAATAAAGTGATGTCTTGGACGAAGACCTCTTAGATTGCTAACTTACAAAAGCACGGGAGATAGCTAGCTAAGTGCTCCAAATGAAACCTTCATTCACGACAATTTGAAGTTGAAAAAATAGTTCATGAGAACTTCTGCAAGGCCAAAATTTGCATCTTATCCTAAACCTTGTGATCTTGAGATACTGTTGGATTCATTGTTCTTAGTTTATATCGATCATGGAGCTCGGAACATCCCAAGCAATAGAAAAATTTGGTATCTCTATTCGATAACATCTCTTTGTGGAAGGAGGCAGGAAAGGGCATGGTCGAAATAGGACTAAACAAAATTACTCAAGCCTCATTTCAATTGTCACGTAATAAAAGGCTTTAAATTGTCTGTACTCCTTTTGACTTTACTGTATGTGAAGCTATTGAGCCTCTTACATGTGAGTACTCTCTTTCATTACCAAAATAAAATAGCTATTGAGCCTCTTACATGTGAGTACTCTTTTTCAATACCGAAAGAAAATAGCGTTGAAAAGAAGGTTAAAGCAAGAGCAACTAGTCTGCAAGAGCGAAGTTTTAGACTGAGTTTCGATACAAACATCTGATCTAAACAATAAAAAGGAATATTAGCGTGAATTTCGATACAAACATCTGTTCTAAACAATAAAAAGGAAAGTTTGCCCTTGGTAATGGATTTTGTAGAGCTAAGTTTTAGACTGAGTCTGGACAATGACAAAGTCTGCCATCACCTTATGAATTGTCATCCTTATCCACCAATGAGGTGTTATCTACTGATAAGTTTCTTCTGATGATGAGGTAGTTATCCATGTCCACTGATAAGTTGATCTAAAGGGGGTCACATATATGCACTATATATTGGTACCATTGGAATAAATACATGTGTTAGAAATGGTCACATACATTACTATATATTGATCTCGTTGGATGAATACATACATTAAAAACATTCAGTCTTCTTATGTTGTATCTTATTGCATAATTTATTATGGTATCAGAGCTCTTATGGTGTTAAGAGCATGATGTCACCATAGTAGTGATACATTAAAGCCATTGAAAAGTCTATGGTGTAAGATTTTGATGTAAAGGTGCTCAATTGATCATAAATCTGTTTTGGTAAATGGAAAGGGTGGAGATGTTAAAGAAGAGACTCCATCACTGAAGATCTTGGTTATATGAGAGTAAGATGTGGATCCAGTTCAGATCTACTCTTCAAAAAGACAGTTGAACTCTTCAAAAAGCAAGCCCGGATTACATTTTGATATTGAAAATTTAAGGTTTGTGTTGATGTAGGTTGTGTTGTTGCTTAAATCCACACCTGGGATTATTGTGGAGAAAATCTTTAACTCCACTTGGTGTGGCCTTGGGGGCAAATTTTGAGTTGAATTATTGTCACTCAAATCTCAACTTCTCCGTCTAGGCTAACTCCCAGCAAAGCAAAATTGGTTGGAACCTATAAAAATAACTAAGGCTCAACTATATTAGATAAGTTAAGTTTTAGGAGTTAAAATTAATAACCAAGATATATCCACTATATAAATGCAACCAATGAATTCAAAGCATTAGTTTCATGAGCATAATAATAACCATCTACAAGTAAATATATTGCAAGATGAAGCAAAATAGAAGGGTGCCAAATGTAGAGCATTTGCCAAAATTAAATATTCCTAGTGAAAAAGATAACCTTGAAAGTAAAGCTTGTAAATAAAAGCTCAAGAGATAGATGCCCAAAAGTAAATGCTGTGAATATAAATGTGGCAATAAAAGATAAACAAACACAATAATGTTCAATATGAAATACTGAAGAATTTTAATACTTGGGACAAGATATGCTGTAAATGAAATGTGTGTACTTGAAGAAATGATAATCTCCCATAAAAGAGATAAACTTTGCAAGATAGGAAAGCAAATGAAACAAAACTTCAAGAACCAATGTTGCAAGATGAATGTAGTGAAATTTATTCTTGGTTTATTTTAAGTTAGTTGCCAATTAGTTAGTTATTAGTTAGTTGCAAGATTGAACAAGTATTCATTGAACTCTTTCCCCAGGCCTTATCTTTTTCGGGGCTCCGATCTCAATATAAGAAGTCTTAGGGGAAAGAAGGTCTCTAAGTTGCAACTTCAATCAACAAAGCTAGAGGTAGATTAATTATTTCAAAAGACAAATCTAACTATTGAACAAATTAAATCTAATCTAGAAAATTGTTTGAAATGCAAAGGAAAATGACTAAACTAGATAGCAAATGATAAGGGATCAAGCTAAATGTAATGGAATGCGAAATGATTGCAAGAAACAAGTAAATTACAAGTTACACTAAGTTGCATGAAATAATGAAAAAAAATTGCATAAGAGAAACTAATTGCACAAAATAAGAATTAACCACTTACTTTAGTGTGATTATGTTACAAAAGAGACACTTCCCCAAATGGGGAAGGGGGTGCTTAGGGGAAAAATCCCTTAACACCCAAGAAAAATGACCTTTTTATTAAATCCCTCTTACAGAATGAGAGATGTAGAAAGAGAAGTTACAATGGATCCCTTTGGAAAATGGATTTGAATAAATGTTTTGGAGAGAGCTTACAACAAGATCCCTTAAAGAGATCAAATGCTCCTCTCCAAAAGTTGCAAGTAAAGAGAAATTTTGAGTAGTTACAAGGGGCCTTTTGGCCAACCCAAAAAGAAGATTTTATTATTATTATTATTATTATTATTATAAAGTACAATGATTTCCTTGGAGGATCCTTGAATGAAGAAAGCCATTTGAAGAGGTTTTACAAGGCATAAATGGTGGTTTTCCAATCAACTATTCAATGGTGGTCTTTTGGGTGCTCCAATCCTCAAAGATGAGCACAACCGATCAATTTTTTCTCCTTGCACTCTATGGGGCCACAAAACTAATCAACAAACATGCAAGGTGAAAGATGCCAAAACAAACTTTGGACATTCGCAATGTTAGCACAAAATCTTAATAAAAAATTCGTAAGCAAATTCTAGATTTAATGAATGAAGTTCCTATTCTAGATCAACCAAGAAGAGTTGAGTTAAATAATTTTTTCTTGGCTGATTTGTGATTGTTGGGACAACCGCTAATAGTAGCCTTTAGCTTGCTTGATGTTCAATGGAATCACAAACAAATAAACCCAATATTATTATTATTATTTATTTATTTATTTTTAATTTTATTTTATCTCTATTGTGTGAAGGAAGGAAGAAGAAGTTTGGGGCTGCTTAAAAGCCCTTTTTTGGATATCTTTTTTGGAGTACTTTGGCAGCCTTTAAATGTGGTGAAATCGTGACTCGTTTGCGCTTTGAAGTTGGTTGATGTAGCCAATGATATGGCCAACTTCGTAGCCTTGAAGGTATCCTATGCTACAACTCAAGAAAGCTTGCTCACAATCATTAGTAGACATTATGAGGTGATTTGCAAGAAAGTAGATGTAATTCACACTATTAACAAGTACATGAAATTATGTAACCTAGTTGCAAAACATTTAGAGAACAAACAAATACTTGCCTATCCTTTCTTTGGGAAACACTACCCCTATTTGGGCCCAAATCTACAAAGTGAAAGCAAATGAGAGAATTAAAACAATCACAAATTACCTCATAGCAAGACAAGATCACCAAGAAAAACACCACATGGACCTCCAAAGAATTTTGATTATATTGAGCATAAATCAATTACAAATTTGGCAGAGTCTACCCAAGCTCCAAGCTTCCAACCATCCTAGAAGGAGAGAAAATGGGTTACATTTATAGAATTCATGGGAGAAAATCCTAAGAGAAGGTGCATAAACAAGTGACATATGGAGACAATCCCAAGGCTGAGTTTGATTTACAGGTGGAGAGATCATTGTTGTAGGTGTCCTTCTTGTTGGCAGTGTATGAGGGAATGAGAGGAAACATGTTTCCTTTGAATGACAATGCTAAAATATGGATTTCCAAATGTAGCAACAAGTGTGAGTGCGAGGAAAGTTTACCCTTACCCAACTCGTGATCAAATAAAAAGTGTAAGCCAACTATTGTGTATTCCATCAAAATCTGGCTTACATATGTCTTCCAACTAGAGCTACGTGGGAGTCTAAACTGGCAACGTATCATCCCTACTCATGTAGATAGGTGTATGTTAAAGGGGGAGTGATATGGGAGTTAACTCCCACTCACTTCCTCTTCACTTAGACTTCAAAACTCAA
Organism: Pinus albicaulis; assembly: GCA_034641835.2. Lineage (NCBI taxonomy): Eukaryota > Viridiplantae > Streptophyta > Pinopsida > Pinales > Pinaceae > Pinus > Pinus albicaulis. The sequence continues at coordinate 331,229,572 of CM076572.1, read as the reverse complement.
CAAATCCCCCAACAAATCCGTGAACAACCAAGGAGGGATCTTGACTAGTTGATTGGGCAACTTGAACCTCAAATCAAGGACAAACTTGAGCTGACTGATGTGGTCTCCAAATCAGTTTTGAACTCAACTTTGAACTTGAATTTAACGCCATATCACTTGACTTGTCTCTTTCACTTGAAAACACATCTTAATATGTCCCTAATTATTATTTTTTTGCAATTTTCTTCTCCGTTTCTCCATTTTTATGAGAAAAAGTGGTTTCACGGGGAAATAATAATTTATTGACCCTCAAAGTGGGTTCTAAGATAATGTTGGCGCTCTTAGCATGAATTTTGAGCATCCACATGCTAATGTTTTCTAGTGTCATTTATTTGCATTATTACATAGGAAATTAATTAAACATCCCATCCTACGATAATTTTTAATTATTAAAAAAATCTTAGAAAGACTTAGTTGAATTCTGTAAGACTGGATATGACCTAGCATGATAATATACATCGACCCTAGGACTTACTCAAGGCCCATCTAGTAAGCTGCACTCCAACTTTGGAGGTATATGAATGAAAAAACTCGAGTAGTTATTTATCGCTGAAGAGCACTCCAACTAGTGTTCATCTATTACAATTCCTTCGCAGGGGTACGAAATTTGAGAGAGGAAGAGATAGAAAGTAGAGAGAGAAGGGGCAAGATGCCCTAGCGGACTTCTGATGTTCTAATTTTTTTTTCTTGGTGCCTTGTCCATCAGGAAAAGGAGTTGTAGTCCTCTTCCATGTGCATATGATTACGTAACAGGTTGCATCAAGGTTGAGTATCTATGTTGTGAATGAGTGCCTATTGTGCATATTGGAAGAGTATTGTGCCTAAACCATCATTTCGAGCCTCCGAGAAGGTTTCTATTGATCAATGTGACTAATACTTTGTTTAATTCGATAGATCAATTCTCTCTCACACAAAGCTAGAATTAGACCCCATGTGCTGCACCTTACAATAACCCCACAAACACTTGGGAAGGAAAGCAAAGCAGCTCTATTTTGGCCTTCCTAGTACGGGATCGATAGTTCCTTTTGCTTGTGATAACGGTTACACCCTCCCTCCTTGAATTGGCCACCCATAGGCATCAACATATTGAATTACCAAATCTCCAAATTTGATATACTTCCATACCTGCTAGAGATCTCCAAGAAACAATAATGCAAAGATCTCACTATTTCAGATCGTTTCAATCAACACAGAAACCAACAAAAGAAGATGGACTCTCCATTAGATCACTAATCTATCTAGTTATAGTTAGATTTCCCATCTTTTGATCATAATGCATGGAATATTAGATTTCCCATCTTTTTGATCTTTTTCCTAATGATAGGTCTTGGTTTAGACTCGAAACGTCGACAATAAAAATGTCTACTATGGAGCAATTTCCGACATCACAGTTTGAAGATCATCACCACAAAAATTTGCAAACATTTATCCTTTTTTCTTTTGATAGGAAATAAGATATCGCTTCTCTAGATACAACAAATTTCTCTTGGTCGTTTGCAATCGATTAGACCCCATGAGCATGTCTCCTTGAAAAAAAGAAACAACATTTCCAAAGCGTGATCGACTACTCCAATCTGAGCACAATAACAGTTTGAGCTCTATTTTGAATTCCACTGACAAATGAAGCCCAAAGAACGAACTGCAATGTATGTCCAGTTATCCAAATGAACATTAAGATTATCAAGAAAGGAGATTCATATATAGATTGTTTTCAACACCCTTTCTGATGAGAAAAGTCAAGCACCCCAGAACACATGTATATGGGAACACCCTTCTAATTCTCTAATTCTACCCTATCATTGGATTATCGAAAAAATGAAAGTCTTTTTTCTCAAATCCTAAAGAAAGGATGCTGTAAGACCTTTGTTTCTCTTGGAGAAGCCATTGTTGGATGGTTTTTTCATTGATGTCAACCCCATGGTTTGACTGGGTTTTAATTTGACTGAAGCACTAGTCATTGATGTCAAATGAACAATTAACACTTCTTAGAATTGTCTTGACTGCATCAATTTGAATTCTACATTGTTGGATGATTGAAAACCCAAGTCTTAGGGTTTGGTTTCCCTGGACTAAGGACATAACCCTACTTTGTCGAGGGTTTAATCCTAACAGATTAGTAGATTAGGTAGAGAAGCATATGAACTCAACTGTTTAATTTGAGTTCATGGAGAAATAAGAAGTAGAAATAGATTAGATTTTTTGCTTTCAAAAGAATAAAATGTTGTAAGAGAGTTTGCCAATCCAAGTGCACTCTAAAGAAGAAAAAATGTTAGATTAGTAGGATTGGGTAGGTAGAAAGCTTGTTGATGAAAGATCCATTGTTTTCCATGGTTGCTAACATTTTCAGAGCAAAAGAAAATCATCCAAGTAAGAAAGGCAGCCCAATGGATGAGGCACTGATCAGCCTCCCAAAGAATACAAGTTTGAAGTTCTTGATGCCTTTAAGAAGGCACCATCCCCAAGTGGAGCCACTGCTAGCCACCTATAAATTTTTTCATATCAAATGGTGGCTAAAACATTTTCGGAGCCTTCAAGGAACAAATTTTATTGCTAAAAAGTGTTATCTCTTGAAGACTCTTGAAGACATCACCTCCTCTGTCCAAATCTTCATTGCTGTCCCCATTTCAAAGCTCAGAAATTCTGTTGATTTCAAAGACAAAATGCTGCTGCAAACACCATTTTCCCCTACTTCCACTTCAAAACTAATCTCCATTTTTGCCCCTTTTATTCCCATGAAATTCCTCTATTTTCCATTTGTTTCCCCTTTTCCCTTCACAAAATCCTCTTTACAGAGTTTAAAACTCCTTTCTAAACTCCGCCGAAACTCCCAAATCCATCTAAACATCTTGAAAATATCATAAAAAACAAGTATTTTGACTATGGGTTCAAGCCCCTTTGGGCTAAATCCAAACCACTCCCCCACTGTATGCCCACGGTGCTAAGACCAAGCGCTAACCCCTCTCGGCGCTAATCGCATCGCAAAATCCCAGCACGCAAGTCTATTTTCCATGTTTCAAAAGTTTTGATGCGATTAAATCCCTTTTGTTTAAACCCCGCCCCCTCCGCTTTTGATTCCATATAGCCTGCACCCGAGACCAAGAATTTAAGTCCCAAGGCGCTAATCGCATCGCAAAAGTCCAATGGGTAGATTGAAAGACCGAGTCCCAACCTCCGATTGCGATTGGCCCTCATATAAAAGCCCCGGGCCTATTATCATTTCCATATAGACCAAGGCCCCGCAGTCGGGCGCCTATCCATATCATAAATATAAACCCGCCCGATGTAATAAAACCTTTGTTTTCATTTAAGTTTTGGGTTTTCGTATAAAATAAAGAGTCCCACTCGTTCATTGGTTGGGACCTATCCTCTACCGTTGATCGTTGGCCAATCCAATGGCCCGTGCAATATCGCATCACAAATTTTGTTAGGTGCATTTCCATTTCATGCCACCTCCGATCAGCGGTCCCTGATCCATCCTCCACCGTCGATTTGATCTGCAGATCGATGGCCTCAAAATCATCGCATCGGACTTTTTCTGTCTGCTCGTTTAAATTTTTTTTATTCAAAACCGCCGCTTGCGATCGCCCGATGCATCTCCCACCATCGATCTGATCTGCAGATCGACGGTCTACATTTGATCGCATCAGATTTTTTCATCGGGTGCATTTTTAACATTTGTTTTTCCTCGCCGATTGCGATTCTCCGATTGGATTTGGACTGTCCACATGTCCAGATCGGACGGTCCCAGATCTTTCCCTCATGATTTCATCACCCTCTGCCTTCCACCAAGATGATTTTAACGCGTAATCCCCACCGTTGATCAGTGTGCGATCAACGATTCCGACTTATTATTCCCTCTGCTCTCCTTCTGACCTCTTCTAAACCAATCTCGACTGTCGGATGATGCCATCCAACGGCCACGCTCCTCCCTACAACTTCTGCCGCAGTAAAACCAAAAAACGCAAGATTTTATAATATAGTTTTGTATTGTGCAGGTGTTTGAATGTTTTTCCGTCATATTAAAGAGAAAGCCGAAGGCTGGGAATGACGATTTCCATGCCTTTGATTCATCAAAGGAAACCATTCGCAGGGCTCAAACTCCATGTCTTGTCAATGTTTCATGAAGCATTGATGCCTTGTGAGCCCTGCGCAACACTGCACATCAACAAGACACAGTGAGTGAAATCACAATCAAAGAGTATCAGTGTCAAATATTAAAACACGGCAGGACAGAAGATTGAAGACAGATTTATGGGGATTACGGCTAAGATTGATTATCAAAAGTCTAATCCCCCGAATTAGAACACAGTTAAAAGAAAATCATAAGTGTTTTATCAGACAGAAAGGCCTTCACCACCACATCTGGGGCAAATTGATTCCTCCCAGCTACCACAAAGCCACCTGTGCCTCAAAGCATTCAAACAAAGGTCGAAGTTATTGATCAAACGAAGATATTTGCCTCAGCGCAGCCAAAGATTTAATTTTGCTAACAGAACTTAATGCAAAAAATATCAGCAGAGTTATTACATCCTGAAACAGAGCCTCAAAAGTCAACAAAAGCTCCCACCGATCTTTAATCTTAATTGTAAAACATTTAATACAGAGGACACATATGTAAGCTTCTTCATCGAGCCCCTCAAAGGCCGAGAAGTCATTAGTTTGTATTGATTTCCCTGGGAGATCTTTTATCAGATCTCACCTCCTCATTCTTCTATAAATACTTCTATAGAAGATGATAAATTGTTGGTTGATCACTAGTTGTAATACTGAAACTCTCTGAAATAATACATAGTCTGTTGAAGTTGAAGAAGAAATTGAAGTCTTGGAAGCCTTGAGGATGTTGTTGCATGCTTATTCTTAATAAGGCTCTATCATTGGATCCATGAGCTTGGTTGTTGGTGAAGTATTTTGAACTGTTTAATGTTTTCCCTTGTTCTCATTTTGTTTCATAAATTCTTACTACAGTAGGTTGAAAGTTTTAGGCTAAGAAATGACTCTTGGAAGCATCTTAGACCTATTCATCCTTCACTGTTTCATGTTTTATTTTGCCGAGGTATTTTAGAGTCTTTAATCTCTCTCTTTATTCCTCATGCTTGTTTATTTCCTTAATAGTTCGAATAGTTGGTTTCAGCGTGATTTATGGTTCTCCCTGCTTGTCTGCTGCCACTTAAAGACTGTTATCGAAGTCTCCCTTTGACGTTTCTTTGTTTACAGTAAGTCAAGGAGGTCTGTTCTGATCTTGCCCCTTGTCCTTGCTTGAACAGTTGGCTCAAAGGTCTTTATAGTTGTGATCATAGATGTTTTTAGGTGTTCCCTCTTCTATGATCGTAATTATCAATGCATCTTTTATGTTTTCTAAGTCATTTGAAATAAAATATTTGCGGAAATAGGGTGTTCCTCGAATCTTAGATTTCATTTTAAAAGTTGTTTTGAAGTCATTATTTTCTTAAATGTGGGATTTGTAGAATTCATGGTTAGCCCTATCTATCAAATAGCTCTTTATTGTTCAAATTGTGCTTTCAAATTCCCTTTGTTGTGAATTAAACTTCTCTTTCCAAATCATTGATGTCCATCTCATTCCAAAACCAAAGGATCTTGCGGCCAAGTTAGATTTTCCCTTTGATATCCCATATCCATTGATAAGTTTGTCATGACCTCTTTTTGACTCCATTGCCCAATGAAGCTAATACTTCCTCTTTCTACCTACCTTTCCTAGACCTTTCATATTCTGCTATATCAATTCAACCAAACAAACAAAAAAACAAACACCTGCACTTAATTACTAGTCTAAAACCAATATTCAAAGCACACAAGATAAATCTTTGCTAAAAACAAATAATTTGAGAGATACCTCTCTGAGAACACGAGGACTAGATCCTGGAACTCTAAAGATTGGTTCTGATGTTGCCTTGTCTTTTCATTTGCCAAACTTTCAAAACACATGACACCAACACCTTCGACGGATCACTTCTTGTCGACTCCAATTCATTATCCAGGAAGATGATCTAGGAACTCCCTTTCAGTACCTTGGAGCTTGCATGCCTCAATGACAGGTTCTTCGCATTTGACGATAGGTTCACATCACTGGCCTTCGATTGAATGATTCTGCAAGTATTCAAATTTAAATTCATTGTTCACATTTGTGGATTGTGATATTGTACCTGGAGAGCCATCATCATCATTGGTGGTTTCTCTTGTTCCTGTTAATGATTTACATCATTGACCAGTAATCAGGTGGTTTCTACCATTTCCGACTTCAACCCATTTATTCGCATGGTGGGATTCATAATTTGGTTGGATAAAGAAAAAGTTGAAGACCCTGGGTTTTGTTTTATAAATCCAGCTTGCGTGGAGTTATTAAGTATTCATGATTGTAAACATGATCCTTTCTAGTCAGATGGTTACGTCCATGCCGTATATCCATGTATTCATGATTGTAAACATGATCCTTTCTAGTCAGATGGCTATGTCAATGCCATGGATCAATGTATTGTTAGATTCTTACACTTTAAGCATACTTACATCAGAGATGTCAAATATATCGTATTATGTTTGATTTACAAGTTTCCTGATGGTGATTCTCTAATTCCTTGCCTTTTCTTATAAAGCACTTTAGCCATTACTTCAAATTCTGACTTCATGCTTTAGGGGGCATCTGTTATATATTATTTTGTCACACTCCTAGTCTCATATCCTAAAGTGTCGAAATTTGTGTCACGTTCTGACTTCATGCTTTAGCGGGCATCTATTATACATTATTTTGTCACACTTCCAATGTCATATCCTGAAGTGTTGAAATTTGTGTCGTCGATGCCACAAGTGTCACACTTTGTGCCGTCGATGCTAAAAGTGTCGCAATTTGTGTCGTCGATGCTACAAGTGTCACAAAGTGATGAAAGCTATCGCAAACAATGTATTCACCATGAAATATGTCTGTGGAGATCAGAAGAATATATCTGAAGAAGTGGAAGAAAACTTGCCTTGAAATAATTCTGGAGAACTTGTCAATTTTGACTATGTTTTCCTATTTTTTTTCTTGCCCAACATGTTTTCTCTGAGAAACAAAGATTTTTCAACGTGGATTTTGTTGAACCCTTAGTTAAACTGAGAGGGTGGGGGGGGGGGAAAATTGCGTTAGTTTAACACATTTATGGACTTTTAAAACTATTTCATTAACACTTGTTTACACCTTCATTTCATGTTTAACTTAACTTGTGAGTAATCTTAGAACGTGAGAAGCAAGCATTAATATAATGTAACAGTGGACTTAATATGATAGCAGAAAGTATTAAGCAGATGATATAAACTAGATCAACACATAAACATCATGTACAGAGACACCATATATAAGTGGAAACCCATAAAGGGAGAAAACCACATCTTATTATTGTTGTGATGCTGTGGCAAGCTCCAACCCTTCACCATCGATTTTCTTCCGTAGGCACCAACCTGCTGTGAGGCTCCCCATTTCACCTCGCAAGCTACAACTTGCAAGGAAGCTCCAAATCCCATCAATTTTCTGCAGGCACCAACCTACAGGAGGCTCCAACCTCAGTCAGCTACAACTGACATCTATCAAGCTACAACTTGATAGGGAAGCTCCAACTTACTTACTCTTTCAAAAGAGAAACACTTGCTGATTTACCTTGGATATCAACTTTGTTCTGTTCCATCTGCTCTGCTGTTCATCTATTCTCATATCTGTCCTGTATCATCTCCGCATCTTCTCAGATTCTCTATCAGCTTCTCCTTCTTCTCTGCTCAAATCCTCTTTCTTCTCTGCCTCACTGCTTCATTTCTGCATTCTCTTCACTCACTCTCTCTCACTCCTTGTGCATATCAATGTGATATTATATATAGAGTTCATCACATGACTCTTTACATTCCTCAGGGAATTCGAAGTGAATAGTCCTGACTTTTTGTCTTCTGCCTTCTCATTTATTTTACCCGCTCATTCAGAAAAATATAACAATATGCATTAATTTCAATATTACAGTGGGAGTTTTTTTTTTTTCTTCTAGAGACTTGCCAATGCATCACACAATAAAAAATTAACTACAACATTTACATTCACACTTTCAGTTACACTCTTCAATTTCACTCAACTCCTTTTCTGGATTTTGACTTTACTGGATTTGTCTTTTCTGCTGCTGTTGAGTGACTGTTCTATATATCTCTGTGTCTATTCATCTGTTCACTGCACTTGTGTGCACCAGCTACATATATAACTTCTTTTCAGGTTTTATTCTTAAATACATATGAATCTGGGCGATGTATGTTCAATACCATCTCTGTTCTCGGGCTCCCTGTCTATGTTCTCTGTTCATATATGAGTTTAAACATAATGGTTTGAAACTCACATAACAACTTCAATTGATCCTTTTTCTTTTGTACCATATTTCTGCCGCTGTCTCTAGTTCTTTCGTTCTTGCAGGCTCTTGTAATAAACCCAATCTTCAGGATTTTTTAGTAAACCCAATCTTATTACATATATGTTTCGATTTTAGCATAGTATATAAATATATATATCGTCATGTATATATATAAATTCACAAATGACGCAACAAAACTGAAAGTCAGCCCCAAGGAGAGCTGGTCAACTATAGCGTGGCTCTTAATCTTCTTTTTAATTTATTGACAAATAAATATTTTCACAACTTTCGAACGTTAATTCTATCTACCGGCTTATATATATTATCTCCGAACTTTAGGACTAAAGTTATAACCCTTCGCACTTTATATTAATACTCCACGCTTTTTGAATAAATGGCTTATAACAAACCTTTGGCTCTGGACCCCACCTCTACGATCAATTTCCCCATGACGTCATTGCGGAGGCTCCTGAGTATAGCGGCAATCCCTGGCTCGTCCCCTCCCGCAATGAATCTACACCGTCGATCATTGTCGATATGATCCAGGCTCTTTTATTAAACTTCGGGCAAGTCCGGCGTGCGATCACCGTTCGATGGCCCCTTTCCAAATCAACGACACACGGCAATATCGCTCGGCGTCCTGGTACGAACGATAACGTGCGATGGCGCGGTTTAAACGGTGGTTTTCCGGGGGTCCAATTTGCCACGCGTCGAACACTCTATGGAATCGCTCCCCAACCAGGAAATACCACTTATTCACCAAAAGCGGTGCGATGAAAACCATAAACTGCTGTCACTGTTCATCAGATCATGGTTTTGCTTCTTCGACACTCCAGGTTCTGCTCACTCTTGACTGTTCATTCTTGATTCGTGGTTCCGCCTCTTCATACACCATTCCGACTTAACTCTGCCCACTTGTATTTCTTCTGTGCCTCTGTTCTACAACCTCCATCTTCGACTGAAACCCTTCCTCTGTATCGTCTCGACTTCCCTTCTTCCTACTTGCATCGGTGTGATCAAAATTAGACAATGCTCCAACGCACCTCTATGCATTTCATTTATCTTTACCCTTATGCAAGCAGCGTTGATTCTTAGTCACAATTACCTTATCTCAACGATTACAAATTTTGCTGTAAGTGTTCAATTCATCATTCGAACCATATTGCTCTTCTTCCTAGTGTTTCTCTGATTCATATCGATTATTCACAATCTTCAGGTTGGACTTGTTGTGACTTCTGAGTCAAGAGTCTATGTTCAATATTCTTAGGTTCCAAATGCATTCACTGCTTGATTCTGCTTCAATTCCTCTGTTTCTTCTGCTGCCTCTGCTACCTCTTTGTCTCTTTTTCCTTATGGTTAGTTTAGGTGCTGCTTCTTGTCTTTACCTTTGCCATCAATGCCAACATTTCCAACAGTCTCCCCCTTTGGCATTGATGGCAACAAATTAATACTTTCTTTTTAGAAGCCCCTTTTTTCTTTTCCTCCCCCTTTGACATCAATGGAAAAGGGTTGCTCATTTCCTAGTTTTCTTTCTGTATTTCCTCTCTCTGATTTATGTTTAGGCCCTCTTCTACTAAATTTGTACCATGCTGCTCCAGACTGATGTACAAGAATTGTTGAGGGAACACTTTGAGGATTCCTGCCTGTTGGTGATGATATGAGCAAAGATGCTGACAAGGATATTACTTTTAAAATACTGAAAGGTCCTTGTTGCTATTGTGAACAATGAGTCAAACCAGAGCTTACATCTTATTGTAAGAATAGGAAATATCTTTCAATATTAGAGGCCAACTGACTTTCCTTCTTGTACAATGTGCTTTCAAAACAAACCCTTCAATGTATTGGTCAGTTTCACTTATCAACTATGCAATTTTATTTATGACATAATGGTATGTATGTCAATAATCAATCTCTCTTTAAAGGTGGATTACCGGTAAATCCTTTGTGCTGAAGTAGGATTTAGATAAAAAAAACTTTTGAGGTTCAGATGGTAATCACAACTAGTCCTTTATTCTTCAGATACTTTGACTGTTCTATCAAAATGAACTTCCACAAAAGCATATTCAATATGTTTAATTGAAAACTCAGCAAACAAACGTCACACAGTTTTGTAACTGATCTTAAGAAAGAGGCCTTGAAGATATACATGTACCAATTTCAGGAAGGCATGAAATTATATATAGAAAAAGATATTGCTTCGGTGCTCAATATACTACTTCAAGTGTAAATCATATACTGATCCTTTAGCACTGCTACTGCCATTTTCATGTTGAATGCAGATAACCCTGGGAATTTTACCTTGATGCATTATTGCCATAGTCCTTTGATCCTGTGGACCTGTATCATACTGCTGCTTCACTGAGAATGCTTGGTAATCTGTTGATAAGCATGCTTCTTGTACCTAAACACGAATTGATATTACTTTGATAAGTCATGCAGAGATTTCACTTTAGCTAGCACATGAACCCATAGTTTCTACTATTGATCTTTTCATTGTTCACACCAACAACCATCAATATATTGAATTAGACCTTGGCATCTTTAACCTGCTAATTATTCTGTCATCCTGATTTGAAAGAATGTCAGTGCATTTTATATTCTATGACAGTTCCAGAATCATTGCTGCTTTACATATTTCTTTATATACCAATTCCACTGTTCTGACATGATGATCTTCGTGAAGACATTTTCAATTTCTTTGCTTGCAATATTCATGGGCATATCACTCTCTTAACTGTACTCCTCCAAGGGAAATTTCCATAGATGAAGGAAGTAATGATACAGTGATGATAGGCTCTTTTCTTACTCATTAATCTGTTAGCTATTGAATGCTTCAGATATTCTTCTTCCTCTCTAGTTCTCCTGTTAGAGGAATTTTCCTTTTTCTTCCTGATCTCATAGCTTTTCTCATTTCATGGAGCTCTTCTTAGACTAATTTTTGTGGAGACTACATATGAACTGCTCTCCCCCTGAGATGCTGCTTCATATCTATCACTGGTTGGATATTTGCTTTGTTTCCTAGAGCAGCTCCCCCTGAGACAATGGAAGATTCATTATGTAATTGAGATAATAGTCTCCCCTTTTCTCTTTTCCTTCCATACCTTATTGGGGTTCATCATAATGTCTACTCTTCTTTTAGATTCATAGTTTTGATTTATCTGTTTTGATCCCATCATCTGTCTAGAGTTATTTAATGTATATGGCAGATTACAGTCCTTTGCTTTGTGACCAAGTTTGAGGCATACATAACATCTTATTTTACCAAGGTTCATTTGAGCTGATGTTTAATATTTTGTTTCTCTTCTTGAATACATTTTACAATCAACAATTTTATGTCCAAAATTGTTACATGCATAACAATAGCCATGGAAATGATTTGTGTACCTGGTGAAGGATTGTCCTTTCCATTTTCTTGCTTGAGGTAGTCTTCTCTTTTGCTGCATATTTTGCTGGTTGAAGTTGATAGGCCTTCTCTTACATTGTGCTACATTATGTCCAGGTTTATGACAAGAGAAACATGTGCTATTTTTCATAGGAGGGAAGAACCTCATTTGACAACTTCCAAATTTGTTCAATTCATCCTTAGGAGCATATGAGCCTTTAGCAGTTGATTGTTTCATCCTCTCATTCTTTGTTCTTTCATGTTGTTGCTTGATTCTATTTGTTTCTTTTCAATTCATGTTCTTGCTGGCTTCTGCTTCTGTAGGAATTTGCTAAGCTGTTTCACTGCTCTTTACAACTTTTACAAAAATAATTTTCCTATTATCTTCTATCCGGGACTTACTAGTTTCTCCTACATATCCTAGGCCTGCCTTTATGAGGGGAGATCTTTGAGCATTTAGCATCTTGTCCGATTGTACAGTGCTTTTCATTAGAGGTGTATTCATTAATAGTTCTCTTTGGGCTTTCTCTAAATTCTTTCTCAGGCTCACTACTTCTTCTTCCAATCTTTCACATTCCTGACTTTTCTCTCTCATTTGTTGCAGCAGAGTGTCTTCTATTTTCATTGCTTCTTCAAGTTGAGTCTTCAGGATAACAATCTCTTTCTTATATTCATATTCTCTCTCATCACATATTTGCACCAATGTCTTCAGGTCTTTGTTTTCATTCTTCAGTCTTTCTATTTCAGTCAAGGCTATGTCAAGTTTGGCTTTTTCCTCAGCTGCAATTTCTTCATGGTTCTTACTATCATTCACACTAGCAGGTACCTGATTTGATTGAACATCTTCCTTTTGACATGAATTTCTCTTTTTCTTAATTCTCTTCTCCTTCTTGACAATGCAATCCTCAGTGTCTACTCCATGCATGAAATGCAGTCTATCCCAGATTTCTTTTGCTGAAGTTAAATCCATTATTAACTCAAGATCCTTGTTATGAAGATTGTTATATATCACACATTTTGCCTTGGCATTCCTCTGTTGTTCTTTCACTGTGGGGGAGTCTGTGCAGTAACCATCACAAACAAGCTTCCATACCTCAGGTTCATCAGCCATTAAACCTGTTTTAACCTTATCTCTCCATTCAGGAAAGTTTTTTTGTATTTAGCACAGGTACATTTTGATAGTCCATGACTCAACCAGATCTCCTTCAAGCTATTAAGCTTACACCAAAGGGACCTGCTCTGATACCAATTGTTGAACCCTTAGTTAAACTGAGAGGGGGGGGGGGGTTGAATCAGTTTAACACATTTATGGACTTTTAAAACTTTTTCATTAACACTTGTTTACACCTTCATTTCATGTTTAACTTAACTTGTGAGTAATCTTAGAATGTGAGCAACAAGCATTAATATAATGTAACAATAGACTTAATATGAGAGCAAAAAGTATCAAGCAGATGATATAAACCAGATCAACACATAAACATCATGTACAGAGACACCAGATATAAGTGGAAACCCATAAAGGGAGAAAACCACATCTTACTATTGTTGTGATGCAAAGGAAAGCTCCAACTCCCTTTCACCACTGATTTTCTGTAGGCACCAACCTACAGGAGGCTCCTACCTCAATTCTGCAAGCTACAACTTGCAAGGAAGCTCCAAATCCCATCAATTTTCTACAGGCACCAACCTACAGGAGGCTCCAACCTCAGTCAGCTACAACTGACATCTATCAAGCTACAACTTGATAGGGAAGCTCCAACTTCCTTACTCTTTCAAAAGAGAAACACTTGCTGATTTACCTCGGATATCAGCTCTGTTCTGTTCCATATGCTCTGCTATTCATCTATTCTCATATCTGTCCTGTATCATCTCTGCATATTCTCAGATTCTCTATAAGCTTCTCCTTCTTCTCTGCTCAGCTCCTCTTTCGTCTCTGCCTCACTGCTTCATTTCTGCATTCTCTTCACTCACTCTCTCTCACTCTTTGTGCATATCAATGTGATATTATATATAGAGTTCATCACATGACTCTTTACATTCCTCAGGGAATTCGAAGTGAATAGTCCTGACTTTTTGTCTTCTGCCTTCTCATTTCTTTTACCTGCTGATTCAATAAAATATAACAATATGCATTAATTTCAATATTACAGTGGGATTTTTTTTGTTTTTTTGGAGACTTGCCAATGCATCACACACAATAAAAAATTAACTACAACATTTACATTCACACTTTCAGTTACACTCTTCAATTTCACTTAGGTCCTTTTCTAGATTTTGACTTTACTGGATTTGTCTTTTCTGCTGCTGTTGAGTGACTGTTCTATATATCTGTGTGTCTATTCATTTGTTTACTGCACTTGTGTGCACTAGCTACATATATAATTACTTTTCAGGTTTTATTCTTAAATACATATGAATCTGGGCGATGTCTGTTCAATACCATCTCTGTTCTCGGGCTCCCTGTCTACGTTCTCTGTTCATATATGAGTTTAAACATAATGGTTTGAAACTCACATTACAACTTCAATTGATCCTTTTTCTTTTGTACCATATTTCTGTCGCTGTATGTAGTTCTTTCATTCTTGCAGGTTCTTGTAATAAACCCAATCTTCAGGATTTTGTAGTAAACCCAATCTTATTACATATATGTTTCGATTTTAGCACAGTATATACATATATATATCGTCATGTATATATATAAATTCACAAATGACGCAACAAAACTGAAATTCAGCTCCAAGGAGAGCTGGTCAACTATAGCGTGGCTCTGTCAGCATTTCCCTTTGGTTTACCCCACGTGGCTCTTAATCTTCTTTTTAATTTATTGACAAATAAATATTTTCACAACTTTCGAACGTTAATTCTATCTCCCGGCTTATATATATTATCTCCGAACTTTAGGACTAAAGTTATAACCCTTCGCACTTTATATTAATACTCCATGCTTTATGAATAAATGGCTTATAAAAAACCTTTGGCTCTGGACCCCACCTCTACGATCAATTGCCCCATGACTTCATTGCGGAGGCTCCTGAGTACGGCGGCAATCCCTGGGTCGTCCCCTCCCGCAATGAATCTACACCGTCGATCGTTGTCAATATGATCCGGGCTCTTTTATTAAACTTCGGGCAAGTCCAGTGTGCGATCACCGTTCGATGGCTCCTTCCCAAATCAACGGCACACAGAAATATCGCTCGGCGTCCTGGTACGAACGATAACGTGCAATGGCGCGGTTTAAACGGTGGTTTTCTGGGGGTCCACTTTGCCACGTGTCTAACACTCTATGGAATCGCTCCCCAACCAGGAAATACCACTTATTCACCAAAAGAGGTGCGATGAAAACCATAAACCGCCGTCACTATTCATCAGATCATGGTTCCACTTCTTCGACACTCCAGGTTCCGCTCACTCTTGACTGTTCATTCTTGATTCGTGGTTTCGCCTCTTTATACACCATTCCGACTTAACTCTGCCCACTTGTATTTCTTCTGTGCCTCTGTTCTACAACCTCCATCTTCGACTGAAACCCTTCCTCTGTATCGTCTCGACTTCCCTTCTTCCTACTTGCATCGGTGTGACCACAATTAGACAATGCTCCAACGCACCTCTACGCATTTCATTTATCTTTAAACTTATGCAAGCAACGTTGATTCTTAGTCACAGTTACCTTATCTCAACGATTAAAAATTTCGTTGTAAGTGTTCAATTCATCATTCGAACCATATTGCTCTTCTTCCTAGTGCTGCTCTGATTCATATCGATTATTCACAATCTTCAGGTTGGACTTGTTGTGACTTATGAGTGAAGAGTCTACGTTCAATATTCTTAGGTTCCAAATGCATTCACTGCTTGATTCTGCTTCAATTCCTCTGTTTCTTCTGCTGCCTCTGCTACCTATCTGTCTCTTTTGCCTTATGGTTAGTTTAGGTGCTGCTTCTTGTCTTTACCTTTTCCATCAATGCCAACATTTCCAACAGATTTGGCTGTTACATCACGTTTAAGACCCTGTCTTCCATTGTTTTCCTGCGGTGGTCCAGTTTCTCTCTTCCAATACATTTTTATCTGAAAGAAGTGTGATGTCAACACATATTTCGCTAATTGTAGTCGCGTTGAAGACCCTATCTTTCACTGTCTGCCCGCATTGGTTCAAAAGTTTGAGAATTTTAGGGTTTTTGTTAGAAGGTCTAGAATGTCTTGATCTCTAAATATTTTCTCCTTCTCTGTTTGCATAATTTTTTTAAATTTTCATTTAGGGTTTTGTATGTGAAAATTGGAATTCCCTAGTGTGAAATTGCATGTTTTTACTTTCATTTTTGCATGAGTGTTAATCTCCCTTGAGTGACATCTCTTTTGATTTTTGGAATTTTCACCCAATTTTAGTTTGAGTCCTTTGTATATTAAATTTTAAATTATAGTTGATTTCCTTGGAATCATCTTGTGTTTCATTCGAATAATTCTCTTGCTTAGATCACATTTTCGTTGTTAGAATTCTCATTTTCACAGCAGGAAAGGAAATTGTGCATAGATTACATTTGCATAGTTTCTGAGGAATCATGCATAGATTACATTGCATGGTTTGGCATATTTTAATGCTTTGAATTGAATTGGAATAGTGAAATTGAAAGATCTAGTTATGAAGCTCTTGTTTGTTGTATATTTTATTGTTGCATAATTGTTTGCACCTCTTCCCTACACTAGATAGATTACATCGAAAATGAAAAGAGTTATTTTTGTCATGTTAGTTGCATCATAGGTGTGTTCATGTGACATTGGGTTTTGAGCCTTGAAACTGAAACATAATTCAAGATCAAATTTAAGATTCATCTGAATTAACCTAAGGACCATTTGGAACATTAACACAAATATCTAGAGGTCTAGGCTAGGGATGTGTTCCGACATCGTTATACTAGGATCTGTCGTTTTTTTCTAGCATTGCGTCATAGGGGTGAAATCTCGTTCCAGTACATAAGTGTATAGGATCGTGCTCCACATACCTTCGAGTATATTGGATGTCACTCCATGCATGAAAAGTATATGGGAATTCTCTCATTGAACGGGTATGCTTTAGACAACACTACTACAGACTGCACTCCCACGTACCATCAAGTATATTTTGGGAGAACCCCTATAGGTTGTTATCTATCCACAAGTAATCAAGTTCGCTGCCTTATGTACTGTGATACACAAAACACAACATTCAGGGAGATTGGGTGCCGTACGTTAAGTCCTTGGTTTGCCAAGGTGTATATTGCATTTCATAGTTGCCTGGTAAACCTTTATGCCTAGATTCCCCTATTTGATTTATTTTTGTTGTTAATTTCTAAAATTAATTAATTGACTACGTAATAAAATTCACTTCGTGGAACACCTCCTTAGTAGATATTAGGTTGATACTAATGGCAAATTTCCCAAGTATACCAATCAAGGAAATCCCTCTTACAAGAATCCTGGTCCTTTTCCTCCTTTTGGAAATATTGGTGCTCCTTATATTGCAATGTTGTTCCTTTCCATATTTACCATTGGTTTTCCAGTTTGGTTATTTTCAATCCCTATGGTTCCGAAATTCCAAACTGATTCTCAACTAAGTTCTCCTCCACCTGACAACATCAAACTCATGTTGACCATAAAGTTGACCCTTTTCCTTCTTCACCTATTGTTTCTTCCTTCCGTTCTTCCTCTTCTCCTGGTGAAAGTCTTGATTCTAGTAACCACGAAGCTAAGAAGAAGAAGAAAAGGCCGAAGGAGAAGAAACAAAATAAGAAAGGGGCCAACTAAGAAAAAATTTCTACAGATGCAACTAATGTGGAAAAACCTTCAAATTAACCCCAAAAAGTGAAGTAATTCCCATGCAGGTTATGTAAGGGTGACCACCTTCTTAGGGATTGTATTGGTATTCCCAAGGTATTAGAAGTGTGATGCAAAAGCTCAAATCGACCTTTGTCACTGGCCTCTGGAGATCATGCCGGTGATAAAACCTCAACTAGTGATAGTAAGGCCCATGGGAGAAAGGGTAAAGCCAAATTTTCTTGTAGGTTATATGAAGGGAATAATCCAATTCACCATTTTTCTTATATGGATGAAGCCTCAAAAGCGTTGGAAAAAATTACAACTTCTCAGACCCGTATTCCTGCTGGTTGCCAAAAGCTTTCCCCTGATCCTCCATTAGTTGATTGAGTGTTTGACGGAGATTCATATCTGGTCAATCCCACTCTATTTGAAAGTGAATCCCATGAGTCCATTCCCAACCAACCATTGTGTAATATTCCCAATTAGCAATAGACAATTGGAATATTAATTTGGATCAATATTGCTGACTATAGTTAAATTTTAAATAAAAGTGAGTAGAGCGTGGGGCCGAGAGAGGTTATGTTGGAGATGAGGGGCCTACGGTTTGAGAGGAAGGCCAACGTTATAAAAGGAGGAGAGCCTCCTCATTTTGGGGATTATTCAAGTTTATGCACATTGAATTGGTTGCTACGACTTTGAGCACGCCAACTGTTTAGCCTGTCTGCAACACTGTTTAGTGCGCCGAGTGTCTCCGTGCGGAGATCTCACCCTCAGCCCCGGGGGAGTTCGAGTGCCTACTTGGGTGAGGAAGTCCTATCATTTTTTTACAGGAGAATTAGGTTTGGAGCTTGTTGCGGAGCGGTGCCATTAGTGGCTGCACAGTCTTGGGTGAGAAGGCCACAGCTCATTTCGTGTGAGCTCCGTGTTGTTATCATTTTGGAGGTTTCGGGTCTAGCAGTGGTGCAAGAGCCCAGCCCGAACTTACTGAGGGCGCTGGACAGAATTGTGATAGTACCTTGGTGGATCCCATTCAGCTGCAGCACAATAGCAGCTATACGGAAGTACGTCCCAGCCGCTTGAACGTAGATCGGAGAATCGTTGTTCCTCTGTAATTCTGAGAATATCTCTTGATTTTCCTTGTGCAACTTTTGGGGCTGTCACCTGAGCACCTATTGTATTTTATTATAATTCTCTGCATAATAAAATGGTGTGGAAATTTATCTATTTTATGTGTATCTATTGCATGGAATGTTTCTAGCATTTTATGTACTGTTGTATGAGCCGCAACACTGGTTATTTTCCCTTGGAGACATTCTATTGCTGTACCATCTGTTGTGTTTGTCTTTACTCTATAGACAGAGTTTGGTGAGGGCCAGGTAGCCTCCAGATCTCATCCTCTTTTAGAGGTGAAATATCTGGTAAACGCCCCTCGAGTCCATCTCTGGTTTAGAGTTGGCTGTGTTTTAGGAATATCCTTAAAAAGGGATATTACACATTGGTTGAGAATATGGTTAACTTGATTCCTCCTTTAGTTGATCGTACCTTTCCCATAGAGAGTGAAATTCATACCACTAATGTTCTTCTTGTTTCTTCATATTCAAATGAAGTAGAGGGAAATCCTCTCCTTCCCAAGGTACGGGAGGGCGATCCTCCTGTTCCCATAACACAAGGGGGCAGTTCTCTCATTCCCACGACACCCCCTCCAAGAAGTATGGCCACTTATTTTGATTGGATTCGACTGGAAGGATATTGTGTTCCTTCTTACGTGCCCTTTCAGATCATAGGACAAGATTATAATATACCCGTACCTGGAACAATCATATATGAAGGCACATATGTTGGTATTATGTCCTCAACTACTTGGAAAACTTTAGGTTATCCACAGCTTGTGCCCGTTACTCAGAATATGTTGGCTTTTAACAGAGGAATTAGTCAACTGTTAGGGATATTTTTGAAGTTGCCTATTAATTTGGGAGGAAAATTCGTATATATCGATGTTATGGTTGTCTAAGGCCATTTGGATTTTAATTTAATCCTTGGGAATGACTATGTTTATGTCATGGGAGTTTTTGTCTCTTCTCTCTTTCATGTAATGTGTTTCCCACATGAAGGAAGAATAATGACCATTTATTAGCTTTCATTCATTGGTCATAATTTGACTCCAAATCAACCAACATACCTAAATGGTCCTTATATGCAAGTGGTATATTCCCCACCATAGGTTAATTATGTGGCAACTTGTTCCATGCCTGTGTCTACTAGTGACGTATGCCCGCATCTATTGGCTACCTAGTCAGTGATATAGTGCATCATGTACTGGGGGCATTGGATCCTGATATTTCCATTAGATCTCTTGATATGTATCCCTTCCAGAGTGTTTTTATCCCATCTGATGATAACCTCTTGGAAGCCATGACCTCTTATGGGCCATGATCAAGGTGTTTGGAGCATATTTCCTTGTCTTGTGTCAAGCTCGCTAAAAAAATGAAACAAAGTGTTGGAGAAAAGTTATTTTTCTTATGCCAAGCCCCTTAAAAAATGAAACAAGGTCTCTGGAGAAAAGTTCCCTTTCTTATGTCAAGCTCCTTAAAAAATGAAACAAGATGTTTGGAGAAAATTTCCTTTTCTTGTGTCAAGTTCCTTAAAAAATGAAACAAGGTGTCATGAGGATAGTTCTTTCACTGTGTCAACCTCGTTAAAAAATGAAACATGACCTTATGAGGATAGTTCTTTTACTATGTCAACCTCATTAAAAAATGAAATAGGTCCCTATGAACATAATTCTTTTACTGTGTCAAGCTCATTAAAAAATGAAACAAGTCCCATTTCAATTCGTTTCTTTGATTAGATCTCGTAAATTCTTGGTCGAGTCATTCACTTAATCTTGTAAATGAACCTTCATTCCATCCACTTATTAGTAACCAATAGTCTACGTAGGTGAATGAAATGAAGCTTGGGGTACATGTACCTCAATTTGAATCATTACATGGGGCCATGAAAACTTATTCCAAGCATAGTTTGTCTCCATTTCAAGCTTGTGTAAAAATGAAACTGCTCTCAAGCATAATTTTTACTCATGTTTCAAGCTTGTGAAAAAATGAAACCAATTTCAAGCATAGTTTCCCATGTTTCAAGCTTGTGTCAAAATGAAACCATTTTGATCCTACCTCTCGTGATTTCCATTTTATCAGCTTGTTTTTCTAGATGAGCCTTGGTTTTCTCATTCCATCTTCACCATCTATTTGGCCGCTCATACGCTTTCACTTGGTTGTTTTACCCTTTCCTGGGGAACCGATGTGATGAGTGGTCTCATTAGCTAGCCTCTTGAATTTTACGTGTTTTTAGCAGTTCCACCATCACCGAAACTAGTCACTACCATTTATACCACACTTTCCTCTAGGATGAGTCCTCTTTCAGCTCTTTTTAGACTACCAAAATATGAAAATATTTCCAAGCACTTGTCCTTTTGAGCTAGTTAAAGTAAATGAAAATATGTCTACTTAGTATAAGTTTAACCCTTTTCCAGAATGAGATAGGTTAACTACAAAAAAGGAATACCTTATTCAAACATGGTTAAGAGGTTCTTAAGAGGTTCTCTTGAGTATATTTTTCTACCTTTTCAGACTTAAGAGACTATCTACGAAAAATGATATCTGTAGTTTTCTTTTTTGCCTCTTTTTCAAACTCTGTAAACATGAAAAAGACGTCAAATTTTAACTTCAATGGACTCGTTAGAATATCAAACAATGATGGGCTTGTCAAACATGAAGAGACCGAGCTACTCCTTCATAGGGATCGTTAAAAACACTAGGATGGATTCATCTGAAGGATGAACTTAAAAAAAAAGAATATGGTATCCTCTTCAAGCTTGAGATTAAAAATAAAGAAGCACTCACTAGAAATAGTGGGGGAAAATGGAAGGAAACATATATCCTATATTTTGTGTGAAAGGAAATATGTTGCTCTTGAACATGACACTTATCTATATCTTGTGTCGAGTTTGGGACATCCTCACTTTGCCACTTGTCTTACAGGGTTTGGGATATCCATTTTCCTCTCATTTGATTATATATTGCCAACATGAACTCTGATCCTATTTTGAGTCAAATGCTGCCAAATTCTGGAGTCGTGTCACCGATATGTTCAAGAGAAGTCCCACCTGCAAATTCAAACCACTTATACTCTGTTTGAATTTCTTTGTTCCAATTGTGAATCACTCTTACCAACTTTTCAAAATCCTATTTTTCGTGTTGATGATGTGGGAAACATTATGGCCCTCCTTTGATGGATCACTTCCTGTCGACTCCAACTCATTATCTAGGAATATGATCTAGGAACTCCCTTTCAGTACCTTGGAGGTTGCATTCTTAAATGGATGGTTCTTCACATTCGATGATAGGTTTACATCATTGGCCTTCGATCGAATGATTCTGCAAGTGTTCAACTTCAGCTTCATTGCTCACACTAGTTGATTGTGTTATTTAACCTTGAGAGCCATCATCATCATTGGCGGTTTTTTTCGTCCTTGTTAACAATTTACATCATTGACCGGTAATCAGGTGGTTTCTATCATGTTTTAATTAAACCCATTTATTAGCATGGTGAGATTCATACTTTGGTTGGATAAAGACAGAGCTGAAGACCCTGTGTTTCATTTGATAAATCCATGTTGTGTGGAGTTATTAAGTATTCATGATTGTAAACATGATCCTTTCTAGTCGGATGGCTGCGTCCAAGCCGTAGATCCATGTATTCATGATTGTGAACATGATCCTTTCTAGTCGGATGAATGTGTCCATGCCGTGGATCCATGTATTGTTATATTCTTACACTTTAAGCATACTTACATCAGAGATGTCATATATATTGTATTATGTTTGAAGAAAGATAATAAGTGTGTTTTTTGGAGTGTCAAGTTTGGATCTCTCTTGAAGAGAGATCTATAATTGACACTCTAAACAACACACAACTCAGAATGTAGATCCATTATCAATGAAAGTTACAGATCACTAGGAGGTTGGGAAAAATTATAAAAAGAGGCAGAAAAAAAGGAGGTTTGGAGGGTTATGTGCTCCCCAATGGAGTCACCATTTTTTTGTGCATGCAATCCTTTCTGTGGATAGAATCGATCCCTCTAGTCCAATGGGAGGATCTAGCAACAAACGAGGACAATTACATACACTCTTTCCTAATTCATACTAGAAAATTCAAAGGGAGGATAAATATCCTACATCTCTCTGATGCTAATACCGTTGATGTTGACCTTGACTCTTTGGCTTCCAAGCTCACGATATTCTCTTCACTGGTGTAGATGAGTTCTTGTAAGAAAGATCAAGCGGAGACAACAAAACTATGCAAAGCATAACATTTTCTAATGAAAATCATGTAACAAATCAAGGAGCATTACAATAAATGGACAATAATTGACACATTTATGGAAATAAAACACATATTATATTATAAATAGATGACAAAGGGAGAATTAAAACCAATGAATCCTTGAATTCCTCCTTCAAGTGAGATTCCAGGTCCAAGCCTAAGCCTTCAAACACCTTTCTCCTTTGAAAATGGGAAACAATTAGGCATAGTTGAGCCAAACCAATTAGCTAACTCTCTAATGAACAACCTCACTAACCAACTATGAGTAACCCTTTGTGGATAGTGGGAATTTGATTATAGGGAAGGAGAGGGAGTTAAGTATCCATGAAAATAAGGAGGAGTTCCACATATCAAGGGAGAGATCCATGAAAGGAGGATCTAGGGCCAGGAATGGGAGGTCTCATTCCAATCATTAACTACCTAAAACCACATCGTTGTTCTCGAGCCTTCTAGTAAGGGAATATACTCCTCTATTTTGGGAAAAAATACCTAAAGAGGACTAACACGAATTTTCCTTCTAAAATCTGCACTGGCAGCGTGAGGCTTGTATATTGCCACATGTTAACATCGCTAGAAACTAGTTAGAAAAACACGTTTGGTTTGAAAATAATGGATTTTGACAAGTTCTCCAGAATTATTTCAAGGAAAATTTTCTTCCACTTCTTCAGGGATATTCTTCTAATCTCCACAAACATGTTTCATGGTGAATACATTGTTTGTGACAACATTCATCACTTTGCGACACTTATGGAATCAACGACACAAAGGGCGACACTCCATGATATGAGATTGGGAGTGTGACAAAATAATGTATAACAAGGTTGTATTGAGATTGTGAGTGTGAGACAATATTAATAACCTAACAACGACAAGAATAGTAACATGTGCATAAAATTTGTATTGACAACTTGACTTACTTGACAAAGTAAGTTTGTGACGATATAAAAGATAGATGTTAGATGATAGTGTATGCTTTTGTGCCATATGGTATCCTTGTTTAAAGACATAAGCTTGACTAGGGTCCATTTGCAAATTACATTAATGATATTGAAAAGTGACATAAGTACTGATAACTGAGTGAGAAAGTGTCATAGTAACATTGACAACAAAGCTTGATACATAGTGAGTTGACACATGGATTAGAAAATGGATTTGATAGTGACATTAAAGTGATGATATGGAATTTTATAGATGTCTAAGTGATACATCCTTGTGAATGTCTTAAGTATAACAATCTTGCAGTGGTCAAACAATTGACATTATTACGATAAGTGGCAATGTGACAATTAGAGTTAACAATGATTTGGAAATATATGTAACAACCAGGCATATGATGTGATGAATGGTGAGTTATTCCCTATATGTAGTATGAAACTTATGATATTAAAGTTCATCAGTGAGATAGTGTGACTTGACTGTTGAATTGACTCATAAACATGATAGATTGACTTGGATTGACACACATTGACACATAAGCTTGGCATACAAACTTTACCTATAAATTTGGCCCGTAGTAACACTTTGAAAACTATAATTACCTAGGAATTTTTATTAGGTGTCTTATAGCGATGACCTAGAGGGTGTACTATCTTAGTGACATAATTTTTACACAACAGGGAAGCAGGTCTCACCTTGTTGTAGAATATATTGACATGAGAAATATGGATGAAAATGGTATGAATACTGATCAATAGAAGTGAAAAGACATATGATAGTAGCTCTCCATGCACAGTGTATGAGAGTATTGGAAGCAGGTCATAGGGATGACCTAAGACATCTTGGTGTATGCCATTATCAGAAATTTGGGTTCAAAATTTACAACTGTACAAGAAGTGGTTCAATGATGTGGCTGTCTGCTTATGATTTCCTGTTTCTTATTTATTCATGAGCAGTGTAGTGCATTGATAGTTGAGAAGTGATATGACAAATTTGGCAGTAACACCGATATGTAGTTGAACAATGACTTTGATGTGTAGCTTGTTTAGTTGCTTGATCGGGAAATGATCAATTTTGGGCAGTACTATGCATCGTATACAATGGTAAGTTTTGGGAAATATAGTGTAACATATACAATACAAAAATATATCCTTTTCAACTTTCTTATGTTGGTTTAGAGGACAGGGGGATCCAATGTGAAAATTGTGAAACATGGTCTATCGACTCTTTAGGGTGATTGGAGTCACCTTCATGTAGTGGCCTTAGAACATTTCAGGTCGACATGGTGGTGCTAGGGCAGGTCATCTCTTACATAGGTCATTGAGGCTTCCTTTCAGTTGGGACTCATAAATTACAAGGCGATGAAGCATCATTCCGACAATAGTTGGTAAAACTAGTGTTTTGAAACTCGTCATGTTGTGGCCTAAACCGGAAGGGCATTGGGACGTCCTTCCGGTTACAACAGGTTATTAGGGTGTAGTATCATCCTACAGGTTTTATCCTTTAAATAAGGGGGTTGGAGCCTCCTTTATTTGTATCTGAAAAATTGATGTAATTATTTATTTTAAAGGGAAGAAGACAATTACTAAGAAGCGTTCAGTGGTTTTTGGCCCGAAGGGGGTTTTCCACCTAAAAATATCTATGTCCATTGTTCTATGGTGTTGTCTACTATTTTGATATATGATAATGAATAATCATAATATTTCTCAATATTAACTAACACCCAAAAAAATATTAATAAAGTGCTAATTGCTAAGAAATACTGATTCACCGCCCTCTCAATATTTTGAACAATTAGTATCAGAGAAAGTTCCTTTAGTAACAATTTAACAGCTGGAAGACATATCTCAAAGTAAATATGGGAAAATTGAAGAAGAAAGCCAAAAACTGTTCAAAGGATGCTTCAGGTACTGTAACAATCTCCAAATATGAAGAAAATCCATCTTGTACACCAAATCCTGAATTTGATGAAGATAATTACTAGATATGGGAATATAGAATGGTAGTCCATTTGGAAGCTCATGATGTATGTAAATCTATTTTTTTTGGAGACACATCTACCAATGAAGCTAAAGGTACGATATTAAATCCATGAATGTAATTCCTAATGTTTTTCCAGACCTCGTAAAAGCAAAATTTGGTCAATGCTCAACGAACAAAATTCTTAAGGAAAGGCTCAATAATATCTACTCAAAGAAGAATTCACGTCAAGATGTAAATGTTGATGATCATGCAAATATTGATATTAATGAACAAGGATGCTCCTGAAAAGGTAGTTGAAGAAATGATTGAAATCAAATTTCAAAATGAAGTCGTAAGAGTTATAAAGAAACTCAAGCGTGAAAAGGAAAGGGCTAAATTTATGGAAGAAAAACTCAAGATAACCAAAGAACATGCTGAAAGACTTAAATAGAAGAATGAAGAATCTAAGGAAATTATCAACGGTCTTAGAATCCAGTTAGAAGAATCCAGAAAATCTGAAGAGTTATAGAATTGTACACTTAAAGAAGAAGTTTCCCTATTGAAACTCCAAGTGTAGAAAGCAGAGTAGAAAGAGAAATATTTTGCAAGTCAATTAAATGAATTTGGTTAAAGGCATGTATCTGAAGTTGTCAAAATAAAAAGGAAATAGATATAACTATTGCAGAAATAGACAAGCTCAAGAAGGAAAATGGAAGGCAGAAGGAACATATACAAGTTCTCAATGAAGAATTAGAAAAGGTTACTCTTCTAAGATACAAATAGAAGAGGTGGAAAGAAGAAGACAAATCTTGAAAATCCAGTTTCAAGAAGACCTTCCTCAAAAGAAAGAAGAACTTGACACAAAACTGATTTAAGTCAAAAATTTATGGGAATTGAAAAAGGTGGAATCGGCATAACTTGTGAGGAACATCAATGGTGGCTAGGGTTTCTAGTTTTTAACATCAAGGAGACACGGCGGTGACCTGCCTCGCCTGTGATCTGACTGTATGGTGGCTCGAGCGGCTTCAATGCTACCATTTAATAGCTCAGTCCTGGTCATGCAACTCATTGGCACTGGCTTTGGATGATTCCCATCGGTCTAACAAGTTTCATGGCCTCTTAACAGAGGCACTTCCTCCAGAAAGTCACAGATTGCAGGAAATTTGGATCAGTGCACGTTGGAGATCGAATCTCGCTGGGATTGGGGGAGAATGTTCACTTTTACGGCACCACAGTTTGGTCCGTTATGAAACATTGGGTTCTACTGTGGAGGCGGTGCAATGGATACTGTGTTGCCTCAAAGGGACTCTACACACAATGATTTTTTCGGCTATGAGTGGCCCTATGTATCACACATTGGGCGGCATGAATTTGAATCCTGCCACGACCCTCTCCAGTGCTTGGATGCCTATATCCTTGCTCTGCAACCTGTGCTGAAGGCCAAGGAAGAACTCGCAACCATCAAGGACAAGGAGGCAAGTGAAGACTGTTTTCAGATCTTTATCAAGCTCCCTAAAGGAAAAAATATTTTGATTTTGGAACAACACCATGAAGAAGTCACAGATCTAAAAGTCAAAATTAGTCAAAGTATCGGTTATCCTAGCCATCTACAATCCCTGATTTACAGGGGACGATCGCTACAAGAACTCAGTACCTTACATGAGTATTCTATATGCTCCAGTTCCACTATCATTCTCAATCTCAGACTGAGAGGAGGGGCCACTGATCAACACATAATTTCAGGCACTTCTAAAGGATCCAGCACTGTAAGACACAAAAATATGAGGGGGACCTCCTACAGGAATATTCTAAAGGGTAAAATCAAAATTTCCACCCCAGCAGAAACAACAGAAAATACACCTAAACCTTACATAGTTGAACAAATGAATAACATTCCAGAAGTGAACATAAAAATCCCAGAAGTAGATGAAAATTGAATTTTTTATGAAGCACAAGCGATTATCTATATATTTAACAGTTTCTGGACAAAACCAATGGAGCTGTTCCATTGGATTTTCACAAACTAGACTATGGATTGCAAAATTCACCTCTGTTCAAAGGGGTTATTCATTGTCAAGTTCGCATCCTCTAAAGCCAGAGACATCATTCTGAGGGAGGGACCATGGTTCTGGGGCTCCACTGGGCTCTTCATCACACCATGGTTCCCGGATTTCGACAAAAACATCATGGAAGTGTCCAGAATGCCAGTTTGGGTCCGGCTTTACAATCTGCCCTTGAATTTATGGAACGTAAGTGTTCTTGCTTGCATTGGGAACATTCTGGGGTGATTTATCAAAATAGACACACAACTCCTAGAGGAGCGTATCTACACTTTTTATCATATCTGTGTGGAAGTGGACCTAAGTAAGGGGATGCTAGAAAGCATACAGATGACACACAAAAAACAGAAATGGATGCAACATATTGACTTCGAAAATAATGCTTTTAGGTGAAGAATATGTAGAAACATTGGTCATTTACAAAATACATGCCCGGAAGCAAAAAGAGACAACAGGAAAAAAAAGAAGACAGGGAAAACTATAGAAGGGTGGAAATTCCCCACAAGCGAGTCAAAAGAGGAGGAAAAATAAGAAGAAGAAGATACTCTCAAACCAAATGAAAATCAACAGAAAACCACAGATATAAAGACAAAAGAACATGAGATTCAAGTCCATTTTGACATCACTCCCCCGGGCTAGGTGGCAAAAGGACATGAGGCAATAAACCTCGGGGGTAACAAAAGACAACACATTTCAGATAACTCAGACTCAGATAAGGAAAATGGTAGAAACAATGAAGAAAATCAGCTAGCCCTTATCACTGCCACACCATCACAAGGTGCTTGGAGGAAGGTTGAAAAGAAGAAGGGAAGGAAAACTAGTTTTCTCCCTATGTTATTTTGCTTGCCACTCTTATCTAAAAAAGAGAAAGGGCAAGCATGAAAAGTCCAGCCCTGTGGTCTTGTTGTAACCTTATTTTTTAGTATCCTAGCTATAGTGATTAGTGTTCCTTTGCACATAGGCCCATAGGGCATCTCGAAATGCTTAAATGCATCTGCAAAGTTGTAACTTTCATTAATTTTAATAGAAAGTTGCCGATTTTTTTTGGGGAAAAAAAGTCAACAAGTTCTAGGATTGGAAAAAGGAATATTTGCATGTTATTGATAGGAAAGATCAAGAATTTATCTAGTTGAAGATAAAGTTAGAAGACTTAGGTAAATCTCCATGTGACGAAGACGCAAAATATTTGCAAAAGCAGGACGAGGAAAAGACTGAGAATATTGCAACTTCAAAGAATGATGGTGAAGTAGTCAAGGAAAAAGGACAAAGAAAGAATACACCACCACCTCCAAAGAAGAAAAAATACAAAAGACCATCTGTTAGCACTCTGTAATTTCCCAAGGCTGTGAGAAAAACCGAAAGGTAGCCACAAAACCACTTTGGAAACTGGGATCTAGCCCTTCAATCTTCAAAGAGGGATCTCTCTTCATGATTTATATTTTTTGATTAAAGATATTAGGATAGTTATTGAATTCAAAGGTTGATTTATGAAAGTTTTGGTTGAAACTTCAAGAATAATCAATTGGGTAATGGAGTCATAAACCTTAACTAAATCAAGTGCATAAATAACAAATGAAGTGTAACAGGGCAAGGTAGGCAGAATATTGGATCTTTGGAGCTTTGTGGAGTGAATTGGAGGAAAATTTTTGGATTCAATCAAATGTGGAACATTTAAAAATGAATTCTATATTTAATTTTAGTTTGAAAACACATATATTGTTTATAAGCTAGAGCAGAGTGTAATTAAACAAATTCAACCCTTAATTTTCTTTAAACAATACATATAAGAAGAACATATGGAAAAACAAGGAAATAAAAATTACAAAAGAGGAACAACATCACCATTTCTTCTGACACATGAATCTTGGAAAAACTTTCTGTACTACTGAAAATGATAACCTTTAGCTTAGTGAAAAACTTTACATAAAAAAAATTCTTTCTTCATACAAGTTCTAACCCATAATATTTTGATTTATGAATTATTTATACAGTTCTTAACAAAGTATATTGATTGAAAATATAAATATTTATTACAAAATATCTCAAAAACTATTTATAAAAATAGTACAAAAATATAGGACAACAAAAACTGCTGAAGCGACTGGCACTATCTTCGAGGATTGCTGGCGATGACTAGGCCTGAAAAACTGCTGCTCTGTTGCTGAAGATGTAAAAATGTTTTTTACCCCAGAATTTTACACAAATTATCCCATCTATTCTCATATGGGATGGAGAATTTAGCTAAATTCCTGTACGTTTCATCCACCTCAGTATATTTATGGAAGTTTGGTTTGATTAAGAATAAATGTTTATTTCATGTTTAATGAGAAAGTCGAATTCCAAACCCTCCATGAAGTATTTTACTGTGATTGTTCCTCTGATTGTGGAAAACTTTCACTTGTCCTTGTCTATGGTGTACAATTTCTTCTAATAATCCTCCAATTTAGCTAAATTATCTCCAACTCCTTCTAGCCCTGGAAGCCCTTTTTGATGCAACACATTGAATTTTCTGTGAAATTTATGAATGTTGGACTCCAAGTTATGACATTTATTTTCTAATTGAAACATCAGATTCTTTTTGGTAAGGACTCTTTTTATTTCAAGGATGGTTTCTTTCATGACTGCAATCTCAAATTCCTCTAACTCATCCTTATTTTTTGAATTTAGAACCTTTATTAATTTATTTTCTTCACATGAAATCTGTCCCAAACTATCCTTTTCCTTTTGAATGATATCCTTTTATCTATGTACTATTTCCTCCAAATCAAAAATTATCTCAATAGAAGGCCATATTTCAGTGATATTTTCATTTATTTCGACCCATATGTTCTCATTGGCCTGTGCAATTTTTTGAGCCATAGCAGACTCATTTTCTAGCTCTTCAATTCCATGGGTCATTCTGTGACTCTTTTGAAGCTTTGCTACATATTTGTTATATTAGATATCATTTTTGGGATTCAACTACATTAATTCATTCATATATTACCATTTCCATGAGGGGTAGTTGTAACTGACTAATTTCTCATGATTTTTGGATAGTCCACTTAGCACTCATTGCATCAGGTGATGCTCAAAGGGGTTAAGAAGTGGGATTGAAACTAGTGAAATGAATCACATAGCATCAATAATAACTTCCAGGGCTTTCACTTTTAACTGTGTTTTCAACTTTTAACTTCTGTTCTTGAATGTTTTTAAGCCGAGATTTCAAATTTTCAATTTCCTGCCCTTTGATGGATATTTCTTCCATGACATTGATTAATTCTCCTCATGCATATTTAGATTGTATCCTTGTTGTGATGGCTTCTGAAGTGGATAATTGTGCTGTCGATGTACCTACAATAGGAACTGCTGTGAGCGGAATGGATGCTAGCTGAGATGACTGCTCCTTTTCCTTCGACAAATTCTCCATCTCAATCTCCATGTGTTTAATCTGAACCTTTTGTTCAATGATGGTCTTGAACATATATTATTTATCTTGATTTAAGTGTCCAACTTCTTTTTCTTGAGGATCTTTAGTGGATGGAAGCTTGAGTTGCTTCCTTAATGCTGCAATGTTTGCATTCTTTCTCTTAACAATTTCTCCATAAGACTTTACATCTTTAGGATCATATCTGAGTTTTATTACTAGATCCTCCAATGATTTAATTTTTATGTCTTTAGCCAAAGAGTATATCTTCTAAATTTTTAGCAGAGATTGGATATTGTTGACTGAATCTTGTAATTTGGAAGCTATCATTGCCTATTTGTCAAAGTTGAATACAACATATCACCTGTTTGTTTGTGTATGTCCATTTGATCAATGGGATGAATCTGATCAACATCAATGGAAAATATAGACTTCTTGTAGTCATCTGTAGTTTTTGGAGAAAGGAACTACTGCTTGGAGGAAAGAAATATGCATCTGTACTTTCTCTGTGTCAAAGGCAGAGAGAAGCCTATTATGTGAGGCTGCTGTCTGTTTCCAAAATGGCAATAGGTAGTAGCCTTTAGAATCTCATTTTTTTTAATTTCATTGTATTTGGAAAATATGTTTGGTTCAGCCTGGTCATGAACTAATTTTGCTGTCCGAGATGTGTCTAGAGGCTCTTGGGAGATCGAGGAGGATGGATATTCTTTAAAAATGTCTTCAGTTCTTGGGAAAATAGAAGCACAAGAACATGTTAGAACTATAGTAGACTGTGTATCATCTTCATGTAGAAAATATGATGTTGGATTGGTCTTCTGCTTCTTCTTATAGATTAGGAAATATTTTTCTCCAATCTTTGTGACTGAAGGGGAAACATCTTGCCTTGGCCATTTTTCCTATCTCTCTTTTGGTTCTGGAGTCTGTGAAATCATTGTAGATATAAATTTCTCTTTTGCCTCCTGTAAAGTATTCTCTTCCCACTACTCTTGATTCATAAAATTTTTTATCTCAGGCCTTGGAGTGTGAGTATAAGGAGTAGTATTATGTTGTACTTTGAGTTTTGAAATGAGGCCAAAGGGGTCATATGACCAGGTGAAGCAGAGTCTGAAATTCATTTGCTTTGGGAGTAAAACAACTTCCTTGCCTACTGCCCTGGTGTTGCAAATAAAGGGTCCAACTTCTGTTTTGATTTTAAATTGGGACTTCTTCTTTGTTGCAACAAAATGTAGATCATCCATATTGATCATCTCTCTAATATAATCTAATGAAAATATCCTCAAAGGGACATACTTAGGTAACTTGTCTGGAGGTAGTTCACATCCACACACTCTGATTTCAGTGTATTTTTGGTATAATTACCAGTCACTTGTTTTAGTATGCTCATTGAGATGCATAAATCTCTTTATCTCTGGCCCTATCCTTGGTTCAACATCATTTCTTATTAGGCAGGAAACTACATATAAAAATTGGTCAACATAGTCACTGTAGGTAAATTCATTGGTATGCTCCCTTACCAAGGAAGTTCAATGAATTACAGATTGGGCATCTCCTTTCTCATTCAATTTTTGTAATGTATTTTGAAAATGGTCGGCATGTTGGAATACGAATAAATACACTAAAACTGAAGAATACTTGAAACTAGATTTTTTGGAAAACTTAAGGAATTTTTCATGAATGACATTTTCTAATAATTCAGTGTAGTTTAGGATAGTTGAGGGCTTTTCATCCTTTGAGAAAACTGGAAAAAATTCCATGATGGCTTCATCAACCCACTGATCGAATTGATAGCCTAGTAAACAAGAAACTATGGAATGATTTGTTTTGTCATTTCAAGGAACATGGAGGATGAGTAGGGAAGAATTTTCTTAGGTAATTGGGCATCCTTAGTTAATGAAATATCAAATTTTTTGGCTCTATTAGGGAAGGTATATTTCTTGTATAGATCCATGAGGGAATCTTCAGAGATTGGTTTCAAAGAGTCAATATTTGGATTTTGTAACATTTGATTAATTGAGGGGTTTTGGTGAAAATAGTATCACCATTCTGGGCTACAATGGCTCTATGGCTAGAAACATATCTGGAATGGAACGATGCTATAAAATTAGGAAAATGATGGGTCTGGGGAAAGATGAATTAGGGTAGGAAGGAGTCCCACAAACCCAATTCATCACTCTGGTCAATGAAATTTTGTTTTAACTAGTTGTGAAGTTCACAAAGATCGAATACACAATTGGTTTCAAGTATATTATATTCCTGATCTACCAAGGAAGGTTGGTCGAGGTCAATGACAAGAGGTAGCATAGGGTTTTCATTTGTTTTATTAGATTTTACTTTAGTGGCCATGATGAAAATAAAAAGAACATGATTGCTGCAATTACCCAAGAATTAGATTGGCTGGAGGTCGGTGTCTTGATAATTATAGTTGTGACATGTGATCTTGATGACTGGATGTTGTACAGGATCTAGTTTTGCTGATCGGGGTTGTGGTGACATGTTCAGTTGCTGATTGGTTCACTGTGGCAATTTTTCTTTCTCAACAGTTTAGAACAGTTCACGGGAGGGGCCACCGTAATGAGACAATGTCAATTTATATATGAATGGGCTTACCGTTGGGGTTTTAAATGTTATCGAAAGTGGATCCGTTGGTTTGGATAATGGGTAGGCCACATGACGAGAGTTGGTTGGATGGGGAGTGTAATGGTAGAGGGAGCAGGTCTGATCAGGACATATACGTGGCATTAGGGGAGTGGTGCTAGAGGGATACGTGGTGGAAGAAGGATGAAGCGAGGGGGAAAGTGTTGACGGTTAGCTATTTTGTGGGAGCGAGATGGAGTGGATTACAGAGGGGGGTTAGGGTGGTAAAAAAATTTTTTTTGGGGGGGGGGGGTGTGTGTGAATAGAGTGAGAGGGCACCATGTAATGCTAAGCGGAAAAGGGAAAACCTCGTTTTCAGATCCCCCCCCCCCTTGTGGTCAACCATTGGAGGGGCTGGGGGGTTCAGAACCCGATGGCCCATTGTTGGATCGCACGGGTTAGATCATGGCCATCAGATCATGCACACTTTTTATTACATATCGACAAAAATGTCCTTTTGATTTATTTTATTTTATTACAAAATGGAATAATCACACTTATACAATGTGATTAAACTAATTAATCATACTTAATTAAAAAAACTAATAAAAACTCACTTTATTACACTTAACTAATCATGCTTATATGGTGCGATTAATTTATTTAAACACACTTAATTTATCACTAATGCTGCATTTTGACTAGCAAGCCTATTTTTAGTTTTTTTCTAGGTTTAAGCATCATTTTTTAAATTTTATTTAATGATTAAGTGGCATTTAGACTAACTCACTTATTGGGGGTTTTCTCTTTATTTTTTGATTTTTATTTTTTTATTCTTTTCTTTCACAAATATATATTTTCTATGTCCCATTTTTCTTTTTCCATTTTTTCTTTTCTTTTCTTGGAAATAATTTGCAAGATGAAATATTATTTATAACATATTTATATACAAGTCAAAAGATAATTATCAATCTATCCTATAAAATATAGGACCCTAACAGTGGCTCCAATGGGGATGACATCCTCCTTGTGAGGTGCCAAGAACACCGTAGACTAGTAGCCTGATCCATTATGCATGGGGTCCTTATTCTACAGCTTATTTGATTCACTATTATTATTATAAATATGGAAACAATTCATGTTAAGCTTAGGGCCTTCTCTTTGGGCTTCAATTTGTGATGTTATCCACCCACACTTGCAGTAGAAGAATAAAGTGATATTCACAATGTTCTGAACGAAAACTTATCTATTCTTGAGAGAAATAGTGTTTGAGCAGTCTGCCATTGACAAGTCCACTTGGTAGTTCTTCTCTAGTAAAGTCTTTCAAGAAGAATGCATTATTACCTTGACACACTTCAATTTGGTAGGGTCCTTTCCACAAATTGTAAAATTTACCATGCTTGCATTTGTCTTCATTTCTAGCATCCCACTTCACAACTAGATCATTTAATTTAAAATCATTTGCTTTATTCCTTTTGTCATAGGTCTTATTGATTTTGTCCTGAATTACTTGAGTTTTGTTATAGAACTCCTCCCTAGATTGATGCAACTATATGGTTTGATTTATCCATCTCTGTAAGTAATTTTCCTATACTTGTGATTTCTACAATAATTTTATCATAGGAATTCCCAGGGAGGTAGGAAAAATTGTATCCACTCCATATACCAATTCAAAAGGAAACATTCCAATAGATTTCTTAGTGCTAATTCTTTCAGCCCATAGGGAATTAATCAACTTCTTATTCCAGGAATTTTTATTTTCCTGCAATAGTTTCTTTATGATGTTGAATAAGCTCTTATTAGAAGGCTCATCTAACCCATTCCCTCGTGTATAAAAATTAGCAGCGTGTCCTAACTTTATGTTATATTTGTGAAAAAATTCAATCATTTTCTTTGATTTGAAAGCAACAACATTTTCAGTAATGATATTATTTGGACAATCAAATTTGGAAAGCATATTACTTTCTAAAAACTGAAGGATTACAGTGTCTGCAACTTGTTTGGTTGGAATAGCTTCATTCCACTTGGTGAAGTAGTCAGTGGTTGTTAATATCCATTTATGTTGAGCTGAAGAGCTTGGATGGATTTATCCAATAAAATTCAGACCCCGTTGTTGGAAAGGAACCTCAACTGAAATTGGTTTTAATGGAAAGGGTTAAGTTTTTCACTCGCCTTCAAATATTTGGCACTGATGGCATGTGGTAACTTTCTTATGAACATCTGCAAACAGAGTAGGCCAGTAAAAGACAACCCTTAGGATTTTGTTGGCTATGGTTTTCCAATATAAATTACCTCCATAGTCTCCTTGATGGAATTATTGCATGAATTTGTATGCTTCATCCTGCAATAAACAATTTAGAAAAATACCTCCAACATATTTCCAATACACATTTAGATCTAAAATACAAAATTTCATAGCTTTTAACTTGAGAAATATAGCTTTTGTCTTAGTTAAAAAAGACAGAGCTTGTAAATTCTGTAATAAAAAAATAATATCTGCATACCAAGGAGAGGTAGCAAAGGCTTTTGATACCTATTAAGTCGTCTTCTCTTCCCGTTCATCAATTGCAGCTATAAAATTTATGTCTAGTGCATGGAAATTGGACTCAACCATTAGTTTTTCCAATCCTTGACCTTTGATGAGCTTAGTGGGTTTTATCTCAATGTCATATTCTAGAATAATTGCAATCCATTTGCCCCTTTTCCCATCTAGATTAGTTTGTGTAAGGATATATTTTACTAAATTATTTGGGATAAGTGTAATGATATGGGAATGTAGAATGTAAACTCTAAAATTTGATTGATTTTACTAAAGAAAAGGCTTGTTTCTCCATGATATTGTATTTTAGTGAGGCATCCCTCAAAGCCTTGTTGAAGAAAGAAATAGGTTGTTCATATCCTTCACTACTTTTCTGCAATAAAATTGCTGCAATTGTGTGTTCAGATACAAAAGAAAAAATCATGAAATCCTTTGCAAAGCCATGGATAATTAATACAGGAGCGTGTGTAAATTCTTGTTTTACTTCATCAAATGACTGTTTTGCTTCTAGGTTCCATTTTACTTCACTATCTCTTCTTAGCATATTAGTTATAGCCCTTAGAAGCTCAACTATATTAGGTATAAATATCCTTAGTGTTAGCCACTGATAAATTCTGTTATACCAAGAAGTGGCTAATTTTGTTCTTCAAAACTTCAAGAGATAATTCCCTTTGAAAACTTATCATCTTTGAAGTCTTTATGAAGATAAATGTTCTTGAGTTAAATATTCACTGCTGTTTCCCTCATAATCCTAAAGTACCCACTATTTTACTAAGAGAAAACTACTTAAAAGGCCTCATGTTCCCTCATTTTCACTTCTCCGTTTTCCCTCTCCATTTCATTCATAAACCCTTTCATTTATCTCTCATTCCTTCGAATTTCCCTTTAAAGCCTTGTAAAATCCATTTATAAGGTTTAAAACCCCTTTTTTACTCTTATCGGAACCCCCAAAACCCTCTGAAAATCCTTAAAAAAATCCTAAAAAAACAGTCTTTTTGCATTAAGGCTTTAAGCCCCTTTGGCTTTAGCCCCAACTCCTTTCCCCCGCATGAGACCCAGAGCTATAACTCGGAGTTAACCCTCATCGCGCAATCGCAACCGGGGTCTTCTATTTTCCTTGTTTACCTTTTACTTTGAAAACTCCGATTGCGATAAGCCTCTTTCTTAAGAAAAAAAAAAAAAAAAAAAAAAAAAAAAAAAACCGATCACTTCATCCGTTTCGTACGACCTGATAAGCCCTGCAATCGGGCGCTAAAATTCTACAAAAAATCTTTCCCAAACCCGATTTTACTTTGTATTTTCGTAAAAAACCGACTTTCCTTTGTTATTTCATAAACCCGAAGGAATGATTTGAAATAAATATGGGCCGTTGATCTCTACAGTTCAACG
Source organism: Pinus albicaulis (assembly GCA_034641835.2). NCBI lineage: Eukaryota > Viridiplantae > Streptophyta > Pinopsida > Pinales > Pinaceae > Pinus > Pinus albicaulis. Next base: position 331,191,744 of record CM076572.1, on the reverse strand, counting down.
ACCATTGGCTCATCGCATCGCGATTTTCCCTTTCCAATTTGCCCTTGGCCTTCGCCGATTCGATCCTGTGATTAAATCGCAGCCATTGAAAACACAAGAACCAATGGCCCAGATATAATTGCGCTCCTCCTTTCACCCTTTGACATCACGCCTTGCGATTAAATCTCCACCGTCGATCTCCCATACTGATTTGATGGTCCGTGCTCAATCGCATCGCAAAGATTTATCACACTTGTAACTTTGTTCATTCCGCTGATTGCGATCCCACGATCTAAACTCCGCCGTTGATTCTCTTTAACCAACGGATCCTATTGATTCTCCCATTTCCGCCTCTTTCCTTTGTAAAATATTTTTCTCCTGGTTATAGCCCTGTAACACTATACAACCATGACGTTCATTGACCCCTTTCACTACACGACAAAATAAGCCGGGTCCCACCACCAACACCCCCTCTTTCTATCATTTTCACCTATTTTCCTATGTATTTATCCATTCGTAAAGTTTTGAATTTTAACATTTAAGCCATATTTTCTGCGCATATTCAAGTTTTAACCTTGGTTTTTTATGGTTTTGCGCCTTTCTCCACCATGGGTCCCACATTCTCTCTACTCTGCAGCTCTTCATCCATCGCGCTCTATCCGCTCCATTGGATCTGGATCCTCCCATCCAACGTCCCAGAATCAATATCGCGTGATTTTTGACCCTTTCCCACAGTGAGAAACTTTTGCGCGATATAAGCGGTTTTGAAAGGACACGTGTTGAACGCAGACCTATCTCGCGCTTTTTGGGCCCAAATCTAAAACCGCCTCAGAGCTGCGTGAAAACCGCTGCCGGTTTTCCGCTATACCACTCCTCCCTTTGCAATGTAACTCTAGATTAGATCCTAGCCATCGATCTCTGAGACCGGACGGTCCTGGTTTAACCTTACCACCAATTCGTTTTCCCTCCATCATTCCTCCAAACGACCTCATTGAATGATCTCAACCTTAGATCTCCTTTCTTTGATCTAATCCAACGGCCCTTATTCAATATCGTGCCCAAACTCCCATTTACATCTGGTTAGTTGCTCTGCCAATTTTTTCTCCCTTTTTCCACTGCATTTTCTCATTCGCACGGCTTCAACCGCCCTCCATAAACCCTCCAAAGCAGTTTAAACCAATAAAACGCAGGATTTCAATAATATTTGTGTGTTTTTGTACATGTTTAATGAAGTTAAAGTTAAAACTTTCCGCAGGTGATTACACTGTTATTGGCCAAGGATGACGATCCTTGCGGCCTTCTGACACATATTAAAGGGTTTCAAAGGGACAATTAAAAGTTTTCAGGGAAGAGATAAGTCATGAATATCAATTTTCTGAAGCAAAAACTCCAGTAAACCCTTTGTGTACCTGCAAAACAGGAATACACAGTCAACATCAATTATAAAAGCATATCATTGTCAAAGACGAAGATTATGGTTTAATCAAGCCTAAACACCAATTCAAATATAAATCATTATGTTTAGGAAACAAAGAATCAGATCCAGAACACCTCAGAGCCATATTAAAAGAGGCTAATTGATTCCCCAGCTACTATATTTCCACCTTGCAGCTCTCTGCCTCAAAGGAATACCCAGATCAAATCTCGGTCTGAAACATTAAGGCCCAAGACAGCTGAAAAGTTATTACAAGCAAACAAATATCCTAACTGTCAGTAGAAGTTATTGAAAAGATAAGAAAGTGCCTTAAAGTCAATATTTTTACCCATTGAGCCTTAAAAAGCATAAACATAGTTGTAATTCGATGCATTCCCGCCTTATACCTTGCATGGTTTTCAAGGCAAGGAGTTGCATTTAGTGTAGAATTTATTACACTTCAATCCTAAAACTCTTCCACCTCCTCATTTCTTCTATAAATACTTCTGAAGAAGATGAGATATGGGTTGATTGTTCAATAGTTGTAATACTGAAACTCTCTGAAATAATACATAGTCTGTCTAAAGTTGAGGAAGAAATTGAAGTCTTGGAAGCTTGATGATGTTGAAACACGCTCGTTCTTGAGAAGGCTCTATCATTGGATCCATGAGATTGGCTGTTGGTGAAGTATTCTGAACTTTTTGATGTTTTCTCCTATTTTCATTTTGTTCCATAAATTCTTACTACAGTAGGATGAAATTTTTAGGCTAAGAAATTACTCGTGGAAGCACCTTAGACCTGTTTGTCCTTCACTGTTTTATGTTTTCTTCTACTGAGGTATTTTAGAGTCTTTAATCTCTCTCTTTAGTCCTCATGCTTGTTTATTTCTCTAATAGTTCAAATAGTTGGTTTCAACATGATTCATGGTTTTCCCTACTTGTCTGCTGCCACTTGAAAGCTGTTATTGAAGTCTCCCTTTGAAGTACCATTGTTTGAAGTTAGCCAAGGAGGTCTGTTCTGATCATTCCCTTTGTCCTTGCTTGAACAATTGTTTTAGAGGTCTTTATAGTCATGATCATAGATGTGTTAGGTGTTCCTTGTTCTATGACTGAAATTATCAATGAATATTTTATGTTTTCTAAGTAATTTGAAATAAAATATTTGAGGAAATAGGATGTGCTCCCAAATCTTAGATTTCATTTTAAAAGTTGTTTTGAAGTCATTATTTGCTTAAACTGTGGTTTGTAGAATTCATGGTTAGCCCTGTCTATCAAATACCTCTTTATTGTTCAAGTTATGTTTTCAAATTCCCTTTGTTGAGAATTCAAATTCTCTTTCCAAATCATTAATGTCCATCTCATTCCAAAAAACCAAAGGATCCTGTGGCCAAGTTAGATTTTCCCTTTGGTATCCCATATCCGTTGATGAGTTTTTCATGACTTCTTCTTGACTCCATTGCCCAATGAATCAGATGTTTCTCCTTTCTACCTATCTTTCCTAGACCTTTCATGTTCTGCTATGTCTTTCAACCAAACAAACAAACAAACAAACACTTGCACTTAATAACTAGTCTAAAGCCAATACTCAAAGCACACAAGATAAACCTTTGAAAAACAAATAATTTGAGAGATCCCTCTCTGAGAACAGGAGGACTAGATCCTGGAACTCTAAAGATTGGTTCTGATGTTGCCTTGTCTTTTGATTTGCCAATCTATCAAAACACAGGATCCCAACACTTAGGAAGTTTATCCTACCAATGAAAGATTGCACTTTTTTTTTCTTTTCTTGGAGGATTAATTTTAATAATTGCTTCAATCCTACTAAGATCATTTTTAATACCATCTTTTGAAATTATATGGCCTAACAATTTTCCTTCTTCTAAACCAAACAAAGATTTCTTTGGGGTCAAAGATATGCCATATTTCCTACATCTTTCAAAAACAAATTTTAAGTGATGTAAATGATCCTCAACAACTTTAGAGAAAATTTTTATGTCATCTAAATATATCACAATGAATCAGTCTCTTCATTTGCAAAAGCTATAACCATTTCTCTTTGTAACATAGCCCCTATATTCATCAATCCAAAAGGAATTTTGACATATATAAAAGTTCACCAAGGTGTTGTAAAAGTTGTCTTATCTTGATCATCAGGATGTACTAAAATATGGTTATCCTGCTTGATCCAACTACCCTTTGAGGTATATGATCCATGTTTGGTAAGGGGTGGTTATATTTGAGAGAGAATTTATTCAGGTTTCTAAAATCCACACGTAATCTTATTTCATGAGACTTTTTTCTCACTAGTACTAGATTTGATACCCATTTAGGGAATCTGAGTGGCACTGTAATGTTTGCATCAAACAATTTTTTAACCTATTTGTCTATCAAAGGAAGTATAAAAGGATTAACTCTCAATTTCTGTTTATAAGTTTTTTCATCCTTTTTGATGGGTATGGTATGTTGAATTATGACTTTGTCATAAACCTTTAAATATTGATATCCCCATGAAAATACATCTGTGTATTTAAATATATATATATATATATATATATATATATATATATTTTTTTTTTTTTTTTTTTTTTTTTTTCTTCAGGAGGTAATGATTCGGAGAGCTTAACAATTTTAGGATTTTTCTCATTACCTATATTGAAATCCTCTACTTCAGATCTAGTTGGCTGAATTGAAGGATTTTTAGCTACATCATTAAAATCAAACAATTTTTCATCCGTTACAAGACCCCTTGGATTTGTATTATTCTTTAATTGCAATATTTCAGATTCCTCAAAGTTTTCATTAGTTTGATTGAAAATGTTTCCCTCTTCATTTTCTTCACTTTATTTTCCTATGTCAATGTTCAAATTTTCAAAGTCCTCTTTTATTTTCCAGAAATTATCGAGCTGTTTTTCATTATAAAAAAATTGTCAATATCTGATATTATTAGGAATAACAGGTTTATGTTTGACATCAAATTCAAGTTTTCAGTTTGCTCTAAAAGAAAATTCTCAAGTACTTGCAGAAGTAGTTAATGTATTAGCCAAAACATTTTGATCTCTATGAATTAATTATAGCAAATATTCTGGAAAACATTGCTAAAAATATAAAACAACATTTCTATATGCTCTCATTCTAGGATGTTTAGCTAAATATTCAACTTTGATTTGTTTTATGATTAATTAAGAATCATAAAATATCTTCATTATTTTAAAAATATATTCATTTATTGGGAAAATAGAAGCACAAGAACCTGTTAGAGCTATAGTAGACTGTGTATCATCTTCATGTAGAAAATCTAATGTTGGATTGGTCTTCTGTTTCTTCTTATAGATTATGAAATATTTTGCTCCAATCTATGTGAAATAAGGGGAAACATATTGCCATGGCCTTTTGTCCTGTATCTCTTTTGGTTCTAGAGTCCATGAAATTTTTGTAGATATAACCTGCTATTCCACCTCTGTAAAGTATTCTCCTCCCATTTCTCTTGATTCATAAACTTTTCTATCTCAAGCCTTGGAATCTGAGTATAATGAGTAGTATTGTGTTATAATTTAAGTTTTGAAATGATGCCAAAGGGGTCATATGACCAGGTGAAGCTGAGTTTGAAATTCATTTGCTTTAGGAGTAAATCAACTTCTTGCCTTCTATCCCGGTGTTGCAAATAAAGGGTCCGACCTGTGTTTTGATTTTAAATTGGGACTTCTTATTTGCTGCAAAAAATTTAGATCATCCATATTGATCATCTGTTTGATATATTGAAAGGATCCTCATAGGGAAATGATTAGGTAACATGTATGGAGGAAGTTCACATACATACACTCTGATTTTAGTGTAGTTTTGGTACAAGTACCAATCACCTGTTTGAGTCTACTCACTGAGATGCAGAAATATATTTATCTCTAGCCCTATCCTTGTTTTAGCATCACTGTTTAATAGGAATGAAGATACATATAAAAATTGGTCAACATAGTCACTGTAGGTAAATTCATTGGTATGCTCCCTTACCAATGAAGTTCAATGAATTACCGTTTTGGAATCTCCTTGCTCATTCAATTTCTATAATGTAATTTGAAAACGGTTGGCCTAATGGAATAAGAATAAATATACTAAAATTGAAGCATACTGGAACTTCCTTCTGTGGAAAAATTAGGGAATTTTTAATGAATGGAATTTGCTAAGAATTCACTGAAGTTGAAGATAATTGAGGGATTTTCATCCTTTGAAAAAATTGAAAAAAATCCCATGATGGCTTCATCAACCCACTGATCGGATTGATATCCTAGTAAAAAAGAAACTATGGAAATGATATTTTCTTTTTTCATTTTAGGGAACATGGAGGATGGGTAAGGAGGAATTTTCTTAGGTAATTCGGCATCCTTAGTTAATAAAATATCAAAAATTTTGGCTCTGTTAGGGAAGGTAAGGTTCTTGTAGAGATCTATGATGGAATCTTCAGGGAATGGTTTCAAAGTGTCAATATTTGGATTTTGTAACATTTGATTAATTGAATCAGGAATTTGGAACATTTGGTTTATTTAATGAGGGTTATGGTGAAAAGAATATCACCATTCTGGGCTATAATGGCTTTATGGATAGGGACATATCTGGAATGGAGCCATGCCACAAAATTAGGAAAATGATGGCTTTGGGGAAATATGAATTGGGGTAGGAAGGAGTCCCACAAACCCAATTCATCACTCTAGTCAATGAAAATTTTGTTTTAACTAGTTGTGAAGTTCATAAAGATCGAATTCACAACTGGTTTTAAGTATCTTATATTCCTGATCTACCAAGGGAAGGTGGTCTAGGTCAATGATAGGAGGTAGCATAGGGTTTTCATTTGTTTTCTTAGATTTTCATTTAGGGGCCATGATGAAAAGGAAAATAATAGGATTTTACAATTACTCAGGAATTATATGGACTAGAGTTTCGTGACAAGATAATGGAAGTTGTGACAAGTGATCTTGATGACTGGATGCTGTACAAGCTCCGATTTTTCTGATCAAGGTCGTGGTCACAGGTTCAATTGCTGATTAGTTTGCCGTGTCAATTTTTCTTTCTCAACATTTTATAATAGTTCGTGGGAGGGGCCACCATAATGGGACAATGTCAATTTATACAGGAATGGGCTTACCGTTGTGTTTTTAAATGTTATCGGAGCGGATCCATTGGTTTGGATAATGGGTAGGCCACATAACAGGAGTTGGTTGGATGGGGAGTGTAACAGTAGAGGGATTAGGGCCGAGCGGGACATATACGTGGTAGTAGGGGAGTGGTGGTAGAGGGGTATGTGGCAAAAGAGGGATGGAGTAGGGGGAAAAGTGTTAATGGTTAGCTATTTTGCAGGAGTGGGATGGAGCAGGTTTTGGAGGGGGGTGGGGTGGTAAACAATTTTATGCAAGGGCGGGGGGGGGGGGGGGGGGGGTACAAATAAAGTGAGAGGGCGCCACATAATGCTAAGTGGGAAAGGGAACTAGTTTTCGGACCCCCCCACCCCCCCATGTTTAACTATCGGAGGGGATGTGGGGTTTCGAACCTGATCACCCATCGTTGGATCAGGCGGGTTAGAGCATGGCCGTCGGATCATGCACACTTTTTATTACACAATGAAAAAAATTTCGTTTCAAAAACACTTTATTACAAAATGAATTAATTGAACTTATACAATGTGATTAAACTAATTAATCATACTTAATTAAAAAATAATAAAAAATCACTTTATTACACTTAACTAATCTTGCTTAAATGGTGCGATTAATTTATTTAAACACACTTAATTTATCTCTAATGCTACATTTTGACTAGCAAGTCTATTTTTAATTTTTTTCTAAGTTTATACATCATTTTTTTACTTTATTTTTTGATGAAGTGGCATTTCGACTAGCTCACTTAATGGAGGTTTTCTCATTTATTTTTATTTTTATTTATTTATATTATTTTCTTTCATTTCTTCTTTCACAAATATATATATTTTTATGTCCCCTTTTTCTTTTTCAAAATTTCTATTTTTTTATTTTCTTTTCTTTGAAATATTTTGCAAGATGAAATATTATTTACAACATCTTTATCTACAAATCAGAAGATAATTATCAATCTATCCTATAAAATATAGGACCGTAACACCATCTAGGTATGATCATCCATTTAATGGTTATTGTTTTTCATGTAATAACTATAGACATATGGCTAGGGATTGTGAAGTTGTTGACATGTACAATTATCAAATACTACAACCTTCGAAGAAGAATGAATGCAAACAAGATAACTCATATAGGTATGCTCGTTTATTTAATGGTTATTTTTTCATGTACTAACTATGGACATATGACTATGGATTATGAATTTTTTGTCAAGTACAATTACTAGAGGCATCCACAAAACCATAGAAGTGGGTTTGTAGGATCATGAGACAGGGTCCACGATGATTTGTTAACAAAAAGTGCATTTCAGATGGGCCAAACATTGAATGTTTCAAATTCCATAATTACGGCCATATAGCTTGCAAATGAATATGCCAAATGAAATATTCTATGGATGACATTGAATTATTCAAATGCCATAATTATGGGTGTTAACACTGGAAAATCGTACAACAAAAGGTGATATTAATTAATGTCAAGCCAAAGGATTTACAGGGCAGGAAGACATTATGGAATCTAGAAAGTATTTAAAATCTCTAAGGTTTTGATAAAATCAAATTTGAACTAGTCATAAATGCTATTTGCGCGCATTATCCTTCGATAAGAGTGCCTTCTGTGTGCATTTTTTCCCGATAAGAGCACATTCCTGAAAGTGGAAAAATGTCGCTATTCGGGACTACACAAAGAAAAGGACAAGTTACTCCTTACATGAAGCTGCCTAAGGACAACCACCAGTGCCTCCTTATACACTATGTGATCACACAATGGAATATTTGGAGCACACAATGGAATCATACCTCTCCCTTGGGTCACCATCCACCATGTACCAAGGGAGGGAAGGAGGATTTGAAATCCCCTATATTGTTGAATATTGCAACAAGAAACAGTGAAGGAGGCATCCTGAAACATCATTCCTGATCCTAGTTGGAAAGTGATCACCTAAACTAGGTGGGGCACACACAGGTGATTTTTGTCGCAAAGTCTATTTTTAGACTACTTCTATTTTTAGATATGTCGATCATATTCTATGAGTTGCGGGATGCTATTTATGGATGGTTGGTTAAGTTGGAAAAATAGATGGAATTCTATTTTTAGACATATTGGGCAGAATCTATTTTTAGATTGCCAGTCTAAAAATAGATATGTCGAATATTATTAGCTCTTAATAATATTTGGACTCTAAACATTAACTTATTCTCTTGGAGCACTTTAGTTAAGTGCACAAATGTGGCACAGGAGCTGATAGAAGGAATTACGCTATTCCTGAGGGTCAAGTGGAGCTATTGCATGGAGACTTTAGTTAGAACTCATGTGACAATGTTTGGTGGAGTTGTAGAAGTAGTTGGTGGAGTTGTGTTCAGTTTAACTCAGTTAAACATAGTTGAGCTAGTTGTATCTAGTCTAAGTGATTGATACACTAGTGAGAGTGGTGTGAATTAATTATTAATTAATTCACTAATTATTAATTAATTCACTAATTATTAACTCATTAATCAACTAAAGAATACATTATTTAAGTACAGTGCATGGACAGTTTCAGTGGAGACCAGTGAAGAGGTAGGTGAAAGAGCAGTGTGACTATCAGTTGTGACTATAGTGTTGCATGATTTTGCACCACACATTGATGGAGATGCCTATGAAGATTGCGTGAGCAAGGTTGGGGAAATTCAAGTTCATTCAGAGCCATTCTTTATCAGGGATTGCGCAGTAGAGGCAGGCTAAAGGCTGGCAAAGATCGGTGCATGGATTTGCAAGATCGGGCCTGATTAGTGTGTAGCAATTGGAGATTGTACTGAGAGCTTGTGAGGAGATTTGTATGATGATTGTTACAGTTATCTATGACATGCAATATTATTTTGTTTAATTTTCAGCTTAAGCTTTCCCATAAATTATCATGAACGATATGTAGTATTTTTATGGTTTCAATGTGTGCATGCAATTGATTTAATTTCCGCATGTGATGATCAATGGTGGAATAGATTCTGTATTGTGCATGAAGTTAAAATAGTGTGTGATCAGGAGAATCTTGGACATATGCATGCATAGTGCATATCATTTCTACATATATAATTCCACCATGAGATGAAGAATGGGTGATCAAATTGTTATGCAGGCTAGAATTGCCCAAGCAATACCAGTAGTGTGTGACCCGGAGCTGGAGATAGAGGGGACTCGATTGTTGGTCATCCAAAAATATTAGTCCAACACAATAGAGAGAGAGGGAGATTGCATCGAGGCGAGCTTGGAGAAAAACATCCTTGCATCGTGTTACAAAACATTTTTTCACTGTCCCTACAATCCCCATCTTGCACATTGGAGGCTCATTTATGTGATCAAAACAAGGTGTCATGCCTTGAAAATACCATCATTTCATCCATTCCCATGAGGACAACATTCCATCTGTTGACCATTTCTTGAACAGACCACTAAAAACACCTATTTTTGCCTTGGCGCTGGTAGCCCGTTATGCCCTTGCGCTGATGAGGCAGATTAACACTGGCCCCCATGCTAGCTGGCACTCTATCTCAGTTAGCTACCCATGCCCATCTATTTATGGAAATTTAAAAAAAAATAGAGGCGAAGTTTCGATTACAACAACTTTGTGGATGAGTCATAGGGAGTTGTTCGATTGAATAACCACGACCTTCCTCCTTTGGCCTCTTGTTTCCACCTTTTGGGGAAACTTCCCAATGGATAAGGCCTCCCTTCCACCATAGTAGGGATCCCAACCTCCTCCTCTCCCTATATAAATATAGCCATCCTCCATTGATGAAGCTACCTGAACTGAAGATATTGTAGCAGAAACGTTGGAGAGATTTCCATTCAAGATAGAACGGAAGAGTGCCTTATTGAGAGAGCTTAGGCTTGTGCCTTCATCTAGTCCAAATTCCCTGACAATCATCGAAAACCGCTTCAACTGAACCCCGCTGAAGGAGGCTGTGACGTCAAGGCTTGGTTGTAACTCTTTCTTCTATTAATACTTATGTATAACTATTGTCTGGTTCCCATGTCGTGTTGATGAGTTTTATTGATGCAATATGCTTAAGCCTCTTTGATTGGTTAATAATTATGAATGAGATTGTTGTTTCGTATGCTGCTCTTGTTTGTTGATCTTGTGCAGGTATCTAAGTATCGCCACGAAAGGATTGTGACTTGCCGAGACAGGAATCGAGAGGCCACCACTACAACAGCCGCGACGATAGCATTGGACTCCAGGTAGGTGGATCTACCTTGTCTGTTTCATTCAATAATTAGGAACCTACACTCTAGTTTGTCCTTTTGTTACTAGACCCACTCTAGGGCTAGAAGGATCGTCTCTGTCTGCAAAGAGGACTTACTTCCATACCAAATTGGAGACTCCACTAGGGATTAGTGTGAGTTTGTCTTTTTTCCCTTGTCTAGTCGACTTTGGTCATTTGCTTGTTTAGAGTCCTCTTGTTTAGCTCCAAAGTGTTGTTAGGTAAATTGACTTGGGGTTAGAGTCAAGTTTGACTGAGTTTAACAATGATGGTTTTGGGGCACATGGTATCGTGCACCCATGGTTTTTTGGCTCATGGTATTACATGTAATGGATCCTATAAAAGGCTCGGAGGACTTAATTGTAATGTAGGCTTGGATGTGAGCGGTGAAGGCTCACTTGGCTAGATTGGCCAGGGTTTTGGCCAAGGCTAATGAAATTTTATTAGGATGGGTTTTCCCGGAGTTTGGGGTTTTTCCCGGTTAAACATATGTGTTGATGTTTATTATTTGTTGCTAGCTATTTTATGGTTTTTTGTTCATCTCGGTAAATTTATTATTTCTCCGGTAAATTCTAACAAATGGTATCGGAGCCATTGAATTTTGTTGCGCTAGGAGAGCAAAGTCTGTCAAAATGAGAGAGGAAATGTGCACGTGGATTAATTAATTGATGAACCATGTATCTGAAGAGAACTCCTAGAGGACTGGCAGTTACAGAGGCTGGTGACCAATGTAATCCGATATATGGGTTATTTTTATATGGACATTAATTTCATATGTACAAAGATAGTAACAATGAATATATATATATATATATATATATATATATATATATATATATATATATATATATTATTATGATGGAGTCAATTTATTATATGTAAATGGGCATACAACTGTAAGACATGGTATGGAATGTGTACCCCTAGGTAATCACTGGTAAAGTCTGGGTTAGACATAGGTGATAGGGGGGATGTCAAGTTAACAATTGCCCTGGGTAAAAACTTTGAGGGGGGTAAGAGCCAAAGTGAGTGGAGCTCACTCACTTGGCAAGGTTGGCTAGATTTAGTCAAGGAAGCCCAAGCCAAGTTTAAGGGGGGAATGTTAGGTAAATTGACTAGGGGTTAGAGTCAAGTTTGACTGAGTTAAAGAATGACGGTTTTGGGGCACATGGTATTGTGCACCCATGGTTTTTTGGCTCATGGTATTACATGTAATGGAGCCTATAAAAGGCTCGGAGGACTTCATATTAATGTAGGCCTGGATGTGAGCAGTGAAGGCTCACTTGGCTGGATTGGCTAGGGTTTTGGCCAAGGCTAATGAAATTTCATTAGGATGGGTTTTCCCGGAGTTTGGGGTTTTTCTCGGTTAAACATCTGTGTTTATGTTTATGATTTGTTGCTAGCTATTTTATGGTTTTTTGTTCCTTTCGGTAAATTTATTATTTCTCCAGTAAATTATAACAAGTGTCAAGATTGACCTCTGCTCATTGGATTTCCCATCCTCCCATAGATATCCGGCTTGGCGCAAATTTTTTTTGAACAATGACACCGATTGGCGCATGTTGCTTGTGTTGCACTAGCACCAACCCCTGTTTGGCCCGGATTACCACCTTACAGCTGCGCCGAATCCTGTAGGGTTTGGTTTGAAAACTATTTTGAGTTTTTGGTCAACTGTGCTTGCCTCTGGGTTAGTTTTATGATATACAGTTGTCCTGTTGAGATTGTTTTGACTGTCATAGACTTACTCTTCTCAGTTGTATGTCTATTTACTTATATGTGCAGTTTATGGCCTTAGGGTTTCTGAGTGTCTTATCTCATTGAGCCTTCTGATTGGAAGTTGAGTCTTTTGGTTTTTGTTAGTCACATATCTTGATCAATTGCGTTTAGTTCTTTTTGATCCTTTGAGCATTTGTTTGGTTGAATGATCATTTTTGATTTCATTTGATTGTTCTTCTCACTGCTCCAAGCATATATCACATTGCTTGTTTGGATTGTTTCAAAGCATTTTTCTTTGGTTTGAGTACATTTTTGTGTTTGTATTGATTTATTTGAATTATTTAGATTAGCGCTTTACATTTGCAATCCTCAAACTAGTGCTTGTTTTGTTTTTTCATGTAATTAGTGCATTGTGTGCTTCATTTCATTGAAAAAATCAAAATATTCCATTCTTTTATTTGCATGAAAAAGAAAAGTTCTTTTACATAAATAGTGTTTGATTAACTAGGAAAGAATTTTTCATTTTTTGCTTAATTGAATTATATGCATTAGCGTATTTCTTCGTTTGATTTCATTTGATTGATATTGTTTGAAAGATCTCTATCCTTCTCGTAATTAGCCTTCATTGAATGGAAAATGGTGTTCATTTACATATAGTTTGCATTTAGGAAATTTGAGATCGACATTCGGTAGGGACTTGAAATTGAAACGTAATTCAAGATCAACTATAAAATCAATTGAATTAACCTAAGGAAACATTGGAACCTAACGCAAACATTTTAGTGGTCTAGGCTAGAGACGTGTTTCGATGTCTTAAAACCTAGTAGTTGTCGTTCACCTTTTGGCTTTAGACAACGCTAGTATGGACTTATGCTTCCTGTACCATTGTGTATATAAAGGGAGACCCTCATAGGTTGCAAACCTTTATCCATAGGAAGCTGATTCTGCTAACCGTGATACACCGAACACAACATTTGGGGAGATTACCTACATGTACGTTAAGTCCTTGGTCATTTTTTTTCATTTGATCACCAAGGTGTATATGGAAGTTCACGGAAACTTGTTACACCCTTTTTCTTAGATTTCCTAAGTAGTCATTTTTGTCTTTTCATGACACTCTAAAGTGAAAATATCATCGAGTGCTATCCTTTCATGCTTGTTTCAACCTGAAAGTGATAGAGTCACCTTTTGCCTATTTCTCAACTCTTAAAATATGAAACGGTAGAGTTTTGTTTCAGTGTCTTAAAATATTAACTGCCCATGAAATATTCCTGGTTAAAGTTACCTTCCTTGGTGTTTTGTTTTAAGGTTATTTTCCAATGGCAACGTTTCCAGATTTTACCAACCAAGGAATCCCCTTTGAACGAAATCCTGGTCCTTTTTTTGCTTTTGGGAATGTTTGTGCTCCTTATATGGCAACACTATCCCTTCCTGGGTTAAACGTTGGGTTTCCTATTTGGTTATTTTATACCTCTATGGTCTCAAATATTCCGCCCACTGTAAAAACACCGCCTCCACTGGAACAAAATCATGTTGCTTCTAAGGTGGACCTCTCCCCTTCTTCGCCTATTTATTCATCCTCCTCTTCTACTTTGCTTGGAGAAATTCTGGATTCTAGTAACTAGGTGGCTAAGAAGAAGAAGAAGAAGAAGATAAAAAATAAGAAGTCAGATAAGAGAGAGGCTAGCTCTGTGGCTATTGCGCCTCAGACACCTTCCATTGATAAACCATCCAACCTTCCACGAAAGGTCAAATTCCCTTGAATGTTGTGCAAAGGTGACTATCTTCTTCGTGACTACCCTGGTATCCCCAAGGTGCTCAAGGCATGGTCCAACGACCGTCCACCATTGTCTTTGGCTTCTGGAAGTCATGTTGGTGGCACATATTTGACTAGCCATGATAAGACTCATAAGAAAAATGGTAAGATTACCAATCCTTGTAAGTTGTGTGAAGGAAATCATCCTATTCACCTTTGTTCGTACATAGATGAAGCCACGAGAGTGTTGGACAACCCTATTGTTTCTGTACCCTGCCTTCCGGTTGGTTACCAAAAGCTTTCTTCGAGTCCTTCGCTAGTTGATTCAACGATTGATCAAGATTCATCTTTGGTCGATCCCACTCCCCCAAAAATTCAAAATCACGAATCCATTCCTGGTCAACCATTGGTCATGGAATCGTTCGATTTGATCCCACCCATGGTTCAACAGGTCTTTTCCATTGAGAGTGGCTCACATACCCCTCACGTTCTTCGTGTTTCTTCAGATTCCTCGGACTTGGAGAAATATTCTCCTGTCCCTATAGTTTAAGAAATTTCTCCTCCTGCTCCCATGATGGAGGCCCTGGAGGATGCTCGTCTTGTTCTCGTAACACCAAGGGATGAAGATCTAATTTCTATGGTAGCCCCTCCAAGTAGTTTGGTCACTTCCTTTGATTGGAGTCGATTTGCGGGATACCGTCTTTCATCTTATGTGCCTTTTGAGATCATGGTACAAGCCTTCGATATGGACGTACCTAGCACAATTATAGATGAAGGTGCGTCTTTTACTGTTCTGTCTTCAACCACTTGGTAAGATTTTGGTTCTCCACCGTTTGTGCCTGTTATGCAGAATCTGTTGGCATTTAACAGAAGAACTAGTCAACCGTTAGGGATCCTTCCGAAGTTTCCTGTTACTTTGGGAGGGAAAACTATCTAAGACATGATGGTTGTTCCAGGCCCCTTGGATTTAAATTCACACCTGGGGCGTGACTATGCTTATGCCATGGGTGCACTTGTCTCTTCCCTCTTTTGTGTGATCTATTTTCCACACAAAGGTTGGATCGTGACCATTGATCAACTTTCATTCTTTGGTCCTGATATGGCAGCTGTCCCACCATCGTCTCTTCTAGATATTTATCCACCGGTTGTATCTTCCCCGCCATAGGTTAATTATGTGGCTACCTACCCCATGCCCACATTCAGTGATAGTGCCATTATGCATCGTGTGCTGGGGACATTGGGTCCTGATTTTCGAGATGTTTTTCTCTCCTCAGATGCGAACCTCTTGGAAGCCATGACCTCTTATTAATTATGGTAAAAGGCGACGGAGCATGGTTCATTTTCTTGTGTCAAAATCCTTAAAAAATGAAACAATATCATCGGAGCACGGCTCTTTTTCTTATGTCAAGCTCCTTAAAAAATGAAACAAGCTCGTCGGAGCATAGTTCGTTTTCTTGTGTCAATCTCCTTAAAAAATGAAACAAGATCGTATGAGGATAGTTCGTATTCTATGTAAACCTCATTAAAAAATGAATTAGGTCTTTAGGATAGTTTGTATTCAATATAAACCTTGTTAAAAAATGAATTAGCTCATGAGGATATTATTTTAATGTTTCAACCTCGTTAAAATAATGAAGCACGTTCTTGTTGAATTCGAGTATTTCTCTTGATCTCGTAATTTGAACCTTCACTCCATCTGCCTTTCATATGGACGGAAGCTTGGGGGGCATGTACCTCAAATTGAGTCACCATGGTGGGGACATGCCCATTTTCCCTGTTTTTCAAGCATAGTTTATCTTTGTTTCAATCTTGTGTAAAAATGAAACCAATCCCAAGCATAGTTTATCTTTGTTTCAAGCTTGTGTAAAAGTAAAACCAATTTTCAAGCATAGTTTGTTTCCGTTTCAAGCTTGTGTAAAAATGAAACCAACCTCAAGCAGAGTTTCCTGATTTCAAGCTTGTGTAAAAGTGAAACCGGTTTCAAGCATAGTTTTCTACAAAGTTTCAAGCTTGTGTAAAAATGAAACCAACCTCAAGCAGAGTTTCCTGATTTCGAGCTTGTGTAAAAATGAAACCATTCTTATTTTACCTCTCGTGATTGCCATTTTATCAGCCTGTTTTTCAAAATGAGCCTTAGTTTTCTCATTCCGTCGTCACCATCTGCTTGGCCAATCATATGCCTTCACTTGATTGTTTTACCCGTTCTTGAGGAACTGCTGCAATGAGTGGTATTGTTAGTCAGCCTCTTGACCTTTATTTTCTCTGAGTAGTTCCGCCATCACCAAAACCAGTTGCTACCCGTTAAACCACTCGTTCCTCTAGGAGGAGTCATCTTTCAGCGCTTTTCTAACTTTCTAAAAATGAAAATATTGTTGAGACTCTTTTCATTTTGAACTCGTTAAATGGATGAGAAACGATATCTACCCAATATACGTTTACCCCTTTTTTGGGCTAGGATAGATTATTTACGAAAAAGGAATACCTTAGGCTATCACGACTAAGAGGTTCTCTTACATATTTTTTTCTACATTTTTGGATCTGTAAGACTACCTATGAAAAGGGACTGCTGGATTTTTCTTACCACTTCTTTTCAAACTCTCTAAACATGAAAAGTTGCCGAGTTTTTCCTTTGTTAGACTCGTTAAAACCTGATGACATTGGACATTGTCACCATGACGTTCGACGAGTTCCTCCTTCCTAGGGCTCGTAAAATGTACTAGGTGGGGTTTGTCCGAAGGAAAAATTACAGCACAAGCATATGCTATCCCCTTCAAGATTGTTTTCAAAAATAATTGGGGTACTCGCCAGAAATGGTGGGGGAAAATTGAACCAGATTTTAGTTGTGTTAGCAGTATGTCGCTCTTGAACATGACACTCATCTGCATTCGTTTCGGGTTGGGGACATTTCATTCCATCATATTTTGCCTCCATGGGTTTGGGTAATATGCTTTGACCTCTCATATTCTCTTTTCCATGTCACCATGACCTTAGATCTCTTGATGTAAAATACTTCCAAATCCAGAGTCATGTCGCTGATATGTTCAAGAGAAGTTCGCCTCTGCAGTTTTCAACCTCCCTCTAATTGTCTGTTGGTCCTGATTCGCCATCATTATGTTCCTCTGTCTAGTGTCAATTATGTGGGAAACATTATGGCCCTCCTTCGACCAAGTCACTTCCTATCGACTTCAGCTCATTATCCAGGAAGTTGGTCTAGAGACTCCCTACCGGTACCTTGGAGCCTGCATGCCTCAATGGCAGGTTCTTCACATTCGACGATAGGTTCACATCAATGGCCTTAGATCGAGTGATTCTGTGGGTGTTCGACGCCAGCTCATTGTTCACATTCCATGGATTGTACCTGTTGTACCTTGAGATCCATTTTCATTATTGGTGGTTTCTCTCGCACTTGTTAACAACTTTCATCATTGGCTGGTAATCAGGTGACTTTCCTGCATGTTCGACTTCATCTCACATATTCGCATGCATGAATTTGTACTTGTTCGGGTCAACATGGAGCATAAGACCCTGGGTTTTTTATAATAAAATACAGGTTGCAGGATATTATGGTGTATCATGATTTATTACATGACTCTTTTGATTGGATGGCTACGACCATACCTGAATCTATTTGTTGATCCTTACTGCTGGATGGCTGCGTCCATACCTCGGATCTTAGTTCATATATGTACTCTATTATGGATGGTTGTGCCCATGCCACATGTTCATGTCTCATAGATATTTGTTGTACTTGTAATTGTAGGTCTTCTAACATCGATGTTTGGTTCGAATGCATTCTCAAAAAGAATTTCACCCCTTCCCCTCTCATGGACCTCATGCTTTAGGGGGCATATGTTACACACCATTTTCTCACTGTCCCTACAATCCCCATCCCGTACATTGGAGGCTCATTTCTCTGATCAAAATAAAGTGTCATGCCTTGCAAATACCATCATTGCACCCCTTTCCATGAGGACAACATTCCATCTGTTGACCATTTCCTGAACATACCACTAAAAACACCTATTTTTGCCTTGGCGCTGGTAGCCTGTTATTCCCTTGTGCTGATGAGGCAGATTAACATTGGCCCCCATGCCAGCTGGCGCTCTGTCTTAGTTAGTTAACCGCACCAATCTGTTTATGGAAATTTTTTCAAAAAATAGAGGCGAAGTTTCGATCACAACAACTTCGTGGATGAGTCACAGGGAGTGGTTTGACTGAATAGCCATGACCTTCCTCCTTTGGCCTCTTGTTTCCACCTTTTGGGGAAACCTCCCAAGGGATAAGGCCTCCCTTCCACCATAGTAGGGATCCCTACCTCCTCCTCTCCCTTTATAAATATAGCCATCCTCCATTGATGAAGCTAGCTAAATTGAAGATATTATAGCAGAAACCCTGGAGAGTTTTCCATTCAAGATAGAACAGAAGAGTCCCTTTTTGAGAGAGCTTAGGCTTGTGCCTTCATCCTGTCCGAATTCCCTGACAATCATTGAGATGCGCTTCAACTGAACCCTGCTAAAGGAGGCTACGACGTCAAGGCTTGGTTGTAACTCATTCTTCTATTAATACATATGTATAACTATTTTCTGGTTCCCATGTTATGTTGATGAGTTTCATTGATGCAATATGCTTAACCCTTCTTGAATGGTTAGTAATTATGAGTGAGATTGTTGTTTTGTATGATTCTCTTGTTTGTTGATCTTGTGCAGGTATCCAAGTATCGCAACGAAATGATCGTGACTTGCTGAGATAGGAATCGAGAGGCCACCACTACAACAACCACGACAACAACATTGGACTCTAGGTAGGTGGATATACCTTGTCTATTTCATTCAGTAATTAGGAACCTACACTCTAGTTTGTCCTTTTTTTAATAGACCCACTCTAGGACTAGAAGGATCGTCTCTGTCCGCAGAGAGGATTTACTTCCATAACACATCGGGACCTAGAACCATTGTATAGGGGCCCTTTGGAAAGTGGGTAAAATTTCTTCTTCATATCAAACACTTAATAAGAGGGTCCTAGAGCCACCGTTTGCATTATTATCATTTGACTCTCTCCAATAGCTTCTATATATTTGTGTTTTAGTTTTAGTTTAACTTGATTATACATTTGCATGCTTTTTCCTCTATATTGTACACTTATGAACTCCACCACTTTCTTCCTGTTACCAATAGTTTAAAGGGGTAAAACACACCCCTTAAAATGGTGTGATTTCATACATCCATGCACCAAATCCACCACAACAAGATTGGCGACTCCACTAACGTTTTACCAAGTTTATGTGGTTGTGCCTTCTTTTGTGGGAGACCTTTGTATATGCTAGAGAGTGGAGCTGATAGTCCTATTATCTATCTTGCAGTCCCTAGATTCACCTTGAGTGACAAATTGAAGAAGAGAAACTCCTAATTTTTTACTTGCAGGAATTTGCGCGTGTTTGTTCCTCACAGACGTGCAGGGTGCGCGTTTAGTGCTGACCCGCGCATACCTGTCTCAGCCTTTTGCG
The DNA here is from genome assembly GCA_034641835.2 of Pinus albicaulis. Lineage (NCBI taxonomy): Eukaryota > Viridiplantae > Streptophyta > Pinopsida > Pinales > Pinaceae > Pinus > Pinus albicaulis. The sequence continues at coordinate 331,171,998 of CM076572.1, read as the reverse complement.
CGCAATTCACAGAATGAGAAATTTCTCCCAATATTCTATCTTTTTCTGCTTGTAAGGTGCTTGGAAGCCCCTAATGCACCTGCCAACACTTGTTGTGGTACCTCGCAGCTTGTTAGAACTCACTTTTAGCTGCTTTCTGTAGGCTTAGAGTCAGTTTTGCTTCAAGTTGATTTTTCAAAATCTTCACATAGTTTAAGTAGGGGAAATCAAGTTGCGTTCCGAAAAATTTATGTTTTTCAAATTTTGATATTCACACCTAGATAACTAGTCCAAGTAAGTGGCCCAAGACCGCACATGCATAGCTAGTTTTCTTTTTTCTAGTGTAATTTTTTTTAGTTTAGTTCAATTTTTGCATTAGGAATTGTGGGACTAGGATTGAATGGTTTATATAAGAGAAAGTAATCTCTGCTACCTTTGCATCCTCTGGTGATCCTAGGTAAGCATATGAACACTCCATATTCACAATTCTCCATCTTCCTATAGTTAGTCACATAGATTAACTAGGAAAATTTGAAAGCGACCCATTATCCGCACATGTTTTCCCTTTGAGCCAGGAACAATATAACATAGTTTAAATATGGGATTTTGTAAAGGATGAATGATATCCAAATGTTCAAAATATGTGCTTTTTCACGTTATGCACACACACACTCACCCACTAAGCGAAGCAAAGACACCTAAAACTAAGATAACCAAACTCACTAAATTCTCCCCACATAGGCCACAAAAGAATTTATAGCTTAAGTTAGGATCAAGGGGGTAGGCATCCAATAAGCCACCTTGATCATAATTGATATTGAAAAATAGAAGTTGTGTATTTAGGGAGCTTCAAATCCACCTATCAACCCACGACAAAGAAAACCCGAGCATGGCAGAGACCCGTTTTAGAGGGGGTTAGGCTTAGGCGCAGTGCGTGCGATATCAGTTGGGGCTACCTGACCCGACTGATACTTGGTACTGTTAGCTAAATACCAAGAAGAACAAGACTTGAAAAATCACGTGGGACGGTGGTTTTTAGTGGCAAAAAACTAGGGCATCCTTTACCCTATAGGTGACGATGCAGGGAAGTGCCAGACCCTCTACCCTTACCTTGGTGGATTCTCTTCGAATGACTGGGGGCATCGCCAGCTCTTACGGGACGTTGTGCCAGCACTCACAAGAAATATTCTCAAGGCCCAATTACTTTTGAGTGTGTGAGGATGCAATAGGTCTTCTAGGATTTTGAGTATCATACACAAACAAACAAAAACCACTTTTTTGCTTGATTGGTCACATAGATTAATTTAAAGGGAAAATTTATTTTATTTTCGCTTTGTTTTATGTATGTGGCCATAATTTTTCTTTGATCGTAGACTCTATTCTCTCAAAAGGTTTTTAAAACCTAACCTGGTCGACACCCGAACGGTCCCAACAGAACCTCGTCGATCTAGGCATCTTTTGGACCTCCCCCAACTACTGAGAGGGGTTCTAGGTCTTTCTCCATTTAGGCGTCAAAGAAAGAACACTACCACCGTCATTGGTTCATCCTTCATTGGAGAAGCCATAGTTGGGAACCTTAGTTAGTCTCCCAAAACCACACCACATACCACTCCTCCCACAACCCCTAGGGGGCAGAGGAGTGTGTCCCATTCGGGAAGCCAACTGAATACACAGTAGGGTACATCACATACAAACCCTCGTTCTAACCAGAAATTTGTGTCTTCACACATTGTAATGGCATCCACCTCTCAGTCACCTTTCTTAGATTCATTGAATCTACCCGATTTAACCAAGCTAACGAATGACCCCATCGCACACGATCCTACATGGCCTCTCATGCCCACGAAGCTCCCTTCAGATATACCAAAATTCGAAGGCAAGCAAGCGGAAGACCCAAGTAATCATGTAATGACATTTCACCTGTGGTGCTCATCGAACAATATCATTGACGACACTATTCGATTAAGGCTATTTAAACACACTCTTACAGGAGTAGCCGCGAAATGGTACGCGGAGCAACCCTCAGCTTCACATGGAACTTTTAGTGCCCTTTCTACTACGTTCCTCACATATTTTTAGTTACCCATTCACCACGATTTAGGAATGGAATTACTGACTCATTTTAGACAAACCCCCGCTGTCCATATCTCGGACCATCTCCATGAATGGAGGCAGCATCGCAGTTTATGTAAAGCTAAACTCAACGACTGGGTTCTCTTAGATTTTTTATTGAAAACTCTGACATCGGAGATTTCAAAGGATGTGGCACAACAAAACCCCACTTCTGAAGAGGATGCAATCAGAAAAGCCCAAAAGCTTGAGTTGATTTATACGCAGTCAAGATACATTTATAATGCCTAATGCCCCACGCCTGCAAACTTATCAAGAAGTGACAGGCACGTCAAATTCTGCAGACGGGCTAATTGGGTCAATGAACCAAGGTTACCTAGGCAAAAACAGTCAAAAATTCGGTTACACATATAGTTCTACCCAGAACATGTCTCAACCCAGATTTCAAAGTCATCATATGCCTAAGAAAAATTTAACTAATAGGGCGCAAGAATATCACCAGGGAGGACCTTATCCTCCGGCTCAGGGGAATCAATATGCAGAAAGAAAATCTGACGGAAGAACTCCCCTCCAATAGTTAAGTGCAAACCCGGTACCGAGTTATGCTCAGTCACCAACACATGACCCACCTCTGCAAAACAACACACATATGAACTTTGTGCAGCCGTCCCAAAACAAACCACACCAATATAACCGAGAGAACTACTCTCCTAACATGGTGAAGAAAAAATCCAAAAACAAGCCAAAAGGGAACCCTAGACAGGGGGGCAGCAACCAACAACACCCACCGTGATCCCAGGCTGGAGGTAACTCCAATCAAAATCAGAACTAGGAGCCAAGAAATGCCCAACGTCAGATCAAAAGGCCACCTATTTGAACAAACCATTCCTGTTCGATATGTGGTGAGTACGGGCACTATACTCACCACTGTCCCTATCTCCTTGAGCTAAAAAAGCTACAGAGTAACTGAGGACAAGGAGGATCTTCCCAGCAACCCGCCATGATGCAAGAACCTTTCCCAAACCAAGGGATGGTAAGAACTCACCAAAAAAATATAGACGATTTTTGGAAAAGCAACCATGAAATCTACATGATCGGAGAAGAGATGTTTTTCCAAACATAAAATCGCAACTACGACACCCCACCAGACACCAATACGTCAGGGGTGAGTACAAGTGTGCCAACTGCACCTTTGACCATTTCAAATATTCCCATAGAACTATTGCCAAAGATGGCAAAGGGACCCAATAGGCGAGTAGGAAACTACTCCAAAGCGGCCCATAATTATGGCATCATGCACAATTTAGCACAATCTCCCACTGTCATGTCAGCTTTGGAAGTCTTGCAATCATGCCCAAAACAATGGAAGGCCCTACTTTCCGCGTTAGGTGCTATCGACCTTGCCGATACACACCTGATGGATTTTGACTTAGACAAAGCCACCCCATGGCTTCGTTCCATGGTTCCTTCTAGATACTAGTGTCAATGTAGAATATCACTATCCACCGGTGTGTCATAGACGAGGGTGCATCCACATGCATCATGCCAAAAAATCTTTGGCAGAAGTTAGGTTCTCTCGAACTAAAACCCTTGGTCATCACGCTTCAAGCATACGACAGTCGTCCTTTGACCCCTGTCGACCTCTACCAAAATGTCCCGGTCTGTTTAGCCGGAAAGACGGTCCACATAGACATTGAAGTCTTGGACGCTCACTTGGATTACAATATACTCCTCCGACAGAGTTATATGTTCTCCATGTCCGCCATAGCCTCCTTTGTCTTCCACATCATGATGTTCCCCCATGAGGATCATATCATTACTGTAGACCAGCTGACACACAATGAGAAGCGTCCCCTAACCAACACAGATGTAGTTCTACCCTATGTAGATATAACCCCAGATGCTCTCTCACGGTACCAAGAATATGGCCCTGGCCAATTCAAACCATCATCTGTTCTAGGGTCATTCCTAGGAGATCCTCCCATAATCCCTGAGTCATCGCCTGATGTCACAGGGACTCCGGTGTGGATGATGTCCACATCAAGCGCTGAGGCTAGTCAGGAAATAGAATCAAGAAGTAATGACACTGAGGTGTCGACCATGATATCGTCTCTAGTCTAAGCCACCTCCCAAACCCTTTTCCTCTACCCCCTAACTAGCTTTGTCTCCCAGTAGGTTTTGGAAACACTGGTATTTCCCAACATATCGTTGGAATTCTCAGTTTGGTATCTCCTTCCTCCTTTTGGAATAGGAGCCACCCACATTACTGCCATAGGGTTGAAGCCCCTCAGTCTTGAGGATCCCTCAACCGTCTAAGAAAAAATTGAGACCACCCTTGCAAAGAAAATTCCCATTGCAAAGCCGGTGATCACAAGTAGGAAAATCGAGAAGAGAGGAAAGAAGATGGTGACTACCGCCATTCAATGAGAAACACCTGTTTGTGCCATATGTGACATAATAGGTCATCCTACCAATATATGTATGGAGTTGATGAATTAAAAGCACTCCTTGGCTCCGAAACGGACATCTCGACTCTGCATTCTCGTAAAAAGGATCCTACCACCAAAGGTAAAGGAAAAGCGCTGCGTACCAATCACACATGCACTCTCTATAACAAATATGGGCACTATACCCACCATTGTCCAGAGATACCACGATATAGGGATTCCTTACATGCGATCGAGCGATCCTATCAAGAGGATCCCTCCATCCATTCTGTCGGCAATGAACCTCGTATCATCCTGTACCTACAGGAAGAGCGACAATCACCTGAAAGGCTCCCTGCCAAACCACCTCCCCCAGTCGAAACATGCGTACTTTGTGATGAACTCGATCATTTCATCATCAATTTCCCAGCTTTAGAACTGTTTTAGCGATGGTACCCAGTGCATATAGTATATCGCGCCGAAATGGACATCCCATATTCATGTCAGATATGCGGTGACAACCACCCTATACGTTGTTGTCACTACATATCGCGATTTCGCACAGTTTTAGCCTATATGCGATCAACCATAGTTCGCCTCTCCCAAGAAGATGGCACAGAATCAAAGTCCATGAACAGTTCGATAACTCAAGAGGATGTGACAGATAGATCTGTCCCATTGTGGCCAATTAGGAGATGACCAATGAGAGAGATTCATCCTCCACCAAGCGCCGATGATACAACACACCATATAAGATTCATGTCATCATGTATCAGAACCATGAATCGAGCTATCTGCTCATCTGCCATAGGCGTCAAGTCAGCGGCAACTACAAGAGTAGATTTCCCTACAACAGTGCAGACCGAATCTATATGCACTCTGTTGACCATGTTTGGTTCCACACCATCCACGATGGAATCCTTATCGTGTCTCTCAACTTGCTCCACTTAGATAACCCCCATTAAGCATAACCCTACGCAGGAACAATCTCCCTTAGGGTCCTTTTTTCATTTGGATGAGGATATCCTAGAGGCCATGAAGGAGCCAGACTACCCATGGGATGCAATGCATCACCGTTCGATTTTTCTTCCCAAGAAAACGTCCAGTCTTAATAAGACAACTGAATAATATATCTGTGTGATTGAATCAAAAGACTTCTTGCCATCAGGAAAGGTCGATTGGTTCAAAAACCCCATCCCAGCACCTGATGCATTCGAGGAAGGAAGTATGTCAAATATTTCACCTACCATCAAGGTGAACATATCCCAAAATCTGGAAAAGGTCGAAGAAATCTCACTAGGGGTAGCATGCTCTCCAGAGGAAATAGCCTCTTACACCAAATTTTTACAAGAGTATAGAGATATCTTCGCGTGGGACTACTCAGAAATGCCTGGGTTCAGTCCTACTATCGTAGAGCACCATACTAACACCTGGCTTGACATATCTCCAGTACGCCAGAAACAACATCAACTGCGCCCCTCTAAGGCAGAAGCAATAAAGCGATAAATTGACAAGCTTCAAAAAGCTAGGTTTATCTACCCCATCACCTATACTTCTTTGGTTTCCAACCCTATTCCCTTCATAAAAAAACAGGGCACGATATGCGTTTGCATTGATTTTTGGGATTTGAACAAAGCTTTTCCTAAAGACAATTACCCCACTCCATTCATCGACCAATTCATCGATGCGTGTGCAGGACATGAGGCTCTATCCTTTATGGATGGATTCTCTGGATACAATCAAATCCAAATCTGCCATATAGACCGGTACAAAACTGCGTTCACTACCCCCTGGGCACATTCGCATACAAGGTAATGCCATTTGGCCTAAAAAATGTTGGAGCCACCTTGCAAAGGGCCATGAATTATATATTTCATGACTTGGCACACCTTATCCTCGCCTACTTAGATGACTTAACAGTCTGATCCAAGAAGCACTCAGACCATCTTGAGGATCTGCGATTGGTATTCCAAGGATGCCATCAATACAACCTACGCTTGAACCCCCTAAGTGTGTCTTCTGTGTCAGTGCAGTAAGGCTCTTAGGTTTTATTGTGTCCCATCAAGGGATTCGTGTGGACCCTCTCAAGGTCCAAGCCATCAAAGAGGTACCTCCACCTCGAACCCTCAGACAACTTCAAAGCTTGCAAAGGAAGGCCAATTTTATGAGACACTTTGTCCTAGATTATGCCACCTGTGCTCAAGGGTTCTTGCGCCTCCTTTGCTAGGAAATTCCCTTTAAATGGGATGACCACGCCTAAAAAGCATTTGATGCATTGAAGGAGACGTTATCGTCAACACAACTCATTAGTCCCCCAGACGATGACAAGGATTATATCCTGTATATATCAGCTGCCGAATCCACATTGGCTGGAGTATTGATTCAGGAAGGCCCATATGGGAAGGAGAACATGGTATATTACGTCATCAAAACATTGTCAGGCCCAACATTGAGATATGAACCCGAAGAAAAGACTGCCCTAGCATTAATCCACGCAGTCTAGAAACTTCGCCACTACATCATCTTAAAAACCACTACGGTCATCGCAGATATCAATCCCATCCAATACCTGCTCATGCGCCACCTAATGAACCACAAATATGCTCGTTAGATAGTCATTCTCTAAGAATACGACTTGCATATTCGCTCCCCAAAAGAAAAAAAGGCACTTGCATTAGCAAATTTCAATGTAGACCTCCCAGGAAATTCCAAGGGATCACTAGTAGACGATTCGAAACCAGATGAACATATTTTATTCGTAGCAACCGAAGACCCTTGTTATGGAGACATTCTCCTATTATTGCGAACCTAAAACTTGAAACCTCACCTCACGCAAGACGACCATCGGCGCACACGCCAGTAGGCCCCCCGATATATCCTCCTAGGAGATGTCTTATACCAGCGAGGCATCGATACCATTTTACGTCGATGCCTTACTCATGACCAAGCGGAGCGAGCCCTTAATGAATTCCATGGAGGTTCTTGCGACGACCACCTATTCAAAATGGCTACCGCCCAAAAATTCCTACGGGCAGGGTACTTTTGGCCCTCCCTGTTTCCCGACTGCATCACAGCAGTCAAAAGATGTGAACAATGCTAGTGCTTTACTCATAAGGCAAGAGCACCTCCCACTCCTCTGCACCCCATCATAATAGCTGGCCTCTTTTGTAAATGGGGGATTGACTTCATGAATTGTAACCCCCCCTCATCGGGCAACCATAAATACATCATTGTGGCTGTCTACTATTTCACCAAGTGGGCTGAGGCCATGCCCACATATGACAATACAAAAAAAACCGTGACTTGATTTCTGTTTAATGACGTGATGGCCTAATTCGGCGTACCCAAAGAGTTAGTCTCTGAACACGAGAAACACTTCGAGAATGAAGTTTTCGAGGAGCTATCTCACCACCTTGGATTCACCCACGAATTTGCTTCACCATACTACCCCCAGTCCAATGGACATGTAGAATCTATTAACAAAGTACTAAAAACTATGTTACAACGCATGGTGAATAACTATAAAACCAACTGGCACCATATGCTCTTTTCCACCCTATGGGCATGCCACACAACGGGAAAGATGTCCACTGGTTTCACTCCCTTCCACTTAGTATACGGGGTCAAAGCTGTGATTCCCATAGAATGTGAAATCCAAAATTTTCATGTCGCCATCGAACTCCTCAATGACACCTAGCCTCTAGAGCAGCACCTAGTACAACTAGAGCTTGTCGACTAAAATCGATGACAGTCACTACAACACAATGAGGCCCACAAGAAAAGGGTAAAAGCATCATTCGATTGCCACATCACCCCTCACTCATTCACCGAGGGAGAATTAGTCCTCCGCTATGATGTCGCAAAAGAGGCCTTAGGGCCAAGAAAGTTTGAAACGTTGTGGAAAGGACCCTACATCATTAAACACTGCCTTTGACAGGGGGTATACATCTTGACAGAACCGGACGAGACTTTCCTCACTAACCCCATCAACGGCCTTTACCTCAAGAAATTCTACCCATAATGGCCCCAACGACCCTTCCCCTAGAGTGAGAGTACACAAAAACCCAACCACTCTAAATTTTTGACCCAAAAACTTCTTTAAAAGTGCTCAGAGTATCACCATGGATCACCAATATGAATCCTATTTCAGATTTTCTAATGGGGCATCAAGATGGTATCAAAATTTAGCTGCAACTGCCTGGGTCATTTACCGCCTTGACTGATCACCACTGTGTTCAAATGGTGTGTGTATCAGTTGAACAACAAACAATCAGGCATAATATGACACCGTCATTGAACTTATGTGTGATGCCCTCCATCGGAGCATTTACCATATGCATATCTACCTCGATTTCCAATTAGTAGTATCACTGCTAAACCAAACATTTGGGACAAGAGATACACATATGTTTAGAAAATATTTTCTTGCCAAAAGATTAAGCAGACAATTTGACTATATCACATTTTCATATGTACCAAGGAGTCAAAACCAAATAGCTGATTGCATAGCTAACAATATCCTAAACTGGAATGCATATCGAATAAACCATCATACATAAAACCAAAATTATAGATATACATCAGCATAAAAAAATACATAAACTGAAACAAGTGATACATCATGTAGAGCTGCAAAAAAATCTCTCATATATATATAAAAATATGTATATCTGAGTACAAAAACTAGTGTCGCTGACCCAATTTCCAGCCCAAAGATACAAAAGTTGTCATAAATAAGGGAAGCATCCTCATAACGGGTGCTTTCCCTGTGTAAAAAACTACTCTATGGGGGTGCCCCCTCAAGAGGGGCACTTGGACCCACCACTGCTCCTGGTACCACCATCGGAGTTGCCGTCGCAACTACGATCGCCACCCGACGTAGAGTGGGCTGATAATCCCTCTCGCGGGCCATCATTTTCTTTAACCAGACCTCCTCGAAGTCATCCATGAAACCTCAAGTAGGCATCCCCTGGGTCAAGCGGTCCACTCGACCCTGGAAGTCCTCAAGAGTAGTCACCTGAGTTGTCAGTTCTGCAATGTGCACCTCTGTCGCATCAACACGAGCTCACTCGACCGCAAACTCTCCAGCAGTCGAGTTGCTTCCTTCCCCAGAAGGGCTAGCACCACCGCCAGGTCCACCAGCACCACCACCTCTTCCACTTGCATCACCTCCTACCTGACCACCCTGAGGTTGTCGCGGAAGATAGTGGCCCACTAGTCAAGCCACGGGGTGACCTACCTTGCCAACATCTGCACAAAGTACCCAAAATAATGTCAGTGTCACTAGAAAAACACATAAGTACATACATACTCAAACTAATGCAAAATAAAATAAAATGTACCTGCAGGTCCCCAAACATAACCAAAAGGGAGACCCATGTCTGGGTCACCTTGGAAGTCCATTCCCGCATACGAGTATGAGAAGAACATCTGTGGGTTGGCTTTGAATTAGGTCTCAATGGTAGCATTCCAATAATTCCCCACCATGCCACCACCGCCCCATGGCATCACTGGAGCCCACCTCCTCATACGTGGCTCCCGTGGCGCCCCAATCAGCACTGGCACCACCGGCCTCAGCAACACCACCCTCTCGTACATGATGTTGCACATGATGCTGGCATACACAAATTTCTTAGATCCACATTGGACCTTGTTCAATTGTGACACCATCCCGTCAAAACAAAAGCGGGCAAATTCAAAAAAATTCCCGGACCTCAACTGGCGCAAAACTCTAACCTGTGGGTCGGATGCCTGATGCGGAGCAACCGACCCCGCCAATCGTAGGATCACCACTAGAGCACATCGCTATGCCACATTTGTAACTAATGCAATGTTGATACAACCCTCCGTAAGAGGCGCCCCACTAGAGTGACATCTACTAAACCTCTCTAGGGTCCACTTGCCCAGCAGAGAGTGGATATCTCAGAGCCTTCCCCTGAGGCAGTAACCCGGTCACAAAATTTATATACATCTCAGGATGGATGATTAGGTTCGTCCCCCACAACAAAAGCATGTTGCACCTCCTGCGCTAGTGTTGGATAATGTATCATAGTAATCGGTCTTGAGACCAATGAAACTCATTCTCAACAAACTTCAAAAGGCCTCGTAATGCCAACTGACAACGTGCCCTAGCATCAACAGCTAAAGCGGTTCAGATCTCGGGCCAGTCCCCCTCCATCCACAATAACCTGTCACCAAAGTAGACACCCATCAGTACAGAGGAAAAAGAAAAAAAGGGGCAAAAAACCAAATAATTTTGTCACCTTGGCCTTTGCGTGCCTATATTTTTCATAAGCACGTCTAAGGTGCACTAAAATTGGGGAACAGAGCGCCCTCGCACACCTGTCCCTGAAAATTGCGCACAAGGAAGGTGCACTTTTTCCCAAATCACCCGCGCAATCTAGGGCAAAAGTCACCCAAAATCCGTACAAACCCTGTCTGTATGAACCCTGAAACCATCAAAATATAAAAATTGAAATACAGGATGTCATGGAAGTTACCTCTGCATAGTATCGCTAGTCCTAGTACACAGGTTGATCGCAACGACGAGAAATGCTATGAAAACACCTCTGACCTCTCAAAACTCAACAAGTACAAATGAATTGAATAAGGGACATATTCACCTATTTATCACCCTTTTCAAAAACTTTGGAGGGCCATAACGAGAGATCAGAAGGTCCATTCTGTGAACCAAAAATTGCATCATCATCAATACTCCATGATGAACGGAAGCGATGCCACACATTCACTTTCCAGAAAAAATAAAATTTCAGCGCTGGCAGGTATGCCCTCTCTCATCTTCCTTTTTAAATCTCATGCCTTTCAATAATATTTGATGAAAGGAAGATGATTTCACTTGAGGTAGTTGTTTTTGCAGAAAAAACTCGCATTCACAGCACCATCTACTGAAAGTTCTAGAGCAGGTATCATTCTACCGCTAGCATGATAGAGTCCCAAAAAAATTTGCATATCTTGACATCATTTCTCCATAAGAAATAAACCATAGGGTCTTCATATCTGACCATGTTTATCATCACCTCAGCTTGCACATGATAAACATCCACGTTGGTTGGTAGAGGCTCCCCTCCATGGCGCTTGTCACCCAAAGTAGACCATATATCACAACAACAAAGATGCCATGGCCATACCACTTCAGTCTGGGAAGCACCTCATGCCCATCCATTCATCATGCATAAGCTCAAGTTTACCATGCAAAATGAAACCCCCTTCTGGGATGACCAGGTTGTACAAGCAGATAAAATGCGCACCACCGCGCATTGCATTTGGCCCACCATACCTCCACCAGCATAATCCCATTTGCGATAATTTTCATCCGCTTCATCAACCCAGCACATGAAACAAACCAATGGGAACCTGACCCTCAACAAAACACCTTCCTCATGCCATTAGTGAGTGAAAATTTTCATGTTTTGGGGTACCCGTCTCTGTGTTTTGTACAAACCAAACCCCATTATTTTATTCTTTTTGTAAGTGTACAAAGACCTCAAACGGTGCACTTTGCCCCTCCACCCTCTCATTTCATATTTTCTCCCATGGCAGTAGTCCCTAATTCCCCTTGGTCGGAGTATTTCACCCCCACGCACGCACCATCACGACATTCATAGCCGGTTTGCACCAGCCCTGGAAGTCCTACCGACTCAAGGGATTTTCCCCTCGAGAAATAGCTATGACTGTCGCCAAGCTGCTTAAGTATACTCCGACCTCAGGCCACTGAATCCCCATCATCCGTTTTTAGTCACCACTTGCTAACATGCCTATGTTAAACCCATCACATCCAAGTCCTCGACCCCTCAGGTCGGCAACCCATGGTTCGGTTGAGGCTTCCTTTTTGTCAACCTCGACACCTCTTTTCCAAAAAGGAAGCAGTACCTTGGATCACCCCTCCCCATGCAAAGAGGTATCCTCGGGTGGCAATGTAGGAGACATCATTGTCCACAGATGCCATCGATCCTCCTGAAATTCGACTACGACAAAATATTTCATGTCAAGATGGTATCATCCCTTACTGTAGTATCCCCAAATGGGATATTTTACTAAATTTTCATGAATATACTTAAACCCGAAATTATGCTGTAAAATCAACATGCATTTAACAGAAGATTGCCATGTAAAATAAAACACATACAATACTGCAATCCAATACCACGTAGAATAGGAAGAATCTCAACTTTTATTATAAAATATAACAGGTTTTACAAATAGATCTGACCCAGAAAGAGCTGAGATGGAAAACTAGCCAACAATACAATCTGCTGCACTGCTACACGACGATGGCCTCCAAAACTGAACTGCTGCACTCTCCCTCCTGCAACAGCTACCACTGAATCCACTGAAGCACCTGTTGAAGATATAAATGATCCTCACTCCAATATCCCTGAAGCTCTGCGAAACTTCTGAATGAAGTCTCCTCAAGGAGAGTTGGGTTTTCGTCCAACACTCACAAATCACCTGAGGGTTTCCGTCCTGGGGCTATAGTTGAAGTAGAGAACCACGTCTCAAACCTCTCATACAAGAAAATGATATGATCCCAAATATGTCCCTCAATTTCCTCCTCCCTTTCTTTTATATAACTCTTGGAGCCTTCTAGAGCATTATTTTATTCATGGAGCACTTTTCCCTCTTATTAAAATATTCATTTTTAATGCAGAAAAGGGTATATCAGCTACCACGCCTCCTCTGGTCATTGAAACCCGTGTCCAACCATCCCACCATGTAGGTATCCTTGTCTCGGTTCCAATGATCTATTACACTAAGGTGTTCCATCATGAATTCCTTCCGAAATGCCACCTTGAGCGTAATCAGCTGAGTTAAGCCCAGAAATAACTCAAATTTCTGAAAGTTGTCGGAATGCACTGGAACGAAAGCCAAACTGCTTAGATGATTAAATATATCAAGTGAATGCCACCGAACACCATGGAAAATCCTCAAAACTCCTCCAAAAATCCCCTCAACCCGCTGATGATACCAACCTGTACCTATGACCGATCTGCTCCTAACTCTGGAAGTCCACCCTAGCCCTGTCATAGGTGACACCAAAAAAGGGAATATTATAGACCTTCCACCCCAAGATTTCTTTCCCTCAAGCAATCGAAATATGTGGGCCACTTTGTTGGCTTTCCGCAACTGAGACCCAATGCCTAGATCCCATACAAACCTCTGGAAACTGCTATGTGCCTGTGTAAAACCACCCGGAATAGACCCCTTGATGCTGGGATCCAAAACTAATCTCTCACTGTACCAGTCAACAAACAATCCTCTCGGATCCCAACACCACCATGGCCAATCATTGCCCAAGTCCCATGGTTCGGACTGCACATTGTCTCTAGCTATAACTGATGCTCTAAGAGGTGAAGTCCATGACTCCTGCTACGCTGTATCCATGATTGTGTAAGCTGCCCCCAACAACTGTGTACCAACTCATCACCTCTCTTCGATCCAACGCCTGACTAAATCCAATGCTGATCCCAATATTCTAAAACCAGGATGGAATGCTGAGGAAATGTCAATCTGCACCCCACTGCCAATTGGAATCTGTATCATCTGTAGTGTTTAAGGGCTCCTGCTCCACTGTGCTCCCTATGAAGAAAATAGTACCATCAAGAGGGTACCAAATCATGATCTCCTGCCAATCCATCCTGGAAGAAGAATCCAATGTAGCAACAATTGCATACAGAACATGCTTGGAGTGTTGTCGCTATCCCATAATCAACTCACTTTGCTCTGCCCTGTCTACCAACGAAATCTGCCTGTAGAAGAAATCCCCTCTCTCTATAATGGGCCAAAGTGGTCAAGATATGGTGCAAGCCCCATCAATGTACTCCTAGAGAGTGCTACTCACAGAAAGCACTTCAGCTCTGCCGACTGCATGTACATCTATCTGCACCTCATCAATGTGTCGGCCCAAAAATTGATGCTCCAGCCTCTCCAACAGCTCATCCCTCTCATCAGAAATGTAATGCTCTTGCTATCCCCTAGCCCCCTACAGAATTATCCCATCAACCTCCAATATCTATAGAAGATATGGATCTGCAACTGCTGTCATCGTGCTCGGTGTCTGTGCATCTGACTGCTCCTCCTTAGTGGCTGACCCCAAGGTTAGTTGCATAGACTCAATGTGAGCCTCCATCTAGTTCTCCCTCAAAGGATTATCATGCATGATGTGTATAGTATCCTCCTCTGCTAGCTCAGGAACCAACATATGCTGCTTTGGTTGAATCGTCAAAAGTGAATCATCACCCAGAGTCTCTCCCGTAGAGTCCCTTGACTTCTCACCTTGCATAGTGGGACACATCTCCTGTCTACTGTCATCATCTCTGCATGACTTCTCTCACTCCCCAGAAGCATCATCATCTGATCCCATGGACTCATATGGAGAAGATTCCTCATCCTGACATACTGAAGGAGCATCTACCTGCTCTACCTCTGCCACCTCACCTGCATCTCTCAAACATGAGTGATCAGGCCCCCATGGTCCTTTGCAAATGAAGCAAAGTCCCTTCCTCGTCAGTTCATTTCTGCTGCATGATCCACCAAACTGAAGCAACTCCTCCATGGTCAACTGTCTCCTAAAAAGCTCAATGTTCTGCTCAACTAGCCCTTGGGCTAGCTCATAAGTAGCAAGTGAGACCAACTGCTCTCTCCTCCAAAGGCTCAACAACTGGGCCTGCAACTCTTGGCCAATTGTCTCATGGTCTCTCATACATGAAGACAATATGGACTGCATGTGTGCTATGATGGTGTCAGGATGATGTCTCCTAATGATGAAGAAGCATTGGAACATCTCCAGAATCAAGTCATCACACTCAAGGTCAAACTTGATGACATACGTCTCGAATGTGGCCATACTTCATAGAATCTAGGGCTTCTTCCCAAAGGTAGAGCCTACACTGTTGTCCAAATCCTGAAAAGTCTCTACAATCAATCTCATAATCATCCTCATAACATCATCATTGTATGGATATATAGGTGCGGTCAATTTCATGATGTTACTAAGGCAAGCTGCAACTGGAAGTGTGACCCCTTCACAAGGTTCCTCCAAGAATTTGGGCTGTATAAGAGCAAGCATAACAAGTTTTAGAGCCCAAATCGGTTTCTTCCCTTCTACTTGGTTTGTTGTGGACATGAGTTTATTAAAATCCTCTAGTTTGGACAAAACTCTCCATGACATCTTCATGTGTTTCGGATTTGTCCCAAGTGCAAAAATTTTGTGACCAATCCCCAATTTTCCCTACAAATCTCTTGGCTGTCCTTTTTGAAGGATGGCATAAATCCCTCTTGAAAGAGGCCTGCTGTTTTGCTTAGTTTCTGAGTGCGTGCCATGGTTAATTTTTGTGTTCAATCTCCTCAATTTGTTTAGGAATTCCTCCATCACGGAATTTTTGCATGAGAACATTATTTTCTGAGTTTTCTATATATTTTCCAGTGAATTGTTTTAGCAAACAATTTCTTGCACAATGTTGTAGGTGCAATTCTGAGTTGTTTCAACTCAGAATTACATTTCTGAGATGTTGTAACTTAGTATTACATACGTAACAGAGCAAGGAACCCTTCCTCCCATTCATACATTACATTCTCAAAACAAAATATAATGTTGGTATGTGAAAAGAAATGACAAGTTCATGATCAAACCCAGAATTGCATATAAAATATCAGAACTTAACAAAGAGATTCATGGCCATTAGAGAAAAGTGTACCAGCGCTGTGATTTTGTAAGAGAACCTGATTTGGAAGTGCCGCAAATCGTTACTCTGTATTAGCTTACTGCTGTAATATCTGAATAGGCATGGAATACACATCCAATGAAGTGCCCAAAATTTGTTCTACGTTCAGCTAATTAAATAGGAACTTCGACCCATGACATGGCCCATGGATTTTGCCTGTACGTCTTAGAATTTAATGCAGTGTATGGAAAATTCAACAACTAAATACATAGCTAGACTGCATTTGTCCCTGTTGGGGTTCCCATGTTTTGGCAAGGTTGGCAATACCAAAAGATGAGACAACATAAAACCACTTTTAGACCCTAGGATCTAGCCCTCCTGGGTCCAGAGAGGGATCTCTCTATAATTGGCAAGGATTTATGTCTTTGAAGTACAAAGGTTAAGATATTAGGCTAGTTATCAGGCTCGGGGTTTTTTTGTTTGATTGTATGTTTGGTTGCTGAGAATCAGGAAAGAAGGGTTAAATATAAGACAAGGATGAGTAAAGAGGATTTAATCAAAGGAGAGATAATTCCAGGGAACATTCAAGACCATTGGGCAATGGAGTTAGGAAAGGATTTACTTGCTAATCAATATGCAGGCTTTCAATTGGGCTAGTCATATAAAGCATTGGATCTTAAATATTATAGTGTGGTAGGATAGGCAAGAGGGAAGGTGAGAGAGAGGAAACATTAAAGATTCCGAACAAAAAGTTGAAAACCTGAGATCAGAGAGAGACTTTGAACTCTCAATGCTTCGGCCTCCAGCTCAAGGGAACTTAGATAGGCTTAATTAACTGAAAAGGATCCCAGTGAGAGAGAGACAGAGTTCTAGACCTCCCAGTGTTCCCAATTCATTCAATTAAATCCTAACAAGAACATCTAAGAACAGATTTCATTAATTCATACATCAGCTAGCATCATATGGGACCACTATACTGGTTAAATCAATTGAAATCAAACCTCAGATACACATATAGCAGAAAAACATTAAAGGCAGGGAGAGCAGAGACATAGGTACCTAACAAGGGTAAGTCCTATGCCAGATTTCTGATGTGTGCCGGAAGAAATGTAATGAAATGAAATAAAACATCACCAGCTGCTTTAAATCAGGATCCAACGAAATGTGATTGTCATATTAAAAAACAACACCAGTCAGGTACAACATTACCAATGGCTTGATATTCAGTCTGAAAACATCTTCCTCAACCTATCTTACAACTTTACATAGAGATTGTGTCTCAAAAGAAACAACATGAAATTCTCTGATAACTGATCAACAACAACCTTTACAATGAGTTTCTTTCTAAATTTTATAGCTGAAAGATGAGCAGAGGAGGTAGGTGGAGAACTAAATGTAGCATTAAAATCTAAAAATGAAAGAGGGCCGAAGCCCATTTCGTTTAAACTCTGTGCATTTATCTCTGGCATGCCTTGGACGAAAGAATGATCTTCTTCATGTTTCCATCTACTCCGGTATGGCTCTGATGCACTCTGGCTATAGTACTCTGTAGTACTTTTGGTGAATAAACAAAAAGGAAAAATGAATGATAGTGAAGTGCGCCATGCTGTATAACAAATGCTCTGATAGCTTAGGACTGTGGTCAAGGCTGAATGTTCTTCAGGAACACGGTAAATAGAGGAAACAATATGGGCGCTTTGTCCTTTCACAGGTAGGGATGTTCTGCTGATGTAGCTACCCTGATGGCATAGTTTTCTGTGCGTTGGACCTTCTGAGAGATCCATGATGTCTTCAATCCGGTACTTTGCCTCTAAACCACTGAGTTAAGGCTCAAAGACCTTCATTTTCTTGCCTTAAACTCTCTCCTGCTCCATTTCTATCTTTGTCGGTGAAATCCGTGCTTTAATGGCCCTGGGGAGGACTTACAGAGTTCAAACCCTGTTCTTTGAATGCAAGTCCCATCGTTCTGCCACTGTGTTAAAGACTGTGTAATCATGGCAGTTTTCATTGCATGATAACCCTGGAGAGCGGATCGAGTGATAGCACGGCGGTGGTGATTTTAGATGAAACAATGGTGGATAATGAAATAATATGGCGTAAACAACGACAAATAAGGTTTTGGTGGAGAAATGAGCGCGGACCGTCAGATCATGGTCTATTGACGAAGATCGATGGCGGAGATTAATCCGTGGAATGGTTTATGAAAATAGGCAGAATGCATTAAAATGAACGAAAATGTGGTGGGACCCGACTGTGGCAGAGGGCGATTAGTTTTGGACCGTCGGATCTCAGGAGGAGATCGATGACAGAGATTGAAAGTTGAAGTTAATAAGGGCATCTGATGGAGAAAACTAATGGGGGGCACGATTAGATCCTAGCCGTACGATATGAAGAAATGGACGACCAAGATCAAATCGGTGGATCGCAATCGCAAAGGGTGAAGAGTGGTAGCGATTGGAGCGACGATGCGATGGCCGTTGGATCAACAAGAAGATTGACAGTGGAGATTTGATCAGAGGGGCGAAAGGGGAGGAGCGACGGGTGCGAAGCGATAAGCGCTGGGCTGTTGGATTTGCATCAGATGGACAACTTAGATTCAATCGGGGGATCACAATCGCAAGGGGCGGAAAGTGGCATTGATTGGAATTTGTGATTGCGATTGGAGCGGGAGTGCGATGACCGTCGGATCGTGGATTAAACGGACGGCTGAGATTGGATCGGCGAATCGCAATCGGAGTGGAACAAAGGGTGACACGGTGAATGTTGCGATTGCGATTCGGGGCGAGAGTGCGATCGGCGCAGGGCCGTTCGATCAGAACAATAGATCAATGGTGGAGATTGCGGCGTGAGACTTATGGACCAAAACTCAATCGCATCGGCAAATTTCAGTTAACACGTAGAAAGTGCTCGCCCGATGGTTGCGATTGAGATTAGTGCCCGGGGCCTTTAGCGCTTGGTTCTGGGTGCCGGTTACGTGGGGAAGTGGTTTGGGGGGCTGACGGAAAAAGGGCTAGGCCCTTAATATTAGGTAGGAAAGTGGGTTTTTGCGCATTTTTAACATTTTCCAAGGCTAGGAAAAGGTAACGATAAGGGGAAAAAGGGGAAAATAGGCCGAACAAAGGGAGTTCGCAGGATTTAAAGGGAATTTTGGGTATGATTTAGAGGGAAAAGGGGGATTTTGACAACGGGGAAAAAAGCGTAAAATGGGACATTCTGCAGGGATACAAGGGGCAAATAAAGGCCTTTTGGAGCACAAATTTTTGCAATCAGTGAGGCTTATTGACTCCAGAACAACAGAGGGAAATGATCAAAGTGCGGGGAACATGAAGAGGCTTCAAGGATGATGTGTTTACAAGATAAATGCATTCCTTGAAGGCTCATGAAACAATTTAGCCCCCTGCTTGCTTGTCAAGGAATTTATAGGGGGCTAACAGTGGCTCCATATGGGGATGTCTTCTTCTTGAAGGAGTCAAGAATTCAAAAATGATCTTTGGAGTAGGCCAGATGCCTGCTGCTTGAGCCACCTTTCTTCTTTGGTTTTCAGCTGCCACAATTGTGAAGACATTAATTAGAAAAGCATCACCCAAACAATCTACCTACCCATCCTACAATCCTAACATTTTTTCTTCTTCTAGGGTGCATTTGGACTAGCAGACCCTTTACATCATTTTTATTTTTTACAAAAAAGAAAATAAACCTATTCTATCTCTACCCTCATTACTCCATGAGGCCAGATTAAACTGTTGGCCTCACATGTTTCTCTACCTAATTCAATATCTGCTGGGATTAAACTGTCTAGCAGATTTCTTCTCTATATTCTACAACAGAAATTTAAAAACAGTCAAACTAGGATTAGACAGTCTAGTTTGCTGTGGGTCCAAGGCATAAAGACAGTTGCACATGGATAGAAACTTGTAGAAAACTGAAAAAAAACTTTGAAGGCTTGAAATCTGAAGCTTTGAAGTATCCTTCTTCTTTGTGACTCAAGTTTTGAGCTTGTTAGAGTCACTTCCTCTTCTTCATTTCAGCTCCGGCTTTGGGCTTGTTAAAGATGATTATTCTTTTTTCTTTGCTGGTCCAGGTTTTGGGCATGTTTGAACCAACTATCTTTAATTTCTTTGGCTTAGGTTTTGATCATATGAGAGCCAATCTTTGCACTTCAGAGGTCCATGTTTTGAGCGTGTCTGGACCTCTCCTTTTTCTCTGTTTTTTGAAATGTTTTTTCTTTTTCTTGAAAACAAAATACTGCAATTGTATGTACAATGGAAATGGAAACTGGAAATTGGAAATCAACAGAAGTAGTGTTTGAGCATCCTGCCATTGACATGACCCCCAAACAACTCAGTACCATCTAACTCTTGTAGAAAAAAGGCATTTGAACCCACAATAGCCTGGATGATGTATGGACCTTGCTACAAACTGTCAAACTTGCCATGCTTTCCTTTATCCTCTCTCCTTGAGTCCCATTTTAGAACTTTGTCTCCAATTTTGAAATCAGGATCCTTAGTTCTTTTGTCAAACAACTTCTTTATGTTTTCCTGAGTTTTGATAGCTCTGTTATAAACCTCTTCCCTTGTTTTCTGGAGATGGATTGTTTGGTTTATCCTTCTCACCATACTGTCTTCTTCTGTTTGAATCTCTTGGACTAGCTTGATCACTGGTACCCCAAGGTTGGTAGGAAACACTGCTTCTGTTCCATAGACAAGTTGGTATGGTGACATGCCAATGGATTTCTTTGTTGTGATCCTATTAGCCCATAGGGCATGCACTAACTTGTTATGCCAAGACTTTTTATTCTCTTCTAACAACTTTTTGATGATGGCTACTAGGCTCTTGTTTGATGATTCAGCTAAGCCATTACCTTGTGGGTAATAGGCAGTTGAATGACCAAGTGCTATTTGATACCTGTGACAAAAATCAACCATTTTCTTGGATCCAAAAGCAGCAGCATTGTCAGTGATTATTTTCCTTGGGCAACCAAACCGAGAGGCTATGACCCTCTGGGAACTGGCAATCCATGAATACATGGCATTCCTGGTAGTATGGACTCTATCATAGTGAGTAATGCAGCAGGTTTTGTTAAGATCCATTTGTATTTGTGCGGAAAGACGAGTCGTTTCTTTCTGAAATCTAGCCCCCATTGTAAAGGGACCCTCAACGATGATGAGTTGTGAAGGTAAAGAAGGCTTTCTTTTGCCTTAAAAAATATGGCATTTGTGGTAGGAAATTGTCATCTTATGGATATCATTAAAGAGTGTAGGCCAATAGTAGCCAGCTCTGAGTATTTTGTTCGCAGTGGCTTTCCAGCTCAGGTGGCCTCCACACTCTCCTACATGGAATTCTTGTTTAATCCTTTCAGCTTCAGACTCAGGAAAACATTTGAGCAATAGGCCATTTGTACTTTTCCAGTATAAGCTTTCATTCATTATGCAATAGCTTCTGGATTTTAGCTTTAAGAATCTGGCCTTGGTCTTTGATAGTTCAGGGGGGGCATTGAGGTTTGAGAGCATGTAAAGGATATCAGAGTACCAAGGAGAGTTTTGAAACTTCTCCTCAACAGTGGGATCAAGCAATCCTTCCTACTCATCCAAGGCATTTATCATGTTAATGTCAAGGGCTTGTAGATTTGACTCAGCCATTAGTCGAGCTAAGCCCTGACCTTTGATCATTTTGGTGGGTTTTATCTCAAGGTCGTATTCTAAGATCACAACAATCCATTTGCCCCTCTTCCCATCTGGGTCTTGGGACAAGATATCTTTGACCACTATGCTAGGCACATAGGCTATGGTGTGGGAATGCAGAATGTACACCCTAAAATATTTCAAGGCCTTGACTAAGGCATAGGCCTGTTTTTCCATTATGTTGTATTTCAAGGGTGCATCTCTCAGTGCTTTGCTGAAGAAGGAAATGGGCTGTTCCATTCCCTCTAGATTTTTCTACAGTAGAACTGCAACTACTGTATGCTCGGATGCAAATGAGAAAATCAGAAAATCCTTTGAGAAATGAGGGCTGATTAAGACAGGAGCCTGGGTGAGTGCAAGTTTAACTGATTCAAAAGATTTCTTTGCTTCAACAGTCCATTTAACTCCTACACCTTTCTTTAACATGTTTGTCATATTCCTAAGGTGTTCAGCTAAGTTGGGGATAAGCCTCCTGAGGAAGTTGATTTTCCCAATGAAGGACTGTAACTCTTTGATGTTTCTTGGGTGTGTGATTTGTAGTATTCCCTCAACTCTTTGTGGATCTATCCTAATCCCCTTTTCAGATATGATGTGGCCAAGAAGTTTACCTTCTTGCAGCCCAAATATAGCCTTTTTAGGATTCAATGACAGACCAAACCTTCTACATTTTTCAAAGACCTTTCTCAGATGTTTTAGGTGTTCTTCTTCAGTCTTGGAATAGACTGTTATGTCATCCAGGTAGATGACAATGAAGTGACCTATCTCATCGGAAAAATCTATATCCATCGCTCTTTGGAAGGTTGCACCAGCGTTCATCAGTCCAAAGGGAATTTTAACATACATAAAGGTGCCCCATGGAGTGGTAAAGGCTGTCTTGAGTTGGTCTTATGGGATTACTAAGACTTGGTTGTAACCTGAAAAACCATCTAGCAGGGAAATCCTTGTTGAGCCTACTACCCTCTGAAGAATATGTTCCATTTTTGGCAAAGGGTAATTGTCTTTGAGTGAGGCTCTATTAAGATTCCCGAAATCTATGCATAATCTGATCTCACCTGTTTTCTTTCTCACAACTACAAGGTTTGAGACCCAATCAAAAAAGCTCACATGAACTATTATGCATGCCTCATAAATCTTTTTAATTTCTTTTTCAACTACAGGCAATTGCTTTGGGTTTATTCTGCGAAGTTTCTGTCTAAAGGGCTTCTGATTTTCTTTCAAAGGTATTTTGTGCTGTATAATGTTCGTGTCATAGGCCTTTAAGTATTCATATCTCCAAGCAAACATGTCAATAAATTCCTTGAATAAGTCAATGTATTTATTTTTTATGTTTGCCGGCAAGAAATTAGCCAATTTAATCATTTTAGTTTTATCTTCTGTGCCTATGTTGCATTCTTCAACGTCAGAGTCCGCATGTTCTATGGTAGGCTTCTTTGCTACATTATCAAAGTAAAAAAGGTCCTCTAAAGGCACCAGACCTCGAGGTATGTTCTTATATTTGGCCTGCAACACCTCAACTTCTTCATTTTCCGCGTTTTCACAATTTCCATTTGGGTTTCCAATTTGTTCATTCAAAGTGTTTATTTCTATGTTACGAGGTGGTTCTTCCTCATCTGAGGGCTCTTCACTTAGGCAGCCATCATCAGATTTCGAGTCTGAATCAGAAAATTCAAACCCGTTCCTGCCCGTCAAGAAATCTTCAATCTGTTTATCACCCTCAAAGACCTGCCAGTATTTTTCATTATCCGGCACTGCGGGTCTGAATTTGGTCTGTACTATGATTTGTTGGTCGCTTGGAGTCTGAGGGTATGAACTAGCTAGGCAATCTAATCCGTTTGCAATGAAATTTTGACTCCTAGGAACAAACACTAATTCGTATTCAACAAATGTTTTCAATATATCCACGACATCGTTCCTATATGCTCTCAACCTAGGGTGTTTGGCCGTATATTCACCGTTCACCTATTTTACAACCAACTCAGAGTCTCCCTGCACGGTTATCCTACGGGATCCTATTTTCTTCAATAGATTTAAGCCTAGGATAAGAGCTTCATACTCTGCAATATTATTTGTACATTTGAAATGCAAGTTGCAGGCATGACTCTCCGCGTAGTCACTCTCTGTGTTATGTAGCCACACCCCAGCTCCGCCAGTTCTCTTGGTGCATGACCCATCAAAGTTCATTTCCCACAGGGGCCCATTTTTCTTTTTATCGTCATTTCCCTCCCTATCGTGGGTTTCACTGTTTTGTTGTATTACGAGTTCTGCGTTGTGCTGTGGAGGGTTTCGATGCTCGTGTGGTATATGAGTTCGTGAGGGGTGACTAACCGGTTGATTACAGTCAATTCCTTGTTTGGTGTGAAACTCTGTTTCAGTGCACTGTCTAAGGGTTTCTCCTTCGTTTTCCTCTAGATATAGAGTGGCCATTATGTTAAGGTCCGTAATCTTAGCCTCTTTGTTTGTATCTATGTTTTCTGGTTCTGGCTCCCCCAAAGATTCATCGCTGCAGAAGATAAAGGAGTCCAGGTCTGTGTGTACGGAGTAAAGAGGGGGATTTTCAGGCTTTTCAGGGCTACTAACAAGGAATTTCATTTGTGCCTCCCTATACAGTCTTCTCAGTTGGCTGAAAACAGGGATTGTGGCATATGCCCCATCCATCTGCATGGTACCCTGTAGCTTGGATCCCCAAGACCGTGACAATAGCATACCATACTTAGGTGGCACATCAGCCACCACAACATCCATGACCATACATTTTGCTGGAATCTGGGTTAGGCTTACACACAAATCTTTGATCAGGCCAAGACACTTTACTCTGTTAGAGTCAAATGAATATAAATCTTTATAAGGGCAGGTTATCTCTAGGCCTAGCTTTTCTATAACTATTTTAGGCATTAGGTTGTGTGAGGCCCCAGAGTCATGCATGACATTGTGGAGGATCTTATCATGGACATTGAGACTGATATAGAAAGGGGGTACTACCCCTTCTTGAAATTTTCCCTCAATCTTGGGACCAAACAGAAGGGCTGGTTGGTCATCACTCAAATTGACCGTATCACTGTTCTCACCTAGGTTTAATGCTTTCAAAATTTGGCCTTTATATACATCCTGAGTGGCCAACTCAGAGAGTGGGACAGAGATTTTAATTCTTGCAATCTCACTTTATAAATTGAAATTGGACTGACTCTTTGGAATGTTCGACTCTGTTTTGTTAGCCACTGCCTTGGTGGCTGAATTAGTGGGTTGATTCTCATTATGTATAGTGTTTGGAATTGTTTTATCAGGAGCACTAACTGCAGTGCTAGTGATGCTAGTTGGTTGACCCTGTTTATCAGTGTTTCGGTTGTCTTTTTCTTTGTTCTTCCCAAAGTTTTCAGCTGCTGATTTGTTGCTCTCGGCAGCTTCTTTAGAAGCTTTATTAGGCCTTTTCTTGATAGTGACCTCAGAGGCTTTGGGTTTGGAATTATCTAGGTTTTTCTTGCTCCTAAGTTCATATTTTTCTCTGAACTGCATGATAGCATCTTCAAATCCAAGTCTGTAATCCTCAGATTCTAATCTTTCCTCATCCCAATATGTGGGTGAGGGTTGATCTTCTTCTGTGTAACAATTATGGATTGAATCTTCTGTTTCAAACATGTTTATTGTGTTCCCTTCAGACTCTTCTATGATTCCCTCTTCTTCGTCAAGAAAGTTCTCTTGGAATGGAGGAACAACTTGCTGATATGATTCTCTTTGTCTATTGGGAGTGGCATTGTTTCTTCTAAAGTTCTGGTTCTGGTTTTGGTTCTGATTTCTGCTTTGGTTGCTAACTGTGACAACCATTTTTTCCATCATTTTTTGTAGCTTTTCCATGTTTTTGGATAAACGGTCATAATTGGGATCAGATGTGGAAGCTACATTGTCATCTCTATATGTTACCCTCTTCTCAGCTCTCAATCTTGCTCTTTTCTCAATCAGATTAGCCTCTACACTCACTGCTCCTTTTTGCATGTCTTCCAACGTGTTGTAATCCCTTTCCCTAAGCTAGTAGGCCATGTCAGCATCAAAGCCTTCAGGGTATTTCGCTAGAGCCATACCTTGGGGAGGTTTCATGTGTGGAGGAAGGGTGTTATAAACGCTGTTGAAACTTGTAGTGTAGTCATGGACACTCTCTCCTACATTTCTTTTAAGGTTCATATATTCTTCTAGGATTTGGTGAGGGTTGGCCTTAACCTCCCATTTGTTTATGAAAGTCTGATATAAAGAAGTAAGGTCTTGGATACTATTAAAAGGTAGGCTCTTGAACCATTTCTTCACATCACCTCCTAAACTCTAGGCAAAGATTCTCATTTTTACTATATCATCATCTATCTCCATGTAGTCAAAAGAATCTTCCATCTTATCTACACGGTGTTGTGCTGTGGTAGATTCTTTGGCAGTGAAGTGTGGGATTTTTAATTGATAATCATTAGCTAAAGGTACTAAAGGCTAGGGTAAAACCAAAGGTGCATACCAGGCTGCCATGATGATGTTATGATGAGGTAAAGGGTTAACATGAGAAACTGGTATATGGATGACAGGGATACTAGGACCAGCAGAAGTCTGTTGAGCAGATTTAGGATGACTGAGCCCCAAGTTCTGAATAAAGTGAATGTCAGGGGGTGTGGATGGATGGGTCTCCTTGTCCCTAATGTGTTTACCACTATGAGATGGCGAACCGGGAAGCTCAAGGTCTGGCTGGTATAGAACACAAAATGACCTAGTTCTTGGTAGTCTGTTCGGTAGGTCTAGGTCAAAAAATGGGTCTGATAGAGCTGTAAAGTCTTCTGGAGCAGAGTTAGCTCTATAGATGTGGCTGGAAATAGTTGGTCTTTTAGGTGTAAGAGATCTCTTGAGGATGCTCTCAGGGTTTTCAACTATCTCAGGTGGGTTTGGGTTGGGATGAGCTCTTGTGTGAATGGTTCTTGAAGCCAGAATGCTGTTTTCTAACCAAGCAGCTTAACCCTACTTTGTTACTTTTCTTGTGGTTGATGTTGTTTTAGAGGCTGGTCTTCCAGTGGAGTCTTATGTGGAACTAAGATAATCAACAAGCCTACTGATCACCAGTGGAGTCCTTTGATCTTTAAGGAGCTATGGAGTCGCCAGGTGGAAGGTTTAGGGTGCTTTTGGAGGGTACACTGTCCGCCACAGTGCTTAAGAGATGTCCTTTTTCAAAGATATCTTCAAAACACAGCAAAATCTAACCAGAGATTGACTGGGAGGGCATTTACCAGATATGTCACCTCTGAAAGAGTGTGAGATCTGGAGGCTACCTGGCCCTTTCCAGACTCTGTCTAAGATTATGGGAGAAACACAACAAATGGCGTAGAAAGTGAATTGTAAATGGAGGTGTTTCACTACCAACCTAACCAGAGTTTCTAGGTTTTCTGAGGTTCTAGTGATGTAGTATGGTGGAAAATACTCAGAAGTTCCCCAGTGGAGTCGCCATTATGTTGGGGTTCCCATGTTTTGGCAAGGTTGGCGATACCAAAAGATGAGACAACATCAAACCACTTTCAGACCCTAGGATCTAGCCCTCCTGGGTCCAAAGAGGGATCTCTCTATAATCGGCAAGGATTTATGTCTTTGAAGTGCAAAGGTTAAGATATTAGGCTAGTTATCAGGCTCGGGGTTTGTTTGTTTGATTGTATGTTTGGTTGTTGAGAATCAGGAAAGAAGGGTTCAATATAAGACAAGGATGAGCAAAGAGGATTTAAGCAAAGGAGAGATAATTCCAAGGAACATTCAAGACCATTGGGCAATGGAGTCAGGAAAGGATTTACTTGCTAATCAATATGCAGGCTTTCAATTGGGCTAGTCATCTAAAGCATTGGATCTTAAAGATGTTAGTGTGGTAGGATAGGCAAGAGGGAAGGTGAGAGCAAGGAAACATTAAAGATTCAGAACACAAAGTTGAAAACTTGAGATCAGAGAGAGACTTTGAACTCTCAATGCTTCGACCTCCAGCTCAAGGGAACTTAGATAGGCTTAATTAACTGAAAATGATCCCAGTGAGAGAGAGACAGAGTTCTAGACCTCCCAGTGTTCCCAATTCATTCAATTAAATCCTAACAAGAACATCTAAGAATAGATTTCATTAATTCATATATCAGCTAGAAGCATATGGGACCACTACACTGGTTAAATCAATTGAAATCAAACCTCAGATACACATGTAGCAGAAAAACATTAAAGGCAGGGAGAGTAGAGACATAGGGTACCTAACAAGGGTAAGTCCTATGCCAGATTTTTGATGCATGCAAGAAGAAATGTAATGAAATGAAATAAAACACAGAGATAGAAAACATCACTAGCTGCTTTAAATCAGGATCCAACGAAATGTGCTTGTCATATTAAAAAACAACACCAGTCAGGTACAACATTACCAATGGCTTGACATTCAGTCTGAAAACATCTTCCTCAGCCTATCTTACAACTTTACACAGAGACTGTGTCTCAAAAGAATCAGCTTGCAATTCTTTGATAACTGATCAACAACAACCTTTACAATGAGTTTCTTTCTGAATTTTATAGATGAAAGATGAGCAGAGGAGGTAGGTGGAGAACTAAATGTAGCATTAAACTCTGAAAAGGAAAGAGGGCCGAAGCCCATTTCGTTTAAACTCTGTGCATTTGTCTCTGGCATGCCTTGGACGAAAGAATGATCTTCTTCATGTTTCCATTTACTCCGGTATGGCTTTGATGCACTCTGGCTGTAGTACTCTGTAGTACTTTTGGTGAATAAACAAAAAGGAAAAATGAATGACAGTGAAGTGCGCTATGCTGCATAACAAATGCTCTGATAGCTTAGGACTGTGGTCAAGGCTAAATGTTCTTCAGGAACATGGTAAATAGAGGAAACAATATGGGCGCTTTGTCCTTTCACAGGTAGGGATGTTCTGCTGATGTAGCTACCCTGATGGCATAGTTTTCTGTGCACTGGACCTTCTGAGAGATCCATGATGTCTTCAATCCGGTACTTTGCCTCTAAACCACTGAGTTAAGGCTCAAATACCTTCATTTTCTTGCCTTAAACTCTATGCTGCTCCATTTCTGTCTTTGTCGGTGAAATCCGCGCTTTAATGGCCCTGGGGAGGACTTACAGATTTCAAACCCTGTTCTTGGAATGTAAGTCTTGTCGTTCTGCCACTATGTTAAAGACTGTGTAATCATGGCGGCTTTCACCACCTGATAACCCTGCAAAACATGAAACGTAGTTATGAAATCCATGCGGATGGCTATGGAGGGCGGATCGAGTGATAGCGCGGCGGTGGTGGTTTTAGATGAAACAATGGTGGATAATGCAATAATATGGCGTGAACAACGACAAATAAGGTTTTGGTGGAGAAATGAGCGCGGACCGTCAGATCATGGTCTGGTGACGAAGATCGACGACAGAGATTAATCCGTGGAATGGTTTATGAAAATAGGCGGAATGCATTAAAATGAACGAAAATGTAACGAAAATGATCATATGTGGCGGGACCCAATGGTGGTGGAGGGCGATTAGTTTTGGACCATCGGATCTCAGGAGGAGATCGACGGCAGAGATTGAAAGTTGAAGTTAATAAGGGCATCCAATGGAGAAAACTGATGGGGGGCGTGATTAGATCCTAGCCGTCCGATCTGAAGAAATGGATGGCCAAGATCAAATTGGCAGATCGCAATCGCAAAGGGCGAAGAGTGGTAGTGATTGAAAATCGCGATCGCGATTGGAGCGACGATGCGATGGCCATTGGATCAACAAGAAGATCGACGGTGGAGATCTAATCAGAGGGGCGAAAGGGGAGGAGCGATGGGTGCGAAGTGATTAGCAGTGGGCCGTTGGATCTGCATCGGATGGACGGCTTGGATTCAATCGGGGGATCGCAATCGCAAGGGGCAGAAAGTGGCATCGATTGGAATTTGCGATTGCGATTGGAGCGGGAGTGTGATGACCGTCAGATCGTGGATTAAACAGACGGCTAAGATTGGATCAACGAATCGCAATCGGAGCAGAACAAAGGGTGACACGGTGAATGTTGCGATTGCGATTCATGGCGGGAGTGCGATCGGCGCAGGGCCATCCGATCAGAACAATAGATCAATGGTGGAGATTGCGGTGCGGGACTTATGGACCAAAACTCAATCGCATCGGCAAATTTTAGTTAACACGTAGAAAGCGCTCGCCCGATGGTTGCGATTGCGATTAGCGCTTGGTTCTGGGTGCCGATTACGTGGGGAAGTGGTTTGGGGGGTTGATGGCAAAGGGGCTAGGCCCTTAATATAAGGTAGGAAAGTGGGTTATTGCGCATTTTTAACATTTTCCAAGGCTAGGAAAAGGTAACAATAAGGGGAAAAAGGGGAAAATAGGTCGAACAAAGGGAGCTCGCAGGATTTAAAGGGAATTTTGGGTACGATTTAGAGGGCAAAGGGGGATTTTGACAAAAGGGAAAAAAGGGTAAAATGGGACATTTTGCAGGGATACAAGGGGCAAATAAAGGCCTTTTGGAGCACAAATTTTTGCAATCAGTGATGCTTATTGATTCCAGAACAGCAGAGGGAAATGAACAAAGGGCGAGGAACATGAAGAGTCTTCAAGGATGATGTGTTTACAAGATAAATGCATTCCTGGAAGGCTCATGAAACAATTTAGCCCCCTGCTTGCTTGTCAAGGAATTTATAGGGGGCTAACAGTCCCTTCGTCCTCCATCACTTGAGAAATATGGGAAAGTGAGTATCGTTATATTAATTGAATCTATGATACAGGTATTCAGGCATCATCTCATGTGCGCACAACTGCTCAACAAGTTGACTTTGATATGGAGATTACAGTCTCATTCACATGCACTCCAATCAACTGCATATCACACCAGCTGTCATGCAATGCCCTAACTCTGCTAGCCATGCACAACAACCACCAGACTACACACTATGCAATCGCCATTTGTGTGTTTTATGGATTGACTCCACGATTGTCCAAATTGATTCACACGTGTTCAACACTTCTGCATTGGTTCCGACTCACCGCATTCAGGCAACTAGTGGCCAATAACGCGACTCTTCGCATGATCGGTCCCTGTCATAAATTTTCAGCGTGCAATCGATGGTTCAGTCCATTCTTTGTAGCTTTAGTGAGGATCAAACCTCACTCTACGTGAGTTCACCTATGATTTCTCAATCACATCAATATGAGAAGTTTTATTCCCACACGTTCAACCAAATTTTATGCATGTCGAACGCAATCTGGAGATGAAGGATTAATAATGCCACGATCTGCGCAATCAAAATACACAGCGGACTCACACTAGTCTTGCGCAGGGATTAAAACCGTTGGCGCCTGGAATTTTAACTTGCCCTGATAATATCACAATGGAAATTTGATGTCGTGATTTAAAAATGAATTTCGGCGGAGCCCATTAGCTCAATGATGGACTTGGCTTTTACTCAGCGAGGGTAATGGAGCACTGACGACGTTATCACACTGAGTGATTGCATGTGCGGCTCAAGGTCTACCACTGTAATATCTCGTCACTTTCTTGGCGGTGACATTATTCTCACACCAATAAACTTCCACATGCAATCAGATCTCCCCCTCCAATATACTCAAAAATTTTCTCAGTCGCAGAGGGAATCTTGACCTGGCAGCAGTGGGTATTTTTTTTTTCAGCATGAAAAATACTCTGGTTTATATTAAGTACCAGGACATATACTTTTTGTTCAAAAAACATTACATTCTTCTTGTTCAACATACAATACATTCAGATTTTGGATATCATGAGGATTTTTCTTCACTTTTCTTTCCTTCCCCCAAAAAACATTAATTTAGTCCATCTCATAATGGCATTTTATATCATTTTACGTACATACTATGTTTTAAATATCCCCTAAACAAAAACAAAAATTCACATATCATCAGATCTGCTATTCCTCTAGCTTTTAGCTCTATTGGTCATCAGAAAAAACTGTAGCAGTCCTTGTAGGTGTCATATGAAAAATACTGTTTCTGTTGGTCCCACTCTGCTAGGGTTGATTAACTCGTAGTGCATCTCCCCGAAAATTCCATCCAATCCTTTCTTTGAGAGACGGTCAACTTCTATGTTCTTTTCTCTATAGACATGTGAGGATGAAATGGCAGAAAAGGTTCTCTTCAAGGCATGTATTCTCGCAATCCAATGTGATAGCATGCCAGGGTTTAATGTGGCCTTCTCATTCATATGATCTATAAGGATTTTTGAATCCCCAAAAACCCAAATCTTATCCAAATTTAACTGGTAGGCAAACCAAAGGAGGCCCCAAAGAGCAAGACATTCTACTTTCATATTGGTGCCATTTCCTCCATTCCAATAAATCTTATAATGGCAAGTAGATGAAATCATAAGCCAAGCCCCACAACCACAAATTGATTGTTGTGAGGCACCATCAAAATAGCTCGTAGAATAATGAATCTCATGTGGGCGGATTCTCTTTGATAAATCCCCAGTTGGCTTCTGGAAAATTTTTAAACCTTCCCAACTGCGATAAATCTGGTGTGCTGTCTTTATTGGAGAGCAGGGTTGTCCCTTAAAATTTTTTCGGTTTCTGTTACACCAAATGTACCAGTGGTACAATATCAGAATAGTCTTGTAATTCTTGCCTTTTCGCAGCCACCACCTGGTGAAGTCTTCCGTCGTTCTGCTTATAGGTTGCTGGACTCTTATTCTTTCACATAGGATTTTCAAAGTTTTCAAAGCGAAAGAGCAAAGGTAGAATAGATGTTGGTTGTCCTTGGTTTCTACACCACATAGAAAACATAGGCCCGACCCTTGCCAACCTTTTTTTTGTAGATTTTTCCAAGTCAAGTTCTTATCTCTCCAAACCAACCATAAAAATATAATTATTTTCACCTGTGCATTGCTTTTCCACATTACCCTAAACCAACTAACTAGTTCCATAATAAATTTCTTATTAATCAAAGTTGTATAGATCTCCCTTACTTTTAAACCTTCCCTTGTTCTATGCCCTCCCCAACAAAGTCTGTCACCTTCTTCAGTTCTGCAGAGTCCTAAAGACCTCAAGTAGTTTGTGAAAACGTACCATTCTACCTCCCATCCCTCCTCCAAGCCCAAGTCAGAAAATTATTTCCATCTCGGTGCCTCGTATTCCCATCCCTTGATGATCTGCTGTATGTAAAAGAATCCCCGTTGATTCAGGTTTATTATCAATTCCTCTTTTATGATTTGGTTAGACTCTGCATCCAACGTGGGTTGGCATCCTATCAACATTTTGTGGCTGCTTCCAAAATGCCACCTAAGATTTTCTTTAAATATTGGCCATATTTTACCAAAGCTCCTCCAAATCGCTGTACAACATCTGGTTTCCTTCCATCCCATGATGAACAGATCCTCTATTGTTGTCTATCCGAGGTATTTGCTTTGAACAATCTCACACCATATACCTTTAACATTTAAACACCACCAAGGAGATTTTATAAGTAATGATTTTCCGAATTCACCCAGATCAATAAGACCCCACCCATCTTTGTCTTTTGGTGTAGTTAGATATTCCCATCTCGCTAAATATATAGGTCTCTTTTCATTCCCACCTCCCCAGACAAATTTGGCCATAATCTTTATAATCTCCTGCAGAATTTTATTAGGTAGAAAGTAAAGAAACGCCCAGAAAACAATTATTTGTTGCAGTACTGCCTGAGTCAGGATCATTCTACCACCCTTAGATAGCCATTTAGCAGAGCAAATATGAATCTTCTTTTTAAATTTAAAAATAAGCCACATCCAATCTTCTGCCTGGTAGTTTGAAACTTTTAACCTGAAACCCAGATATATCAGCCCGTCCTTCAAAGGCGCCATGTTGATGTTGAACATTTTTGATATATCATTCACATCCCTGACATCTCCATTCGCAAAATGTATACATGATTTACCTTCACTAGTGATCATACCTGA
Organism: Pinus albicaulis; assembly: GCA_034641835.2. Taxonomy (NCBI): domain Eukaryota; kingdom Viridiplantae; phylum Streptophyta; class Pinopsida; order Pinales; family Pinaceae; genus Pinus; species Pinus albicaulis. The sequence continues at coordinate 331,138,222 of CM076572.1, read as the reverse complement.
AGCTGCACAAAATGTGCTTAAGATTTCTTTCATGGCCTACCAGTTTTCCTTCAGCAACATTTCAAAGATAAGAATATCATCTACGAAAAAGTTGTGGGTTGCCATCATTCGAGGACCGATGCTAATACCTTTGAAAACGTCCTGTTCCGCCGCCCTCTTTATGTTTATGCTAAAGGCATCCATCATCAATATAAATAGTAGAGGGGAGAGGGAGCATCCCTGACGGAGCCCTCTGCTTGGATGAAAGAAATTTGTAGTCAATCCATTTATAATAATAACCATTGAGGTGTTACTGATGCAGCCCATAATCCACGCAACAGCTTCCTGATCCAACCCAATTTTGAATAAAATCATTCTCATGAAAACCCAGTCAACTCTGTCGTAAGCCTTGTTTAAATCGATCCTCATCACCACGGCTTCTTTTTTCTTTTCATGTATTGTGTGGATGATTTCATGTGTGGCTGCTACAGCGTCGTGAAGGTAAATTCGGTCCCAAAATTTAAAGATAAATTTCGGCCCAAAATTTAAAGATAAATTCGGTCCCTCACCAAAAGCAGAATAATTGGGCTTTCGATGTGTTACACACATATATTACGTAGGAAACATTTGTGCCGTCTATTACCACTGTAACTGGAAACCGAAAAAAAATATGATCTATTTGGATCCGTTTCCATCCTTAACTGATTAAGCATTAAAATTTTCACTAACAATTAAAATGAGCCACCCAAGTTGTGAAAATTAAATCAGAATTAGATTACATTGACCGTTAAAAACGAAATCCATCTTTAAACTAAAAACTCCTAGTTAGAGAGGACATTATGAGACATTTTTCAGCAACATTCGCATATTTTATTTGATTGTTCTTTGAAGACTCCTAAAAAGGATGAAATAAAGTGAAAGTATGCATGAGAAATCTTTGATTCGAACGCACGGTGGAATCCATCATTTGTATAACCATCATTGGCAAGAAATCACTCAAAATATTATTAAGTCTCATGGCTGAAAATCATCCATAAAGAGCATAAATAAATCATAAAGGTTTACAACTTTATATAAAATTCATATTTAAGAAACATCATATTAAACTTCTATTCAAAACAATCTCATATTACAAATTTTATAAAATCTTTATTCTGCACTTTGCTATATAATTTTTGGTATATGTTGGATACCTTAAGTACCCTTGTACTTAGAATCTTGCAAACACATTTAGTTGAGAATCTTCAACGTTATAGTTTTTTGTCTCAACACTACATGTGATTCACCATCATGTTCAATTGTCCCTTAAAAGGAATTTGATAGGTTATCTTGTCATAATTTCAGAGGTTCTATGGTCTAATCAAGTACTAGTGATAAGGACATGGCATGAAGGAGCTTTAAAACAAATGGGTCCATGGCATACATAATTACATATTAAAATTTAATTTAAAAAATATATGTTAGATATTATAAATTTTGAGGTGATATTTTTACTCTAAGGATAATTGTGTTTTAACAAATTATTTGATTGTATGGGTGGATTTGATTGGAATATTTACATAATAAATTAGTGTTTTATCTCAAAGTTATGGCATCAAAAGTAAGAAGGTATTTTATAATTTAATATAATAGAAATGTTGCAATATATGTAAATAATGTTAATCGATCAACTTCAAAAACATATAATATTTTTAACAAATAATAATAATGTGAGCATGTGAAAGAGAGGTAGTTGATATATGCACCTAATATAAATATTACTAAATAGAGAAATAAAATGAAATATTCATAGTTACAAAATAGAAATAATAGAAATATAATACTTACATAGTAATATTGTTATCTTTCTCTTCATTTTAACTTAAATATTTTTCAAATAATAATGAAAAATTATATCTCTAGCATATGAAAATTTACAAAATCAAAATCATTACAATGAATATGGCCAACTTTACATTAGACACAAGTAAAACTAAAAATGTGAAAATGGGAGAAAATTGAGTAAAATTTATTAAATTAAACTATCTCAAAAAGTCACAACACAACAAATAAGTTGGTTTCAAAGGTAAGTGATGTAAGTAAGCATTAGTTAATATTTGCTATCACAAAGTTTATTTATTCTTCTTAGTTAAAATTAATAAATATGTTTATCAGAAATTTTCAGTGACTCTTATTAGTTAAAACTTACAAATAAGGTGCATTTTTGGTTGATTTAGAGGTAATTTGGGGGAATTCGTTATGAAGAGACGTAGTTTTGAATCTCATGAACACCTTTTTCTCATTAATATGAACATTGGGACATGAAGAAATGGTAATCAATATATGTTTACAATAATTATTCTATTCATGACATCCTCAGTGTTTTTTTGGGTACTAAGTGTAGAATTCAATTAGAGTACACAATGTCACAAAAAAACCTTCATTAAAGGAGGATTTTCTAGAGCCTTCCTAGCTAACTTTATATTTTGAGTACATGATTTGAACTAGGTGTCCATGACTTCTCAACATATACTAAGATTTAAATATTTGAAAAAATTATATAAACTATATCAATGTAATGTTGAACATACATAAATTTCAAACAATAAAGAGAGACAAAAATAAAGAGTGAAAGTAATAACATTCTATAAATAATAAAATATTAGTAATTAACCTCAAGCTTTCCCCTCCTGGTGGGGAACTCCCCAATCTCAATGGGTTTCTTCTCCCCATCATTGACTTGAGTGTTGTTGCTCAAACTCTTGCTAAGGGAAAGTTCGTCCTAAAGGATGAGAGTCAAGGGAAACTATTAGGAAACATACCTATTATCACCTCAATGGTATTTCGCCTTCACTCCTAATCAATAGCTAAAGTCCTGAACCTAATGGGGGAATCCCTAATATAGTCAAACTAGGCCAAGGTTCTGGGGAAAAGGGACATGACAAGAGCTAGTTCAAATTGACAGACAAAAACAATGCACCCACCCCCAAAGCAATGGTAGGAGAGTGTATGCATGGTTGGGAAATACAGTGGAGTGTGACTCAAATTTCCTTTCCTGCATCATAAAGAAATAACTTCTAAACACCACAATATAAGTAGCATGAACAAATAAAACCATATATTTCCACATGCTAGTTTGACCATAAGTGCAATATCAGTCTAATAATGCAAATAATGTGTTAACCTTTGAGGATCCAAATGATATTACTTTGTATATTATCACCAAGTCAATACATTCATTTTACTTGTGTGTGATGCTTCATTTCACAACTTGTAATTCCTATGTGAGATTATATGATCTTTCATCGAGGTGCAAAAGGATTGAGTGGCTCCTAATTTAGGTGTGCAAAGTGCCCCTACAATCCAATAATTCTACCCTACCAATGGATTTTTACATATATAAGAGAGAAAATACTATCCCGGAAGGCTTCATCAAGGTGCTCAATATGTTACATGGAAGAGTAGCCCCTAGCCTTACAAACTATTCCCCTTGTCTTCAATATGAATAAAATTCTTGTCATGTGATGAGGAGAGGCATTATTTAGAAGGAAGAATCATGAAAAATATTTTTTTTCTCTACTTAATCAAGCTATATCGATTTTCCCAATGACTAATTACCAAAACATTGCCTCACCCTTGAAAATTGATGAAGTGTGCCCATTATGCTTAGGTGAGGAATCAATTTTTGTGATATTGTTAAAATCCTTTATAATGTATTTTGACATGTTTTCTAACATTCGTTAATATTGCACTAGGTTATCTAAATTGAAAACATTCTTATCTAGTTTGGTTGCTATGTATTCGTTGTTGTACAAGAAAAACTCTAGAATATGATGGCCCTTTGTGTATCTAATCCTAGTTCAAAAGGGGTCTTGTACAAATTCACCAATGTAGTTCTACATCACATTATCCATCAGAAAATTTCTCTTTATGTTGACAATGTGTTCCATATCTTCCAATTCATTTAATGTATCAAAGTACCTTTCTTTATGCTTGGATATGACTCTGGAGATATCTATGAAATTTAGAATGTGAAGAGAGAGTACAAGAAGCATTCTAACCTTTCTCATATATTACTTGAGACCTCAAGCTTCATCATCTGATTATGTAGTGAATATTGCTCTGTGATGTCTGTTCCCTAGGTCATCCTCACTTAACCTTATCTTCTATGTCAATATTTTCCTCTACACACCTCTTTTTCTTGAGCACATGAGCTTGTTATTATAGTTGATTTTTCCATCTTCTTTGGTGACCATTGTTATGGGGACCTTCAACATTCCATCTAGATGCCTATATAAAAATTCTTTAATAGAATTGACATCACCAATCAAATCTGCCCTTATAGCTTTGAAATATTACGAGGTGAATTTCTTATTAGAAAAATAAGACAAATATGACCAACACTCACATTGGATCTATCAATATAGTCATCCCTTTTTATATAACTATAACCATTAAAAATCACCCTAATTGTGGGGACAAAAGGAGCTATTTGATCTTATCTCATGCTTTAAAATACCTTTAAGAACAAATTAATTATGTTTAAACAATCGTCACTATCTAGAATATGAAAAGCCACATGCCCAACATGCCTTTCTTCTCTCTTTTTATTCATCGAGAAAAACATCCTCATCACTCCATTAAAAAAATCATAAGAGTTTATATTACTTTATTTTAACATCAATTAGAACTCAAAATATTAATTTTAAAATATTTTAAAATACATATTAAATAATTATTATATAAATTAATAATCGAATAATTATGGGGCAAAAGGTGTTGTAGAGGGGGGAGTTGGAGCGGGGAGTAAGCACTAACAACGGTTTTGTACTCCAACGAGTTTTTCTTGTTGGTTTTCTTCGTGATTTCCTTATATTATCATTTTCTCTTTTTCCTAAGTGGTTTTTCTGCATGGAGTGAGGGGAGAGGCAACTGAAACCCTAGCCTCCCTCGCTCCCTGGCCCATGCTTCATTAATTTTTATGGTGCTTGTGTATCTGTGACTTCTCTGTTGGTCGAATATATTATTGCAGGTTTTATTTTTTAATGTGGATGTTGGTTTCCAAGTTGAAAAGGGGTCTTTTTTTCCTTTCACATTATCATTCAATTTTCATCCAACGTGGAAATTTTGATATCCTAGTCCATCTGTGATTAGTGTCATCTCCATGTCTTGAGCCCTATGGCCTCTTTATTATACCGCTATGGTTTCATTTTCATGGGTCATGATGAAGGATATACTGCTTGGCGACTTATATTTATTCATGGCAGTTTCATTTTTGGTTGTCGTACTCTCCTTTTGGGCATAACGACTCTTTTTCATTTTCTTTCCAATGTCTTCTCTCAGGTGCTGGAAATAGGGTTTGCTGATCATTCCTTGGGTGTTGCTGCATACTTATTTTTGGAGCCTTGTCTCTGCTTCTTTTAGGATTTCAATTTGGTTTTTTATCTGCTCATTTCTTGTTGGGTTTTGTTGACAGGGTTTTTATTATAATGGTTACCTATTGTTGTTTTTTTGTGGTGCATATTCATAGGGTTATTCAACGGGCTTGTGTGCCCTATATTTTGTATTTTTTATCAAACATATTTTGGATCATGATTGCATACACACATTGCGTGTCTACAATCTGTAATTTTTATTTTCTGTAATAAAAATTATGATTTTTTCTTTTTAAAAAAATCACAGAATGGTTTTTTCTTTAAAAAAAAATCATAATTTTTTTATATATCTTATTTTTCTCTTTTTCCATGCACATGCATGGGACACTCATTTTATTACACATTGATAACTTGTTTTTTAATGAAGACACTTTGTAGGAATCCAATGGAGCATGTACATAATGATACAACGAGTGATGGCCTTTCAATTCAATGTACAACCGGTGATTCATAACAATGTTTTATTCTCCATATCACATATATGTTTAAATAATTAACTATTTATTTGGTTGTAAAAGGCCACATATTGATTTCATTAATCAAAAGGAGGGTTGTGGGGGAAACAAGTCCCTTCCTTTAGCACATGCTTGGATGGCTTTACAAGTTACTTTTGAGACAACTGGAGTTCCTATAGAGCAGAAGTACATTACAATTCAATGCCTTTAGAGTCACAAAACTACTCAATTTTTCTTTCACATACTCCTTGTTTGTATGTATAATTTTCATGTTCTTCATGTTTCTTTGCAGGTGATTTGAAGTCTTGAAAAAGCGGTTATAATTTTGGTTGAATAAAGCAGGGTATACCTTGAATGATCATCATTGAAGGTCAGGGAAACAATTTGGCTTTATTGATCAAAGGATTAGGAAATGGACCCATCAGATCGCTATGAACAAGCTCCATAACTTTTTTAGCTCTCCATGCTTTTCCTTAGTCCAACTTATCCTCCAGATGCTTTTCAATAATGCAGCCATGGAAGACACCATAAAAAAATATTGCATCAGGAAACATTGTAATCATACTCTTATTCCTAAGTTGTTTCAAATAGCGGTGGTTGAGATGGAAAAAATTCTCATGCCACAATATTCTCACCTCATCTAATGAGAACAGAGCCACAACATAACTTATTATCAGATATCGCTTGCAGATTGACCAACATGGATAATGCAATTGCAAATATAAAATTATGCAATAGTGCAATAGACTATTTTTAAAGCAACGTGTAACCTTAAATACTTTTATTATCTTTATTGATATAAAATTATAAGATCATTCAAAATCAAGTATAGCACTTTTATAGTGTTTCAAATTTTTCACTTATGCAACATTGATTGAAATGGTAGAATTGAAGCATTTTGGAAGTAACGAAAAATTGGAACATAGAGAAGAAAAAAATAGGTATTTTCACTAAACTTGTTGATGTGTGGTCTAGCTCCTGGCATAACCTTGTGAAAAATGTATGTTGGGCCTTGTAAGTGACTATAGTTTCTACAAATAATTTCCTCCATTAGCTTATGTAGTTTCTCCATCAACTAGCGTTTGGATAAAACTTTCTTGTATTTGCTAGCCATATTCAAATCCAACAAGAGTATCCACATGTCCTCCATTTCCATTCAACTAAATGTAAAATTTGGTGATACCAAATTCCAAAATGGTTATATTTTTAATATTTCAATGGCAATTATTACCATTTCAAGTAGAAAATAAAACTATGGACCATGCATAATGTATTTAATTTTAATCATTTATGGGTAATTATCACATCGTAAGCATGCTTGGTCTCTAGTGCTCCATCACTGTACCATTGGATTTGCAAAACTTTAGACAAAAAAGTTGCTCTAATATGTTTTATGAAGGTTTTTAGTAGTTAATGTATGAAAATTTTCAAGTATTTAACTCTGCAAGTCATGTGGACTTATGCTCAAGTTATAGATCAAGACCTTCCACTCAATTCTTGGTCTCCAAAAATGGAAAATATATATGGGTACTAAAAAAGATTTATAGATGGAGGAACAAGCTATGTTTGGTAGCTTGATTGTCATAGGAAAACAAAACAAGTCAAAGTAATCAAATTAAAAACACATAATAGGCATTTTTGTAATTGTTGACATTAGGGAAGAAAATCAAATCAATATTCTAGGATGTTGTTTTTTTCTTATGTTATGGGAGCAAATAATATCGAAAGATATGCTGAAATCTAAAGTTTAGAATAAGGCTAAGCACCTCTTTGCTTCCATAACATAAAATATGATCAATATTAATGGTGAAGAAGTCCCCCGCCTTGTTCTATTTTAGACTTTCTGATTGGTTATATTGGCTACACTGCTATTAACAGAAATAACAATGCCCTTGATGCTTTTCAAAAGAAAAATTAAATGAGAAACCTCCTATTGCATTTTTCTATTTTTATATAAAGAAAAAATATTTAAAAATTCTCATCCATTAGTTATCACATTCAAATTTTTTGTGTCTATGGATTTGAACAATCTTGGCCTTAAGTTCACTTTTAATCATGCAATAACCATCATAAATAATTTTGCATCGGTGGTGGCATAAAGTATGTCAACTATATACTTTACCTTTCCAAGTGTTTCAAAGATGCACAAGAGTAAATAAAGTGTGATGAGGTTTTTGTTTTGTATATGGAACCTACAAATATAAACTATATATTAATAGTTTATAGAAATTCCATAGTAACACAGTCTCTCATCATGAAATTTAGGATTTAAGGTAGTAACTCCTCTCCTTTTTGCAAAACTTTCTATGAATATGGCTATCAGAAACCTAAATAAAAACATCAAGATTATTAGGAACCTAACCAAATTTCATGACAAACTTTCACATATGTAGTACCAAATAATCAAGAAATGTTGCTAGACCGACAATTTTAACTACTATTATATTAACATTCAGTGGAATGAGCTCATTCAATATGTATATTTACACAATTAATACCCTATTGGTTAAAAATTAAACATCAAACGCGCAACTACATTAGGAGTGTGGTGTTTTTCTTCTATCTCTCTGAGACATTTATTTTGCTATCAATGCCTTCGTAGGTAACCCACCTTCATGCAAAAGTGAATTCGTTTGTGTTATTTTTTTTAATATATTAAAATTAAAATAAATAAATAAATATAATAACTAATAACTAATAAAGAATTTAAATAAAATGAAATATAAAAGAAACTTCCAAGTGGGTTTTGCAAGCAGCCACTATCCACGATTATGTTTTGAACCACACCATGTCTTCTTAATTGCATATACATGCCTCCATCATTTCCCACATGTCTTAATTGGATATGCATGTTTCCACTATGTCTTTTCCTCGGGGTCATATCACATTAAGAGAACATAAAGTATAGTGCTAGTAATACCAAAATAAATCAGTGAATGCTCCTTCAGATAATTATGAAAATGAACCTCAAATGGTTACTACCAACATGAAGAAATACCTACCAAAGAACCGATCTGACGAAATATGCATGCCTCCCTGATTTCCAAACTTAGCCTTTGAAAGAGGAAAAGGGTTTGGCAGACAAAAATGACTCAGAATAGTGTTTCGAAACATGCTCTTCATGTTGGGTGAAATTGACTAGACAAGATGTGGGAGAAAAAATAAATTACATGGTCATTAGGTTGGTTCTCCTCTGACAAGACTAAGTTCCCCCCTAAAGAGTTACCATAAACTATTATGTAATAAAAGGTTAGGGGTGGGTCGATCTCTCTTGTAACCAAAAGGGATAATGCAACTAGATGAGAGGGAGAGTCCTTAGTAGCCGCCTTCAAAGCTTAATCCCTAAGGTGAGGTCATGATGGTAATTCTAAGGTATAGGCTTGAGATATAAAGGAAGTTAATTTGGAATCGAAACATGAAGTGGAGGAAGTGCATGCTAATCAACAAGAGTTAACCAACCGCCAACAATGACCAAGCCAGGGGTTCTTCGACTAGCCAATAGTAATGAAAATAAGAAATTCATAATCAAGTAAGAACAAGAAGAATAAAGACATGGGTTATTAGACAAGGCACAATACCATCAAGGTACGAATTTGAACCATCCTTTGAATATCTTGGCTCAACATCTTCTGAAACTGCAAACCTTTTCTTTGATAAGTGAACATCATTGGGCATGTTTTATCAAGCTCTGTTGGCATCCCTTGAGGGTCAATTAAAAGTACCCAAGTATCGAAGGCCTTAGCACTTATGCTCCTTCAATTGTGGTTCATAAGGTGGGTGTCTAACAATGAGACTTTTTGGTAATAGGCTCACTCTCAAGTGAGAATTAGTATAGTATTGTTGCAGGCTCTACGGGCTAAAGGATAATGGGGGTAGAAATGGCAAGGTTTTTGGTACCTGTCAGCTCTTCCTATATCCTAATGACCATACCTTGAGTCCTGCTAATGGTCATAGTTCTTATCTATGCATCGATATGGCGATGGATATTTTACCTGAGTTTGGTCATTTCCCACTACTGAAGCCCCTTTTTCTTTTGATTTGCAGCTGCATCGTCACCTAGAGATTTCTTGGCTTGTAATAGGGATAGTAGGTTAGGTTTCATGGATTGTATAGAAGAAAGTCCCTTGGTTGAACATAGTGGATAACTCTTGTTGTCGTTGAACAAGTTTACAAGCTGAAACGATACGACTGGTTGAGGCACCTCCAAACGAGATTGAGTTCAATCTAAACGCAAAGGGAACTTGTTGACATTGATGGTAGTTTCTCAATGAATGAAATTTTAATAATAGGCAAGACATGTTCCCAAGTTCAGAGGTGTTATATGGACACTTGGATTCGAAGTTTGACACATATGGATTCTTCTAGAAGGCACCGACCATGTGGAGATTCCTGGAACAATGATAATTCCATTCCCAGGTGACCAACGCACCCTTAAGTCTCGGGAAGTGCACTGCAATGCACCCTTGCATGGAGGAATTGGCATTGCAACGCAGTTAGTCCCTTGCAGATGAGCGTTGGCATTAGGGGAATTTTGAGGTCTAAAATGGGCCTCCTAAGAAAATTGTACAACCAAAATAAAATTTATAAGAACCAATAGGATTCAAGATGATGATGTCAACCATGGGGGATGATTCACCATTTTTTAAGTAAAAGGTTAAAAACATTAAAAAATAATAAAAAATAAAACTACTTTTTCAACTTATCTCCCAATTTTTTTACTCAAATTTCGAGAGCGAGTACTCATTAGATGCAAAATTTCATTCCTCATCCAAGGAGTACCCATGTTGCATACTTTTGATGGACCCTGCTACACAAAAAATAAGAAATACATGAAAAAACATGATTGCAATCGTGTTTTTCATGTATTTCTAATTTTTCGTGTAGTAGGATCCATCGAAAGTATGCAACATGGGTACTTCCAGGATGAGGAATTAAAATTTTCATCCAACGAGTACTCCCGCTCGAAATAACGTTTTTTCATGTATTTCTCATTTGTCATGTAGTAGGATCCATCGAAAGTATGCAACATGGGTACTTCCAGGATGAGGAATTAAATTTTTCATCCAACGAGTACTCTCGCTCAAAATTTAGGTAAAAACTTTGGGAGATAAGTTGAAAATATGAGTTGAAAACGTGGTTTTTCCTTTTTTCCCTCTAAAATTTTATGATGTAAAAAAATCTTATTTTATTATTTCCACTAATATTTTACAATTTCCTTAGGAGGCCCATTTTAGACCTCAAAATTCCCCTAATGTGAGTCTGTAGGTCATATAAAATATACTTCAAACCTTGGAATCTCACAACAGAAGCCATGAATGAAATTTTCTTCACTTAGGGCATATCGAAACTGAAATATAAGGGGATGATAGACCCTATTTCATTGGTCCTGGGGATGATGTCCAGTTTGACCAGGTCTTGGGGGATGATGCCCAAATTGACCTATAACAACTTCCCCCTAAAGCATGAAGTGAAAATAATAATAGTATTTGGATGAGATGCTTTATGATGTGATGAGTTGGAATTGAAGCAGACGATGACCTGCATCAATCTTACAATACATTACATCATGATATATTTCATCTTGATCACGAATTACTGAGGGAGGCATTCCCATGCTTGGCACATAAACTATCTAATAACATGTACATAATTCTGAAAGTCATCTACATTGGAATGTTTCCCAATATAGACATGCCTACAGATATAGGCCCATGTTCGGATGACGATCTGTATATAAATTCATCGTACAGATGATGTGTACAAAAATCCTGAAATTGCAGACCGGATGGATGAAACTAGATCCGGGGTCTTCTTATCTCACTTACTCGATCGTTCAAGTAAAAGTATAACCATGCAAATATATGATTTGTAGTCGAACATGGAAAGACATCGTATGATTACCAGCCAATGATGTGAGTTGTTGATAGACGTGAGAAAACCACCATCGATATTAATGGATCTCAAGGTATTGCATTAAAATTTTCAGGGTGTGAATAGATGATTTTATGTCGAACGCCAAACAAAGTCTTTTTGTCAAAGGTTCGGAAGCAAGAAACTTATCGATGATGTAACAAACATCAAGGTACTAGAAGATGTTTCTAAGTAAACTTCCTAGATGATGAGCTGATGTCGACAGGAAGAAACTTTATCACGAAACGAGAGTTATTGATTTCGGAGACAAAATGTGACTTGATATAGCAATGTTCAGGGATTACTGTCATGAAAATTCAGGTTTATGAGTATTGTAGAAGGATGAGTATTTTATTGGATGACTTCTCTTGAACATATCGGCGACACTAAGATGAGTTGGCATCATTGACCCAAAACTGAAGTGAAGGTATGATGAACCATAGGTATGAATGATCCGTTTACCCAACCCAAAAGTCACAATGATGGAGTGAAAGTGTCATGTTCAAGAGTGACCTACTACCATAAAGTGTTTTGTTCTTTTTCACAAATTTTCCCTGGTCCTTTGTCGACCAGTACCTCATTTTTTAACAAGATTGAGGAGGATAAAATATGCTTGTTCTATAATTCAACCCTTCAGGTGAATCCATCGCTATTTAATAATTTAATGAGTCTAGTGATAAATGAAACTTGATTCTTGCCATGATTGACAAGTTCGTATTTATTTTAAATTTTAACGAGCCTAACGACAATGACAACCCAATCCTTTTTCATGTTTAGAGAGTTTTAAAAATAGGACAAAAGAAAACTCCATGAGTCCTTTTTCGTAAATTTTCCGCTCAGGTCCAAAAAAGTGTAAAATGATACATGAGAAAACCTCTTATTCATGTTCGACTAAGGTTTTCCTTTTTCGTAAATAATCTATCTCAGTCCGGAAAAGGGTTAAACTTATACTGAGTATATGTTGTTTCATTCACTTTTACGAGCTTGAAAAGACAAGTGCTCGACAATATTTTCACATTATCAGAGTCTAAAAAGAGATAAAAGAAGACTCCAAGGGTTCCTTTTTTGCCATTATTGAAGTTTGAAAAATAGATAAAAGTGCATTTCAAGTCCTTTTTCATTTTTATCAAAGTTTGAAAAATAAGGATAAAATTATGCTTTGTGGTCAAATCATTCTTGAATAAGTGTGCACGACTAATCTGTTGTATCAGCTATAAAACCTGTTCAGAACACCACAAAATGGATTAAAAGTACATGTTTCATGGTAAAAATGAATAAAACCCATAGTCATAGCATTAAATATGATTCAAAATAATCAAATTGACTAATTAAAAGAGTTGGACTCCAGCTCTCCCTTGCTGAGAATTTTTTTTTGCCCCTCTTGTTTAGTTTTTTCCTATTCTTGTTTTTCATTTTTTATCCTTTTGCTTCTTCTATTCTTGTCCTTGATATATTTTTATTTATTTATTTATTATTATTATTATTATTTTTAATGTATTTTATTCAAATATTTATATCTCTATCATAACTATTTTATATTATATATTACATAAAAAATGTATATTATATTTTATTATAATATCTATTAATTAATCAATTAAAAAATTTAAATTTAAAAATATTTAATATTTGTCCTATTAACTAATTAAATAACCTATTAATGGCTATATTTTTAACAACTAGTTTTCTTTAGCTAATACTAGGCAATGATGCATCCACATTATTTATTCATTAAGATCGTTTGACTTCTTCACCTTGTCCTGAGAATGAACCACATTAGTTGGTTCGAAACGTCGACCAAATCCTAATAATGTGATTAATACGAAAAGGAAGTTATCTAATTAAAAGAGTTTTTACCATTCCAAAGTTACCATTTGAAAATTAGGAGCTCTGAACTAGTTTTTGCCCCGAAACTTTAGCACTTGACTACGACAGATTTCATGGAAGATTTTCCTCAATGTTCGATCCAGGTTGGAGCTATAGATCTTTTCTTTCTTTTAGTATCATTTATTGTGAATTTCATGGTAAATTTTTAGGGTTTTGAGCCCCTTAGGGTAAATCTACTACTCTCAGATGGCAATGAACCCTTGAATGTCGTAAGGTGCATTGAAGTGCACTAAAATTGAAGGCCAGATGCACTCCAACACTCTATCCCTTGACCTAGGGTGCGTTGGGTGCAATTATCATTCTTTTTTGTTGTTGTGTGCCCAAAATTTCCCAGGTTTTTTGCATGAAATGGATCCTAATGAAGCTTATGATTGTGTTTCAGGTATTCATTGGATTAAAATGACGATTACATGGAGGGAAAGAGAACATGAAGAACATAACATGATTTCCTTAAATGACGGGTACAATAAGAGCCCTCAGATATTTCGGGTTGCTAAAGTACTTCAGATTGTCGGGTATGAGGCAGAAAATGGAACTATTGGAGTTCCTTGTTCGTTCATGAGATTCAGTATTACAAGCTTTTCACGTTGGGGACAAATTTGTCGTAATATTAGTGGAGGACATTTATTTTCTCACAGGGTTATCGAGGAGAGGTTCTCCCATTTCTCTTTCAGGATCTGCTCTTGGAGGAGAGACAATGAGAGATTACATACTGCAACACTACCATCCAGGGACTGAACCAAGTAAGGACGGGAAAATAAAAATTCGCGATGTACGTGATTTTCCTTTGAGGACTATCCTATTCACTATTTCAAAGGTTGTTGGTTTCGTTACACTACATGTGGCAAACAGATCATACATGCAGTATGCAATGGAGTGTTTGGAACCATCAATATTTAACTGGGCTGAAGCTGTCCTTTTTAAGATGAAATAACAACTAACCAAGGAAAAGGGAGGAAGGAAGAATATTTTCAAGTATGGCTCGATCCTGATTTCCTTCGCCTAGAGCGGATTCCATTGATGCAGCCTCAGCATGTTACACTGGGTATATCTGGCCCTAGAGATCCACAGATGCAGAAATGGGTTGAATCGATGTCTGAACATGTTGATCAATCAGACATCGTATTCTCTACTTCATTCTTCACCTGGTTTAGATGACAGATGATTTCCATAAATCAGTATGCATACGCAGGTGTAGACTCCCGAGGAGACCCAGACTTGATTCTACTAGATGGCGCTCAATGGGGTGCAATTGGTAAGAATTTTTTGACCATATTTTTTGATTTTTTCTAAGGTTTATACATGTTTTTGTATTTTTGTGTTTCCCAAGACTAAACTAAAGTTTTTACGTATGCATATGTGGGTCGAGTTCGACTAGTGGGTCAGCTAGAGCACGGAGCATATGAGCTAGCAGAGAGGGCTGTCGGGAGATCAATCCTTTGGGATTTAGATATGACCGAGACTCTTACTGGTCTACAATAGAATGTGGAGGGATTGACTCTCAGGATTCTGGATTTTCGGATCGAAGAGTTTCCTATGAGATTGCAATGCCACACTATTAGCGTTCCTAAATGTTGGATGCGGTTATTGCGTAGGATAGCTAGATCAGTATCTTGTTATCACAAGCATCACTAGTTTACTTTGAAATTTTGCATACATTTTGAGGTCAGATGACAAATGTGTCTTGGGCACAAATATTCTAAAAACCTATAACTATCTATCTATTTGTTTTCAATGTTTTCCTATGTTTATTGCGCAATATTATTCAATTATGTGATGTGAATTGAAAATATGTCTTTACATGTGTTTCAAATTTCTGTTTAAAAAATAATTCACAAAGGAATCAGTTAATTTGTTCAAATTTCTGGAAATGTGTTGATATTGAATAAAATAAAAATGTCTTTCCAAAAGTTGAACTCTTAGGAACATACAATGTAATGTTGGATTTCAAATAGTATAAACACTAGTAAGTTGCAATACAACAATTTGTGAGTCTAACCTAATGATGATGCAATTAATACCAAATGAAATGGCATCAGAGAGAAGTTTTATCAACGCGCTATACTCAACGATATTGTTTGTATATTGATCAATACAAATCCCTTGAAAAATCGCTAACTCACTGCTCGGAGCAAAAATGGTCCATGCTGCAGAGAACAAATTCTGTGTACTATGACTAGCACCATTAGCGTATCCAACGAATGGTTTCAAAGATTCAGACATCTGTGATGAAATTTAAAGCACATTACTAACTTCAAGAAAACTCTAGAAAAAAAAAAAGACAATAAATGATAATCAAAAGCATATATACAATATAATACAACAGTTCACGACGCTCATGTTTAAGCATATTAATGTTGGAGATACAACCCATTTCGGGGCTGCGGCAATGGAATTATGTCATAATCTACCAACTCGTAGGTGCCCTTAGCAAAAAATATTTTGAAAATAGAGGGGCCATGCCATAGCAGCTCAAATTTTCCTGTACCTATTACATCAGTGTCCTGATCATAAAGTAAGACCAGGTCACCCTCCGAGAAGATGTGAGGCTGGACATGTTGGTCTTATTGCGCCTTAATTCGTCTCTCATGTGATTCATTGTCCAATGAGGCTTCACAACGCGTTTCATCAATAGAGGTGTCAGGTAACAAGTCAACAACGAGTTTTAACGATGGTATTTCACATTGGATAGGAAATATAGCTTCCAAACCATACACCAATTGAAAGGGGGTAAATCTGGTTGTGTTTTTCACCGAGGTTCGTTATGCGCACAAAGCCGAGTACAGGATCAAATACCAATTTCGTTTATGAACTCCTATCATTCGTTGAAGCATTCATTTAAGAATCTTGTTAATAACCTCAACTTGTCCATTGTATTGTGGATAATGAGTAGAACTATCATGCGACAATCCTAATTTAGCAGTCAACTCATTCATCACGTGATTGCAAAAATGCTTACCATGATCTGTGACTATAGCCTGTGGAACACCAAACCGTGAGATGACATGATTGAAAAATAATAATGCAGTTGTTTCGCTTATTTTATTGAATGAAGGAATTGCTTCAGTCCACTTGATAAAGTAGTCTACTGCAAAAATAATATAACCATGCCCCCCGGATGAATGAGGTTTGTAGGTCATGAAGTCAATGCCCCACTTTTCAAATGTTCCCACTGCAATAACAAGATGCATCAACACTGGCGGTTTGCGGATTTTACAATCAAATATCTGGCATGCATGAAAACTTCTGACCGCGAGGATTCAATCATGAAATATGGTATGCCAAAATTAATTGGTGCAAAGTATCTTCTACGCGGTAGCGTATCCAAACGAGTGTCCACCATAAGCCCCAACATGAAAATCATTTATAACCTTCTCAACCTCCTCATCAGTGAGGCACCTTCGTAAAATTGTATCGACACCATGACGATAAAGTGTATCTCTGACGATTAGATAATATTTGGCTTGGTATTGAATACATCACTGTTGAGAGTGAGAGGTATCGGGTCGAAAAGTCTGGGTTTGGAGATAAATAATAAAATCCCCATACCAAGGATTAGATGATCCTATAAGAAACAAAGACTCATTAGGAAGTGATGGTTCCTATGTAGTAGCTGTACTATCAAAGGGAAGGTCGCAGAGAAACTCAACCAAAACTAAAGAATTCTTTGACTTGAATTTGATGAACTCCAAATCAAATTCCTGCAAAATGAAAATTCATTTTGAATATTTCTCCCCAGCAATTGACTTGACATAATGTAAGTCATGGGCTTTCAATCTGAAATGAAAATGGTCTTCCAAAACAGGATATAATGTCGAAATATTTGGACAACTTGAATGGCCACCAAGGTAAGCTTTTCGAAGTATGAATACCCGTATCATTGAGATTACGACTCAAATAATATATTGGATGTTATATCCCATATTCTTCTAGGACCAATACCATAGCAATGGTCGTATCAGGCGTGGAGATATATAATAAATAATCACTTTGATAATTGGGGGGGGGGGGGTACATTAATGATGCCCGGACAAGTGTGTCCTTGACAACATCAAAATAAGCTTGTGCAAGCTTATCCCAATGGAAGGGAATCCCATTTTTCAAGAGATGAGTAAATCCTTTAGCCATTTCGACGTAGTTGGGTATGAACCTCCCTAGGAAGCTAGCATTTCCTTGAAGTTTCTGTAATTGAAGTAAATTTGACGGTGCAGGCAAATCAAGAATTCCCTGGACCTTCAATGGGTCGATTCGAATTCCTTATTTTGAGACAAATAATCCTAGAAAATGACCAGGATCAACACAAAACACACATCTATGTGGATTGAGGCATATTTTGTAGTGTCTAAGCATAGAAATATAGCTCTCAAATGCATTGGGTGATCAGTCTGGTTTCGTGAAAAACATAATCCATTGCTCTATGAAATGTGTCCCCAGTGTTCTTTAAAACAATCAGGAGTTTACGATAATAAAATGTGTTGGGAAAAATACTGAGAGGGGGGGGTGAATCAGTATTTACTGCATAATCAAAACTTTTTACTTTTTCATTCCTTAAAACCCATACGCTACTTTCCTTCAGTAAACTAGCGTATATGCGCGGATCCCCTTTATGAAACTAGCGTATACACAGAGATCTAGATCTGTCATTAAATCTTCACTTATATTATTCCATCATTCATTCATCAGATGTTCAATAAACAGTAAACATGTGCAGTAAGAACATAATAAACCATCACACAAAGCATCACACATGAACACCAGGATTTTTAGGTGGAAACCCAAATCGAGAGAAAACCACCGCTGCAGTTGCTCAGCCTTCAATATTTTATTATAGAGAAAACATCTTACAACATATGTGCTGGCGCAGACTTGACCAGCACGCAGGCACCCACCTGCGCTCGTTTACCAGCCTCTCCTGAAAGGGAGCTCCAACCCCCTGACTCGTTTACCAGCCTCACCTGGAAGGGAGCTACGACCCCCCGATCTCGTTTACCAGCCTCACCTGGAAGGGAGCTACGACCCCCTGACTGAAGGCTACAACCCTCAGCACCTCTATGGACCATGTTTCATCAATTTTCACACTGGATCCAACCAACTTCAATAGAACACAATTTGCAGGCCACATTTCATCATATTTCCAAACTGGACCCTTTCCATTCTTTTAAGCACAAACATACATCACCAACAGATACTTATCAACACAGATCAGATAGCAGAAACACAGCAGAACAGATCAGATATTTCATACCCTTTGCTTCAGCAAACCCTAGTTTGCATATGCGCTTTCCTTTCTCTGATGTCGCGTATATACGCGTTTCCGTCCACACAAATCAGCGTATACCTCAACAGAGATTTTATTATGATATGCTGCTTTCTTTACTAATACAGATATACGCTCTTCAATGTAAGTGGAGCGAGGATCTTCAATCATTAAGGTAGCAAGATACTTCATCGGGACTGATATCTGTCAGATCTACCCTTGCCTGCATGATGTTTGCCTAGATGTCGCCCATCACATGTTAAGCCTTCCAATCGATCATCGCACAGCAAGAGCACCAGATCTAGATCCTCTTCATCATTGCATCATACATTCGGGATTATCATTCATAAATCTTCCATTCGTGATCTACTTCGTGAGAGAAGTATTCATCTGCTCTACATCTTGCACCCACACACATGATTTGCACAATGAATCTCTTCTTATATAGGTTTTCCTTAATACCATGAGCCCCTTTTTCAATACCATGGCCAAAACAATACCACAGCTCCAGATTAACCGGACAATACTAGGGTTGTTCATTACCCAATAAAATGGGTCAATACCATGGTGGTTACCCTTGGTTTTGCACTTTTGAGCGCTTTTGCCCATACGCGACTTGGCACGTTATTTTCCGCGTGTATACGCGACTTCCCCTAGGCCAATCCGCGTATACAAAGAGACATAGTCTTTTCATCATATTTTGAGCACATTCTGAATTCCTTTCTTCATTGCCTTCTGTACACACTGTAGATACATCATATTTTCTTCATCAGGAACATATTCTTTCAAGCACAACTTCATCAAGTAAGTTGTCATCATCTTCATCAAGTGGGTTGCCTTTCAAGGACAATACTTAGCATCATATTGTCAACAAACATCATATCACATCAGATTTACATCATTTACCAAGTCCATCAAGTCAAGAATAACTTCATCAGGTGGTTTGCCATCAAGGACAACACATGTCAATAGTCGCATGTCTTCATCTTCATTTAGTGGGTTGCCATCAAGGACAACACTCTGCATCATATTTCCAACAATCTCCCTTTTTGGACTTGATGGCAACCATGATTGGTGTTTGGTTACCACAACAGATAGGTACCATGTCACTCTCCCAAATATTTGACATCATTAACTTCTCTTTATTCAAACACCATGTCACTCTCCCCCTTTGACATCAAGGGCAAAGGGCTGATCAAAACCAACACTCTCCCCCTTTTCTCCTCATGTGGAAGAAACATTCTTCAGATCTGATATGTGCTGAAGTGGCCAAGCTCCCCCTGAGTTCATGCTGAATCTTCAAACATATTTGTCAATGAAGTACATGACTCTATGAACTTCCTATCACCAAAGACTCATACTTACATCAGATTTACATATAAGACTTAAGTACCCAACCAAGTGGGTTTACAAAATTTGACTCAGCTACCCAACCAAGTGGGTTTACAAAAATGACAAGTCCTTACATGACTGAATATTACAATTTTTACATCATGGGTCTCAACAAGACCTTTTCACCAAAAAATAAATATGACCATTTATGACCAACACTAGAAAGTCCTCAAGAAAGAGAACATATTTCAGAACCATAATAATGCCAACAATGCATTATACTCAGCAACGCTAAATCTCCCCCTGAATCTGTGCATCCACGCATCCTTTTCATATGACTAAGGCTCCCCCTTAGTTTGTGCATCCTGAACACTTTCACCAACAAATCATCAAGGCATCTTTATCAAAACATGAGAAAAGAATTATGAGAACTGGAACACCACCAGATATACCAAACAATATCAGAGATACCAAACAGCACTGCAGCTGTGCTGAAGAGAGCTGACTCCAAACTGAAAAATGTCAGCAATCAGATATACGCGGTTTTCTGTGCATGAACTCGCGTATATACGCGACTGTGTTTCAGGAAACCCGCGTATACAATACCATCTTCTACATTTTAACCAAAAATGATCCTTTGTGAGGCAGAGACAATGTTCAGCAACTTTCTGAGATATTTGAATAGTTTCCTGGAATACAGATAGATAAAACAATGTAGTTGTATCTTCAAGCATCATCCAATGGTTGTAGCATAAGCACATTAGTATCCAAGTCTTCAGATTCTTTGCAGCATCAATACATTCTTTCCATACCAGAACAACATCTTCATAAGTGTCAAGCAATCATCCATGTGGTCCAACATCACCATGATATTTAAGATTTAACATGAAGTACCATATGTAGGAAAAAGATCTTAACCATAGTAACAAGCTCTGCATGAACTAGACTTCCAATTTCATCCAACAGATAAACTTCAGCAAGCAGTAAACACAGCTCATTCAACGTCTCATCATCATAAACCATGTACCAAGCCATCATCATTTGAGCATGATTATCACAATAACCAAAGAATAAGCAGTCATATTTCCAACAATACAATCATTAGTATTCAACCTGCTGCTCCCCCTGAACCAATGCTCTTCCTTAACTCGTGTAACCTGAAAAACTTCATTAGAAACAATCTCTGTATGATCTGTCCTTAACTCTGAATTACAAGACTTACATTTCAGTACCGAATGCTCTTCATCAAAAAGCAAACAGGACTCATCCATAATCTTCTACATAAGAAACCACATATCATATCATCATTAGAACTAAGTAGGCTTTGGCTTCTGCATAAGGCATGTACCAGTTTTACTGTGTCCTCCAACTGCTCACTGCATTATTTACACCTCTATCATATATGCATGCCACTAAATCTCAAACTCAAGCAGAGCTATCTTTGTGAACAGACCTGCAGAGAAAAGTAGAAATTTTCACACTTTATCTCTCTTCTTTACTTTTCCCCTTTCCCGTACCGTCACACGCATGTTTTATGAGATACATATAACTTTAATAATCAAATCAATCATGAGAGACATCAGCACATTTCTCCCCCGTATTGATACATTATCAAATTCATAATGATTCACACCCCTTAGCCAATCGCAGAAGTAAGTCACTGCATGATGACTGCGGTAGGGTCAAAATTCCCTACGTTTCTGATCTGTCCTCCATCTTTTTCCAGATTTGTTTGAACTTTCTATTTGTGTGCTGGAAGTTATCCAATTTCTCATATCTGTTCAACCTGCATTCCTTTTCTACATGTCCATACTTGTTACAAGAATAACATCTCATGTGTCCAGAGAAATAAGTATAAGAATCATAATGAGTATTTCTAATCTTCCTTCTTTTGCAATCAGCTGCTTTATGTCCATACTTGTTACATGAAAAACAATATCCCTTGAAGAAACTAGAGGGCCTTTCTAGAACCTGGTTAGTTCCATTTAACATCCGCCCCCGCACTCTATTTTAGAAATATCACACCAGACATTTAAAACATTCAACGTTCTTGAATGAATTCCTTTGAGAATTCATGATTGTTGGTTGATCTTTTATTTCTTTCAACACTTCAGGTTTTTCATTGACATCCTCTAAATTTTTAGCACTTCCTTGTGAGCTAGATTCACCTTTAACAGTTTCATGGAAACCAAGACCAAGTTTGATAGCAGGAGACCTTTGATTACTTAGAATATTGTCCAAAGTGTTAGTACTATCTTGAAACCTCAAAAGTTTAACCTTTTCTTCTAATTTACCTTTGAGAATGTTTACCTCAACCTCCAAGGTTTGACATTGCTTTGTCATGCTTTCTTCTTTCCTTCTTCCATCTTCTACTTGATCCTTCAGATTTAGAATCTCTTCTTTCAACCAATTTTCGTTTTCTTCACATGTTTGTTCTAGCTCTTCATTCTTCTTCTTTGATTTTTCCAGATCTTCTTTGAGAGATATGATTTCTTCTTTAAGGCCTTCCTTTTCAAATGATTGTAGAGGTTCCTCATTTTTCTTACTTGATGCTTCTAAATCTTCCTGTAGACAAATGATTGCAGCTTCAAGTCCTTCATTCTTCTTGCTTGATTTTTCAAGATCTGCTTCTAGATCTTTAATTCGATTGGATGCATAAGTATGAAACCTTTGATACTTGTCCACCTGTCCATTTAGCATTTCTATTTGATCTTTCATTTGAGAGATCATCTCATTGTAGATAGCTTCGCTTTTATTAAATGATCTTTGTTGATCTTTAATTTTCTTGATAGCTTCCTTTAGATCCAAAACTTTACTTTTACTATCTTCACCATTGCATGCACAGGAAAGTGCATCACAAGAACAACAATCAATACCTGTTTCATCTTCTTCATTTTCTGCTGCACATGTTTTCTGAGATATCTCCTTTTTAGTAGCCTTCTTCTTTTGCTTCTTTGCCATGAGCACTTGTAGAGCTTGGTCAGAATCTTCTTCATCTTTAATCTTGACAGTCTCTTCTAGGTCCATACTATCACTTTCACTATCATACCCTTTGCATAGACAGTCAAGTAAAATACAAGAACAACGATTAATACCTGGTTCATCTTCTTCAATTTTTGCTATACATGATTTCTGAGGTATCTTCTTGTTTTGAGTAGCCTTCTTCTTTTGCTTCTTAGCCATGAGCACTTTCAGATCTTGGTCAGAATCTTCTTCATCTTCACTGGACACTTCATCATCATCTTCTTTTGCATAATAACTCTTTCTCTTTTCAAATTGTTTCCCTTTACCATGCTTTTCTTTATAAGGACATTTAGCAGCATAATGACCAACTTTTCCACACTCAAAACATTTGAAGGAAAGCTTACCTTTGAATCTTCCAGTACCTAGTTGGAGCTTTCTCACGAAATTCGCTTCTTCTTCATCGGATATATAGCTGGATTCTTTGACAACTTCCTTTTCCTTTCCTTTTGTAGATTCCTTAAAAGCAGCTTCTCTTACTTGAGAAGGGCCTCCTTGTCTCATTTCAAAAGCAGTCAGAGTACCATGTAATTGAACAATAGTAAGAGTTTGCAAATCTTGCCTTTCTTCAATAGCTGAAACTTTAGAGTCAAATTTTGAAGTCAATGATCTTAAAACCTTTTCCACCAGAGTAGTATCAGCTATGGTTTCACCCAAATTTCTCATTCGATTTACAATATCATCCAGACGAAGAAAGAAACTGGCAACACTCTCATCACTATGCATCTTCAAATTTTCATATTCAATTCTAAGAGTTTGGAGTTTTGCACTTTTTTACCTTTGTGTCTCCTTCATAGCTTAGAATGATTTTGTCCCATATGTCTTTTGCCGAATGTAGCTGCATCACTTTAGCAAATTCTGATTTAGACATGCTTCCCAATAAGACATTCACTGCTTTGGCATTGATTTCATACTTCTTTCTTTCAGCTGCATCAGTAGGAATACTTGCCGGGTATTGATAACCTTCTTCCATGATTGCCCATACATCTGCACCAAGACTTTGCAGATATGATTTTGTACGTACCTTCCAGAATATCAGATTGCTTCCATTGAATAGAGGTGGCTTTATAGACATTACTCCTTCTTGAATTCCCATTGCGACGGATCTCCTTTAAGCGATCAAGCTTCTGCACAAGGACCCGCTCTGATACCAATTGTTGGGAAAATACTGAGAGGGGGGGGTGAATCAGTATTTACTGCATATTCAAAACTTTTTACTTTTTCATTCCTTAAAACCCATACGCTACTTTCCTTCAGTAAACTAGCGTATATACGCGGATCCCCTTTATGAAACTAGCGTATACACAGAGATCTAGATCTGTCATTAAATCTTCACTTATATTACTCCATCATTCATTCATCAGATGTTCAATAAACAGTAAACATGTGCAGTAAGAACAGAATAAACCATCACACAAAGCATCACACATGAACACCAGGATTTTTAGGTGGAAACCCAAATCGGGAGAAAACCACCGCTGCAGTTGCTCAGCCTTCAATATTTTATTATAGAGAAACATCTTACAACATATGTGCTGGCGCAGACTTGACCAGCACGCAGGCACCCACCTGCACTCGTTTACCAGCCTCTCCTGGAAGGGAGCTACGACCCCCTGACTCGTTTACCAGCCTCTCCTGGAAGGGAGCTACGACCCCCCGATCTCTTTTACCAGCCTCGCCTGGAAGGGAGCTACAACCCCCTGACTGAAGGCTACAACCTTCAGCACCACCTTGGACCACGTTTCATCAATTTTCACACTGGATCCAACAACTTCAATAGAACACCACTTGCAGGCCACTTTTCATCATATTTTCATACTGGACCCTTTCCATACTTTTAAGTACAAACATACATCACCAACAGATACATATCAACACAGATCAGATAGCAGAAACACAGCAGATCAGATCAGATATTTCATACCCCTTGCTTCAGCAAACCCTAGTTTGCATACGCTTTTTCCTTTCACTGATGTCGCGTATATACGCGCTTCCGTCCACACAAACCAGCGTATACCTCAGTGTATATTTTATTGCGCATACGCGCTTTCTCTTCGCTGAAGCCGCGTATATACGCGCTTCCTCCGCGGCGAAGTAGCATATAGATCTTCAATCATTACAGAGCAGCATACTTCATCAGATCAGATATTCAGTTCAGATCTACCCTTTTGCTTCAGACAGATGTTCGCCTAGATGCTCGCTTCATCACAGATCTAAGCCTTCCATAATCAGATCTAACAAATACAAGAGAAATTCAGATCTAGATCCCCTTCTTCATCATTGGTGCATCATACAATCAGATTTATCATTCAAGTGTAACCGTTTCCATTCAGATATACTTCAGAGAGAAGTATTCATTCAAGCTCAGACATCTTGCACTCACACTCATGTTGTGCACAATGAATTTCTTCTCCTTTTATATGATTATCCTTTTTCAATACCATGAGCCCCTTTTTCAATACCATGGACCAAAACAATACCATAAGCCCAAAACTACCTGGATGGGGTCAATTAGGCGGATCATTACCCAATACAATGGGTCAATACCATGGTGGTTACCCTTGGTTTTGCACTTTTTGAGCGCTTTAGCCCATACGCGACTTGGCACGTTATTTTCCGCGTGCATACGCGACTTCCCCTAGGCCAATCCGCGTATACAAAGAGACATACTCTTTTCATCATATTTGAGCACATTCTGAATTCCTTTCTTCATTGCCTTCTGTACACACTGTAGAAACATCATATTTTCTTCATCAGGAACATATTCTCTCAAGCACAACTTCATCAAGTAAGTTGTCATCATCTTCATCAAGTGGGTTTCTTTTCAAGGACAATACTCATCATCATATTGTCAACATCATATTGTCAATAAACATCTGATTACCAAGTCCATCAACTCAAGAATAACTTCATCAGGTGGATTGCCATCAAGGACAACATGTCAATGTGATGTCTTCTATCTCCATTCCAGCAAGGTTGCCATCATGACAACACTCTGCATCATATTTCCAACAAAATGTGCCCCAGGGATAGATGAATGTTGTATTATATTGGTCCTTTGGGCGGATATTGATTTGATTGTAACCGGAAAATCCATCGATGAACGAAGAGATTTCAATCTAGCACAATCGTCAATAATCTGGTCGATAAAGGGAGTAGGATAGTTGTCTTTTAGACAAGAAAGTTTGACATGCCAATAATCGATGCACACTCTGATTTTCCCTTGTTTCTTAATGACAAGAAGAATGTTGGAAACCAAATCAGTAAGCAGAACAGGGTAAATGAAACCAACATGCAAAATTTTTTCAACTTCTGCTTTAATGGCAGCAGCCTTCTTCAGATGAACAAGACAAAGGCGTTGACATACCGGTCTGACATCAGGGTACATTTTAATGGTGTGTTCAACTATACTAGTATCTATGCCTGACATTTCCTCATAATAACAAGCAAATATATCTCGTAATTCATGAAATAGAGAGCGATAAGTTTCGAGTTCTAATGGGGAACAAGACATGCTGACATGAATGTTTTCTACAACATCGAGTTTGGTCGAAATATCGATAGAAATGGTTTCTTCAATATTTGATAAGTTTCGCTTATATTCGATTACATTAATGGGAAAATAATTTGAAAAGAAATTTTTGAACGATGGGTGATATAGTTCACTAAGATTATTTTCTTCGTAATCCTGAATATGGGAATGATGATGATGATTTCCCATGGATCTCCTTTTGGAATCATGGATTCCACAATGTTCTAATCAATCAAGAAGTGAATGAAAAAGGATCAGATGGAGTACCAAAATCTAATGAACAATCGACCCAAATGATTGGCAACGATGATTTCAGATTCGTCACCCAAGCCATGTAGATTGATTGTTATGCCAGCTCAATTGGGCTGGGCGGTAGAAATTCATCCAACGTAACAACTTCAGAATCATCTGTAATATTCTTTAAGACAGATGGAGTGGAAGATATCATGTAGCAGCTCTCTATTCTTGCAATTTCTACCGACGTTGCAGGTGACAGTAATGCAAAGGTTCCCATTAGGGAAGAATCCCTTAAGAGCCCCACACTAATGTTTTGAAGTGTTAGTTGGGGTGCGTGAACTAACAAAATGATTCCAGATACCTGGGAACTGGAGGAAAAGAAGGAGAGTTGATTGATGACTATGATAACACCTTTATAAGGAAAGGAAATCATTCTAAAATATGTAGAAATGATTGCAGTCATTGAGTAAACCCATGGCCTTCTGAGTAAAATGTTGTAGTCAAGGGGTCTGTCTGTTATCACTTCGATTGAACCTCAGGTTGAAGAAGGCAATTCTGAGGTAACCAAAAACCATGCTTAGCCAAGTAGCTATCCCTACTAGGCAAGGAGAGGGATCTCTCTGTAAGGATTATAGGAAATATGACTGGATAATGAAAGTATTAGGCTAGGTATAGTAGCTCAAGGTTTTGATTGTTTTGATTCGGTTGTGCTAGATCAGAAGGAGAAAAATATTTAGGTCAAGGAAATCAAAATTTGTAGGGTGTTATATGAGGAAAGGTAGGCATAGTGATTTAGCAATTTAGTATTTCAATGGGGGGATGATCAAGACAGGTGAGGAGTTAGAAAGATCATGGTGAAATCATGGGTTATTTCAAAACTAAAGAAATTATAGACTGTGAATGTCTACCCAAAACAGAGCATATGAGAATGGATTCTGCTTATATAACTTCCATAAATTCACTTAGAAGTTATGAAATGATGAAGAAACTTAACAATACATTTCAAGAAATGAAAATAAAAGGAGAAACTGAACTAAGCACCATACCGCAGGGATCCCATAAAAATAGCTGCAAATTTGATTAATATTCCTGCTCAGAACTGATACAAAGTATGTCTCTTCAAAGGCCAAGCATCCAACTGAGTCCAACCCTTACTAATGAGAAAGAAGAATAAGATATAGACCTCAAAACAACTCATCCTAGCCTCAGGGGGTTGAATCCATGAGATGAGGATCAGTTTCCACCAAATGCTGAACCAAAATATAAAGACTAGGAAAACCCAACAACTTGCCTCCAAAAGAGAGGAAACTGATTCATTTGACCTCTAGAGGACTCAAGCTAATGAATCTACCTATAGTAAACTAGTCACCATCATAATTAAATTCATATTTATCAATTACATCAGTTAAAACCCCATATAGTGAGGTAAAACTCAAAATTTACGTGAAAAATAGAGAAAACTCCAAAACAGGAAATTTTTTTCCTATGCACAGCGCCAAGGAGGAAAAAATAGCCCTTATTGTAGGTCCCTTTGGAAGGACTTCCTGATGTCAAAATTGAGCTCATGATAGCTCACTGGAGAGCCTATCCTGTATAATTTCTAGATATTCTTTTTGTTTTCAATTTGGAGCTGATTTTACCCTCCAAAACTGCAATCTCCCAAGAATTCCTCTATGTGCAGGGCCATGCTGAAAAAATGGTAGAAACATGAATTTTGGGGTATTTTTGGCCCTTTTTCCTGACCATTTTTGCTCTAAATGCATGAAAAAGTACAAGGGGTATGTCCTCATCATCATTAACTCACCGAATTCTTTGATTTTTCCATTGGATTCCCCAAAGGACTGTGCAACACCAAGGCTCTACGCATAGAGCTATTTTTTCTGTGTTTTTTAAAATTTGCCCAAAAACTCAAAAATTTCCAAAATTTTTCAAAATTTCTCAAAATTTGTGGGATAGGCCCACAATCACAGGTCAATTTTAGCTAAGGAGACATCAACAAGTATCTTGAGTTTGTCAGCTTCTTTCTTACCCTTCTGTATCTTCTTCAGTTTATCCTTCATCTGTTTGACTTTGATATTGCAAATTTTGTTCTAGGTCTGATAGTGATGGGCCATGTGCCTGAGCATCTGATTGTCTCCATTGGCCTTCATTAGAAACTTCTCCAAGTGAATTTTCACTCTCTCAAGCCACACTTCTCTATTATCTTCAATATCCTTTGCCAACTATTGGTCAAAACTCAGACTTTGGGATTCTTGCTTTTCTTTCTCTAGTGCTATTTTGAGGCATCTTATCTTTGGCCTTTTCTTGATGTTTTCAGCCTCCCTTGTGTGGCCTTATATGTTGCAAAATTTCATCTTCCTCAAACTCATCATCACTGTGTTCTTCCTCCCTGTAATATTTGTCCTCCCTCTCCATGCTTGTTCTTGGCACTTTGGAAACCCTAGGGGAGAGGAAAGAAAAGGGAGAGTGAGTGAGGGAGTGAAGGGAATGGGAGCAGGGAAGGAAATGATGAAATGAGGGCTTTAGGGGATAAGGAAAGGGCCACGAAAATTAAGGGAGACGAGGAAAATTTTTATGAAACCTTTTGAGGTGATGGGAGATGAAATTATTAAGGGAGATGAAAATGAAAATTCAATTACAGGTCAAAGGTAGGGGGAAACCTAGGAAAAATAGTGAGATTCCTAGAAATTAGGGCTTTTATGGAAAAGGGTGTAGGGACTTAGGGATGAGGATGTAGGGGTAGGTTTAGTGTCTTTAGAGGTATAGGGTGATGTAGTAGGGTTTAGGGACAATCAATTGGGACAAGGAGGGTTTTGGGAATTTTGTGAGGGGAATGGGGATTTTGGGAGAGGCAAAGGAAAACTAGGGTTTCCTTGCAATTTTAGCCAACATGGAACACAAACACAAGCATAAAAATGAATATGGAGGGAGCTATAAGGGTTAACTTAATTTTATTTGAGGTGGAGAGGAAACCTTGAGGTGTCTGGAGAGGTTTGGGAGAGTTTTGGCCCTGTGGATAGCACCACACCTAGGTGCACAATGCCCTTTCTCTATGCACAACGCTGTGTAAATTTTCACTGGAAAAAATTCTCTATGCATAGCGGCAGAGCTCTATGCGTAGCACCAAAATCCTACGTGCAACGCCATCTTTAATCCACGTTTGAAGGCCTTCCCAGAGTCCAAATTTGGCGCATGATGGCTCGTTGGAAACATATTTCTCTTGGCTACACAATGGACCTATTAAAAACTTAAAATGATCAATTATAGCCCCTCAAAAATAAATTCTCCTAAGACTGGTAAAAAAGTGCAGACTGGGGGTGAAAAATGAAGTGTTCTCTTGCAAGAAACTTTTGGAGGCCTTCCTCAACTCCAAATGGAGATCATGATAGCTCATTGGAAAGCTATTCAAAACTAGTTGTGATTTGACTTATCAATAAAGTCATTTGGACACTCTAGCTAAGAGAAAATTTGTTTTTCCCAGGGTCACTCTAGGAGTGAAGAAACTCTCCTATGGCACCTGTATTTTTGACATTTATCTCAAACCATGACACATGAGTAGAAAATTAAGGAATTTTTTCTTCTTGGACCTATGATGGAAAAAATTTTCTCTCACTTTTGTCAAATTCATCTATGTTTGGTCAGAAACATAATTTGAAGTAAAACTGGCCTTATGAGTGGCCAATGGCTTGAGTCTTGAAATGATTTCTTGGAAAACGATGGAGACATGACGTTTATGTGTTTGGAATGAACTCATACTTACTGATATGACCTACCTTATGCCTCCTCTGCTCATATGTCTCTGATTCCATAGCAAACCATAGCTCAGTGGGAGAGGAAATTAAGGTTTAGTGCTTGTGGAAAATGATGACTTAGGCACCCTTGGAAAAATACAACTCCCTTTGACATTTGATCAATTGATGAAGTAGAAACTTTTTGTATTTGACACTTGATGTGTTGGCATGTGGAAATCTGAGTTGGAAGATTTGGGAGATTTAGTACTTATTACATTTGAACTGACATAAAATTACATGAATAAAAATAAAATTACATCTTGGAATGAAACTCATACTGGAAATAAAATTACAACTTTGGAAACCATCTTGGAGATCATCTTTACATGGTAAAAAGACATTATTTGGATCACTCTCACACCTTTTGCTGACCTTATGAGATGGAATGGTGCATTTTTTGACTTTTAACAATGAAACCTAATGACCTAATGGGACCTTGAATGACCTGACTCCATGGTTGAATTTGACTGACATAAGACATAATGAAATAAGCTTTTCAAAAGTGTTTTTTTTATGTTTAGCAAGACATGAAGGTGGGCCAGAAAATGATCATTTGTGAGGGAGAGTGAGACTTTATGACTAGGGCTACCATCAATGATTCAAATTTTTACATGACGTAATGGAATGATAAAAAAATTTCTAAGTGGGACACCTAAAATGAATATGAAAAGAGTGATTTTGATCATTGATGACAGAATGCATATTCTGACATAGACACCATCAACGACGTCAACTTCAATAGTTATTGTTTTTCCTCCTAGTTCAACATGGAGGTTATTTATGATACTGAAAGGCTTATATGTACAATTGTCAAAAGCTTTCAACATCGTAGGCGATTGAGATAGGCGCAACGAGCCAAGTGACTTCCAAAAGTTTAGAGACATAATGCAAGAAGATGCTCCATCAATAATAGAACAATGAATGAGGTGATTAAGAACATTTACTTGGATGGAGAATGCCAATTCTGCTGGCAATTGTGGCACATAGCCCATATGTTAAAAGACTACGATATTGGAATATGTCGGATCAATTCCACCAATTGCCGACAACAAAGATTGTTTCTGGGAGGGATAATTTTGAAGTACCTCAAGTGTCGAAATAGATGAATGGGATTGAACCAAATTTTCAACTATATTATAATTTTAAGCAACTCGGGCTCTAGGATTGAATGTCGATTTATGGACGACTCCCTTCGGTGGCTTTATTGTTAACTCGGGAATAGTAGTTCGCAGAATAGATTTCGTGGATGGATTCGTGGTCAAGGTATTAGGTTGATCAGTAGCCTGACTACTGTAATATTTATTATGCATTAACACCAAAAAATCAGTTTTTGTCTTTGTGACAGATAGCATAAGCACTTGGGAACTAGAATCTGGATCTGTAACAACCATATTCATGTCTGGTTTCATAAATGGATTTGTCAACATAGCAGATTCATTAGAGGTCTTAATACAATTTGAGACTTTGGTGAGGTGACAACAGTCTCGAACAAAGTGCTCCTCATTACATATGATGCAATGGTAACAAGGTTTCCGATTGTTTCAAGTTTTTTGATTAGATGATCATTCCTGCGAGGTTGAATTTTGATTTCTCCTCAATTTCCCCTTTTTCTTACTTCCGAGTTGCTTTTCACTTTTTCCTTTATCAGATGACATGGCATGAATTTCAGAAGAAGGTGCAAGATCATATGCAGTAGAGTGATGTGTGCGTGCAGTATCGATCATACTGTCGTCGGCATGAGATTCCTTAGATGGAGGAGGAATAGTAAAATTAGATCGCGGTGCTTTGGGAATTTTCTCATAGAGTGTGCCAGAATGAGTATAAATAAAATATAAGTATTGGGAACTAGAAATGACTTGATATTTAGTGAAGACACTACCCTCAACCACATCCTCGATGATAGATGGCATTATGGACTTAATGAACCACTCAGCAAGGAGCTGATCAAGAACAAATATTTTGACCATTCTACGACAACGACGCACTCATGAATATGATTAGAAATGTGAGTAGCATTAGTCTCTTTGAAATTGGTCAAAATTTTTCTTCTAGTTTCATATCATATGGGTAACTAGAAGTGGGTCAGAAAGGTAGTAGCCAAGGCGGTGAAATTATCAAATGAAGCTCGTAGTAACTCAATGTACCACTTCGCAACCGGACTAGTGAGCGAACGCTGGAAAAGACGCAGCCGAATGGAGTCATCATTTAAGGAGTTAGATGAACACCACATATGATAGTTCATAACATCCATTGACGAGTCTTCTCCAGGGTTTCCATTGAGCTTAGGAATATTTGAGGGTAATTTATGTGGTATCACCGACCACCAAGGAGCATAGTTGATTGGATCATTGGTAAGCTGGTTTAAATAAGGTAATTATAAAGTTGCAACAAAGGGAAACTATGATTTAAGTTAGGTTGAGCATAGCCAGGGTATTATGAAATTTCTTGGGAAACATGCCTTTGAGAACCAGAATAAGTAATTTGTTGTTGGTAACCCAGATAGGGTTTTTTTTGATAAGCAAACACTTGAGGATTTTTTTGAACAAAACCTGGGTAAGCTACTTATTGTTGGAATGATTGTTCTAGCATTTGTGCTTGTGGCTGCCAAGGTGTCTATCCACCAAGATTATAGCCCAAACTAGAATATCTTGGACCTGGTTGTGAATAGGTAAAACCCGGTTGTGCCTGTGACATCCCATAATAGGGTAATACAACTTGTGAATAAATAATTCTAGATGCAGATGGTTGTTGTAAACCAACCGAAGGAGTTGGAGTCTAAGGGCCCAATACTTTAGGGTATTGGATGGAAGGACCTGCTTGATACGGTTGAGGTACAACACTTTGAGCCTGTAACAGGGGTAAAGATTTATTAACAAGTGGAGTAGTTGAGGGTGAAACAGGTTGAATCGGTTGATATGAATGCACAACTGTTTGTGGTTGAACATGCAAGATAGGCTTCCACTGACAAAAAATATTTCCAATATTAGGGTGACCATATAACGACAGAGTACTGTCAAACTGGGTGACCATAGGTTGCCCCCAGCATGGGGAGTATAATAATATGGAATATATTGTTCTCAAAATGTTGGGAGTCCAGTTGAGATTGTATTGGATGGAATATAGCTAGATGGAACAACTTGATATTGCACTAAATATGTATATAAAGGATCAAGCCATTCAGTACTAATTAGAGATGTACCAAATAGGATACTAGATGATGACATGGGTGAAGTCCATGGGTTTGAGGGTGCACCAGAAAAGGTTCCAGATAAATATTGGTAACCAGGTGGGACGGAAGGGCCACCATATAGATGTGACTCTGGTGATGTGGTGAACATCGATGGGGTAGCAACAGTAGATGTTGTCGCAACTGTAATAGATGGTACAACTGAAGATGTTGACTCAACCATGTTCATACGACCCAGTGTATATCTTATAGGATCTACGAGAACTTGAATTGACATAGGATCAAATAAATCTGTGTGAAGTGATTGAGGAAAAGACTCGTAAATATAAATCTCCTCCCCAAAATGAGTTGGAGCTAAAGGTATTTCGTCTTGTGGTATTTCTTCAATCGAAATAAAACCAGGTGGAAGGATTTCATCATCAGGTTTCAGATATATTTTAGGAGGTTGAATGTGCGATATGGCAGACTCAATGGCTACAATCGACTATGGAGCGAATGATACAAGAAAAACTTCTGGTTGTTCAACTTCAGGATCTATATGTTCTAGTAAAAGAATGAGAGGATCTGGATCAACTTCCAGTTGAACAATGTTGGGTTCGGGAGGTATGGTCTCACTGATTGGATGGATCATGACCACAGGTAGTTGTGAGGACTCCATCTCGACAACAGTAGATGAACTAGGATTTGTAGAAACAAATCGAGTTGACTCTAGTATATGTGAGGATGATGTATCACTAGAGGTACTGATAGTACTAGTTTCGGTAGAACGATGTCGCCTTTACTAACCAGAAATGGCTTCTGGTAGTAAAGGTGGTTTAAGTGATATTATACGCGAACAATGGGGAAAGGGATCTTCTTCTTCCATGATGACTGATTGATTTTATGACAAAAAAAATAAACAAAATAAAAGGGTAATTATAGGAAAAAAGGTTTACCAAGTAATTGTGAGCTGCAGAATACCTCCTGGCGAACCAAGAAGTACAGGCAAGCAATCTCCTTGAATGTTGTGTTTGGTGTATCACAAGTTACAAGGTGGCCGACTCGGTTACCTATGGATGGATAGCAACCTAAATTTGTCCTCCAAAATATATCTGAAGATACGTGGAGGCCCAAGTTCGTATTAGCAATGTCTAATGAAAAACCACATAGTGAGAGCACCCTCTTATACTTGTCGTACTAGAACACCGCTTGTTAGTATGAATCTTAATCGCGAGTGTATGAAAAAATCTCACTTTAGCTGTGCATAATAAACAACCCTAACATCAAAGATGGCTGCCAATTTCTTTAGAAATGCAGTTAGTTGACCAAGCTAAATGCTACAAAATCTAGATCTATGCAGTAAAAGACATTAAGCAGTAAGTAAAAGCAAGAGTTGATCCATGCATCCAATAGAGAAGACAAGAATATTTTTAAAGAATTTTTGTATTTTTTGACACCTGGGAAGGGAAAAAAGAAATATTTTACCAATCCCCCTCAATGGGATGGGTTCTTGTAAGTCCTCAGCTCTTTAGATCTAAGATCTCTCTCTCTTGATGGTGTAGAAAACCCAGACAAAAAATGGAACTCAAAGGGAGCTTGCAAGAAAAATGGTAGCAAAATATGACAATGATGGAGGAAAAGTATAGATCCAGAGTGATATTTAGGCAACAAAAGGTAGTGAGTGAATGGAAAAACTCTTCTATTTATAACAAAATATTGAGTTAGTCTAGATATTGGTGCATAGTTAAAATATTATTAACCAAATCTAGATCCAAATTTTATGGAATATTTTGTTATATTTGTTGGAGGGAAAAAAAAATTGAATTTGGTCAAATCCCTTTATTTGTAAATAATAAATAAATAAATGATTTATTTGTTATTTTAAGGATGTGGTTGAGTAATAATTAAATAAATAGTGAATTTTTCAATTATTTATAAATGATTTAATCAAATTTAACAAGGAATATGATTTAAATAAGGTTTAAATAATTATTCCTAGAAAATAATAAGATAAATAATGATTTATCTAATTAATTTTACTGTTTTGGGTTAAATATGAACAAGAATATTAATTAAACTATTGTTTAACTAATTATTCCTTGAGGAAAATCAAACAAATGTGGATTTATTCAATATTTCATCATGGGGTTTCATGTTTAGACCATAAAAAACTTAATAAATATGGATTAATAAGTTATTTTTCATAGTGAAAGCAATTTTACTTAGGGTAAAATTGGTCTTACATGGTGTACTTTGGTCCATCTAATAGTAACAGGTTATATGACAAAAAAATGGTGTAACATATTGTCCCCCAGCATGCAAGCGTTAGGAGCTAATCGTATGACCTAAGTACGTTCTAAGAACTCAATCACTAGACACCGAAGGGGAAGTCAGAGAGAGAGAAATATAAGGTAGATCAAAGTGCTAGAGGACAAGACCCTGAGAAGGCGAGACTTACAGGTGCGACAAGTCTCTTTTATGAGTGAACACTTGTGCTATAGGTGGCAGGGGAGGCATACCTATGCCCGCCGAGACAAAGTACAAAGAATAATGCGTACAATAAACAAGGGATTGAACTATATAGTACATGTTAGCATAAACATGAGCCAGATTAAAAAATGATAATGGATCCCACCTACATACGGCGCCTGGGATAATAACCAGGACTTATACAATAACATCCGAGTACAAGAGATATAAGTACAACCAAAAAGGCCCTGTAAATAGGAAAGGGCTCTGAAAATTTGAATGATACATGCAAAATAAAAGGTTCTGCAAGCAGCTTAGGCCGACACCATCAAATCTATGGAGTTGCATCAAAGGCTGTAATGAAGAGGTCATCGGAGCATGTGGGGGGATACCTGAAGGGCCACCCCCTCATCAGGTTTGAAACATCTCACACACACCCTAGAATCACTAGTACATTCTGCTGCATCACTAAGCCATCAAGTATACGGATCTTGATCATGCCATAAGAAGTTGGAGCTAAGAAACAATCAAGCAAAAGTGAAATAAGGAGTCCCTTTGCCTGATTGGAGGCACCAGATAAGAGTGGAAGCTGGAACCAAGGTACATTGCCCTCTAGACCTGTCTTTTGGAATGTATGATCTAATGTCAACAGAAGGAGGTCTTCCATAGGTGATTCAATAAGGGATCCTCAACTAAGGCACGAGAGAAAATAGTAGAGCGGCTGACAGACTGACACCAAGGATGATGATGAAATGGGGGGTACTGAGTAGTGGATAGATGACTTCCCTTGTTAGAGCATAAAGGCCATGGATGACCTGGCAGCAACTGGCACAATATCAAAGGGGACAGGGGACAGTGGGGCTGAAGGCCATAATGTGCGACACGAGAGAGGAACCAAGCAATGAAGGATGGAGAACTATGCTGGGATACAAAGGGACTCAGGATAGATTCGATAGATGCGATGATGACTCAACTCATATGCTCTAAACAAGGGTGACTCGATGATGTTTCCACATAGAAAAGGTTTAGTGGAGACCATGAAAACATTAGTACAATATGGTTACTCACGATGAAAATTGACACGAGCATGGAAAAGTATGGAGGCAAAGTGGTGCCCCATGTAAAAGTGTTGCAAGTGAAGAAATTTGATTTGGAGGAGTGGTGAAATGACCCTTCTTGGACAAAATGTGTCCTGGTGAAGTATCAAATAAAAAAAAACTAATAGATACCCATTTGAGAGCTCGGTGAGAGCTTTCCAACGATACAGATAGTTTGTCAAACTGAGCTACGGTTTGGCCGCAATAGGCGAAAGAAAAATATGGGGTTTCTCTTTTAATAAGGTGTTTTCCCTCCAAATTCACTCATTTTCAAGTGTAGCTATGGTGAATGTAGAGAGGAGGGAAGGCCCTAAATCTCACGGCGATCGTAGTGGACAAACCGACCATTGGAATCGAGATCTGTTAGTTGCAGGTAAGAGGCCTAACCCTACTCTTTCATTTAAATGGATTGAAAGTTTAGTTTAGGTACCCAGAGCTCAGGAACAAACCACTACTCATATTCACAGCTGGGTTGCACTTTTTGGGGCAATATCTGTGACCTGGGTAGCAGGTTTTGGGAAAAAAAGTGAGACCTGTCCCAGGATTTTTCTTGAAAAGTGCGACCTGACAGAGAGGGGTTTTGTTGTGCTGTTTTTTGGCTGAGAGTTGGGTTTTTATGTTTGCATGTAGTATTTCCTTTCTGCACACTAACACATATGATGGTTTTGTGAAAATATGGAATAATTGTGGATCAAATGGAGAGAGAGAGACCTGGGCACATTACAATTGGAGATCTGAGAGGAACATGGTGTCCATAGTGCATTGGCCAAGTTTGGGGTCCTGAAGTTTGTGGAGAACCCTTTGATGAGAGCTGAGTAGCCCTTGTTGGCTCGGATTATCAGTTATTGGGATCTGGACCATGAGGTGTTTATAGTGCAGGGGCACCAGATCGAGTTGACGGTCTAGGATATCTATTTTTTGACTAGTATCCACCACTTGGGATGGTGGGGAATACTCAGCCAGTGTTACCGCGAGGGAGGAACATTATGGAGTTTGTAGAGCACCATTGTCAACTAGGTCTGCATGTCAAGGGGACATGGATACCCATCGGGGATCTAGAGAGGTTAGAGACCCATGTTGTGGCTGCAACGGTGCTATAGATCCTGGGAAACCAAGCACTCCACCACATCCCTGGAGGGCAAATGATGCTTGTTGAGAGTGTGTTGAGTGGGACCTACTATGGGTGGGCCCAGATGATGCTGTCATCGTTGAAATGATAGTTGTTTCTATGTAAGCGGTAAGTGAACCATGACTATGCATATGGCACAGTGTTGTGCTTGCTCTTCTTTGAGAAGATCCCAACACTTTGACCTCGTATACAGATCCAGGATGGGGGCCCGAGGGAGCCCAGGATGCGCCGGTGGGGGCGGCTACTGTGCAGAGGAGGAGGTGGGGCAGTTGGACGGGTGTTTGGACCTGATTTCTTTGCTCATTGGGATCAAATGCCATTGTACATAGACGACTATCCCTATAGTGGGATGAGTTATCATGGGGAGCTAGACTTGCCACTGCCACCTGGTCGCGTATGGGGGACTGATGGTAAGTGACAAGTTGCTAATATTTTATGTGCATTTTAAAGTTTTAGAATGTTGTATATGGTACTGATTCTTTCACTTTTGGTATGCATATACAACACTGGTAAAATTGGCCGGGTATATGGGACGACCTGTAGTATCAAGAGCTACAGGGCCTAGTGGATCGAGAGCGCCGCAAAATGAGGATGCACCAGCCCTCCTGGAGGACATCCATCGTAGATGTGAGAGGCTTCTGACCAGTGTTTCAGAGCGCGGCTGGCAAGACTTGGATGACTAGTACATAGAGTCATGTATTGGTTTACCCTCGGAGTGGCGAGGGGTCATGCGGTGCATGGCGATGGCCGAACAAGGGATGCACAATCTACGAGCTGCAGGAGCAGAGCCACTGGCTCGAGATCCTCTAGATAGTGATTAGGTGTAGTGGCAGGTGGTGCCCCCAGTTTTGTGTTTTTGTAACATGCTATGGGCATGTCATATGTATCAGAGTTGATGAAATCTAAAACATTTTATATGACACATATAATGGATATGCATCCTTTTGATGGTTTAATGTTATTGTCTTGTGCTAAATGCATGTGCTAAGTGCCAATATAGAATATTTTTTGTAATGCTATCTACATAGTGATTTTTTTCTCTAGGTACATGACTGAATGTAATTATTTCAAATTCACGCATCAAAAGATTCACTCGTAAATATCTTCTAAAAAGGATAGGATTATGCACACGATAGACACCATTCAATTGCATGACAATAAGCAGGGAATCTAAGCGAACATGAAGGTGAAGGATACGATGGGAAAGGGAATAAGCTAATAAACCTCACATTGCATCATATTCAGCCTGGTTATTGATGGTAGTACCAATCCATACACCTTTTGAGAGAACAAGTGAATGTAAGGGGGTAAAAATGGCCTAACCTACCGACGCTAGATTCCGGGAGTAGCGACTTGCACCATCGGCATAACTGATATAAGGTGTGGACATGGGGGGGGGGGGGTCCATCTGAAAGGTGTCACAAGACAAAAAATGAGAGGATGATGAACAATGCTGGCAACCTGAGCGCAAAGTATAAATACAACAAACACTACTAGTGGGAGTGCTCTGGGTAGGATGTCTACGACCCGCACATCGATGAGTAGGTGGTGTGTGGGAGCTACCTTGGGGGTAGTATGTGCTCAGGCTGTGAAAGTCACCATAGACACGGATGGTGACATTCCACTTATGGGCGGGAAAGATGAAGTCAGGGGTGGAAAAGGCTTCCATGATGTCATCATCACCGTAGAAGATGGGGTGACTGGAGGAAGGGAGACCACATGACATGGCGAAGCTACCTGAGTCATCATCATGAGAATAAAGGTTCACATGCACATCGTCACGGGGAGTTAGAGAAGAAAAAGTAGATAAGGGATCCACTAATGTTGAGCCTAGGGTGATCGCTGAAGGGAGGTCGAGCGAAGCAGAAGGGGAAGTCTCAGAGGGAGCTTCCACCATGGAGGGGGAATGTCAATGGGAGTGGGTAAATTCTCAAGCTGGCCCAAAGCATACTGCGCAAGGATGGGAGAGGAAAAGTGGTTATGTTCAATCTCGTACTCCTGAACTACCTCCAAAGAGGCGCGATAATGCGTGAGGTAGGGAAAACGGTGGGTATAATGGCCATGGAGATCACAAAAAGCACAAGGTTGGTTGGTGTGAACAGTCTTAGGGTTCTTGGCTGCAATCAAGGAAGAAACAAAGGCTTCAGGGACCGTAGACTCAGGGAACGAAACATTAACCATGGGCTTGACATGAGGAAATTCGGGA
The DNA here is from genome assembly GCA_034641835.2 of Pinus albicaulis. Taxonomy (NCBI): domain Eukaryota; kingdom Viridiplantae; phylum Streptophyta; class Pinopsida; order Pinales; family Pinaceae; genus Pinus; species Pinus albicaulis. The sequence continues at coordinate 331,097,340 of CM076572.1, read as the reverse complement.
CAATGATGGGTGGCATGACCGACAACATCACACAAAGCACATGGGGGGATACGCTTTGGAGGCTGAGAAGGAGTAGTGTCAGTCAGGGCAGCCTTGTATTTAGGTGCCTTCTTGTGAGCTTTGCCCCCTTTACCTGAAGATGTCGCAACAGGAGGAGTTTCTTGTTAAGGTGGTTGAGGCACGGTAGCAGAGGGAGGGGTCATGGGGAATTGTTGGACTGGGTCAAAGCAAGATAAGGTTTGGGTTGACTAGGCAGGGTAGCAGCTGGGGGATCAATGTACCAGATAGGGATCCCCATGGTTAGGTTAGGAAGGGATAAGGTAGTGATAATAGGTACTAAGAACACTCCAGGAGGGGGAGCTAGGAATGGTATCTGACCAGAGGTGAAATGGCCAGGCAGGACAACTCCAAGGTGGTCAAGGCCAGGAGGAACTGTGCGAGAGGCTCATGGATACTTTTTATACGTTATTTTTTCACCATGACATTTGAATGTCTATATAGGTTCATCATTAGCTATATTATGCTCCCTTAGAGGTAAAAAACCCTAATGTTCCTAAACCAAGTCTTGGAATTGGAGAAAATCTCATTGAAAGCCTAAAAAGTCTAACTACGCACTTTTCCTAGCCCTTGCCTGTGGATTTGCAGATATTTGCTCTATAGCCTGCGACACATCTCACACATTTGCTTATAAAACCTGCGGACCCCTGTAAACAGTCAAATAAAATAAAATGTAAGTTCTAGAAGCCCAGATGGACAAATATTCTCCCAACTGGAAGCTTCTAGAAGCGCGTTCAGTTCGAGCTTTATCCTATAATCATGAGCTCTATCCCTTCACTCATGGAGCTTATCCCTTGGTCTATGGAGCTCAAATCCCTTCATGAGAGGAATCCATCCCCCTCTTCATGGAACTAAAACTACCTCCATTTCCCTATAAATTGAGCTCATGTTTCAGTCCCAAGGGTGGAGACACATATGTGGTAATTGCTGAAGAAATTATTAAGAGAGCATACTCTTTATACTAGCCATTTTTTATATGAGAATGATCACACACTCATGTCCATAACTTTATGCTAGTTCAGAGAGAAGAAGGCTCGTCAATCTGAGAGAGGACGATTTTTTAGGACCCCGAAAGAACCTATATAACATCAAGGTGAAAGGTTGTAAGGCTACTACTTATTTACAAGTTAATACAAATGGATTCTATTTTCTCATTCAATTGTTCATTTATCTATTTGAGTATTTCAATTCTTGGATTCCTTGATCACTGAGATAGGCTAATGTTTTCTCAATTATTATATCTTGTAGGTGATTTTAATCTTTTTATCTATCTTTGATCACAGGTTTCATATGCTAAAGTGACCTCTTTTGGAACGACTGGATAGAAGATTTCAGCAAGCGTTGGAATTTAGGTAGGGGCCTATCCTTGTACTTTGTTATTAATAATTCTAAATCACAAATGATCTAGAGAAAATGGTTTGCATTTGGTTGTTTGTTTCTAGATATCCTTAAGATATTAGGGAGATCGTTCTTGTCCACAAGAAGGATTTATCCACATAACAAAATGGCGACTCCGCTGGGGAATATAACTTAGTTTCTCTTTGTACTTTTCAGTTTGATTTTTCGATTTTGATTAGTCTAAAACTGGGTTGGGTAGATAACTTACCAGAATCCCTGAAAAGTAAATCTGAATTTTTATTTTTTCTGTGTTTTTCGTGGCCTCTGCAGTTTTTGTTTAAAGACAGTGCGGTAGCCTCTGTAGTTTTTCGTTCAGAATAGTGTGGTACCACACTTTTCTCTATTGAAACCCGCAGACTTGTGGAAAATTTTTGAAAAATTAAAAATTCTCTTTTCAGGAGCAAGATTACCAGATTCTCTGTGTTTTCCCCAACTTGTCTTGACTGTCAAAGTCTTATGTGTGAATTTCTTTCATCAATTTTTGTTTCTAAGTGGTTTTTCATCTGATTTGCATTTTACAAGTAAGTGTTTTCCCTACTTTCTTGTTGCTTTCTATTAGAAACCATCATATACCTTAGCTTACTGGTATGTTTTTGTTTTCTTGTTGAGCCATTGAACTTGTTGCAACCCTTGGTTTTATGAAAATTGAGTTTCATTTTTTTACAAATTAGAAGAGTCTTAAGCTTAATAAGGCCTGAATTTCACTTTAAACCATTGTTGAATGTTTTTATTTTTTCTAAGATAAGCATAATTTTTTCTTGGTTCGATCACAAACTAAGCAAAACATTCTCAAAAATTTTTAGATAGAGTTCAAACATTAGTGTTTTCTATTGGTTTTGAATTTTATGTTTTTAGGAGTTTTCAATAAGGTTTTCTTTTTGGAAAGAGTTTGTTTAATGATTTGTAGTTTCTGATCTGATTGATGAATGATTTTATTTTGAATGAGTAATTGATCATCATATGAAATTGAGTTCTCAAATAAATCATCTTCTTTTCAAAGATTTTTGTTTATAAGCAAAAGAATTGGTGCATTGAAAGTTATCTAAATCTCTCAAATCTTTTCTTTAAATAGATTTCCTTGAAAAGAAAAGAGTTGCACTCTCATATAGATGCATTTAACGTATTTTTGAGTTGGGTCATTTAATCATTGAAGTTTCACTTCCATACCTTCTTTCCTAAGAAACAACCAAACTAAAAACAACGCTTTAATTAAAATCAATCTATATATTTTACATTTTCTAGGGCTCTTTTCCACCAACATAGCTTAGGCTAGTGTCTTGGAATAGGTTGTAATTGAAATTCCAAGACAGTTAAAACAAACAAGTAGCAATCTTGCGGTATGAAAAATCCAATTGTAGCATGTTTGTTATGGGAATATTTTCTTAAAGGAGTCAAGCATGAGATCATGTCTGAACCAGTGAGGTAATCATACCTATCTCATTGGAAAAGATAGCAGATGTGAACGTATTAGAAACAATAAACCTCGGATAGACCATTATCGAGGAGCTTGGTATCACTTTTTGGTAAACCTTGGATTATATCAAGGAGCCTTCAAGGGGATTGAGCTAGTTACTCTGCCCTTGTGTTTATATCGGATCGTAGACTGTTCCCCCAGGTATATTTGTTCCCGTTGGTGACCTTGGTGGCTATAAAATTTAGGATTATTTCCAAAGATGACGGTGGAGGGAAGGTCCCACTGTACCTGGAGTAGACGTCGACTAGACTCACTTGGACTTTCCGGAGGATTCTCTTCACCTCGAGATGGTTTAAGTGGAGAAAATTTCACTGGATTGTTTCATTAAGCAGGTTGTTAGGGTAACTGTTCCAACCGCCATTTCTACATTAAAATTCGACGATGTTGGATTTCATCACCAACTAGTGTTTTTAGTGTGGGAATCTAATTTGTGTGTGTGGATTTCTCCCTTAGATTTTGTAGGTGTGTGATTCATTTGATTGTTTCCTTAGAGACTTTAGGACATTTTTTTGAAATTTTTTTTGATTTCGTGTGTTAAAACTTCAATCGTGGTTGAATTACCTACATAATCATGTAGAATGCAGGGGAAACCGCCTGAGTACACACCAAACCAGTTAGAAAAACTTAAATCTGAGAAAGGACAAACATCAGGGACTGAATCAAATGAACACGAATAAACAACAATACTTATTCATCCCGAATATGAAGTAGATCAACCTCAAACAATAGAGAGTACTCCAAGAAGAGTTTCAATTTCTGAACTAGCTAAACTTGTTTCTACAACTAGTGAATTATCAGCTACTGATCCTGAAATTTCAGAACTAGAAACTGAACCTGCTATATCTGGGACTGCTTCAAAATTCATTACTCCAACCCCTCATCGTCCTGATTCACCCAGAGTGAAGTATCATATCACTGAATATCTTCCTCCTGGTCTCATTAGTATTAAAGAAGTTACTGACACTGAAGAAGAAGTTGTTCTTCCTTCAAATCAAGACTCTTTAGATCTTATTCCAAGTGAATCGATTTATTATAGCCCTTTCAAACAAGATTCTTGGTATTCTCAGTTGATATACTTTCTACACAATACTGGTCTAAACTATTCACCACCTCGAATTCCTTTTTACGCCATACCAAGAGGTTATAGACCTCCATTAAACATGTCTGGTGAGTTATCCATGTTATCTGCATCACCAGAATCATATTTGTATGGTGGCATGTCTGTTCTAGTAGGATACCAATCACTTTCTGTTACTTTCTCAGGAGCATTTCCTTCTCCCGACAATCATATACCATCATCTGGTCCAAATGAATCACATACCAAAAATTTGAGTGCAAAGCACATTTACATGATGTCTGGAAACATTCCTAACCCTGACCCTCAAGGTAGTAATTTACTTCTTGGGGGGCAACATCAAAGTGGTAATTTACCGCATGGGGGGAAACCTCAAGGATAGTACATACCTCAAGTACCATATCAACCTCAAGGACAATACATACCTCAGGGTCAATATCAACCTCAAGGGCAGTACCCAACTCAGGGTCCACAACCCCTTCAAGGACAATACCCTACACCAGGGCAATAATCTTTCTAGGGACAACAACCTCCTTTAGGGCCACAGTTCTACTCGGAACAACAATTGTTTCAAGGAGGTGGGAATTATCCAGCTAATTATCAAGAATATGTTCCAAATTATCAACCTAGTTATGGTACTTCTTATGCAACACAATCTTCTATGGGACCTTCATACCTCAGAGTAAACATGGTGTGGGACCCATTACAAGTTCAATAGAATTTGCAACCTAATGTGCAAGTACCCTATGATCAACTTGGTCATCCAATTGGTTACAGTCAAATCCAACAACCTGTCCAACTTGTCCAACCTGTTCAACCTACAATTCAGGTACCTGCATCTGGTACAGTTCAACAGCTTGGTCCGAGTACACCTAGAACTCTAACTCAAACTACTACACCAATTTCTGTTCAAGCTACCACACCTATTCCTAGAGTTTCTGCAGCCCCTATTTATACAACCCCTCAAGTATCACAGCAAATCCCTGTAGTCTCTGCACCACAATCTGGACCTACAATCTAGACTACTGTTCAACTACCTACTAGACCACTTGGTACAATTACAATTGAAACAATCCAATCTCAATTTGTTTATCAACCATATCAAGGGCAGTGTTGGCTCGCAGGGTCCTGACCTAGGTTCAGTGTGCAAGGTTTTCCAACAAACCCCTATACTACTGGCCCTTTCGGTAGTGACCTTCTTGTGCAGGTCAAAGTCTCACTCGAAGTAGTATGGGTGGGTGCTGGAACCAGGTTTCCGCACCCTGAGAAAGGATGGGTAAAGCAAGTAGAGTTGTACTAGGTCTTGTAATCCCCGATTACCTTGTTCTACGCAAGGTTAATTAGGTCTCTGTTTGCATCCACATGCACTATATCTATAGTTATATATTTTTATGAAAATAACACAACAATATATAAACATAACAAAATAGATCCAGATCCAGAAACACACTTACGCAGATCTTCACAGCTTAAAGACAAAAAGTACATAATACAACAATTACCAACAATTCGCACTAGATTACTCACAAATTCAGTTCTATATTAATCCTTATTATTCATTCATTCATCAATTCTTCCTTACAATTCCCTTCCCAACCTACACACACAGCAACAGGGTCTGCACATTGCTGGACTTGGATCTCTACGCACATAGCTAGCAGGAGTCCATTCCCCAAAACCAAAACAGATATCTTAAATCACAATTCACATCAATAGCTCATCATATCCTACCTTACAATACAAAAATGGTCCTCTATTTATAACAATCTAGCCTAAAATTTCCTATGGTCTGCAAACCATGGTTTTCAGACCCCTAGTTTACCCTTTTACCCAATGCAATGCTTTCGGGGCTTTGACCCGCCCCAAAACCCCTCTGCTAGATTAAATCTAATAAAAAATATCCAAAATGGACCATTTTCACAGCTTGTTAGGAGACCCTGTTCCAACAGTCCCCCAACAAAATCTTGTGACTCGTCCTGAGTCACTGTGGTGGTGCGGCTTTGACCTGCACGTGCAAGGAAGCTAGCTGGACTGTTCCGCCATTCGTGGTTTCCTTAACTGTGTAGGGACCAAGCTAGTGTTGTCAGAATTTTCCTAGATGTTTTGCAAATTGGCTATCGTATAAAAGGACAAGGTAACCTATGACGAATGTCTTTCGGCAAATATGTCGATCATCCCATTCTTTGTCACGAGCCTTCTGAACTTGTTGATGAAAATTAGCAATAAACTGATCTTCCTCCAGAGCCACAAGTTGCGCAAGACGCTCCTCTATGATATCGAGGTCCGCCATATTGGTAAATGCTGCGATGCATAGGCTAGGAACAACGTATTAAATGGGCATAATGGCCTCTTTACCATAGACCATCCGGAAGGGGGTTCTGCCTGTTAGCTTCTTGCAGGTCGTTCGGTAGGCCCACAGAACAGAGGGAATGCGAACATCCCAGTCACTACGATCGACATTGCAAACCTTAGTTAATGCCTGTTCCAATTTTTTTTTAAAAGCTTCAACCGCCCTATTTTCCTGAGGGTGGTATGGGGTACTCTTCACATGGTGGATCCAGAATTCCTCATTCAAGGCTTGAATCATTTGGTTGAAAAAGTGTGTACCTCTGTCACTCATTAGGATTTTTGGGTAGCCAAACCTGGTCATAATCTGCTCAAAGATGAAGTGCGCAGCAGTATCCATAGTGCAATCCTTCACCACTTGTGCCTCAGACCATCGAGTGACATAGTCAGTGGCGGTGATAATGTAGCGCACACCTATTTTCTTTCCTGGTGGATTGATGGGTCCTATGAAATCAATGGCCCATTTTTTAAAAGCCTGTAAATCCACTTGAGGCTATAACGACATCTCATCTCAGTGTGAAGGTCATCCTGTGCACTGGCAGGTATCGCGAGACCTACAATAGGTGTAAGAATCTTGATGCAAAGTAGGCCACCATAACCCAGCCCTCAAAATCTTTTGTGTCGTTGCACGTCCTACATAGTGGCCTCCTACGACACCTTCATGTGCTTCTGGTAACACGATAGGTCGTTCATGTTCTAGGACATATCTGTGTAGTATTTCATCGGCACCTAGCTTGTATAACTGAATGGCGATGATAGTAAAATCCGCTACTCGAGTAACCAATTCCTTCTTCTGCTGTACCGAATACTCAGTTGGGGCCATGCCTGTAGTGAGGAACTCAATGATATAAAAAAAGTGTGCGTCAACCACCTTAATGGTAAATAGCTGCGCATCTGGCAAGCCTTCTTCAAAACTAGTAGGTTCTTCCCCTGTTTCAATCCGAGACAGATGATCCAGGCCTACATTCAACCTTCCGGGCTTGACGATGATCTCAAAATCATATTCCTAAAATAGCAACAGCCAGCGGCAAATCTTCCCCCCCAACACAGGCTTGTTGACCAGGTATTTCAAAGCCAAATGATCAGTGAAAATTTTAAAATGTCCACCGAGTAGATAGTGCTGCTATTTTTGTAGCGCGTAGACCATAGCCAATCCTTCGCACTTAGTGGTGGAGTAGTTCCATTCTGCACCCGAGAGTTTTCGACTCGCAAAGACAACCGGGTGATCAATATTTCCTTCTCCAGGTTGAGTGAGAACAACTCCCAAGGTGATTCCTGACACATCCACATGTACATGAAAATCCTTTGACCAGTTAGGAAATATTAGTATGGGGGTAGAGATCATCTTCTCTTTGAGCAGTTCAAAGCTCTTCTGGCATTAATCATCCCAAAAGAAAGAAACATATTTTTTTAGTAGCTTTTCCATAGATGCTATAATTAGGGCATACCCCTAAATGAATTTCCTGTAATATCTAGTGTGTCCAAGAATAGAATGCAACTGTTTCTCCATTGTGGGGACTGCCAGGTTTATAATGACAGCTACCTTTGCAGGATCAACCATCAATCCCTGCCGACAGACTATGTGTCCGAGCAGGATTCCGAATGGCACACAGAAGATGCACTTCTTAATATTCAAGGAAATCTGGTGCTTCCAGCACACATCCAACATTAGTCGCAGGTTAGAGACACGTTCCTTTACTAAGCCAAAAACCGTCCAGTCATCGAAATAAACCTCCAGGAACTTATGAATAAAATCCTTGAATACAACAACTATGACCCTTGAAAAAAAAGCAGGTGCATTTTTGAGACCAAAGGGCATGACCATATACTGGAAGGACCCCCATTCAGTTGTGAAAGTAGTCTTACTGCGATCTTCAGGTGCAATTGGGATCTGATGGTATCTTGAGAACCCATTGGTGAAGGAATAGGCCTCTTATCTGCCCACGCTATCAAGTATTTCATTGAAGAAGGGTGTAGGAAAGGGGTCATGGACGCAGGTGTCATTTAACTTGCGCATATCCACGTAGATGCGTATTTCCCCCTTAGTCTTCTTTTCCTAGATGACCATTGGACTTACCCAAACCGACTGCTCAACTGGTTCAATGAAACCTGTGACAAGAATTTTATCCAACTCTTCCTTGACCTTTAGCTTGTATTTAGGATTTAGTCGGTAAGGCTATTGCTTGACGAGGCATGCCTCAGGTTTCAGAGTGATGTGCATAATACCGAGGTCCCCGGTGATGCCCTTGAGCTCAGAGAAAATTTTCGGAAATAAGTAGTAATACTCCGTGAGTAATTCTACGATTTTTCCTATAGTCCCTTCATCCCAATAGTCCCCAATATTAGCTATCTTAGGGTGTTCCTCCGTCCCAATATTAACGTCACGCAGCTTAAGAGGCTATGTTACGTCAATATTTTGCAGTGATGGCCCCACGACATCGCGTTGTCCTTCATATTCCAGGATGAAAATGTTTGAAGGATTATCTTATTCCTCATCAATTGCCAATCTCTGGCAATTGGCTATGTCTTGCATCCGCGCTTCCCATGTCAGGAACGTTGGGGTGGCATGGCGGAAAGAATTCTTAAAGAAAAATAGATCAATGTCCTATAGAGCTTCGTCGAGCATCTCTGTCCCCCCAATCAATCTGAATGTTTCGAAAAATTCATCCTTTAGCACTTCCCAGTGGTTGGTGCGTTGGTGCGATTTCGCATCTAAGTACCAAGCGGCCGGGATAGGACCCAAGGCATGAAAAATATATGGACCCATTCTTCTATAGTTCACTCAGACCATTTGGTCATCCAGACATGTAGATGTGCGTGGGGGTCCCCGGGTCCGAGGAACATCCTGGTGTGTATGTCATCTAGAGGGGCGAATCGTAGGAGCATCCTTTCTCGACACGTTTCCCAATTTGAGAATGCTTTCTTGTGGGTGTCCCACCAACGTGCGGGTGTCCCCCGCATAGCCATATTAAGGGCCCAGAGTCATCGTTCTCTTGGCACCCTAGCTTCTAGTGTTCTTAGGAATTCCCGGACACTACCAGCCTCATCAAAGTGGGGTAGATCTCTTACCTCAGAGGAAATGCAGTAGAGGGTTCTTGCGACCAGGGGGCAGCGCAGCGCCGAAACCTTGTGTAACCAGTTTTTCCAATTTTCCAGTTCCTTATCAGTGTCAGAACAAAATTCATTATCCCTCCAGAATATCCCATTTTTTGTGGTTTTAATCCTGTCTTCATCCTACGTAGTCAAGTTGTAAATGTGGTCTAGTTCCTCCTGTTAGTAGGCGGGTTCTATATACCACGTGCCTTCAGCTGGATCTAGTGGTACTATTATGCGTGTACCATTATTTTAAAACACCATGCTGTGATTTTTTAGATTGATGACACCCCCCATGTCTATAGCCCAGTCCAGCTCCAGAAGTGCAGGGTAGGGATCTGCATCTTCCATGATTTCGATGACCTCAAAATCAGCTAGGACTTTTATTCCTGCGATATCTACCATGAATCTTGGCAACCGTCCTAGCGAGATGACATTCTGTTGATTTTCCATGTGCATCTGGATAGTGGACCATTCCAACTTAGGTTTTCCCATTCATTACCATGTCTGCTTTGGTAGTACGTTCGCATCCGACCCTAAATCGAGAATAACTTGGTCCATCTCGTAGTCGCCAATCTGCGCAGTAAACCGCATTTCTTGTCCAGTGCATTTCTTGTAGCCATATAGCCGGTGGACACTTCTGGTCTCAGAAATTGTGTTAGGCCAGGCTGCGCAGCTATGCAGTAATGCTTGAAGAGTTTCTACAACCGACTGGTTATGTAGCAGTTTCAAGCATGCTTTTAGAAAGGGCTCAACTTCTTCCTCTCTCTCGAGGTGCGCCGAAAGTTGCGCAGGGCCTACCCGCGGTGCTTGTTCTGTGAGGTGCACTTCTCCCCTTGTTCCCTGGGTGACCATCCCGCTACGTAGCTCAGTTGTAACCCTTTTCACATTCTATGTAGGGGTGGGATGTTTTTCCTACATTTTGGCTATTAGTATCAAGCAGTCTTCAATCTCATGGTCCAGATGCCGATAATATTTGCAGGATTTCCTGGTGGGATTTGGGCAGTCCCTTGCGAAGTGCCCTATCTCTTCGTAGTTATAGTAGATCAAATGCCCCTGACCCCATCCTGTGCTTCCTCCCTGACCTCCCATACCCCTTTCTGGGGAGACACCTCGCGAGGGATCTCGGCAATGCGGGATCTGATTGTACCCTATAGAGGTTTCCCCAATCTACCAATAATTCATATGTGCGAAAATTCTGCTCATCGTGCCCTACCGATCGGCAAAACCTGCACCATTGTTGCTTCAGATCACCCATAATTAGCTGGGGGAACTGGGATTTATCATGTAGTCCCACTACCCGACAGTCATCGCACCAGAGTGTAGATCCATCGGATCCGGGGTGCAATGGACTAGGTCCCCCTGTCTGCAGGTAATCTGCCAATAGGGGACATTGGTCCTTGGTATGGCCAGACACCGGACATCGTATGCACCATAGGTCTATGCTAACTCCTTTTTCCCATTCGATCTGCAAGTTCTGTATTTCCATCTGCAAGGCTCTGAGTTTCTCTTGAATCTACTGTACTCCCCCCAACGCGTCATCCTTGGGTGTGGCTTCGAGCTTCATGGTAGCTTCCAGGGCTTTTTCCTGCAACTTGAAGGTCTGTTGGCCCATTGGTCTACGTAAGTGAGGTAGAAACATGGCGATGGACCATTCCGTGTGTTGTCTGTCATCATACTTGAACACTCGTTCCCTGATTTCTTTCTTCAATCGCTGATCAACCTCCCACACCGACTCAGACATACCTTTCTTGAAGTCTTTTACTTCTTCTACCAAATGAGACTATGACTTTGGATTCCGGAACTATTGTTTTAGGGCATCCTTAATATTTTGAAGGGATGCGCTCTTGTTTTGAGATATGTATCGCAAATACCAATTCAACGCTCTGTATTCAAAGGCCAAGGACAACTGTGCTCTCCTCACAGTATCGCTCACCACCCCCTGTGCCGTCCATACCGAGTCGGCCACGAACCAAAACCGATCCATGTCTTCATCAGCCGCACCTTTAAAGGTAGGTAATTTGAAGTGCACTGCCATGTCTCCTTCTAGTAAGGCTCCGGTTAAGGGCTTGCTCTCCCGGGGGCCTAATGAACCTTGCGTTTTTGCTCTCGTCGATAGGCTACAGATAGAGTGATTCTTTTCTGGATAATACTTACCGCTCCGTGTCTTACTCTCCTCCGGAGTAGCGTTCATTCACTTCCGTGTCAGATACCTAGTGATAAAACAAACTATAATATTCCATTTAGATGAAGGCTAAATTTTTGGAATATTATAGTCCTCCCCTCCAAAATTTTTCTTGTCCTCAAGAAATTGTAAAGGTGGAGAAAAATTCCTCCCTTCCTATTCTTGTGGCCTCCTCATCAATGGTCGCCAGAGCTGCTAAAAAAAATCTGCAATAAGTATTCCCTCCAATGGTTCCTTCCAAGTATGCAAACCCAAATGGCTCACATCATGAAAAAAGTGGAAGGTGTAAGTGGAAACCTTATTGCTGTTCAATGGCCTCCTCAAGGTAGGAGTGATGATAAACATAGGGATTCTCATTCCCAATGAGAGTCTCCCATACCCATGCTATCATCCAAATGAAATGAGCCATTCTAGGTAGCTCATCAAAGAAATCCTCAAACCCCGGTTTATGCAATGTATTGGGGCTGCATGGAGGGATTATATGTTTCCACCAAAGTTGTTTCTCTCTCCATTTATGGTAAGTATGGGGCTCCTATTGATTTTGGGCTGAAATGACATGGCGTCCAAGAATGGCCCAAGTTACCACACCAAATAAATCAGCCATGAAGTGCCTCCTCCAAGGACTCAAGTTCTCCAAATGGCTCCTCCCACATGAAGAAAAGAGACGTAGTTTGGAAATCATAGTTTTCCCATTGTTTCTCCTAAGACATGAAAAATGTGTAGTAGGGATAATCATACTCCCAATGGGCACCTTCAACTCTTGTGCCCCTCCCCTAACAAATCTCCCCATAAACATAATAACACCATCCATATATGGAAGCAAAAACAAATGAAAACAAGTTGCCTCATGACAATTGGGAGGTGGACCATAGTTCCACATATGGAACCATCATAGTGCATCCCCTACCTGCATCAAAAAAAAGTATAACAAGTGTCTTTCCAGCCACTTTTTTTCTTCCATAATCATCCTACAAGATAGGATCGTAAAAGTAAAATGTGGTGCCAATGGTGCACACCAAGAATCATGTGGCTTCCCCCACAAACCACCAATAGAATAGCCAACCTCAATGTTGCAATTAGCCTCAATTACATCATAATATAATGTGTAAGAAGGGAAAATCCTCCTTGGTACAACATGCTTCTCATATAAAGTAAATAAGTACAAATCATAATGCAAAATTGTACCTTCTCTACCATGTACTTTGGTCCTTGAGCTGGAATGGCTCAACTGAAAGTTCTCCCTCACTCTCCATGAGTAGGGAAGTGGCTGTGACAACCTCTCCATCACCCTTTGGGCTATGCATCTCTCCATATGCTGATATATATCTTGCTGGATGCCCTCCCAAGTGAACTCCTCCATCAAAGAATGAAATGCATCAAAGTGCATGGAAAGAAAGTCCACATGTGCTGCATGTAGGTGCTTCCTCTTGAGCTTAGAAAATCTAGTCAAGAAAACTCTGCCATGAGAATAGATGACCTCATCAACCACCATGTATCTATCATCTCCCTCCATGTCATCAAGAATCATGCAAGCACCAAGATCCTTGGAGTACTCTACCAAAAGTTGAGACCTCTAATATGGATCAACCCTCCTAAGATACAGCGCTGAATATCTGAAATGTGAAGCTCCCCACATGATGTTGTCTTCTCCTTTGAAATTCCTCATGTGAAAGTCATCCTCCAAAATTCTACCATGCCCATCATGCAGCTGCTCATGCTCAAATAGAAGTGGTGACCTTTGGAAGTGGGCCTCCCATGAGAAGCTACCATCCAAAAAGAACCTCCTAATCTTGGCCAATGTAAACATGAGTGGCCTCCATCTACTCCAATGTATGGAGGATCCCTTCCTCAAATGAAGTACCCTCCATTTCTCCAAATTCGTAGAGAAGCTCCCTTGCACCATGTTGGAGAAGGGTCTCCCAAAGGCTATGAATTTTGTCCATTTTTGTATAATTTTGTATTTTTTAGTCTAACGCAGGGGTTAAGGGGTGGGTCAAATCCCCTAATGCATTGTAAATGGGTCAAGGGTAGACCAAGAGTCTGCAAACCACGGTTTACATACAATTGGATGCGTAGGATAAATCTCTATAAATAGATGAACCTTTTTAAGTCATAGGTAAGAATGAATAGATATTGATGCGAAGTATGAATTGTTAAATCTGTGGTAGCGTTGTTTGGGTTAGGAATCCTGTTGGCTGTGTGCATAGAGATCCTTTGTCTTCATGTGTGTGGACCTTGCCAACTATGTGTGTAGGTGGTAACTGGGAATGTAAGAGGATTTTGGGTAATGATATATATGTGCGGAAGTATTGTGGATATATGATGTTATCTAAATCTGTTCTATTATGGTTGATGCGAAATTGAGTTATATGATTATGTATTTGTTAGTAGCTGCGAACTATCTGCGTTTATGGTACATGTATCTGTGATCTGTTAATTCGGTGCGATTATGCTATTCTATGATTATAGTTGATAGTACACACGTGGATGAAAACCTGTTAATTAGATCTGATAAGCTGTCTTCTGGTTATTTATTGAGACTCCTACGAACAACATCTTTCTATATAGATCTGATAGCTGTGGACCAGCTTGACTTATTTTCTCTCTCCCAGGGTGCAGAAACCTGGTTCCAGCACACTCCCATACTGCTTCGGGTGATACTTTAGCCTGCGCAGGCACGTCACTGCCGAAAGGGCCAGTGGTATAGGGGTTTGTTGGCAAACCTAAACCTCTAAACTTGGGTTACGAACCCTTGAGCCAAAAAATGGTTTCATTGCCGGGACTGGGATCATTTTGAGAGAGATCAGGTAATGTAAAGGCCATATTGGAAACCTGAGAGAAAATAAATCAATGAGTGGTTTGAAAAACATGTTCTGGAATTCATAGTAAAATAAAATCACAGTAAGAAGTTGACCACAGAGGAGTGGAAGAATAATTACATTTTCACAGAGATCTATGAAATTTTCTTTGTAACAATTGCAAACGAGCTCTAGGAGTGGCTCGCAAGGCTTATCAAGTTTCAGAAGTGTTGGAAATACGAACAAGTCATGCAGTGGACCCCAGAGCGGACCCTGCAGTTAGAAAAGACTGATAACACCATCACTTGCATGGTAGATCACTGGGTGGACAGTGTGATAGGAAGATTTGTGAAAAAATTTGTAGTTGACCAATTCGTATCATATTCAAAAGTAGAGCGGAGGTTCTTCAAGGGTTTCCGGGGTAAGTTTTTGAAATTTTTTCCATTACTGATTAAGATCCTGTTGTGTGAAAAAAGAATTTTGTGTCACCATACAGAGTGAATGAGCTCCAAACAGAGCGAAGGTACAACGCGCAGTGTTAAGTACTACAGAACTAACCAAGAAGGGGATCGATCTGTCTACAGTCCAGTAAGAAACTTTGCTGCGCATAGCTCTCCATCTACGCCACCTTCGAGCCCTAATAGGGGCAAAAGCTCACCTTCGCCCGCACCAGAAGATGATATGGCCTCGCACATGAAGCTACCTACCTTCAAGGGTGTGGGTAATGAGGAAATGGATTGGTTCTGGTTTGTCGCAGGATCAGTATGGACTGCACAGAACATAGAAAGTGATGCGGTGAAATGGGCATAACTATCCCTCGCTTTCGAGGGGAGAGCCTTGGATTGGTACATGGGATACATTGACCAACATGCGAATGTGACTATTGAGGAAATCAAGAAGGCATTAAAACAACAGTTCAAGAAACCTAAGTCCTACTCTGAGATAGTAAATGACCTGGAATATTTCAAGGAAGGACCGTATGAGTTTGTATGGGAAGCAGATGAAAGATTAAAGAAAGTGATCAGAGAAGGAAGATTCTAGTATGATGACAGGCAATACACGGAGTGGTTTATTGATATGTTGCTACCCCACCTACGTGTACCTATGGGTCATCAAGCCATTGAAACACAGGAGAAGGCCTTGGAGGTTGCCATGAAATTGGAAGCTGTGCCAAGAGATGACACCCATTTAGGAGTACAACAGATACAAGGCTAGCTAGAGGCAATGCACATGGAGATTTAGAATCTGCACAAGGAGCGAGGGACAGAGGCCATCCTCGAAAGATGGTGCATATGATGAAGGGTGAATGGCCACACCAAATATAACTGTCTACTGCTTGCAAATGACATGCAGGCCGGGGGACCCAACCTGCTGTGCCCTAGGGAAGCTGCGGGACCAAGTGGGCCGGTGCTATGGTGTGATGAATGCCTTTTTGTTGGGCTGCATGATACCAACCACTACCCCCGCCTTGCTGCATATATCCCAGAAGTAAAATAACAATGGTGTAGGTTTTGTAGGTCTGTAGGAAATGACAAATATAACTGTTGAACATATGATCTGATGATCGACCGGGGAAACCTATATAGGGTATAGTCGGACCCCTCATCACCTAGATCCCCCATAGGTATAGGAGGTTCCCTGGCCAAGGGCAGGGGAGGGGGATGAGGGTAAATCACAGGTAGGGTTAGAGGTGAACTGATCTGCTATAACTACGGGGAAGTAGGTCACTTTGCGAGGGATTGCACGAACCCAACTCAGAAATCCTGTAGATATTGCAGACAACTGGACCATGTGATTGAGGAATGCCCGATTCTGATGGCCAAGGTGTAGGAAAAGTATCATACTCCTACACAGAATATACAACGAGTTAAGGAGGAACCTCGTGAAGAGGGGCTGAGCATTAATGTGATAACGCACAGTGGTATGGCCACCGGGGGGTCAGCTGAAAAATATGAAACAGAGTCTCGGATACATAAAGCAGCTACTAAACTGGAAGGCATGGGCTTACAGAAGGAGAAGGAAACCTCTGTCGCAGCTTTACAAGACTATGCTCAAGACAAAACATCAGCTCCAAACAGTGGAATTGAAGATGAGGTCAAACCATTCTTGTAGGCATGCATGAAGCTGCTGCGCAATCAGCAGGTTGTAGAAAACCTCCAAGCCCTACTTGACGGTTGCGCAAGGAAAGCAGACCCAGTCATGAAGATTAAGGATGTGCACAAACTTTATGAGTAGAAGAGATGCACCAGCCAAGAGATGCGATTAACTGCGAAGATTGGTGATTATGAAATGGACTAGGTAATTCTAGACCTAGGATTAGATGTGAGTGTACTACCTAAACAGACTTGGAAATGAATGGGAGAACCTAAATTGGAATGGTCCACTATCCAGCTGCGTATGGATAATCAACAAAAGATCATACCATTGGGAATATTGTTAAAGATTGTAGTAGATATCACCAGGGCTAAGGTATGAGCTGAATTTGAAGTCATTCAGATTGTAGAATATGCGAACCCTTACCCATCACTCTTGGGATTGGATTGGGCCATTGATATGGGTAGAATTATCAATTTGAAGAAACTAAGCATGGTCTTTGAAAGTGAGGGAACATGGGTGATTGTACCACTAGACCTTGTAGAAGGAGAAAGCTATACCGAGCCAACATGTGAGGAAGAAGAGACGAATCACATATATAAGTTAACTACAAAGGATAAAGACTGGATCAACCCTACGGCCGACAGTATGCCTTGCTGGAAGAGAGCAACAAATGCTTCTCTGAATCCGACGAAGAATTAGAAAATTGGCAAAACCGACTGTAGGAAATCTCTACACTGCATTGCCTACGAATTACTAGGGACTTCTAGTATATATCTTCCGAGGTACGAGAATTACCCTACTTTGATGGCTCTAGTAGTATAAAGGAATTTTTGTGAACCTTCGAAGCTGAGGTTCCCAGAGAACGAAGGTTATGGTCTCTTAACCTAGCTATGTGCACAATTCCTGCGAAATGGTGGGACACACATAAGGGGGCATTCTAGGAATGGGAGGAATGTTGGGATATGATGGTACTACGGTTTGAACCTCCGACCGATGTGTGCGTCAAGATATTTCAGGGCCCTGGAAATCCACACGAACATTTTTTCACTTGGATGGATCAATGGTGTGATCGTACTGTAGAAGAATGGGTTCACTTGTTTATTCATGCCTTGGGACCAATTCACGGTGCATGGTACCTCAATGCAGAGCTACATCGGTGCACCCACTAGTAGAAAACCTTAAGAGATGAATTCTTGGGGAAATTTGGGCTAACGGGAGGATTGGAGGTGCTTGAGGAAGCTCTGTAGACTATTGATACCTTTGTGAGTGATGAATCCGGCCCTAACGCAGTAAGAGAAGGACTCATATGGGACACAAAGATGCAGGACAATGTCGAGTTCCACAAGGCCACCACAGAAAATTGTGACGTAGATCCGCACAAGGTCTCAATCATAGAATCAGGAGGGGAATGCACAGTTGCAGGACCTTCGATGCATAAGATGGATGGTACGAAACCGCTAAAAACACGAAGCACGAACATGAGTATGGCAGTACAACTCAAGCTGGCTACAATTGGGTACTGCTGGGATGATGGGATAGTAAGCAAGATTGCAGAACTGCTCATGGAGTATCAAGATGTATGTTCAGCCAAATTTTTAGGGCCTAAGGAGATCAAGGGGTATTTGGGCGGTATGCACGTCACTCTCAATTCAAATGTGCAGCCGGTGAAAAAAAAACCTTATCATTCGCAGAAGGTTAGGGAGGATATTGACATTACGATCATCAAACCGGTCACACGGGCGAACTGGGTAAGGCCTATGACTACGAAGCTGCTGCGCTCAATCTTGGGACATATGGAATACTACAGCAAATTCGGTCAAGAATACGCACTGATCACTGCACCTTTGAAAACGCTGCTTAAGCAAGATATTTCACTCAATTTGGATGACACATGCCAAAAGAGCTTTGAGCTACTCATAAAAAATATGGCCTCTGTACCTATTCTCACTTCCACCAATTAGGTGACGATATTTCATGAGGATACTTTAGGAATTGCACTGGAAGCGGCCCGTACACAGCTTGGCACCAGAGATGGTAATCACCCAATCGCATGTGCTAATCGGGCAATCCCAAGTGCTGAGCGTGATTATGCCACCACAGAGAGGGAAGGGTTGGCCCTGACCTATATGCTATAGAAGTATCGACACAATATATTAAGAGATCAATGTAAGATGATTACATATCATTCGGTTTTAGAGTGCCTGGGGAATAAGCCTATGTTGGGGGGAACAATCTGTAGGTGGCTACTGTTTCAAGAATATGGTGTTGAAATCATTGTCAAGCCAGGAAAGTTGAGTACGGAGCGGGAGCACTTGTCCTGAATTGTGATGGATGACGAGTCCACTAGCTAAAAGAAAGGATTGCCTGATACAAAGTTGTTCGCCAATAAGGTCATGGATGCGTGCTTCAATGAGATCTCTCCATTCTTGACCACATGCATGGCACATGCCGAATATTCGGTACAACAAAAGAAGGAGTTGGTTCACTGAGCGGTAGACTTTACCATTATTGCAGCTCAGGAAGTACTGTGCAAAGATGGCCCAAAGCATGCAAACCACACTCTCTTGGTAGAAACCCATGGAGGCATAATAGGAGGTCACCACACAAGAAAGACGACGACACAAGATATCTTGAAGGCTGGGCTATGGCACCACATAATTTTAGTTGGAAGGAATCACATTAGAATGAAGCTGGTGCATTGGGAACATAGGCGGTTTGCTCAGAGCATAGGGGTGTGTTGGGATCGCAGGGGTTTGCTGAGCGCACCCTGTGGTAGTCATCAAAATTTTTTTCTTGCATAGATGACTAAATGTTTTCCCTAGATTTATAGAAACAAATTTCTTGAAAATTGTGAGTTCTAGAAATCTCACTGCCTTCATCATCCTTAAAAATAATTTTTCACTATTTCATCTTTCCACCATGTCTAGCATTGTTTACTAGTCCCAGAAAAACCATTAGTGGCTTATGTCACTATCCCTGTCTGTATGTTTTCACCTGTGGCCCAAATCCTTTGTCTTGTTTTGAATAAAACCCACCCACTACTACATAAACCCACCAAACAAACAACCTTGTTGTGTCTCCCAAAGTAATCTCAAACACTGATAGTCCCAAACTATCTCTATAGACTTTTTAGATAAATCAAGTACATCGGGTTTCAGATCTTCGATACATCAGTTTATCCTAAACTCTATCTTGCACTTGATAAGCCTAAGTTCTAGGTCTTAGTCCAAAACCAAGTCCAAGAAGGCTTTCACTAGGTCACCTAGGGTTTTCACAAAGTCATAGGATGGATTTGGTGCCCTACAAACTCTGTTTTTCCTATATGAAGGAAGTATATTCAAAGAAGAAGAGGATAGGTGATATTTTCCAAGCTTATAAAAAAAGGGTCATTCAAGGAATTCTTTGGCCTAAAGGCATGAATCTGCAAAGGGACAACTTCCCTTTACTCACATTTATGCAAGAAGATCAAATGGCCATCAGACTAGTAGTAGGTAAGGTAAAGAGAAATATCATCATAAGAAGACCATTCATAACAAGAAGAAAGCAACAAGAATATGTTTGATGGAAATCAAGGGTTTGTGATAGTTTTGACCAGACAAGGAATCAGTCCTAGGGTTAAAAAGGCAAAGGCCACCTCAACTCCTTTAAATACTCATTGAAGACTTTTTAGGAATGATTAGTGAGTTTTGTGAAGTTTTTGAGAACTTAGAAGACAACACTAGCTAATTTTTCCTAAGAAACCCTAAAACCTAGGAGTTTGGGAAGATGGAAAAAGTGGTCACATAGTGACAAAGAATCCTCCTTCATCACAACATATGGTTTCAAAAGGTTTTAAAACTACCTTCTAGGGTTTGGAAAAAGAGCATTAACTCCCCTACACCAAAGGAAGAAAGAGGATAAAGAGTATCAGCAAAGGGGTTAATAAATATCATCTCAAGGGTCTAATTTCTCAAAGCAACAGTCAGAAGCAGTTTCAAATCTTCAAAGAGGGCAAGCATGAGTTAAATTTACCCTAGGAAGTAATTATGGTAAGCACAAGTTCACTGCGAATAAAATAAGCTATCCAAGTTCAAAAGAGACAATGATCAAAGGAAGAAATTGTGTAGGCACCTACATACATAGAAGTGGCCAGCAAAAGCACAAAAATGGTTTAGGCACCTCACCTCCTTCACTAACATACATCATCTGCAAACTAGGAACATACATGTAGCTGGTTTGAGGGTATTAAGGCCTCCAAAATGTCTTCTTTATCAAGGTATATTATGAAAAATATAGGTGAGTCATAAAATGACATTTTTGCAGGATTGTCAAGATGGCTACCCACAGGAAAATTGATAAAGATGAGCAGACCAAATGTATTTCATAATGATGGCCCAAATGGAAACTAAAGGGACTATTGATTCTTTATGCTAGGTTTCTCATACTGAGATGCTGTTTCACTACTTTAGAGAGGAAACCTGACAAAATATCAGTAAAGGAGATATTGTCAAAAATTCACAGAATCTGCTATTTTACAAGTGTTAAATATCATAAAGGGGTTCACTTTTCAAAATGGTTTAAAGGCACTTGTTTAAAATTGATGAAGGTTTTATAAGCACAAGGTAGATATCTAGGGGCTTCTAGAAAATAACAGAAACATTTTATGCCAAAAATGCCACCTACAGGGCTAAAATGCCACAAAGAACAGTGAGAAAAAGTAAGGAAGATGAACCCTATAAAAATGGGCTTTGGGCATCAAAATCATCTTTCAAAAAGACTGTAAAGCCCCCTAGACCTCTTACACATCTCATTGCCATTTCAAAAAAGGGTGAAGAAGCCATTGAAAACGAAATTTAAGGGTTTTTGTGCAAGTTTGTGGAAATTTGCAGGCGTTGCGCACTAAGGCCGGTGCTACGCACCTGGCCCTCAGCGGTGCGCACAGAGGAGGCAGTGAAAATGTTATTTAACACTGCGATATGCAACTGGGTAGGCGCTACGCACAGGCCTAGAACGACCTGGCTGCCCACAAAATTAACTCGACGCTGCGCTCCGACAGGCGTGACTTGCCTTTCTCTGACCCAGAGCTGCGCTCTGACTAGTCCAACCCGACCGGAACATGCAGTCGGGCAAGCGCTGTGCACAGACAGAATTTGTCCAAATTTGCTCCAGAAGGGCCAAAATCAATGTTTTTTTCCTCCACCTTATCTGCAAACAGTAAAAAAGGGTTAGTAACTTCTTTTCCTCACTTACCAACTGTTCTTTGCATAATCCAAAAAGGCACCTTTGGGCCTAAAATAACCAAAACCTAAGCTGCATAAAAACACATTTTGACCTTCTAAAGGTAGGGTTTGCAGTGTTGATAGTTATCATTTTCTTAAAGGACACCCAATACAAGCTAAGCCCTCTCCTAGAATCTATGAACCTTTCCTATACCTACTTCACTTTTCCCTCCATTGCTGAAGGTTTCGCCCTCACCATCCCTCATTCTGTTCTCCCTAAATTTAAAATTTCTCATCAAGCAGAGTGCTAGTTTTTGAATACAAAATCTCAAACCTCCATTCTCCAGGATTTTCTTTACACCTCACACTCACTTTCTTCCACTCATTAATATCCTTCCCCTTTGTTTTCTCCACACAGAAACCTGCTTGTTTCCTTTTACTCCTTAAAAACATCCAGTCAAGATGGTGATAGGGATAATGATGAGCAAGGAAATAGCAGTAACAATAAAAAAAAATCAAAGGATAATGGGAATGATGAAAACAGTAAGGAAACTACAGTTTTTGATTAAGAAAAAGGAGGCAACAGCAGCAAGAAGGTCTACAAAATGATGGCATGCAAAACAGAGTGATGATAAATGAAGAAACAAATGAAGATAATGAGGAAGTAGAAGGTCAAACATGGGAAATTGATGAGGTTGTAACAGAATTTAAAAATAAAGGCAGGGGCCAAGACAAAGGCACAGTGAGGACAGTTAATAAGCAAGACAACTTGGAAAATAGTCATGATAGTCGTGACAACTGTCATGACTATCATGACACAAATCAACTTCTAAATGTTCAAGAAGCTCAAAGTGACAGTGCAGGAAATTGACCAAAGGGATAACCCTAATGAAGGACTGAGCCAAAGAGAAGCAAGTGAAGAAGGTGATGATAAGTTTGAAGGCATAAGTGAGAAGCAAGTAAAAGTGAGACAAAATTTAGAAGTGCGAACACCAATGAAGGAGATAGCAGTGCCAAAAACAAAGAATTCATTGAAAATTAAAACACTCAAAGAAAGTAAAAGACCAAAAAACTTGGAGACATAACTCAAGATTTTTCATAGGCTTATCAAAACCCTTGAAGGACCTCTCCGCCAAGTTTGAGGCAAATTGGACAAATTTTGACCCCTAGGAGCGCAACACCCTAGGCGCTACACAAAAAATTGGTGCATCCTCAGCTCTCAAAGTTTAAATTTTTTTATTTCTCACATCACTGATAGTCTTCTCACCAATTTTCAGATCATTTGGAGAATTTTTAACCCCTCAAAAGGTCAAAAAACATCAAACATTTGACCTTTCTACCTCATTTTCAGACCAGGCGCTGCTCACAGAGCAATGTTGGGAGATTTGATTTTTGGACAGGAAAATGGCATCCACTTAGCACAACTCAAGAATTTATAGAAAGTAGACTCACCAATATTTCCAATGGGCCATCACAGAGCCAAATCCAATGTCAGGAAGGGGTCCAAAACTCAGCTACAAGAGACCCCATTTTTTGGTGAAGTGGCGCTACGCACAAAGGCTGCCTAGTGTGTTTTGGACCAAAAGTAAACAAAAACACACTCATTTATTGCAAATAGATATTTTCGAGTTTTTTGAGGCAAATTAAGCTAGAATTAGGTGCAAATAGTTATTTAATCATTTATTTCTTGGGATATTATGTTCCTTGGGCCTTGCATGGTCTCTTGGCCATAAATGATGTTTATGACCATATTTGACATTTTACTACCACATTTAGAGTTTTAGTCCTCATTTGATCCATAAATAGAGCATGAGCCCCCTATGTATTTTGTTGGCATTTGATGAGATTCAAGAGTAATATACATGGTTTCATGAGCTTGGAGAAGAAATTGGTTTTGTGAAGTGGATGAATGGCTTGTTTGCTTGGATGATGGAGAAGTTTGTTTGTAGGATTTCATAGCTTGGTGGATGGTGATTTTTTCCTAATTTTTCTATTGTTTCCTTTGTTATCATTATGTTTCATGTTTCTTAGCTACTATTAAACATAAAGGTATAGGTTGAGACATGTTCCTTGAGGCACCTCAGTCCTCCTGTTTGTTATAGCCTTCATGTTTTCTCTTTTGGCCATCTTAAGGAATTCTTTGCTGCTCCTTAGGTCCACCAAAAATTGTTTTTGTTTCATGCATGGTTATTATGTTAGCTTACAAGTAAGATTTATGGTATGCCCTGCTTATTTTAAGTTCTCAAAACCCTATCTTGAAGCCTTTCTGTGGAATATTGATTGACTAGGTTAAGATAAAGAGGTCTCGTTCGATATTTCCCTTTGTCCATGCTTGTTAACTTGTTTTAGAGTTCCTAGTAGCTTGAAATATTATGTTTAGGAGTTCCCTCTTCATAAATTAAGTTATTTTTTTAAATATTGTATATTTTCCCAAAATTTGAAGGTGATTTTCTAAAGTTAGGAGTTATAATGCTTCTATGTTTCACTGGAATTTTCATCTTATATATTTATCAGTTTGAGTATTGTTTAATGAAATCAATGGTTTACCCTAGCTCATGAGTTAAGCTTCAGATTATATATGTGTAAGACCTCTTAGTCTTTTCCCAAAATTAATGTTCATTACATCATCATACATCACTTTAAGGATCCATTCACCCTGCTAAATCGGCCCTGCAACTCACTCTATTTCATCATTTAGACACTCTTGAATTTCAATTGACTCCATATCCAAATGGCTTTGACATCCTCTCACTCCTCTTATTCCATTTGACCATCTTTCCCAACCAAAACAATCAACAAACCCTACTCCTAATAACTAGCCTAAAATTAAAACCCTAGAGCAAAAAGAACACATCCTTTGCACCCAATAGAGAGATCCCTCTATAAGTCCAGGAAGGCTAGGTCCTCGGACTCCAAAGTTTGGGTCCATGTTACCCTGTCATTTGGCCTGCGAATCTGCCAAATCACAGGACCCTAACACCCTAGATGCGAAAACTAGCCGTTGAAAAAGTCAAATCGGGTAAAAATAAAAAAATACTATTAGATGGGGTGGGAGACCAACATTTAATACAATGGTTTTGGAATATTTTTTTACCGTTTACTTGATGGTCAATCTTGCGTGAAGTCTACCCTTCCATTGGGTGATCACCAAGGCTATAAAACAAGTGAGCTAGATCAAACACAGGTTCCATATTGCTTGAATATCTTGTAGTTAGCCTAGTTGTCCTGGACGAAGTTGTGCTGTAAGAAATTATGTGCATATAGCATCTCTTTCATGTTTGAGCAACCTGATCCCTCTGACAATAGCAATCCTGATTTTATATTTCGCGCCAGAATGACAACCACGAACCCTGCCGAACTCTTGGAGCCAGTGACCTCAGTGGAACACAACATTAAGGAAGTGGTGGAGGTTGGGTCCGAAGTCGAAGAGGTCCTATCCACACCCAGCCCTGCCACAATAAAAGGAAAATAAAGAGCACAAGGCTCAAGCAAGCCTCCGAAACCTATGAAATGGGTTGCAGGGAAGCCCCATACTTCCCTGCAAAACGTGAAATCCTCGAGGGCTGCTCCGGAGGAGGCCCAGCCCGCCAAGCCGATCAACCGGTTGTCCCCCTTCATTCGACCATGCAGGACATCGACGTGCACACCAAAGAACCTCGATGGCTTGATCACCTACCTGTAGATGCTGCTGACCCTAGGGGAGGTTCCCGTCATAAGTGAACCTTTTGGACGACTTCATGAAGTTAAGTTCGACAATCATGATTTGGCCAACTTTGAGGCCTTCCCTGAGCTAGCACCTCAGTTATATCTTGATATAGTTCATGGAACCGATGGAGTCAAAGTTTTCCCCCAACACTGGGTACATGGTTTGGTTGGGTCCGGGCTCCTAAATCTACTCAGGATGCCGCACTTTGGACACTATAATGTCATAGACTGGCTCACACGAAAATTTCTCGTGCAGCTTCATGACAGATTCCTGTTGATCTAGGACAAGATCCCCATTGATTCTACGCTAGTTCATCGAATTAGTGGTCTCCCCATGAGTGGAACGAACCCCTTGGAGTGTTTGGGTAAGAAATATGAGGGGGAGACTACTGAGTTCATGCGCCAAAAGTATCATGTGGACCGCAATACTCAGGGGTTTATCATCAAGACCATCAATGACCAAGGTACGTAGTTAGGCACCATGCTGTTATCCTGTAAAATGATGAAGAAATTTTAGGTCACCTCCGTTCCAGCCTACGTAATTCAGTTGGCCGGCCAATGCAGGAAAGGATTATGTTTTAATTGGGCATAGTATTTGTGTGATGATTTTCTCACTAATTTTCGCGAGTCCAAGGAGCAGGGCCACGCCTTTTGTTACTCTTGGTTGTTGTTCCTTATAGCATTGGTTGCCTGGGAAGCTCTTGCAAAGTCAGTCCTCCCTAAGATTACCCTAGATATGTGCGAAGGGGTTCGCTATGCACACTTATGGGATTCCACGGATCCGCAATGGCTCGAGGACAACCAAGTGTTCTGGGTCCTCTTTCAGAGTAGCGTTGCTGTAGCTATTAACTCCCGACCACGGTTGTCCCCTACTGTGTATGATAGATACAAGGGCATTGCCACATTTTAGGTCACTCAGCACAATGTTTAGATTAGAACGCATAAGGAGAAAGCCTAGACTTCGCTTCCTTATATGGTGATGGACAAAGAAATCGACAACGTCATTGCGCTCTGGCCCCCTAATTGGAAAATCAGCTTCAAAACTAGTGCGAATGGCGTTGGAGGTACCATCACATCCCAAGTCACCCCCCCGTTGTCGTACCAGATATCAAAGGTACACCTAAGAGTACCAGAAAAGACACCGGTGTGGCCACCCAAAAGGATGTGTAGCAGAAGAAGGACATCAAGGTGGAGACCCAGACGGATTCACATACCGGCTTGGGTATAGAAGGTCTAGCTGTAGGTGGACGTGCCTCCCCCGTGGCACAAAGCGAACAAGCGAGCCTGTCAGAACGCCTCGCAAAAAGCAGCGATCTCAGTGAGAAGAATGAGACGAAATAGTCACATTGACTAACGAAGACTTGGAACAAATTGCTGATGCAGACACTCTAGCCATGGAGGACAGATGGGCCACCTTAGAAGAGCAGCAGCAGGCTACGGTCGACACAATTCAGGCTGAGTTGTGAGTGTTAAAATTAAAGACAAACACATTGCAGATTAGTGCGACCTCGGTACGGCCAACCCTAGCCGCCAGCAGCACAACACTAGTTACAGATGAAAGCCACCTCTGTTCTCTCCCTGGCGCAGCTCTGGTGCTTAGTCCACCTGACCTGGGACTCCAAGTCCAGGCTAGTACAAAAGTCCAGCTGAACTTAGCTAGGCTACCTCATGAGGCCTTGCAGGGTATCCACACCATTGTATTTCAGGAAATCCACCATCGAGACCAACAAGTGCACCAACAGCTCGACATAGCTGAACAAACAATCAATGAAAATAATGCTGAGGTGTGCCTTGCCACCGCGAAGTACATAGAGATTGAAGACACGATTCACCGACTGTGTGTAGATGTTCCTGTAGAGATCTCAACCTTTGCCACCCCTCAGGAAAAAGTAGAAAGACTGGTCGCAACACTCAAGGCCTCTCGGGATGAAGTTTAAATTGTCAAGACATGCATGGAGAAGCAGATTGCATATCTGCAGGCTAAGTTACAGCCCAAAACACCTCCGGAGGTCCAGGCCCAGCGAACTAGGCTGGTCACCGCGGCTACAAATGTCATCATAGGACAGATCGCGTAGGGAGCCCAAATACTGGAGACTGCCATGCAACTATAGACTAAGGTCCAACACGTTCCAATCTTGTGAGGGATAAACCAGGATCTGTGCCAAAAAGAAGAAGAGTTCGAGACAATCGAAGCCACCTTGCCCACTTTGGTGCCTGCTCAACACTTGCAACGACTATGCACCAGCCAAGCGCTCCAAGCGGTTATCGATGAAATTTGGAAAAAGAAGAAAATCCTTGATGATCGACTGAGGCCGTGGGTTGACGTAGCCCTCAAAATTTCACAGGATGCCGATGTTTCTATCAAACAGCTAAACCAAACTTTGGAAAGTGTCATCACCGCAACTGAAGGACCACTGTCAAAAAAATTGGTTGAAATTGCATAGAATGCAACTGTCCAAATTGAAGGCATGCTGCCTCCATTAGCCAAGGCGATTAGATTATTGCAAGCATAGGTCGAAGCCCCACCGGCACAGTGACTCAGGACGAGTCACAAGATTGTGTTGGGGGACTGTTGGAGCAGGGTCTTCCAAAGGCTATGAATTTTGTCCATTTTTGTATAATTTTGTATTTTTTAGTCTAACGCAAGGGTTTTGGTGTGGGTCAATGCCCTTAATGCATTATAAATGGGTCAAGGGTAGACCAAGAGTCCGTAAACCATGGTTTGCGGACCATTGGATGCGTAGGCTAAATAGTTATAAATAGATGAACCTTTTTGAGTCATAGGTAGGAATGAATAAATATTGATGCGAAGTACGAATTTTTATATCTATGGTAAGGTTTTTTGGGTTAGGACTCCTTCTGGCTGTGTGCACGAAGATCCTTTGTCCTGTTGTGTGTGGATCCTGCTGGATGTGTGCACAGGTGGTAATTGGGAATGTAAGAGGATTTTGGGTAATGATATATATGTGTGGAAGTATTGTGGATATCTAATGCTATCTGAATCTGTTCTATTATGGTTGATGCCAGCTTGAGTTATATGATTATGTATCTGTTAGTAGCTACGAACTATCTATGTTTATGGTACATGTATCTTTGATCTGTTAATTCGCTGTGATTATGCTATTCTATGATTATAGCTGATAGTACGCACGTGGATGTGAACCTGTTAATAAGATATGATAATTTTTCTTTTGGTTATTTATTGAGACTCTTGTGAACAACCTCTTGCTGTATAGATATGATAGCTATGGACTAGCTTGGCTTACCTGCTCTCTCCCAGGGTGCGGAAACCTGGTTCCAACACCCTCCCATACTGCTTTAGGTGAGACTTTGGCCTGTGCAAGCAGGTCACTGCCGAAAGGGCTAGTGGTATAGGGGTTTGTTGGAAAACATTAACCTCTGAACTTGGGTTAGGACCCCTCAAGCCAACACACCATGAAGGTGCCATCCTCCATCACTGCAGCAACTTCTATCAGTGCAGTATGTGTAGTGAGAGTGGGTAATGCTGAAAATGGGAGAATGTCTCCCTCCTCCTTGAGTCTACCCCAGACTCTCTGTGCTATAATGGACTCCTCCAAGCTCTTCACCCCTTTGGAATCTAAGAGTGGTGGACCAAATATAAATATATCTCTCACCAAATCTAGATCTGGTGGCCTCCCAGGTGGAATGCCCCCATGTAATGAGACATCAAAATCTGAAGTGGACTGTTTATATGAGTGGACTGATTTGTCCCTCTCTTCACTGCACAATACAGTATTCTTCTTTTGTGCATAAACATCCCAAAATAGAAAAGGGTGAATTCTCATCATCCCTTGATGTTGATCCTTCCTTTCTTCCCCTTCCATCTCACAATCCACAAAAACTGATGCATGTTGCTCCAGAATTGTGTTTTGGTTCCCACATGTTGAATCATTTGGAACTCCTTGCAAAGACACAAGGGCTCCTCTCATGGAAGAAATGGCCCCCTTCCCATTTCCATGTGCTGATGGATCTCCTCCTGATGGTACAACGCTGTTAGCTCTTCTCTACTCATCCTCTTCATCAATATTTGAGAATGCCTCATCATCAATGAGAGACCCTTGATGTTGGTCTTCCCTTGAAGGAGGAACCTCCATGTCTTCATCTATAGAAGAGGGCTCTTCAGAAAGTGGGGATATTTCCCTTGGAAAGGCATCATGCATGTTTTTATCCCCTTCAAAATAAATATGGAGTGGAATTGGAAAAATAGATCTCTCCAACTCATGCAAAGGTTTTGATTTTTTGGGTTCAACAAATAATGTTTCACAATGTTTAATGTCAAATATTCTCACTAATTTCTTAGTGAACCCTACATAGGTGTTTACATTTTCACGATAAAATGAAGTAGAACTAAAAAACCACCAATCATGGGCCATACCTTTGAGGTGCAGTGCTGCTACTCTAATGGCCTCCTTTTCTGAAACTTGGTGTAGCTGGAAATAGGAATCTTTCTCCTCCACCCAAGCTTTGGCTGTGCATTTTGCTGATCCATCAAAGTTAGATAGAAAGATTCTACCTCTCTTGCTTCTATTACGGTTGCTGGATCTTCTGTTTTCCTTGAGTTGGAAAAACCCTTGGAAGTCCAAGTGCTTTTTGAATCTCCATGATTGAGACTCATACTCCTGAAGATAGTCGCTCATTGTCTCCTCCCTTGGTGCATCTTCTTCCTCCATCCTTCTTGCAGTGAATGTGGGAAATAAACTGCATTGTGGATCTACATGTGTGGCTGAATTCTCACACCCATCGTGTGAATATCTAGGGCTTGCTCCACTTTCAAACCCTCTTGGAAATTTTCTACACTTCTCCCCTTTCATCTCCTTGAGATTTTTCCTTGATATTTTTCATAGTTTGGAAAAGAAGCTGGGAGATCCTCTCTTCCTTCATTTCTCCAAATAATGGAGTCATATATTTGTTTCTTCTATACAACTTCTCCTTTATGTGAGAAGAAGCTTCTCCTTCTAATGACATAATGTATTGAATGCATAGGCTAAGCCAAGATTATGCTCTAATACCACTGTAATATTCCCAAATGGGGAATGCAACAATATAAGACATAAAACTGGAAATAGCAGTGTAAATCAATTCATGAACATTGGAAACCAATATGGAGACACAAAATCATATATTAGATTATAAAAAAAAATACAAAATAGTGAGGCATGAATCATATACAATGAAGGAACAAGCCTCCCACAAGAAATCACTCCCAGAAATGAGTTGCTGCCATAATAAAAAATGCCAGAAGACTGCTACAACGTAGTTATAAACACACTGCTATAGAAAAGGAATGTACAAAAGATGTAGGGTTTTTATATGCCTCAAACGATATTCCCAATACAGATCTAGGCTTAATACAAACTCCTATAAAGAACCCGGAAAGGGTTTTCAGAAAAACACCCTATACAAGATGAGATCTAAAGCCCTATGGCTGAAGATTCATTGAAAACTGAAGTACAAGAGTGTAGAAGGTTGAAATATTGTAGATCTGATGTAGATCCCTTCAAAGGTCTCCTCCCATGAAAGGCCGAACCCTTCAATCAGAAGAAAACACTCCAAAGGAGCCACAAGATCCCTCACTGAAGCCACCCTCCAAAATAACGCTATCCCTAGCTAAAGCAACACTGTAAATGATGGGAAATAGAATGACTCTCCAAACTGATCTCCCAAGTGAAGGAATCCTTCCTCCAATGAGAAATTAGATCAGAAAGTGGGTTTCTAACCCCTCCACTGCAACACCCTGCAACACAGCATAATAACCTACAGAAACTGCGCTAATGAAGAAAGTTGTAGCTTGGCCTAAAAATCAGAATGTGGAAATGAATGGAATGCTCTCCCAAGATGCCCCTTAAGGAAATAGATGGGATTCCCACTCGGGAACACCCGGTGCTAAACAACACAACAACCCTGCTAAACAGAAAGGGAATGTAAAGTCTAAACAGACCATATACAAAATAATAATCCAAAACATGAATAACAATGGCTGCCATCCCCTCCATATATAGCATGTGAGCCTACTCACATTGGGTCCCATCCATACTTTCCACCAAGCTCATGCAAGTTGTCCTCCACTAAAACTGTGTTGCCTCATCATAAAGGCCACTCCTCCATGACAACATTGCTGATTTGGTCAAAGTTGACTGAATCAACATGATCCAATCCCCGTTCACACCCAAAGGTGCTTAATCTAGCTGCTTATTCTTCCTCCTTTCACATTAGGAGTGTTATTATTCCTTCTAAACGGGTTTTATGGGCCTCCCCACCCACTTATTCACCTACCTAGTGATAAAACAAACTATAATATTCCATTTAGATGAAGGATAAATTTTTGGAATATTACACATATTCGACAAAAGACATTTGCAGAGGTCAACTAGGTCTTGTTGTATAATAGCTAGTTTGCGAAACACCCAGGAAAGTTCTGTCAGCACTGGCTAGATCCCTATACCGTAAAATAAGTCATGGATGGCAGAGCTATTTATTTAGCTACCCTGCGTGGCAATATGTTACCAGGCTATGTCAATGGTAGCCAGCTCAAACCATATCAGATCAAATGGCTATATGGTTGGAGTATCTGTATGGGGCAGAGCATGTCCACTAGGGAAGGTAAGTACAGAAAGGACCATGGTATGTGCAGCGAGTGACCGCAGACTTGGAAGTCCAGAGGGGTGCGCAGGGGATGCAGGAGCATGTTCAGAGCACAGAAGGTGTGCTGGAAGCATAGAGGTGTGCTAGGAGCACAAAAGGTACGATGGGAGCACAGGGGTGCGGTGTGCACACAGGAGGTGCGAAAAATAGTTGTTGGAACAGTAAAATCAGGTAAAAAGTAAAAGTTACCGTTGAAAGGAGAGGGCGACCAGATTTTAATAAGGCGATTTATGAATATTTTTTACTGTTTCTTTGATGGTAAGTTTCAAGTGAGGTTCACCCAACCGTTGATCAATCCCCGTGGCTATAAAAGAAAAAGGATAGATTGGACAAGGGTTCTATATCTCTTGAATAGGTTGTACTTGGCGTATTTTTCCTTGGAAAGTTTGTGCTGTAAGAGTTTCTAAGTCTATTGTGTCTCATTCATGTCTGAGCATCCTACATCCTATGACAGTAGCAAACCTAAGTTCATATTCCACGCCAGAATGACGGCCACTAATCCCGTTGAAACCTCAGAACCTTTGACCTCGATGGGACAAGAAACCGAGGAAGTAGTGGAAGTCGAATCAGAGGCTGAAGAGGTTATGTCTAAGTCAAGTCCTGCCAAGAAGAAAGGGAAAGAAAAAGTGTAAGGATCAGGGAAACCTACAAATGGGCTAGGATGAAGCCCCTCACCTCACCCCGCAATGTGAAGTCCCCATGGGAGGCGGGCCAAGCAAGATCGCCTGGGCTAATAAAGAGACCATTATCTGCTCAAGAAAAGGCCTAGATGGCTGAACCAATCAATTGTCTACCACCCTTTGTTCTGCCTCACAGGCCCTTGACACACACACCGAAGAATCTTGATGGCCTGTGCACCTATCTGCAAATGCCTCTAACTCCAGGCGAGGTCCCCGTCATTGGAGAACGCTTTGACAAGCTTCATGAGGTGAAATTCGATGACCACGACATGGCCAATTTGGAAGCCTTCCCCCACCTCACACTCTAGCTTTACCTCGAAATGATATTGAAAGACGATGGGATACATATCACCAAATGCACTGGGTGCATGGGTTATCTGGTTCCAAGCTCTTTAACTTGCTAAGGATGCCACATTTTGGCCATTACAACATTACAAACCGATTTATGCGCCAACTACTTGCATTGGTCCATGATGTTAGCTTGTGGATCTAGGATCGAATCCCTATTGATGCCATGTTGATTCACTGAATTACTAGCCTCCGCATGGAAGGTCCGGACCCTATGCTGTGCGTTGGAAAAAATTATGAGCAGAAGATCACTGACAAAGTGCATGAGTATTACCATGTGTTGCAGAACACTCGAGGCTTCATGATCAACACCATCAACGAACCTGGGGCACAAATGGGTACCTTATTGCTAGTGTGCAAACTGATGCGCAAATGCCAGGTTGCCACCGTCCCTATGTATGTAATTACGCTGGTGGGACAATGCGAAAAGGGGGTTTGCTTCAATTGGGCCCAATATCTGTGCGATGAGTTCCTGGCAAACATACGCGAAGCCCAGGATCAGGGGCACACATTTTGTTACTCACAGTTGTTTCTTCTCATTGTCTTGGTCGCATGGGAAGCCCTAGAAGATTTGGTCCTCCCTGAGCTCACACCCGATATGTGTGAAGGGGCGCGCTACAAAATTTATGGGACTCCAAGGACAAGCAACGGATTGAGGAAAATAAATTTTTTTGGGTCCTCTTCTAGAGTGGATTGGCTGCAGCAATTAATTCTCTGCCGTGTTTGTCACCCGCAGTATATGAAAAATATAAAGACATTGCGGCGTGTCAGGTAAGCATGCATAACATCCAAATTAGAAGCCACAAGAATCAAGCATGGGTCTTGCTCTCGCACATGGTTGTGAATGGGGACATTACTCAATTAATCGTTACCTGGCCTCCCCAATGGAATATTGGGTTCAAATTAGGTGCGCAGGGCACCACAGGGACAAGTGCTACAAAATTCACCTCGCTCGATACCACTAAATAAACTGGAGAGCAGGGAAAGGGTACAAGGAAGGAAACATGACTAGTAGCACAGAAGGATTCACAGCAAGGAAAACACATGGGGAAGGAAATGGAGCCAGCCTTAAAGAAGGGTTGGCAGCAGGGCAAAAGTGCTGGGAAGGATGCGGAGCCAGCCTTGTGGAAGGACTCGCAGCAAGATCTGGACACAGAAGGTTTGGAAACAGGAGGTGCTGAATCCCCTCGGGGTACCAAACGGACCGGTGACCCTGCTAAGGGGCTGCGGAAGAAGAAATGAGCCATCTGCCCAGAACGCGAGATAGGGGTTAAATTGACAAAATATGACCTCGAGCAGATCACATATGCTATCACCTTAGCTGCCGAGGAAAAATCGTTGGATTTGGAAAAGTAGCAGAAATCCATGATGGAAACACTACAGGATGAGCTCTGGGCTCTGCAGCTCAAAACAAATACCTTGCAAACCAGCATGATCCAAGAAAGGTCGACCACAGAAACAAACAACACAGTAATCAGTATGGCAGAAAGCCACCTCTACCCTCTCCCGGGCATAGCCTTCATACTGAGTCCACCTGACCTAGGAGCACAAGTCTAGGCCTGCGTAGAGGTGTTGTTGGATCTAGCCCGCCTACCGCATGAGTCGTTCTAGGTCCTTCACGCATCCCTATTTGAAGAAATCCAACATCGATATCATCAAGTGCACCAGTAGGTCAGTACAGCTGAGCAGAAAATTGAAGAAAAAAAATCTTAAGTGTCCCAGGTACAGGCTACATGTACCCTCGCCACTGTAATGTTCCCAATTTTAGCCTCAGGCTAAAATGGAACATTATAGTGGCATATTTTATTTTTTCTTAATAAAATGGGTAAGGAGACCCCTTAACCCCTTTTAATGAAAAATAACACTCCTTGTGTGAAAGGAGAAATAATGAAGCAACTGAAATAAACACCTAATGGTGTGAACATGATGAGGATCACCTTGAGTTGGCCATCTTTGACCAAGTCAACAACGCTGCCTTAGAGGGTTGGCTTGCTTGATAAGACAACGCAGTTTTTGGAGGGAAAGAATTCAAAGGGGAATGGAAACCCTAATGGTGTGGCCTATGGTGAAAGAGAGTTCATTTGCTTTATAAGGAAGAAGGAGCAGCTCATTTGGATTATTCTTTGATTCAGAACTTTTGTAGTGAGGTCAAGGACTTGCACATCCAGGCTGTTTAGCAGGATTGCAGTGCTCTTGAGCATTAGGGGTGCTCCCGGGAGGGGATCCCCCATCTCTTCCTCATGGGAGGAGAGTATTTGAGCTGCATTTCCTCATTCCGACATTTGGCCAAGCTTACTCCTTCAGTTGCAACGTTTTCCTGTATCAGGTTGGTGCTGTGTAGCGGGAGTAGCAACAAAGGAACTCATAGAGTTCTTCCTTACTTGAATTTTCAGTGGGGGATGGATTTATTCATTGGAGGAGATGTAGATAAGGCTCTTTGAGCATATTTCAGATCTGTGGCATCAGGCCACTCATTCACCAACTCCCACTGCGCAGTCACTTGGAGAAACTGCGTTATTCCATGAGGGCAGTGTTGTGAGGGGTTCTTGTGCTCATTAGGAGGAGTGCTTGAGTGAAGGGGATAAACCCCTTTTCCTTTGAGGACTTCAATCAGAAGAGGGCATCATTATTTTAGATCAGCCACAACCTCATGTTCATTGGTTCTAGCTGCAGTGACAATTTATTTGTCACTATTGTATTTTGTCCGGCATTTCTAACAATCTCCCTGAGATTGGCTAGAAATCCTATATTCAGCCCATTTTCTCATGTATGGGAATTTCTTTGTATTCCTTCAGCTCTATCATCATTTTTTATGTATTCAACAGCTACATATCTCATAGAGACTGCGTAGTTATGGTTTTCTGGCATTTCTGTGTAGCTGCAGCTACTCCGACATTACATTGTCTATTCATTGGAGATTGGTTCTAATGCTTGAAGGCTTTGTTCCTCATGATATTTCTATATAATATTGCTGATATAATAATAAGATGATGGCTATGATATTTACCCTCTCATGATACATTCAGATTTTCAGAGTTCTAGATTTATGTTTTGCATATTGCTGTAAGCTCTTTCATTGAGCATTGTTATAGAGACCTAGATTGGGGAGATCTGAATAACCCATCTAGTGTTATTTCTTTGGGCTCATTTTCTGCAAGGGAGTTATATTATACATTTTATACAACATCTCAGTGGTGGTTTTCCTTATTTATGTAGTAGCTTCCGTATACATCGTCCTCAAGGACCCTGTGGCATAAATTCCTGAGGTGGAATATTGCATATCCATAGGCAGAGTCTGAGAAGGGCAAGCTAGCCTCAGGATTTATCCCTTCTTTGGAAGGAGTCATATCCTGTAAATGACCCATCATTCAATATTTGAAATGGACTTGCAGTAGCTCACTGAAAAAGGAAAAATAGAACATCTTAATATGTTCCCGATGGAGCAGAAAATCCCTCATTCGGGACATTACAGTGGTATCAGAGCATGATATTGGCTAAGCCTGTGTCCAAGATCTAGAGATATTTGAAAGAGGAGCTTCTCTCCAAGGAGAGGATATTTACAAGGAGACAAGGAAAGAGGAATGAAGGAAGAAGAGTTTTCCCTTCTTCTTTTCCAGACCATTGAGGAGATTATTGAAGATCTTGATGAAAGGGAAATTTGGAGAAATTTTCTGAGAAGGGTTTGTGGATGAGACAAATCCTAGCTACTTCATGAAGGGTGGGGAAATTCAGCCACACATGCATATCCACAGCGCAGTCCTTTGTTCACTTGCTTTGAAAAGGAGTAGAGGAAGAAATGAGGCCTTGGGAGGAGCAGCGCTACAACTCAAGGTATGGCTCATGATTGTTGGTTTGAGGGTTTCATTTTTCATTGACATGCAAATGCAAAAACTTGTGATGCATTCACTAAGGGTTTGATGGAGAAAACTTGGTGAAACTCATTGTGTCATAAACAAAAACACTTTGCATACATTGGAGAAAACCAACAACGTTGTCACATTAGAAGGAGATCCATCACCACATGGAGGTGAAAGGGGAGCTATTGCTTCTACTAAAGGAGCCCTTGTGTCTTTGCAAGGAGTTCCAAATGTTTTTGCATGTGGGTACCAAGACACTATTCCGGAGCCATGTGTAGCATTTGCTAGGAATTGTGAGATGGAGGAAGAAGAGTAGAAGGATAAACATGAAGCAATGATGAGAATTATCCCTTATCTATTTCATAAAATTTCTACATATGGGAAGAGACTGCACTGCGCAGAGGAGAGAAGGACAAATCAGTCCACTCATACATGCAGTCTATTTCAGATCTTGATGTCTCACTTTTGGAGGCTTTCCACTTGGGGGGCCACATGATCTAGAGATGATGAGAGGCATCATGCCATTTGGTTCACCACTCATTAGATTCCGGAGGGGTGGAGACATTAGAGGAGTCCATTACAACGCAGTGAGTTGGGGATAAGCACAAGGAGGAGGGATACACCCTCTCATTTTCAATCTTACCCACTCTCATTAGCTATACTGTGCAGACAGAGTTGCTGTATGGATGGAGGATTGCATCTTCATGATGCAGGATGACTTCTCCATGTATGTAGTGACAGAGATGATACTTCCTTTGAGGAAGGACTCTTTCATGCTTTGGAGTGGATGGGGGCCAATCATGCTTACATTGCCCAAGATCGGAAGATTCTTTGGAGGTGGTAGTCTCTCATGAGAGGCTCATTTTCAGAGAGCATCATTTCTATTTGAGCATGAGTAGCTGCATGATGGCATGGAAAAAACTTGGAGGATGAATTTGGCATGAGGGGATTTCAAGGTAGTAGGTAGCAGTGTGATGGAGCACCATATTTTAGAACACCAGCGCTGTTTATATGGAGGATTGATCCCAGACGGAGGGCTCAGCCTTGGTTGAGTATTTCCCCATGATCTTGGTGCATGCATGAATTTTGATGGCCTTGATGGAGATGGCAGACACTCAGTGGATGAAATGATCAGCTGTCATCATGGCAGACTCTTCTTGGATAGAGTTTCTAGTCTCAAGGAGAAATTATTTGCATGCAGCACATGAGGACTTCCTAGCTATGCACTTGGATGCATACTTTGATTAGCTAGAGGAGTTCATTTGTAGGGAATTAATCATGTCACCTATCAGCATAGGAGAGATGCATAGCCTGCTTTTTATGGTGGGGAGGACCTCATAGCCACTTCCCTACTCATTGGAGGTAGAGGAAAATTATCAGTTGGGCCATTTCAGCTCAAGAGCCCAAGTACAAATTGGAGAAGGTATAATCTCACATTTTATATTGTACTTTCCTTCCTTGTTGGAGCAACATGATGAGTCAAGAAGAGTTGATTTCTTCTTGCATAATGTACAAGGATGTATTTTTAGGCTTTGTGGTAGGAGAATGGACCATACTTATGGTGGTTTGTGGAGGGAGCCACATGCTCCTTGGTGTGCACCATTAGCACCAACTTATATTTTCATGCTCATATCTTTTGAGGTGTGTGTGGCAGCAAACAAGTGGCTGGGAAATCACTTGTTGTTTTGATGCAGGCGAGAGGCTTACTACGCTGGTCCCATGAGAGGAGTAGTGACCCACCCTCTAGTTGTCTTATGGCAGCTTGTTTACATTGTATCATGCTACCTTGTATTTCTGATGCTTATTTATTCATAGGGAGCACCATTTGGAGAGTGAATTATATTTTGGGACAACCCATTGGGAGCGCTATTCTCCCCATTACACATGTCCTATATTGCAGGAGACACCATTGGGCAAACCATGATTGCCATACTATTACTTTTCTCTTCTTGTGGGGAAAACCACTTGGAGAATTTGGAGAGGCATTTCATGGATGAATATTTTGATGGGGTAGCTTGGGCCACTCTTGGAGGTCGCACCATTTCAGCTCAAGGATAGTAGCAGCCACATATGTACTACAAAGGGAGAGATGAGCTTATTGGGATGAAGCAACAAAACTCTCCATTCAGCGCCATTACATTGCACAGAACCAGGGGGCAATATTTCCATTTTGATGATCACATGGGTGAGGCGATCATCAGTGGGATTATATTTTCCCATGCATGTCATCACTCCTACCTTGAGGAGGCCATAGTTTAGTAGGAGGATTTCCACCTACACCTTCTATCTTTCTGTAAGGTGCACCATTCCGGTTTGCATACTTAGGAGGAGGCATGGGAGGACAGTTTTATTGCAGTATATCTTGAGCAGCGGTGGAGATTGTTGATGACGAGGCCACAAGAGAAGAAGGGGGAGAATTTTTGTTCTCTCTATGTAGTTACTTGAGGACAAGCAACATGTGGGAGGGGAGGACTATAATGTTCCCAATTTTAGCCTCAAGCTAAAACAAAACATTATAGTGACATATTTTATTTTTTCTTAATAAAATGGGTAAGGAGACCCCTTAACTCATTTTAATGAAAAATAAAACTCTTTGTGTGAAAGGAGAAATAATGAAGCAGTTGAAATAAACACCTAATGGTGTGAACATGATGAGGATCACCTTGAGTTGGCCATCTTTGACCAAGTCAACAGCGCTGCCTTAGAGGGTTGGCTTGCTTGAGAAGAAAACACAGTTTTTGGAGGGAAAGCATTAAAAGGTGAATGGAAACCCTAATGGTGGGGCCTATGGTGAAAGAGAGTTCATTTTATTTATAAGGAAGAAGGAGCATCTCATTTGGATTATTCTTTGATTCAGAAATTTTGTAGTGAGGTCAATGACTTTCACATCCGGGTTGTTTAGCAGGATTGTAGTGCTCTTGAGCACTGGGGGTGCTCCCGGGAGGGCATCCCCCACCTCTTCCTCATGGGAGGAGAGGATATGAGCTGCATTTCCTCATTCTGACATTTGGCCAAGCTTACTCCTTCAGTTGCAACGTTTTCCTGTAGAAGGTTGGTGCTGTGTAGCGGGAGTAGCAGCAGAGGAACTCATAGAGTTCTTCCTTACTTGCCTTTTCAGTGGGGGATGAATTTCTTCATTGGAGGAGCTATAGAGAAGGCTCTTGGAGCATATTTCAGATCTGTGGCATCAGGCCACTCATTCACCAACTCCCACTGTGCAGTCACTTGGAGAAACTGCGTTATTCCATGAGGGCAGTGTTGTGAGGGGTTCTTGTGCTCATTAGGAGGAGTGCTTGAGTGAAGGGTATCAGCCCCTTTTCCTTTGAGGAATTCAATCAGAGGAGGTCATAATTATTTCAGATCATCCATAGCCTCATGTTCATTTTTTCCAGCTGCAGTGACAATTTATTTGTCACTATTGTATTTTGTCCGACATTTCTAGAAATCTCCTTGAGATTGGCTAGAAATCCTATATTCAGCCCATTTTCTCATGTATGGGAATTTCTTTGTATTCCTTTAGCTCTATCATCATTTTTTATGTATTCAGCAGCTACATCTCTCATAGAGACTGCGCAGTTATGGTTTTCCGGCATTTCTATGTAGCTGCAGCTACTCCGACATTACATTGTCTATTCATTGGAGATTGGTTATAATGCTTGAGGGCTTTGTTCCTCATGATATTATGTATAATATTGCTGATATAATAATAAGATGATGGCTGTGATATTTACCCTCTCATGATAAATTCAGATTTTCAGAGTTCCAGATTTATGTTTTGCATACTGCTGTAAGCTCTTTCATTGAGCATTGTTATAGAGACCTAGATTGGGGAGATCTGAATAACCCATCTAGTGTTATTTCTTTGGGCTCATTTTCTGTAGGGGAGTTATATTATACATGTTCTAGGGCATCTAAGTGGTGGTTTTTCTTATTTATGCAGTAGCTTCCTTATACAACGTTCTCAAGGACCCTGTGGCTGAAATTCTCGAGGTGGAATATTGCATATCCATAGGCAGAGTCTGAGAAGGTCCCGCTAGCCTCAAGATTTCTCCCTTCTTGGGAAGGATTCATATCCTATAAATTCCCCATCAGTCAATCTATGAAATGGACTTGTAGTAGCTCACTGAAGAAGGAAAAATGGAACATCTTAAGATGTTCCCGATGGAGTAGAAAATCGCTCATTCAGGACATTACAGCCACCACGTAGGAGACAGAATTGGAGCACCTCATCAGTAGGCTCTGTGCGGATGTCTATGAAGATATTCCGACTTCTGCCACCCCCCAGGCCAATATTGAGGGGTTGGTAACAACATTAAAGGCCTTAAAAATTGAGATCCAGGCGGTCAAAACACATATGGAGCAGTAGATTGCGGACGTGCAGGCCAAGTTGTAGCCCGAAACACCACCAGAGGTAAGGGTCCAGCAAGCCGTGCTAGTTATAGAGGCTAAAAATGTTGTCACTAGGAAAATCTCTCAAGGTGCTGAGCTGTTGGAAACAACAATGTAGCTATGGACTAAAGTGCAGTGCGATCCTCTCCTGCATGAGATCAATCAGGAACTGCGATAGAAGGAAGAACAATTTTAGCAGCTGGAAGCCATGATGCCTAATTTTATCACTGCTCAATGGTTGACACGGTTGCGTACCAACCACTCCTTGAGAGATGAAACTGAAGAGCTCCGCAAGAAGAAGAAGACCGTTGGTGACTGTCTCAAGCCTTGGGCTGATGAATCCCTCAAGCTCTCCCAGGACATTTATCTAGTGGTAAAGCAACTTAACCAGAGTTTGGAAAGTGTCATGGTTGCCGCAGAGGGACCAAATTCACAACATTTGGTGGATATATCTTAGAATTATGTTGTGCAAATTGAAGAAGTGCTGCCCGAGCTAGTTGATGCGATCAAGCTGCTGCAAGCAAAGGTAGAGAGCCCACCCCATAGTGACTCGGGATGAGTCACAAGTTTGTGTTGGGGGACTGTTGGAATCAGGTTCTCTAAAGCTGTGAATTTTGTACAATTTTTTATATTTTTGGTATTAATTAGTCTAACAAAGGGATTTTGGGGTGGGTCAAAGCCCCGAATACATTGTAATGGGTCAAGGTGTTAAGTCCCTATATTAATAGTGTAGTCCCTTATTATGTTAGTGTAGCCCCATTATTTTTATTGTTGTACCCTTGTAACCCCCATATTTTTATTATTGTGGCCTTACATTATTATTTTTACGTCGGCTAGGGTTACATTATGGCCCCATGGACTCCTATATATAGAAAGGAGGTTTTGTCATTTGTATCATCCAAGAATAGTTTCATTCATGTAATGTATTGGAGGTTTCCCCCTCAAAGTGGCTTATTTCTAAGGCGTTGATATCTCTTTTCTTCTATTTTTGGAGCTGGTTTCACAACATTTGGTATCAGAGCTTTGGATTCTAGGGTTTCGCTGCTCCAAACAGGTCATCGTAGAATTTTTGCTATAAAATTTTTCTACGAAGGTTTAGAAGCTGAAATTTTTAGAGTGCGAAGCCGAAATGCTGAGGAACATCGTCACAAAATTTTAAAGCTTGGTTCGCAATATTTTTGTAGATATGATCTGTGGAAATTAGGGATTTTTGAAGGCTCCTAAATTTCACTTAAAAAGGTCATCGCGGAATTTTCGCTATAAATTTTTTTGTACGAAGGTTCAGAAGTTGAAATTTTTAGAGCGCGAATATGAAATCTTGAGGAACATTTTCACAAAATTTCATGGCTTGTTTCGCAATATTGACGGAGATATGATCTATGGAAGTTAGGTCTTTTTCAAGCTCCCGAATTTCATCTCAAAGAGGTGATCATGGGAAAATCTTCATAACTCTCTCTCTAAGAATTGGATTGGAATTCTATAAATATTGTTTGTAAGTACACAGGCTGTAGTTTCTTGTCTATAAATTTTAGAGCCAAAGGAGAAAACAGGGACATGTGGCAATTCGTACAAGTTCGCTCTACTGAACTAGTCCATAATTAGGTCATTGTGGGAGATTGGACATAAATTTGTCTTGAAGAATCCAAATCAGGTCAGACCTATAGAATTTGAAAGAGGATTCAGAGGGATACCTTAGGGAAAATTTTCAGATATTGAAGTTCCAAAATCACAGAGATAATTCAGTTTCAATTTCGAGCTCCTCAAAAGCAAGAATAAGGTGTGTATTTGGTTTTTAAGATTTCATAATGTTTGTTTGAAAAAGCAGTTTGAAGTGATTCCGAGGGAATATTTTAGAATTTTTATCAGTATTGGGTTCTATAATGCCTCCAAAAAATAATTCCATACCCTTTAAGCCCTCAAAAATCTATACTATGATGCATGAAGAGGAAGAATTGCAGTATGAGATATCAAAATTACGGTACCAAGTGCAACAAATTTAGATCTTACGAAGAGCAACCGAAGATGACATAGATGGTTTAAAATAAGAAATGGAGGCTAAGTTGGATGGTTTGAAGGATCAAATAATAGCTAATATGGATGATAAATTAGTGGAATATCACATCGAGCATCAACAAAAAGTTCTCCAACTCTCAAAGGATAACCTAACTTTGGGGTAGAATATAATGAAACAACAAGAAGATCAACATCACATCGAAAGAAGTTATGAAGCAGTCA
Organism: Pinus albicaulis; assembly: GCA_034641835.2. Classification (NCBI taxonomy): domain Eukaryota; kingdom Viridiplantae; phylum Streptophyta; class Pinopsida; order Pinales; family Pinaceae; genus Pinus; species Pinus albicaulis. Next base: position 331,053,742 of record CM076572.1, on the reverse strand, counting down.
CAGAAACAAGAACTCAAAAAGTATGATCAATTTCAGAGTATCTCAACAAGTGGAAGAACTTTCCTGTAGAATATTCCACATGGGAGGATGATAATTTTATACAGAAGCATCAAGAAATAATCAAGCGTTGAGGACAACACTTTTTGAAGGAGAGGGGCATGTTAAGTCCCTATATTAATAGTGTAGTCCCTTATTATGTTAGTGTAGCCCTCAGACAGCTATTAATAAACGAGGTAATTGCCCATACTACTATCAAAAGTGCCCATATTATTTAGTAGGTTCTGCTGGGGTTCACTTGCCCACCAGATTACATTGTGCCTTCATGACTCTATATGGAAGGAGATGCTTCATTAAATATCCAAGAGATTGTTTATCATGTAGCCAATTGGTATCCTCCTAGTGCATTTATTCTTCAGGCGTTGATATCTCTTTTCTTCTATTTTTGGAGCTGGTTTCACAACACAAGGGTAGACCTAGAGTCCAAAAACCAAGATTTGAAGACCAGAGGAAAGCATAGGGTAAGTCATTATAAATAGATGAACATTTTGAGTCTATAGGTAGGCAAGAATTAAGTTTGAGGTTAAGTGCGAATTTTACATCTGTCTTGGGTTGTTTTGGTAAGGCCTCCTGCTGGCTGTGTGTGCAGAGATCCTCAGTCTTGCTGTGTGCGGACCCTATTAGCTGTGTGTGCAGGCTGTGTTAGATTGTAACTAGGTTTGAATATATGTGCGGATATAGTTGAAGTACCTTTGTGTGATCGAGATCTTTTGTGTTATTGTTAAAGTGATCCTTTGGAATCTGTTCAGAGATACAAATACATTTATTTGCTTATATTACATTTGTATCTGTGTTATGCATATATATATATATATATATCTATATATATCTATATATATATATATATATATATATATATATATATATATATATATATATATATATATATATAGATATATATATATATATCTGTGATCTGTCTTAGCTACAAGTATAAGGGTTTTGTGACAGTTTCTATTTAGCTATGAGTACATCTGTTATAAGCTGCACTTTATGATATTATAATTGTTGTACGCACATGGATGCGAAGGTATCAAATAGATTTGAATAGCTCTGTTGTGGTTACTAACTGAATATACTGTGAAAGCTTGTGAATAGACTTGTGTGAACTTGGTAGGTTGCGAACTTGGATCTGCTTGACTTACCTGCTCTCTCTCAGGGTGTAGAAACCTAGTTCCAGCACCCTCCCATACTACTTCAGGTGAGACTTTGGCCTGTGCAAGTAGGTCAGTGCTGAAAGGGATAGTAGTAGAGGGGTTTTCTTGGCAAACCTTCACCTCTGAACCTAGTTCATGACCCCTCAGGCCAACAACAAGTGAATTTTTACACAGGCATGTACTATTGGTTACCCAAAAACGCAACAAGTAGGGATAGGGTTTGGGCATAGGTTTCAGGGAATGGAATTTTGAGAAGGGTTTAATTTATTTTGGATGTATTTTGGTTTATAGGAGGTTAGGGTATGGAAGGAGAGAGAGTCTAGGGTTTGAAAATTGGAAAAAACATAGTCTTCAAGAAAAGCGTAGGGTAGGAGGAAATTGACAACTTTGCCAACATAGGAATGAAAATATTGAGTGAAAATAGTGTGAAGTGGCTCAAATTACTTGGTTTATCCTTAATCAAACTTTTTCTTGAGTTTGGAGACTCTTTGCTACCCTTTTGAAGCTTTTCTAGACCAAGTGTAGCTTCCATGCAAAAACACAACGCCTGAACAAAAAACGTAGCGTGTAGAAAAAAAACACAATGCCTTAAGGAAAAGCGCAATGTCTTAAGGAAAAGCGTAGCACCTTAAGGAAAAGCACAATGCCAAAAGGAAATGTGCGACGCCTTAAGGAAAATCGCAACGACTTGAGGCATAAACTTAATTTTTGAAAATGTATGGCCCTGAAATTGTGAGGAAATGATGATAGCTCAATGCTAGGAAGGATAAAGAGTGAAAATTAAATGAACTTGTGTCTTTTGAGGAATTTTATAATCATAGGATGACTCCCTTTGAGTGATGATGGGCCCAACATGTCTCTTTGAAGGATTACTTGCTTTATTATTTTTGACTTCATAACCTTTTGTAATCTGAATTTTTTTACTTTTCTTTGGAACATTTAACTGCAACTTTGGAATTTTAGGACACTTATTACATACAGAAACATTAAAATTACATTTAAAAATCAAAATTCACCGAAGAAATTTGTTTTATTACCACTCTTCTAATTTTCCGGATTTTATGCATAAAATGGCAGTTTGGTGACCTTGAAACCCTAATAACCTAATGGAGACACTAAAACTGAATGAGATCATGATGGAGATGACTGAAAAGATAATGAACGTATCTGAATAATGATATACTCAACTTATTTAATGATATGGACCAGCATTTCAAATTGTGGAAAGAGTGGAAAGTAATCCTAAACCTAATGCCCAGTGACAAAATTTTGCTTGATAACCTAGTGAAATGACAAAAATTGGATTATAGGACCCTCTAAAAACATGATAAGGGTCCATTTTTTCACTGGAGACAGGATGAAAAGACTGACACTAACACTATGGACCATTGTAGACCACGTAGACCAAGTAGCCTAACCATTGGGCATGGAGTCAAAAGCTAAAAACCAGACTTAATACTTAAAACTTAACATGATAAATTGACTCCAAACTGGACTGACTTAAATCTAAATTAATTTTGAAAATAACAGCAAACCAATGGAACTTTATGGCCTTCACCTCGGGCTCCAAGCTCCGATAATTCTCCGCTTCACACTTTGTAGAAAACTTAAACTAATGTGTACAATGGAAATAGGAAATTTACAAAAATTTGTATCAGGAAATGTAATGATTAAGGAGCCTACCATTTACTGGTCCTCCTAAGAAATCTTCTCCATTCATTTATTCTAGTAGGAAATCATGTTGTCCGCGAGATGCTGAAAGCTTGTATGGTCCTTTCCATAGGTTCTCAAATTTATTGTGCTTCCATTTTTCCTCGTTTCTAGCATCCCAACAGAGGACCACATCTCCAATATTGAAATCATCTGCCTTTTTCTTGAGGTCATATACCTTATTTATCCTCTCATGAATGTTTGAGGTTTTCTGAAAGACCTCACATCTGGTTTGCTAAATATTGATCATCTGATCGATCTGGCGTTGCACATCATTCTCTTCACTACTTGCTTCTTGTAACAATTTCATGACTGCGACTGCAAGTGATGTAGGAAATACAATATCTAATCCATATACCAATTGAAAAGAGACATTCCTATTGACTTCTTAATACTCACTTTGTCCACCCATAAATCATTAAGAAACTTCTTATGCCAGTTCTTCTTATTTTCCTCCAGCATATTCTTTATGATATTGATCAAAGATTTATTATAAGATTCTGCCAATCCATTACCTTGTGGATAATATGCAGTTGAGTGCCCCAATTTGATGTTGTACTTGTCACAAAACTCAACCATTTTCTTCGACTTGAATGCAACTGCATTATCTGTAATGATCTTGTGAGGATAGAAAAAACAAGACAAAATGTTAGTCTCCAAAAACTGAATAATGGCTAAATTTGTTGCTTGCCTTGTTGGGGTCGCCTTGATCCATTTGGTGAAATAGTCGGTAGCTTTTAAGATCCATTTATGTTGGGAAGATGATGCAGGGTGAATTTATCCAATAAATACAAGGCCCCACTGTTGAAATGGTGCTTGCACAGAAATAAGCTACAAAGGCAGTGGGAGAAGCTTCCTTTTGCCTTCAAATATATGACACTCGTGGCAGCTCATCATTGTTTAATACAAATATACAAAAAGAGTAGGAAAATAATATCTAGCCCTCAACACCTTATTTTTAGTGGTTTTCCAAAAGAAGTGACCTCCACAATCTCCATTATGGTAATCATTCATTACCTCCTTGGCTTCACCTTCTACTAAACAGTTCAGCAAGATACCTCTCGGGTCTTTCCAATATAAAGCACTGTCCAAAATGCAGTATTTGGAAGCCTTCAACTTTAATGACCTACCCTTACTTTTAGACAATCCTGGATGAGGATTAAGATGCTGAATAACATATATAATGTCGGAATACCAAGGAGATGAGAGAAAAATATTAGATACCTGCATGAGAGCGCTATCACCTTGTTCATTAGACACTGAAATGAGGTTGATATCAAGTTCATGTAAATTTGACTCAGCCATGAGCTTGGCTAATCCATGACTTTTGATTAGCTTTGTGGACTTGATCTCGAGGTCATACTCTAACATAGTTTCTATCCACTTCCCTCTTCTACCTTCACTATTAGTTTGCATTAGGACATCCTTCACTGATGCATAGGGGACATAGGCTAGAATATGTGAATGAAGGGTATATACACAAAAGTCCTTCAAGGAATTTACTAGGGCCAAGGCATGTTTATCAATGACGTTATACCTAAGGGATTCATCCCTGATGGTATGGCTGATGAATGCAATGGGTTGCTCGGTATTATCCTTCTTTTGCTTCAAAGTTGTAGCCAAGGTATGTTCGGAGGCAAATGAAAATATGATGAAATCAATAGAGTTATCGGGGTTGATCATAATAGGGGCTGTAGTTAAGGAAAACTTCACTGAATTAATTTATATTTTGGCATCCTCTGACCACTTTACTTCATTTTCATTTTTTAGCATGTTGGTCATTTCTCAAAGATGCTCGACAAGATTTGGAATAAATCTTCTTAGGAACTTCATCTTACCATTGAAAGCTTGAATCTCTTTTTTGTTGTGTGGAAAATCAATTTACTAAACATCCTCAATCCGAGAAGGATCAATTTGGATACCATCTTTGGAGATGATCTAACCAAGGAGCTTGCCCTCCTCTGTAATATCCCCAAATGGGAATACTCAGCAATGCCTGCTGGAATAACACAATTTTTAGAAGCATGTGCACTGAAATAATTTTTCAGCCCTTGGATCCCTTATATCTAGAGATCTAGCATCTAAATCCAAAAGGGGAGAAAAAACAAATCAAACTAGGTGAGGTAAACATACCTCCCACACCTTGTATAGCTGAAAAACACCCAAGAATGGGGGTGCAACAATATGCAATAATACTGTAGGAAAATAACGCAGTTTTTGAGAGAAATAGTAGGAGACTAATAAGAGGGATCAAATTTCATATATACAGCAATAAATCAGATCCATAATGAGGCCCTTACAGTATACAATAGAATGTAGAAGACAAGAATAGAAGAAATTCCTCAAGAAAGAGGGCTGCAACACATGTATTGATTGAAAAATGGCTTGAAAATGTTATTTTTATTAGCTGCAACAAATATATATTACACTCCATATTTAGAGCAAATATATGTACAAAATATCAGATCTATTTCAAATCTGTACACTATAAAAGCTCCTTTACAAGATCCCCTTGGGGTTTTGATCAAAACATGCAACACAGTGAATAGATCTGAGATCTAAAGTAGTAGATCTACAATATTCTTCAGAAATTTCTAAAGATGAATGCAATAGAAGTATATCAGATCTATAAAAAACATGGATAAGAAATATAATCCATGGATCTCCATTGTGAAGGGAAGAACCCCAACACCAGATATCTCTCCTCAAAAAGTGTATTTAAACACCCTGCAACTTCCTTCTTGCAAATAGCGTAGTCCTGGAAGGAAAACTACAATGTAGGTTGAAGCACTAGATTGGCCTGATGCAAAGATCTGAAAATTCAGCTCCAAAGGTTCAGAACTCTCTTGCCAATGGGATAGAATACTTTCCCAGTGAAAAGAGGCCCTAGAATGGCCTAGATCTGAGAAATTCTAGCCTCCACTTGCTACAACTTACAAGGACAACCAAACCCTCAATAGGATCTGCGTTGTAGTTGGAAGATGAGCTTGGACGAATTCCTAATAGTGGTTGAGATCAGAAAGAATCTTCCAAGAGATCCTCAATGGAAGAGGTGGGATTCCCAAACAAGAACACCCTAGTGCTAAACAACACTATCCTCAGTAAACAACAGAGAATGATATATGTCTAAACAGACAATATATTCAGAAATATACACAATCAACAACCTTCTTTTGATGTCCTCCTCTTCCTTATATAGGATGAAAGTCTTGTCAAAACCTAAACCATCTCAATGATTTAGCTCCATTCACATGAGAAGCCTCCAACTAAAACTGCATTGTGCCTTTAGGAGATTCACTGTACCTAGACAACGCTGTTGATTTGGTCCTGGTTGACTTGTTCAAGTGCTCCAGTCTCTTTCACACCTAAGTGTGCTTATGTAAATAGCCTAGATTTTTCCATGTTCACATGTGGCATTGATTTATTATGCTAATTAGGAGTTTTATTGATCCTCCTTTACAATTTTATTCATGAAACTGAAAATTGAAACAAAATTGTATATTCCCATTAGCTTGGGCTAATTGGGAATATTACAGTCCTCCCCTCCAAAATGTTTCTTGTCCTCAAGAAACTGATAGGGTGAGTGCTGCAACACTTCTCCTTCTCCATTGGTGACACCATCAAAGATCAAGCTCTCCTCACAAGCGAAGTGTTCACCAATCCAAGTCTCCATGAATTGTTCCTCCAAGGTCATCATGAGATGTACATAATCCATCCCACAAGGAGTGAAAAAATCAACATAAACAAACATGGCTAGAGAAATTCTCTTTCTAAAACATGTAGCATGAGGTACATGGAGAATTTCCATCCCATGTGGTACATACAAATTTCCCATTCTCCCTCCATACAGTCCCATAAATAACACAACTATATCATCCAAGTATGGAAGCATAATTACATATACACAAATATACATCTAAGCATAAGGAGGTGGGTCATAGTCCCACATATGGTACCAACGCAGGGCATCTCCTGCCTGCATCAGATCAAGGTTTGGTAAGTGGTTTCCCCACCACTTACTTTCTGCACAAGTTATCTCACCATGGCTGAAAATGTGAGATATGTTTGGTGCCTTTGGGAAGTACCCATCATGAAAAAGAATCTCCCTTTGCACAACAAGGGAGTGGCCATATTCAGAAATTTTAGTGGCCCAATGTTTGCCATGAGATTTACATGATACAACACTCCTCTTGGGAGTCATGGCCTGCATAAAAATGGTGAAAGAATATTTCAAATCAGAAAATGAAGCTTGCATTACATGATCAGATTTTTCACCATCAATGTTTCTTTTATACATGGAATTGTGCACAAATTTTTCTCCCTTTTCAAGAGAAGGAAGAAATTATTGAAATGACTCTTGCATAGAGTCCTTTGGCTGGCCCAATTCCACATAGCTCTTTCATTCTAGAAAATGCTGATGTAGCTCTCCTCCAAAGCCTTCCCATTCAAAGCATATCATGATAGTGTTGTAGATATGCATAGAATAGGTAGGACTGAAACATAACTCTTTGAAGGCCCTTTGCAGCATCCTCTCCTTGAGCTTAGAAGCTCTGGGTAAGAAGATCCTATCATGATGATAGATGACTTCCTCATGGACTAGATAGCCCTCTTCATGCAGCTGGTCATTAAGCATCATACAAGTGTGAAGATATTTGGAATAATCCACCAACAGCTGGGATTTCCAATATAGATCTACACTCCCCAATAGTGACAGCGTTGATGATGCATCAATAGGAATTCCTGCCATGTTTCTGATCTATTCTTTGAAATTTATTATGCTAAAGGTACAAGTAGGAAGGACATACCTTCCCTTATCCTCCTCCAACAGCGCAGATTCAGAAATGAAGGTGGATGATGATGATGAGAGAAGAAAATATCCCTCCTTCTTGTGCTTGCCCAAGCCTTCTAGCACTGTAGCTATGTCTTCTAATGCTCCCATCCCTCCTGGATCTAAATTTTGAGTATCAAGTAGTGAGAGATCTCTCACCAAAATTGAATCAGGTGGCCTCTCAGGTGGTTTTCCACTAGATAAGAGTGTCCCTTGCAGAAATCTCATGAACATGAGAGAAGGGATAGTGAGATCCTTGCTTCCAATGTGCAAATCCATCTGTGTTTTTTGTGTGAAAGTGTTTTGTGAGGGGTAAGTATGCATGCCTTTGATTATTTTAAGTGCACCACTCTTCTTTTCCACCCATTCCATTTTCAAAGCCTCCCAATCATTGGTGACTTTCCCTAATGTAATGAACCATTAAACACCCAAAATAACATTGGCGTATGGTATGTCAACTACAAAGAAGTGATCCACCAAGGTGTAGGATCCCATGGTGACTGAAAGTGATGGAACATAAGGAATGCATTGCATTGTTCTATATCCTAGGACCAAAATAGATAATCCCTCAAAATAATCAGTGGGTATTGCCCTCCTTTGCACAAGATGGGCATCAATGAAATTGTGGGTAGCCCCACTGTCAATCAATACAGAAACCCTCTGATTCATGATTGACCCTTGAAATCTTAAGGTCAAGTACTTAGGTACTCCCCTTAAGGATGAAAGAGTTCCTCCAATAGGAGAAAATGCTCCATTCTCATCTCCAGATGGTGTTGGATCTCCTCCAACATTGTTAGTGATGTGAGCCCTCCTTGGCTCATCATCTTCATCTTCTTCAAGATATGAGAAGACCTCTATGTAATGTGCTTTATGTTACAAGTCAAATAACCTCCTCATCAGCTCAGAGGAGAAGATAAATATGGAAGGAATAAAGAGGCCTAAACTAAACCTACTTCTTCCAAGGTAACGCTCCCCTATAACTGCCAAAATGTGTTATAGCGCACCGAATCCATGAAAAGGTCACGTTAGTGGCTAGGGCAACGCTCTGTTTAGTCTAGAGGGCAACATTACCCGTGTTTTAAGTTTGAAATAGGAAAAACCCGCGGAGAATGATTTGAAATTCCAGATTTTTCTCATAATAAAGTCAGTACAAAATAGAAACTGCAAGGCACTAGTCTCTTATTGGGCCTTACCAAAAACAACTAAACTCTCAAGAAAGGCAAAAGCATGGAAAGTTGAGGAAACATCTTGGTTTTTTCTATTTAGAACTGGTGGAAGGAGAAAGGCAATGATTTCCCTCTGCATCTCCTATAAAATGGAGTTGTAGGCTCTTGGTTCAAGGTCGAAGGTTTTTTGAATACATGTGAAGCAGAGCATTTATTGTTGTAGTGTGAAGGTCAAAGATCAAAGAGGTTCATTGATAACTTTTTGATCAAGACGTCACCACATTCAGAAAAAGAGAAAGAGAGATTGGAAGACTGAGGAGGGCTTGGTACAAACGACGGTTGTAATCCTACTTTTTATAAATCAATAGAACTGTATCTGTTTTTTCCATTCAATGCGTCAATATTGTTATTGTTCCTCAATTACTTATATAGCATGAGATGAATGGCTTAGACATTCATTGTTTAATGTTTATCATATGTCAAATTAATTGATAGGAAATGTATATTGTGGTAGAGATTACACGGGTGCTTTGATTGATCACAGGGTCGAGATTTGGAGCTGGTGAAGGAGGATCCTTGATTCGCTGCTTAGCACTCTCCAAAATAATTCACGATATGGAAAGATGTAATCTTCCATATTATTCCATCAAGTTGTTTAAAGTTGATATGAACATATATGCATATTCTTTGTGAACTATACAACTAATCTTACTGTCTGCCTCGGGCACCGGAAAGACCTGAGAGGGATATTCGAGAACCAACAACCCAAGAATTTTACCCTATAGCACTTTACCAACAACACATCTATGTCCAGGTACCCATGGTTCTTGACAAGTGAAGCATAGCTTCCTCCTTCTTAGATCTTTCTGGACTTCATCATCAAGAGGCTTCTTGTATGAGCTCTCCTTTGAAGGAGCATCTTTCTCTTCCTTTCCTTTAGAAGGAAAAGAGGGTTTGTTCTGAAAGTTTGCCTTTGATTTTGGAAAGGCATCTTGAAGGTCTATAGCCATCTCAATGGAATCATGCAAGGTAATGGGATTGGTAGATTTAACCAACCCATGCAGAGGCTCATCCAAGCCATCGATGAACATGTACACCCTCCTTGTTGCAGACATATCAGGAACCATGACAGATAATATTAGGAATTTAGAGATATAAGACTCTGCATTACCTGACTACTTCAACTTTGTAAGGCTCATGAAAGGTGCTTCTAGATCCTTTCTGTCAAACCTTTCCACCAGTCTTCTAGTGAACTCAGAATAGGTAGTCACATTCGCATGGCCCAATGTAGACAACCCATGGAACCACCAGTTATGTGTTTCACCTTCAAAGTGCAGCGCTGCAATCTTGATAGCTTCCATATCAGGGAATTTTTTGAACTGAAAGTAGATATCCAATTTTTCTACCCATGCTTTGGCAGAACTAGAGGGTGACCCATCAAACTTGGGTAAAAATAATCTGCCCATAGAGTGATGTCGATCATGATTTTGAGTGAATCCACCATCTCTATACTGATGCCTTGGTCTTATTTTTTTCTTGAGGTGAAAAAACTCTTGAAAACTCAAGTGGTCCTTGAATCTATAATTCTGAGACTCATATTCCACAAATTAGTCCTCAAGGGATGCTTGCTCATGAGGCCCTTCATTCTCCATAGCCAGAAAAGTAGGCATGGTAGAGCGTTGTGGAGCTTGTGCCTGGTTCACTAGTTGATCATTCCAGTGGTGAGACATGCCAGAGATTTATCCAGGATGATATCTCCTAGGATATTCCTTGATCCTATCCAATATCATCTCTTTGATCTCTCTAGCAAGATATTGCATGGCTTTCAGAAGGGTTTTTGCAAACTCCTTCCCATCTTCATCACTTCCAGATTCAGGGGCTTTTCCCTTATCTTTATCATCATTGGTGTAATCAAAATTATTTTGTCTTCTTCTCAGGTACCTCTTCTCTCTGTCAGTGAGGTGCCCCTCTTCTTCTGAAGACATCTTGGCTCTTCAAGAAAGAAAATCACAGGCTGTGCCAAGATGATTGCTTTGATACCACTGTAATATCCCCAAATGGGAATACTTAGCAATGCCTACTGGAATAACCCACTTTTCAGAAGTATGTGCAATAAAATGAGTTTTCAGCCCTTGGATCCCTTATATCTGGAGATCTGGCATATAAATCCAAAAGGGGGGAAAAAAAAAATCAAACTAGGTGAGGTAAACAGACCTCCCACACCTAGTATAGCTGAAAAACACCTAAGAATGGGGGTGCAACAATATGCAAGAATACTACAGGAAAATAACGCAGTTTTTGATAGCAATATCAAGAGACCAATAGGAGGGATAAAATTTCATATATATAGCAATAAATTAGATCCATAATGAGGTCCTTACAGTATACAACATAATGTAGAAGACAAGAATAGAGGAAATTCCTCAAGAAAGAGGGCTGCAACACATGTATTGACTGAAAAATGGCTTGGCAACGTTATTTTTATTAGCTGTAGTAGTTGTATATTACAATCTAGATCTATATTAGATCTGTGTACAAAATATTAGATCTATTTCAGATCTGTACACTAGAAAATCTCCTTTACAAGATCCCCTTGGGGTTTTGATCAAAACATGCAACACAGTGAGTAGATCTGAGATCTAAAGTAGAAGATCTGTAGTAGTCTTCATAAATTTTTGAAGATCGATACAATAGAAGCAGATCAGATCTATACTAGACATGGATCAGAAATCTAATCCATGGATCACCATAGTGAAGGGCAAAACCCCAACACAAAAGATATCTTCTCAAAAAGTGTATCAAAACGCCCTGCAACTTCCTTCTTGCAAATAACGCAGTCCTGGAAAGAAAACTGCGATGTAAATTGAAGCACTGGATTGGCCTGATGCCAATATCTGAAAATGTAGCTCCAAATGTTTAGAACTCTCTTGCCAGTGGGATAGAAGATTTTTGCAGTGAAAAGAGCTCCTAGAATGGCCTAGATCTGAGCAGATCTAGCCTCCACTTGCTGCAGCTTACAAGGACACCAAACCCTCAATAGGATCTATGTTGTAGTTGGAAGATGAGCTTGGAAAAATTCCTGATAGTGGATGAGATCAGCAAGAATCTTCTAAGAGATCCTCAATGGAAGAGGGGGATTCCCGAACAGGAACACCCTAGTGCTAAACAAAACTATCCTCAACTAAACAACAGAGAATGATATATGTCTAAATAGACAATATATTCAGAAATATACACAATCAAAAACCTTCTTCTATTGTCCTCCTCTTCCTTATATAAGATGAAAGTCTTGTCAAACCCTAAACCATCTCAATGATTTAGCTCCATTCACATGAGAAGCCTCCAACTAGAATTGCATTGTGCCTTTAGGAGATTCACTGTACCTAGACAACACTGTTGATTTGGTCCTGGTTGACTTGGTCAAGTGCTCCAGTCTCTTTCAAACCTAAGTGTGCTTATTTAAATAGCCCAAAATTTTCCATGTTCACATGTGGCATTGATTTATTATGTTAATTAGGAGTTTTATTGATCCTCCTTTACAAATTTATTCATGAAACTGAAAATTGAAACAAAATTGTATATTCCCATTAGCTTGGGATAATTGGGAATATTACATCCTCCATGGCAAAAAAACTCTTTTTGGGATTAAGTGAAATCCCAAATTTCCTACATTTCTGAAATAGAATTCTCAAATGATACAAATTTCCATCATCAAAATGAGAGAAAACTATCAAATCATCAAGATATACAACTAATAAAACATGATTTTCATTAAAAAAGGCTATGTCCATCGCCCGATGAAAGGTGGCCCCTGCATTCTTAAGCTCGAATGGTATTTTAGCATACTTGAATGTGCCCCAAGGTGTCATGAAAGCAGTGTTGTATTGATCATCCTTGTGCACTAAAATCTCATTGTATCTTGAATATCCATCAAGAAGTGACATTCGGGAAGCCCCAACCACTCTCTGTAGGATATGATCCATCTTGGGAAGGGGATAATTATCCTTTAGAGACACCTTATTTAAGTTTCTAAAATCAATGAAAAGCAAGATTTCTCCCGTTTTATTTCTTACTGGAACCAAATTTGACATCCAATCAAAAAATCTAATTGGAACAATGATACCAACTTTGAAAAGTATGTTCACCTCTTTCTCTATCGACGACAACAACCTTGGGTTGATTCTTCTCAACTTTTGTCTGAAGGGCTTTTGGTCAGGCTCGATCAGAATTTTATGCTTAATGATATTATTATCATAAAATTTCAAATCTGAATAGTCCCAAGAAAATACATCAAAAAATTCAGAAAACAAAGCAATGTATTTTTCTTTTACCTCTGGAGATAAGGACTTGGACATCTTGACCATCTTGGGATTGTCTGTTGTTCCGATGTTCACATCCTCGACACCTTTCTCAATAGGAACCATGGTTGGATTTCTAGCAACATCATCCTGATCAGACACTTCTTCCAAAGGTACAAGACCCCTTGGAATGTTGTTATCCTTTAGTTGTAATACATCAACCTGAGTGGCCTCGATGACTTGATCATCTTTATCATAAACTTCATCAATAAAGGAATTCTAAAATTCACCTTCATTTTGCAGAAATTTTTTCACTTGTTTGTCATCCAAAAGCACTTTCCAATACCTAAATTTTTCAGGGACAGTTGGTCGATGTTCGACATGAATTTCAAACCTCCTATTAGAATATATGGTAATCTTAAAATTACTTGTCGTTGTAATCTGCCATAAGATTCTAACTTCTTGGTACTACTGAAAATGTATATTTAGGAAACATCTTTAGGATATGAAGTACAAAATTTCTATATGCTCTCATTCGTGGATGCTTAGCCCAGAATTCCCCTTTTACCTATTTAATCACAAACTCGAAGTTTCCATAAACATAAATTATTTTTGCGCCCAACTTTTTTAGAATTTTGAGGCTGGTGATCAATGCCTCGTACTCAGTGTCATTATTAGAACAATCAAAAGCCAACTTATATGAACATAATCTTACACTTTTTGGAAATTTACCTGGTTGATCAAGAGGACTACAGTTCCAAATTCTAATACCTACCCCATCTTCCCCCAAGGCACCGTCAAAATCCATGTTTTATCACTGGAAAATCGGACACACAAAAGACATCATGAAATGTCAAGCAGAAGGATTTACAGGGCTCAGAAACATTAGAGAATATAGAAATTTTAAAAATCTATAAGGTCAACAGGAAAAATTATCAAATTGCGCAAAGAAGACACATGCAAATTTTTCTTTGCATGCATTTTTCTTCAATAGCTGCACTAGTCTGCACGGATTTCCCTCAATAAGTTGCGTGGTCCTAAGTATGGAGAAAGGTCACCATCCAGGACCACTTGACACACTTCAAGAGAATATTCTCCACTTGAGGTTGCCTAAGGACAACCACCTAGAGCTACCTTGGGACCTCAAGTGAGCACACAATGGAATCAAGCCCCACCCCTGGGTCACTATCCACTATTGTACCAAGAGTGAGAAGAAGGATTTGGATTTTCCTATAAAATGCCACCTGAGAAGAACAAAATGAGAACACATTGTTGTGCTGGCCAAATTTCCCATGAGAATACATGCAGTGTGTTGTCTGAAGCAGCAATAGAGTAAGGGGATTCATTTGTTGGCCACCCAACACCTCAAATCCCTAAGGAGAAGAGAGAGGTTTGCAAGACTAGATCAAGGGGAAAGCGCTCCTTGCATTGCGTATTAGATCTCCATAGCTCTAAGGATCCACTGCAAGTGTGTAATGTTCTACCATTTATTTACTAATAGCAGCTAATAAGAGGGGATTAATTATCCATTCAGATTATTAGCTCGTTTGAATCGACTGAGATTGTGTTTATGTTTTATTGCTATTTTGTTTTCTCTTCTTGTTTGTAGCATACTATGTTCCATAAACTATTTTCTACATGTTACTATGTTTACACTAACCGGCTAACAACTCTTTCTGCCTGTTACCATTGCTTGTAGGTTCAAATCACTCCTACCAAGCACCGGTGTTTTAGTACACTCATGCACTAAACACACCAACACAATATTGGAAACTCCACTTATTTTTCCTCTTAAAATAAGTGGTTGTGTTTTTGGAGAACCTCCTTTCTGCGCATGATTGTTGTAGGACACGCTCTACTCCTCATCTTCTCTCATTCGCCCTCAGTGAAGAGATTTAGTTTAGGAGTTCCAGAGTTTTTGTGTGTAGGAAAATTGCACACATTCAACACAGACATACACGTCAGTCCACACACGTTCAACTCAGAAAAGCACGCAGATTCGCGCGTCTGTGTAGAAAATTTTGCTCAGAAACTAGTGAACCATTTTTTCATTTGTTTTGTTCAGTTTTTACAACTGTAAAGTGGCTGGAAGCCCAAAAGAATTCTTCAAGCACTGTTTTTTGGTGTCCCTTGACTGTTAGGACATGTTTTTTGCTACACTTTAGTTTAGCTATTTGCATAGTTCTAATTTTTAGTTTATTGTCACAAATTCACATAGTTTAATTAAGTGGCTAAAATCCATCCATGCTATCTGATTGAACTTATTTAGTGATAACAGACACCAAACACGTAGATAATTATCAAGGGGTAAGTGGCCCATATCCACGCATGCTTAGCTAGTTTCCATTTGTTTTTTCCTAGTTGTTGCATTAATTTTATTTTTAAATTTTGCTTTAAGAACTGGGACTAGTATCAAATTATCTTAGAAGTCAAGTAATCTCCACTACCCTTGCACCTTTTGGTGACCTTGGGCATGCATATGAACTCTCTCTTTTTATAGTTTTCCATCTCCCTTTAGTCCAACATTTAATTTAAATAGGAAAAATTGTAAGTGGCCCATTATCCACACATCATTTAATTTTTGAAAGGAACAATCAAAACATAGTTTAAATAGGAGGTGCTAGCCCCCCTATGAAATTTTTGACAAGCAAATAGGGGGCTAAATCATGGTTGAGTCTTCAAGGAATGCATTTCCTCTGAAAACACAGTCTCCTTGAAGCCTCCATGTGTCTTTTGCCTTTTGATGAAATCCCCTCTGCTGATTTCCATTATAAAGCCTCTCTGTTGTGAAGAAGAATGCTCGAAAGGCCCTTTTCCCTCTTACTTCACCTCCTACCTAACTTCTATTTCGTTTTCCCTTCTATTTCCCTTCTTACCTTTCATTTTTCCCTTCAATTCTTCCTTTTCCCTTGTCTTCCCTTTTTCCCCTTTATTTCCCCTATCGTTACTCTTCCTTGGCCTTGAAATGCATTAAAAAAGGGCCAGAACCCACTTTCCGACCTTGTAATAAGGCTTAGCCCCTTCCGCTGCACCCTTAGCCCCTTTTCTTCCATGCGCCCGCACCCTGGAACCAAGTTTTAAACCCTTTGATGCCTAGCGCAAAGCGCAGATTGCAGATTTCGGTTTTTATTTTAATGCCCATTGCGTTTTTCATTTTTTGCGATCTGCGCTCATCGCACTTTCCAACTTTGCGATCTGCGCTCATCGCACTTTTCGCTCCATCGCACTTTCCAACTTTGCGATCTGCGCACATCGCACTTTCCGCTCCGTCGCACTTTCCAACTTTGCGATCTGCGCTCATCGCACTTTCCGCTCCGTCGCACTTTCCAACTTTGTGATATGCACTCATCCCAGTTGCATCCATCGCGAAGCGCAAAGCGCAGTTTTCTGCTTAGTGCCACTCTCCGCCATCGCATTTTCCGCCTTTGCGATTTGCGATCCGTACCACTGGGTCCAACGTCCACGGTTCCGCTCCATTGTTTTTTACCTTTTCCCTTTGTGATTCACTTAAGTGAAAGCCTTTGGGCCTTTACACTATAATCATTTCTTCCGCCACTTCTCATTGTTTCCGCTGTCCCCACTACTCTGCCACCGTTCCTCCGGCCTCCAAAGCATTCCTCCGCCGCCACTGCCCGGGTTTATGAAAAGTTTATTTATTTGCGCAGAGGGCACAGAGATGGCCATTTCAACATGTACCAGTGGATCAGCCGAATAAATTCAAAGGGGGGTTGGTGCCTGTTATTAAGGAAATTAATGTTTAAACCCCGCATTCAAAGGAAAAGGGCATGGTTTGAAGACTTAAGCATGCAAAGGTCATATCCGCGTTTTAATATCAGCAGAACGCATTTCTCCAGGACGGACACTTACATACAGCCCTCTCCATGCCTCCTCGAGCCCTGAAACGATTAATTACACCGACTGAAGCTCGTTTATGACAGTTAAGTAGCAGTTATGGAGGTATGGAGCGGCCCTGCAGATCTTTCAGCCAGTTCGTTTATTCCAGAAGGCTAGCTCAAAATTCCAGACGACCAGAGGGACTTCAAGAACATATCAAAGATCAATCTTGACCTGAAAGAGATCTCCAAACTAGTTGTAGAGTACAACATAGTGCCATTAAGCAGTATGGGCGTGAACACTTCCGCTTTTCTGTCTTAATGAGATCAATTCATTGTTCACCTACTTAAGTTTTCTCCTCTTCTCCTATAAGGATCCGAAGGACATATTGTAAGGGTGGTTGTTGGCTGCTGCCATTGCTGTTAGAGGGATTCAGTCTGACTGTTAGAACAATCTTGGGAGGGACTTGCAGAGTAGCTTGTATGTAATAGGCTGGGAGGAGAAGTCTAGACTGTATTAGCCATTGAGCTTATTGTACATGACTGGTTTTGCATCAATCAATCAAAGCACATTTCACAGGATCCTGGTCTATTACTATTGGTGATGTTCTTCTTGCTTCGTTTATTGCGTTTCCATATTGTTTCATTGTTCTTCTGGGCTTGCATCAGAATAATGGTATAGGATTCACCCTTGTTAGGTGCCCTATGCTGTCTGCTCTCCTTGCCTTCAATGTTTTCTGCTAAATGTGTTATCTGAGAATTGATTTCAGTCAATTTAACCAGTGTAGTGGATGTTATTGCCTACTCTCTGATGTATGAATTGGTTGAATCAGTTCTTAGATGTTCTTGATGGGTTTAAGCTGGAAGGTTTGGGAACACTGGGGATGTGTGTTAGCCCTGTCCACTAGGATCCTTGTGCGACCAGCTAGCCCTTCTAAGATCCCTTCTGTATAACCTATCTCTGTTTTTCCCTTGGAGTTGCTAAAGCAGACCTGGAGTTAAATGACCTCTGGTCTGATCTATAAGCATCCCCTCTTTTCCTCTTTGAGAGCTGCCTTTGAGTATGTCCAAGAAGGTCTGGAGTTAAATGACCTCTGACCTGATCTATAGACAGAAAATTGGTTGTCTTTCCTTCTTCCACTTTCTCTCCTTAATGTTCCATTCCATCATCTATCCAAAAAGATCATTTAGTGTAGATGACTTTCCCTTTGGAAGCCTTGGCTAGTGGATGCAAGTAATTTCCTTTCATGACTCCATAGCCCAATGGATGGCACTGTCTTGGCCCATTCTCTCTACTGAAACATCCTGATGCTTTGTTCCTTCTCTCCCATTTCTTTCTCAGTCTATGATCTTATGACTCAACCCAGCAACCAACCAACCAAATCATTTAAAACCCCCATTTTGCGCTTCATAACTAGCCTGAAATCTCAACTTGAGCTTTGAAGATATATCATTCTTTGTCTTTATTGGAGAGATCCCTCTCCTGGTCCAGGAGGGCTAGATCCTAGGGTTCCAAAGTGGTTTGATGTTGTCTTATCTTTTGGTATTGCCAAATCTTCCAAAACATAGGAACCCCAACATAATGGCGACTCCGCTGGGGAGTAGATCATTCAACTTTGATTTGGTAAACCACTGTGGTGGACAGTAAGTTGTAAATCATCCACCTAGAGACTCCACAATTCGTGAATGATAAAAATGCTCCACAGATGATCAGTAGGCCACTGATTATCTTGGTTTCACGAGACTCCGCTGGGAGACCATGTTGCAGTACAACATCATCCATGCCGAAGATCCAGTCACTTCGCTAATAGAGGACTCTGAACAATGTGCAGAAATAGATCCAAGCCTCGTAGCAGAGTTTCAGAGTGGGATAGCGAGTGTACTGGCAGAAATTGAATGGGAGGACCTTCCAAAGATTGTCCCTATCAACTCAGCACTCAATACTCTACCCGCACTTAAGAAGATGTTTCTTGATTTGGTGGTTGAGAGATATGAAGCTGAGCTTGAACTTTTAAACTCACAAGAGTTATCATATGAGTTCAGAGACCCAAAATCATTCTTGGAAAGCCTCCCTCCTCCCAAAAGAGAAGAGATTCTGCTGCTTTTCGAAGTAGAAGAAGAAGACGATCCGGTTTCCCAAAGCCCCTTTGAAGATGCAGTGGAAGATGAAATAATCGAAACTGCCCAGGACATAGACAACCTACTAGTCATGGCAGGCCAGAAAGAAGAAAGCATACACCAAGTATTCGTCGATCCTGTGGCAGAGTACATTGAGGCCCTGATTTGCTCGAATACTCCAGCATTGATCCTTAGCACGGGCCATATTCATCAGAAATGGTCACTACTGATGGTGACCACAGTCTTGAAGGACCACACGCAGAGCACCCTGTGGTTATCTCTGACAGGCAGCCAGTGCTCATATCCTTTTTCACTACTGCTTGACTGGCTACATTGGCATTATTGTATCACTTAGTACATTAGAGCTTTCCAAGTAGAGTAGGGTAGGTAGGAAGTCTGAAATAAAGCTCAGTGTATGAGCAAGTAGATTAGTTGTTTCAATTTCTATCTTAGAATATAAAGAAGAAACCTGCTAGGCAATCTAATCCTAGCAGGTAGTAGTGTAGGTAGAAAAGCTATGAGGCCAACAGTCTAAGCTGGTCTCATGGAGTAATAAGGGTAGAGATAGAATAGGTTTATTTTCTTGCTTGTAAAAAATTGATGATGCAAAGGGTCTACAAGTCCAAATGCACCCCAGAAGAAAAATGCTAGGATGGTAGTGTGGGTAGGTAGTTGTTTGGAGAATTTTGCTGCTGATGATGTCTTCATAATATTGTGGTAGCTGATCAAGGAAAGAAATGGATGGTTCAAGCAGCAGGCATTTGGCCTACACCAAGAGATCAATTTCTGAATTCTTGACTCCTTCGAGAAGAAGCCATCCACATGTGGAGCCACTGTTAGCCCCCCTATGAAATTTTTGACAAGAAAATAGGGGGCTAAATCATGGTTGAGTATTCAAGGAATGCATTTCCTCTGAAAACACAGTCTCCTTGAAGCCTCCATGTGTATTTTGCCTTTTGATGAAATCCCCTCTGCTGATTTCCATTATAAAGCCTCTCTGTTGTGAAGAAGAATGTCCGAAAGGCCCTTTTCCCTCTTACTTCACCTCCTACCTAACTTCTATTTCGTTTTCCCTTCTATTTCCCTTCTTACCTTTCATTTTCCCCTTCAATTCTTCCTTTTCCCTTGTCTTCCCTTTTTCCCCTTTATTTCCCCTATCGTTACTCTTCCTTGGCCTTGAAATGCATTAAAAAAGGGCCAGAACCCACTTTTCGACCTTGTAATAAGGCTTATCCCCTTCCGCTGCACCCTTAGCCCCTTTTCTTCCATGCACCCGCACCCTGGAACCAAGTTTTAAACCCTTCGACGCCTAGCGCAAAGCACAAATTGCAGATTTCGGTTTTTATTTTAATTCCCATCGCGTTTTTCATTTTTTGCAATCTGCGCTCATCACACTTTCCAACTTTGCGATCTGCGCTCATCGCACTTTCCGCTCCGTCACACTTTCCAACATTGTGATCTGCGCTCATTGCACTTTCCGCTCCGTCGCACTTTCCAACTTTGCGATATGTGCTCATCCCAGTTGCATCCATCGCGAAGCGCAAAGCGTAGTTTTCTGCTTAGTGCCACTCTTCGCCATCACATTTTCCGCCTTTGCGATTTGCGATCCGTACCACCGGGTCCCACGTCCACGGTTCCGCTCCATTGTTTTTTCCCTTTTCCCTTTGTGATTCACTTAAGTGAAAGCCTTTGGGCCTTTACATTATAATCCTTTCTTCCGCCACTTCTCATTGTTTCCGCTGTCCCCACTTCTCTGCCACCGTTCCTCCGCCCTCCAAAGCATTCCTCCGCCGCCACTGCCCGGGTTTATGACAAGTTTATTTATTTGCGTAGAGGGCACAGAGATGGCCATTTCAGCATGTACCAGCGGATCAGCCGAATAAATTCAAAGGGGGGTTGGTGCCTGTTATTAAGGAAATTAATGTTTAAACCCCGCATTCAAAGGAAAAGGGCACGGTTTGAAGACTTAAGCACACAAAGGTCATATCCACGTTTTAATATCAGCAGAGTGCATTTCTCCAGGATGGACACTTACCTACAGCCCTCTCCATGCCTCCTCGAGCCCTGAAACGATTAATTACACCGACTGAAGCTCGTTTATGACAGTCGGGTAGCAGTTATGGAGGTATGGAGCGGCCCTGCAGATCTTTCAGCCAGTTCGTTTATTCCAGAAGGCTAGCTCGAAATTCCAGACGACCAGAGGGACTTCAAGAACATATCAAAGGTCAATCTCGACCTGACAGAGATTTCCAAACCAGTTGTAGAGTACAACACAGTGCCATTAAGAAGTATGGGCGTGAACACTTCCGCTTTTCTGTCTTAATGAGATCAATTCATTGTTCACCTACTTATGTTTTCTCCTCTTCTCCTATAAGGATCCGAAGGATATATTGTAAGGGTGGTTGTTGGCTGCTGGTGTTTTATGTTAGAGGGATTCAGTTTGACTGTTAGAACAGTCTTGGGAGGGAGTTGTAGAGTAGCTTGTATGTAATATGCTGGGAGGAGAAGTATGGACTGTATTAGCCATTGAGCTTATTGTACATGACTGGTTTTGCATCAATCAATCAAAGCACATTTCACAGGATCCTGGTCTATTACTATTGGTGATGTTCTTCTTACTTCGTTTATTGCGTTTCCATATTGTTTCATTGTTCTTCTGGGCTTGCATCAGAATAATGGTATAGGATTCACCCTTGTTAGGTGCCCTATGCTGTCTGCTCTCCTTGCCTTCAATTTTTTCTGCTAAATGTGTTATCTGAGAATTGATTTCAGTCAATTTAACCAGTGTAGTGGATGTTATTGCCTACTCACTGATGTATGAATTGGTTGAATCAGTTCTTAGATGTTCTTGCTGGGTTTAAGCTGGAAGGTTTGGGAACATTGGGGATGAGTGTTAGCCCTGTCCACTAGGATCCTTGCGCGACCAGCTGGCCCTTCTAAGATCCCTTCTGTATAACTTATCTCTGTTTTTCCCTTGGAGTTGCTAAAGCAGACCTGGAGTTAAATGACCTCTGGTCTGATCTATAAGCAGCCCCTCTGTTCCTCTTTGAGAGCTGCCTTTGAGTATGTCCAAGCAGGTCTGGAGTTAAATGACCTCTGACCTGATCTATAGACAGAAAATTGGTTGTCTTTCCTTCTTCCACTTTCTCTCCTTAATGTTCCATTCCATCATCTATCTAAAAATATCCTTTAGTGTAGATGACTTGCCCTTTGGAAGCCTTGGCTAGTGGATGCAAGTAATTTCCTTTCATGACTCCATAGCCCAATGGATGGCACTGTCTTGGCCCATTCTCTCTACTGAAACATCTTGCTGCTTTGTTCCTTCTCTCCCATTTCTTTCTCAGTCTATGATCTTATGACTCAAACCAGCAACCAACCAACCAAATCATTTAAAACCCCCCTTTTGCGCTTCATAACTAGCCCGACATCTCAACTTGAGCTTCGAAGATATATCATTCTTTGCCTTTATTGGAGAGATCCCTCTCCGGGTCCAGGAGGGCTAGATCCTAGGGCTCCAAAGTGGTTTGATGTTGTCTTATCTTTTGGTATTTCCAAATCTGCCAAAACATAGGAACCCCAACAGGAGGGAGTGTAAAGGATCATCACATATCCACATCCTACAAAAATTGTGATTGTACACCTTCTCCCACACATTGCCACACCATAAGTAAGGTAAGCCACCTTAAAACTAAAAATAATTGAACTCATTAAATATCCCCACGGGGGCCACAAGATAATCAATAGTTCAAGTTAGGACCATTAGGGGTGGGCATCCAATAAGCCGCCATGGTAAATTTACATTATTGAAACATAGAAGTTGAATTTATAGGGAGATTTAAACCCATCTATCTTCCCATGGAAAAGAAAAGCCGAGTGCCACAGAGACCTGATTCATAGGGGGTTAATCTTAAGCCCAGTGCAAGCGGTACTATTTGGGGCTACCTGACCCATCTAGTGCTCGGTTTTGGTAGTTGACTACCAATAAGCTCAAGACTCAAATGCTCACGTGGGATGACGGTACTTAGGGGACAAATCTAGGGCATACTTCCCTATAGGTGATGGTGCATGCAACATTATATCCTCTTTTCATTACCTTAGTTTATTCTTCGGTTGTTGGAGGGCATTGCCAGTTCATTTAGGACGTTAGCCCCCATACCCACCAGAAGATATCTTTGCAAGGCCCATTTACAATTTATAGTGTAAGGAATATTATTTCTTATAGGATTTTTTAGTATCACACAAAAAACAACACAAACCATTTTTTGATTGACTGATCACATAGGATTAATATGAAGGTAAATTAACCTTTTATTTTCACTTTGTTTTATGTATGCGATCAATTTTTCCTTTGATATATAATATCTTTCCTCTCATAAAACTGAAAATTATTTCCAAAATCAAACCCAGTCGACACCACAATAGACCCAACGGGACCTCATCGATCTAGACATTTTTTTGGACCCCCCCAATTAGTGGGAGGATTTCCAGGCCTTTCGCCATTTAGGCGTTAAATATGGAACACAACCACCCTTATTGGTTCATCCTTTATTGGGACATATTTAGTTGGGGACCCCCAAGGGTCACCTAATGCCACACCAGTGGAAACCCCCTCCGGGTCACCACACACCACTCCTCCCACAACCTCTAGAGGGAAGAGGAGCGCTACCCATTCGGGGAGCCAACAAAACACACAGGAGGTTATGTCATAGAAAAACGCCATAGTCAACCAAAACCCTATGTTTTCAGAGTCTACAATGATGGTCAACACTTAGTTACCTTTCTTATCATGTTTAAACTTACCTGATCTATCAAAGTTAACAAATGACCCCATTGCACACAATCCCATTTGGCCCCCCATGCCCATGAAGCTCCCTTCGGACATACCAAAGTTCAAAGGGAAGCAAGAAGAAGACCCTGGAAACCATGTAATTAATTTCCACCTGTGGTGTTCATCGAACAGTATTATTGATGATGAAATTTAGTTAATACTATTTCAGTGCACCTTAATCGGACCAGCCGTGAAATGGTATGTGGAGTAGCCTTCTACTTCACATGGAACCTTTAGCGCCCTCTCTACTACATTCCTCACATATTTATAGTTACCCATCCACTAAATTTCTGGAATGGAGTTACTGACGCATTTTAGACAAACGCCAACCGTCCATATCTTGGACCATATCCATGAATGGCGGCAACGTCAAATTTTGTGTAAAGTAAAACTCAACGATCGAGTTTTATTGGACCTATTCCTGAAAACTCTCACATCATAGATTTTGAAGGATGTGGAAACTCAAGGATCAACTTATGAAGAGGATGCCATTAGCAAAGCCCAACAACTGAAGTCGATATACACTCAGTCAGGATACATCTATAACATCCTACCTAACGCCCCACACCTACAAACTTATAAATAATTTCCAAGCGCGTCGAATGCTGTAGACGGATTGATAGGGTCACTAACCCAAAATCACCTAAGCAACAGTAATTCATACCCTAGTTATGCGTATGATCCTAACTAGAACATCTCGCAAACATGCTACCATGAGATTCATCATGCACCTCTACAGAACATGAACAATAGGGCGTCATCGTACCATTATCAACAAGCAGGATCATACCCTCCCACACAGGGGACCTAGTATGCAACTAGGAACATTGACGGAAGAGCTCCCCCCCAGCAACCACACACCAACCAGGGACAAGGGGAATCTCATTGCCTCACTCTCTTGAGATGCCCAACTTTCCACTCAAGGAGTTTCCTGGTACGTCAAATACTGCGAACGGTTTGATCGGGTCTGTTAGTGTCAGTCTAGTCATACTGCCCTCAATGATCAATGCTCTTTTGCATTTGCATATTCGGTGTCTCATACCGAACAAATTTCACCATTCCGCTAGGTCATGGATTCATTGATGGTAGTAATTTTTATCAGTTTCCCTCATGAGGTACTTGTTGATTTTCCTCCCTATGGTCTTCAGTCATTAGTCACTTTCATTCTAAAAATCATATCAGTAGGTCATAGGATGGGTCTCATTAGTCTCTAAGGTCTCACCATGGTCAAATTAATGAGTCAAGTGTCAATAAAAATCAGAAAGGTCACGAGGAAGTCAATAAACTCAAAATTATAGCACCAGGAGGATCAGAGATATCATTCATTCAGTTTGATGTAATTTTCACCTCAAAACCATGTTTTGAGGTGAAAACATAATACTTTTCCTTTCAGTCACAATTCAGAAGCTGTTATCTCCACAAAATGATGTCCCTGCTTTCAGAGAAGTTTTCCACAACATTTTTAGCACAAGAGCATCTTCAAAGAAGATCCATCAGAAATAGCCCGGAAAGAGCTTTCAAACGGTATACTACACTCTCAAAACTGAATTCTGGATTGAATTTTACGCTTAAGTGAAGTAAAAGCCCCCCATGTTTCCCATGTTTCCCTTTTAACTTTATGATTCAATTCCCTTTAAAAACCCCCTTTCTTCCCTTTCCGATTATGGAATCGCATTATAAAACTTTTGAATACATATGCGATTTAATTATAACCACTTCCCCTTTCCACACCGCGTAGAACTTCATAATAAACAAATTAAAGTTCTATTTTATAAAACCCCGCCACTGTTAATCGTAATCGCAAAACGCTTTCAATCGCAACATTTATATAAAGAGTTCCGATCAGTTAATCGCAAAAATTTGCGATGCGATCAATTGCACAGCACTTCGACCATCGCAATCGCAAATTAACTCCTTTCCCTCCGATCGCACATCCCTCCGATTGCTCCGATCGCCCGATCGCAAGTCCTCCCCCTGATTGCACATCCCTCTGATTTCTCCGATCGCTTGATCGCAAGTCCTCCCCCTGATCACACCTTCCCTCTGATTGCTCCGATCGCCCGATCGCAAGTCCTCCCCCCGATCACACCTTCCCTCCAATTGCTCTGATATCCGATTGCGATTACTCCTCGCCCCGATTTTGCGATTGCGATTGACCCCCTGGGCCCACCATACAGTACTTCTTCCATTCGTATAATAAAGGGCCTTTTCCTTTGTAATCCGAAACTTTAGGTATATTTATTTATACAAAAGGCCCTTCTCCCCAATCGCATCGAAAGTTTTATTTGATATATATCGTCCCGCTCCCCGACTTCGATTTCCGATTGCGATTACGTACTGTTTCATATATATGACTCCGCCTGCCCCCATCTCCCGATTCTGATTCCTGAATGCAATATGCATGCCCCAAAGTCCCGATTGAGATTGCGATTTCCCTCATTCCCCATCGCATCACAATATTTATAATGTGTTATTCCCTGCTCCCTCCGATTGCGATTGCGATTTATATGTGGGTGCTGCTCATTTCCCTCCCCTCTTCCCTTTTAAAATGCATTTTTCCCTTCACGAAAGGCATAAATTCATTTTATCAGCATTCTATTAGAAGTCAGAGAATAAAAAAATAATGGAAAGCGAAGGGAACAGTCGAAGGCCGAGAGCTTAAAATAAAATAAAAATATCTACAACAGTAGGAAAATAGGATCGGATTACCTATGTTGTCTTCGGTTACGATTCAAAGAGATATGCGTTACAATGTTTCACATTCTCACTGATCAGAGATATTATTGGCTCTTGGTCTTCCATATTTTGTTATGATTTATCCTCTTCCCATCGATTTGTATTCCCGCAAAATCTGTCTATGTATTGTAAATGCTAATCATTTGTAAAGGGGCTGATAGTCTGAGGTCTGAAAACTCAAAAGTAGGGGAAAAGTGTGGTAGTGAGCTCTGCGCTCCGTTGTACAGTTTGGCAGGGAATTAATAAAGTGATGCAGCTCTGATTTGTGGGATTCATGTGGTATGAGTTTTAGCATATGTCTCTCCTTTGTGTTTCATATGTACATTGTTGTGTTGCAACATTCGTTCATAAACATTTCTAGTTGAATGTTTTCAAGTTAGAAAGGTAGAATCCATTTTATATGCTCTGCCTTGGGAAATCATTCATGCTCTGTGTGTTTTCTTCTGTTTGAAAAGGATTCATTTATTATGCCCTTTTCAGATCCTCAACAGTCTTTCCACTCCATCTTATTTCAAATTTGATTGCTAAACCGCCTGCCTATATTTCCCCATGAAATACTCTGTGTCCTTGATTTAATTCCTCGGTTCATACTGTCCTTTTTCCCATACATCCCTGAAAATTCATTCATTTATCAAAACCCCTTTCGCATTTATATACCTAGCCTAAAATCAGTTCATTATTGTGTTATTGAATATCTATTCTACGGATAGAGCCCTCTCCTGTCCTTGTAGGGCTAGCTACAAGGCCGAGCGTGGTTTAGTTGTTACCTTGATTTGCCTTTTTCAGCCTGAGGTTCAGATTGGGTGCTAACAGGGTCTTTGGCCCAAGATCACCTTGGCAACAGTAGTACCCATGATACTCAGAGAGTTACCATACGCGTCAATATTGCGGATAGTTTGATCATATCTTTGGCCCAAGATCACCTAGGAAGAAGTAATCAATACCTAGGATACTGAGGGAGTTACCAGGTAGGTCAAATACTGCAGACGGTTTGATCAGGTCTTTGGCCCAAGGTAACCTAAGTAGCAGTAATCAACAGCCAAGATAAAAAGGGATTTACCAGGTAGGTCGAATACTGCAGATGGTTTGATCGGGTATTTGGCCCAAGATCACCTAGGCAACAACAATCAGTACCTAGGATACCCACGGAGTTACCAGGTAGGTTGAATACTGTAGGTGGTTTGATCCAATATTTGGCCCAAGGTCACCTAGGCAGTAGTAATTAGTACCTAGGATAACCATACGACTCTACTAAGAACGTATCACAACCTTGATATCATGAAAGTTACCCCAGCACTCATATACCAACTAGGGACAAGGGAACCAATATTCCCCATTCCCCACACAAAATGGACCATCGCCACAATATAATGTGCTATTAAATCTAGTGTAACCTTCCCAAGCTCATCAGCAACCATACAACCAGGAGAATTATGAAAATCCTCCAAATGTTGCAAAAGGAAGAAAAGGAGCAAACAAAAGGGAGATCCTGGACAGGGGGAAGTAGCCAGCAACGCCCCCCACAATCTTAGTCTGGGGGCAACCCCAACCGAAATCAAAACCAAGAGCCAAGTAACAAATCCCAAGGAAAAACTGGAGCTCAGAGTATCTGATCACGAAACTGAAAGCAACACAGTGATCAACACCTCATAACGCCCAAGGAGGCTCCACACATTCACATCTCTGAAAAAATACATTTTTTAGTTTTGACAAGTATGCCCTCTCTTATCATCTTTTCATTCAACACATTTTTTCAATATATTTGAATGAGAAGGATGTTTTCACTTGGGGTATTTGTTTGTAATATCCCCAAATTAGTAGTTAGTTAATTTGGCATATTAATTTCGATAATTTTTTCTTTTCCTAAGTTTAACAGGAAATAAAGGGGTGAGGGGACATATGAATAAAACATTAGATTATAAGCACTTTCCTAAATTCACTTGAGCACATATTTACTTGATAGCATGGGGCCCAGGGGAGTGAAGTAACAGCGTGAGGGAAGAGGCAGTGTGGGCAGTGTGGGCCCATGACAACGCAGTGAGAGAGGGATGGATTGGTCCAAGAGGGACAACACACTTTGGTGGGGGTCGGATGAGAGAAAGGCTCTCAAAGCATAAAAAGGGGAAGTGGCTCCTCATTCTGGGATTATATTATGCATATTTGATTTTTTTCTTTTGACATTAAGCACGCTTTTGATATTGAGCAAAGTCTGCAAGTGTTGTTCAGCACACCAAGTGTCTCCAAGTAGAGATCCCAACCTCAGGCCAAGGGGACTTCGAGTACCTGCTCAAGTGGGGATTTATATCCATCGTTTTGTAGGAGGGAGCCATAGCATCTTCAGCTAGGATCACACATTTTCTTGGAAAACCCAGTCCCTTGGAGGGATTACACATTTTTTTGTAGAGGCAGTTCTGGGAGTGAGGAGATATCAGGGATTTCAGCCCGAGGGTAGGGTGGAGGGTCCATCCCTTCACTGATCATCATTTTGGTACAAGAGTAGGCCATCATTTACAAAGTTATCATTTAGGGCCAGCATATTCACTGGGAGAGCATTATTTCCTAAGGGAGGTCAATTCCGAGGTCAACTATTTTGGGATTTATTTCTGGGATTTTCTGGGTTAGTGGAAAAGAGCTCATTCCCATAGTTTCACAATTTTATGAGTACGGGAACAACCCCAGAGAGCCATTCCATCTCAGTAGTAGAAATAGTCCAGCAGCAGTAGCAACAACATTTAGAAAATACGCAATCCTTGATAGAGCAGCTATTCATTGAGCTTTTCTGAGATTATTTCCAGCTTTCCTTTCCCAAGCCAAGGTGCCACCATTATGATCACCTTTATACTAATTTTTTTCCTCGAGTTATATAATAAAATGGCTCAACATTTCTCCATATTGGCATTATTTGTATGATGTCTCTCTATTTGCTATAGTTTCTTGTTTATGTTGTTGTGTATTACTGTTTATTTCTATTCAGAATATTACAGTGGTATCAGACCATGATCTTTGGCTCAGCTTGTGGACATTATTGAAAACATATGAAAATCAGATAGTATAGATCTACTATAATGGAGGGATTAATTTTTGTTGCATATTTCTTTAGAACCATGAAGGCTCTCTCCAAGGAGATCAATGAAATGAATAAATAAAGGCAAAGAGAAACCTCAAGAAGGTTTTAGGATGAAGAAGGTCCCAGTACTTCTTATTAGCAGCAAAGAATACTGGAGAATCATAGATCTCCTCAAATACCTACTATGCCCACTTTCTTTGAAGAAGGTGACTAGAATGGAGATGAATAAAGAAGAAACATGGAACCGGAGACTCATGAGACTCTTAATTTATATCTTGAAGAGTACAAAACATAGTCTAGAGCATTCAAGGAGAATCTAACTCTCCAACAATTCTTCAAAATCAAAGAAGAAATAAGATACTATAGCAGCAATAGGAGAAAGAGGCACACCAGATTCTATTTTCCTATATTTGATGAATCTTCCTCAAGCAGTGTAAAAACTTGGAGGAAAGAGTTAGATGCATTTTTCAGGCTACATCCTGTAGCTAAAAAAGAGGCTGTAGAGATTTCAACACTTCATCTTCATGGTGAAGCCAATGATTTGTGGTTTGGTCACATGGAGCATGCAAAGGTGACTAAATATTTAGATTTCTTTCACAAGTTGAGAAAGAAGTTTGATATGAGAAAACCAAAGATATGTCACAAAGAGACATTTCCTAAGGAATCAAAGGAGGATGTCACTCTTGTCACTCTGGAAAAAGAGTCACTACATTCACCACTAGCTGTAATTACTTGTATCCAGAGGAAATACACTTGCATCTTTGCAAGATAGTCATAATATATTGACATATAGAGTCCCATGCATGATTCAGGAGATGCATGAGGAAGAGGAGGTAGATTCTAGTGTTGGTACATTGATAGAAGAGCAACCATCACTCTTATGAGCAATTGGAGAGACCATTGTCCTGGTTGGAGGAACTCTTGTGGTATTGTAAGAGGTTCCCACACATTAGTTGATCCAAGGTATGCATCCACTTTCATCTCATATTGTTTCAGTGCCTCTTATTGAAACTTATGGGGAGATTCCATCAGGGCTATTGCATGACCAAGGATTAGAAAAACATGTTGATTTGAAGCAGCAACATATCACAGCGCAGAGGAACCTTGATATAATCAAGGAGGAGATGAAGAGCTATCCCAACTCATCATTATTGAGCTACATTCAACCCTTTGAGTTGAGGTGTAGAATTTCAGAAGATGGGATGAGCATGATCCTATGTATAATGATTGGCTATGAGTTCAACATTGTGCCTTACCATGAGATAGCATATGTATCACCATGTAGATACACACAGGACAGGGATATGCAACATACTTCAGGTAGATTCTTTCTACCTACTTTTGATGGGTCACCTAAATTCATAGCTAAGGCTTGGGTGAAGGAGCTAGACATCTATTTGCAGTAGCACCAAGTTTTAGAAGAGGAAGCCATTAGAGTATTAGCATTGCTTCTTGAAGGTAAGGATTATTCCTGGTGGTTTTATGAATCTTCTTCATTGAATAATGCAAATATATCTACTTATGCAAAGTTCACTAGGAGGCTAGTCAAAAGATTTGATCAAAGACATTTTGAAAATTCATTGGGTGAGCTAGCCAAACCCAAGAAATCAAAACCTTTGCCTAGGTTGGGAGGACCCATGAAACTAACTCCATTTTAGAATATTTTTGAGGGGGTTAAATATTTGTAGAATTATTTTCCAAGGGAAAAATCCCCACTTCAACAAGAACTTTCCTCTCAAGAGGAAGATATGGAGATTTCTACTTCAAGAGGGGATCAATACAAAGGATCTCTTAATGATGAGGTGTTCCCCCAGGATGAGGAGGAACAAAAGGAAGATCTAGAAAGGGCCTCCAGCGCTGTAATAGCAGGAGGAGACCCACCACTCTTTGGAGATGGAGATGAATCCATTGCTTCAACTAGAAGAGCTCTTGTATCCTTGCAAGAAGTTCCAAAGGATCTCACATATGAATATAAGGAGAAACATGTGCCTATGTTGTTAGGCAATGAGAAAAAAAATGTAGGAAGTGTGTTCCAACATTGACCATAGTTTTTGGGACATACACCATGATAGATCACCTCTTTGTGATTAAGACTCATGACACCAATATGACTTTGGGTGTGCATGGGTTGATTACATTGGAGAAGAACACCTTATGTTGTGAGATCTTGTAGAAGGTAGGAGAAGATGAGAAGGATGACCAACACCAAGTGATTGGGAACATACACACCCATATTTTTCAGGATATTTATGCACAGAAGTAGGAGGATGATTTGCATAGTGAGGGAAGGGACAAATCAGTCCACTCACATATACAGCCTGTTCTAGGACTTGATGTTTCATTACATGGAGGAATTCCACCAGGGAGACCCCCTGATTGGAAGATGGTCAAATATTTCTCTCAACATGGTGAAACATTGATATATTTGGCTAAGGAAGGAGCTTTGGGAGGAGTTAGCACAACACAGATAACCTTGGATGGGTTAAAAGGAGGGAGGAGAAATTTTCTGATATGGACATTATCATCTCCCACTCAAATATTTGTGCTAAAAGATGATGATTCAAGAATCTATGAAGACACAAGAATCGTGTTAAAGGGCTACTCCAATGCCTTGGAGCAGAAAATGATACTTCCACACATGAGGAATATTTCTGAATATGACAAGAGATTATTGAAATTCTTGTATGCATTGGCCAAACCATGGAAGTTTTGGATGGGAAATACCTTTCAAGAGGAGGTTGACCTCCATGTACTTAAATCTTGTCTTGGGCAAGATCAGCGGCAAGGGAGGCAACAAAGGTGGGTTAGCCATACTCCAACATGTGGCTTTGGCATTGAGCATGTGAAAGAGGAGAGCTATCATGTGACAGGTGCTTCATTTCAGATTTCAGCAACACTGTCATTGTTGGGGAGCATAGACCCATATTGGGAGTCCCAACTATTGGTGGAATATTCCAAGAACCTCTTCACATGTAAGGTTCTTGATGGGAAAGTGATAGATGGGAGGTATAGAGTGGTTGATGAATTCATTTATTTCCATGATCAAATCTGCTTGATTAGAGACTCCAAGTTCAAGGAGGATATTATACATGTAGCATATGAGGTAATCTTTTGAGGACATGTAGAATTCATTGAGTCTTATCACACCATCATGGAAGGATTCTATTGGGAAAAACTCAAAGAAGATGTGCACCAACATATCAGGAGAAATGTATCTTGTTTGATGTATGAGGAGGAAAGCAACCACCTTACATGGTTGTTTGAGTCACTTCCCTTTTTGATGAAGAGATGGGAAGGTTCATCTAAGGACCCCTTCACCAAATTTCCTACAATATAGGGTAAGGATTGTGTCTTGATGCTTATTGATCAACCAACCATGTATGATCATTCCTTTGCCATAAATTTGCAGCACATTTCTCCACAAGAGAGCAAGCCTCTCTTTAGATTTCATGGTCCTTTAGGGACTACGTTTAGTGATGGGATTGACCATTTTCTAGAGGAATTTGGGAAAGAATTGTTTTTCTTGGCTCATATTCAGTTAACACCTAATGTCCTTTACTATTTTCAATATTTTGAGAATATTATGGCAGAAAACAAGTGGTTGGGTGGCCACTTATCATATCATGTTTTGAGACAGCAAGAAGAAAAACAACGCTGGTCTCACTTGATGGACTATTGTCACCATCCAGTATGTCAAATGACACTTTGTTCATCTTTCTTTTGGATCACATATGGTGAATACACTCTATTGACTATATGTGGGATGGATTGGGCAGGAGGGATTCTTGGAACCAAAAAGTGGGATCATGAGAGTCCAAATGCATTTTGGCTTCCTAATAACCACATTATTTAAGCCCAAGATCAACAGTTCCATATCTATCATAAATGTAGAGAGAGACAATGTGAGTTGAACAATTTAATCTCCAATTTTCAGCCATGCATCCCCTATACATTGCAGAAGTAGGGGATTGGTAATTGTTTCTATGAGTTACCAATGATGGCTCACTTTGTTTGGATGATAGCATGGAGATTGGAGTTTCTCATTGGGGATGAGGCACCCAACATTTACCATCTCTCATGCCTTGAGAATACCAATAGACAACATATAACATTTTCCATATATCTCCCACTTCTTCATAATGACAACTATTTGGTTTATCTACCAAAGGCTAACTTGTATACTTAGGAGGAGACATATCCATTGGAGGTTTTTCAGTATTATTGCAGTTGATTGAGGACAAGAAATAGAGGGGAGGACTATAATATCCCCAAATTAGTAGTCAGCTAATTTGGGATATTATTTTCGATAAATTTGTGCTTTTCCTAAGTTTGACAGGAAATAAAGGGGTGAGGGGACCCATGAATAAAACATTAGATTATAAGCACTTTCCTAAAGTCACTTGAGAAAATATTTACTTGAAAGTGTGGGGCCCAGGAGGGTGAAGTGGCAGCATGAGGGAAGAGGTAGTGTGGGAAGCGTGGGCCCATGACAACGTAGTGAGAGAGGGACAATGTGGGCCAAGAGGGACATCGTAGTTTGGTGGGGGCCGGATGAGAGCAAGGCTATAAAAGCATAAAAAGGGGAAGAGGCTCCTCATTCTGGGATTATATTATGCATCTCTCATTTTTGTATATTGACAGTAAGCACACTTTTGCTGTTGAGTGAAGTCTGCAAGTGCTGTTCAGCACACTGGGTGTCTCCGAACAGAGATCCCAACCTCAAGCTTGGGGGACTTTGAGTGATTGCTTGGGTGGGGAGTTATATCCATCATTTTGCAAGAGGGAGCCATAGCATATTCAATCAGGATCACGCAATTTCTTGGATAGCGCAGTCCCTTGGAGGGATTACGCAGTTTGTGGTAGAGACAGTTCTAGGAGTGAGGAGATATCAGGGATTTCAGCCCAAGGGTAGTGTGGAGGGTCCAACCTTTCACTGATCATTATTTTGGTACAGGAGGAGGCCATACTTTACAAATTTATCATTAAGGGCTAGCGTATTCATTGGTAGAGCGTTATTTCCTAATGGAGGTCAAATTTCGGGGTCAGCCATTTCGAGATTCCTTTCTAGGATTTTCTGGGTTAGTGGAGGAGAGCTCATTCCTAGAGTTTCACAATTTTATGATTATGGGAATAGCCATAAATAGCCATTCCATCACAGCAGTAGCAGCAGTCTGGCAGCAACAGCAGTATCCGCTCAGAGGTTACGTAGTCCTTGATAGAGCAGTCATCCATTGAGATTTTTTGAGAGTATTTCCAGCTTGCGTTGTGCAAGCCAAGGTGCCACCATTCTGATCACCTTTATACTCATTTTTATCCTCCAGTTATATAATAAAATGGCTCAACGTTTCTCCATATTGGCATTATTTTTATGATGTCTCTCTATTTGCTATAGTTGCTAATTTATGTTGTTGTGTATCATTGTTTATTTCTATTCAGAATATCACATTATTGAAGGTATTATACAGTACAAAAAAACACCTATTTCCCCATGCACATAAGGTTCCAGAGCAGGTATCATTCTACCCTTTGCATGATAGATTCCCAAAGAAAATTTTCATATCTTGAAATCATTTCTCCACAAGAAATCACCATAGGTTCCAAACACACGACCATGTTTATCATTTCCCCACCTCGCACATGATAAACATACTCTTTGGTTGGTAGAGCCTCCCCCTCCATGGTGTCCATCACTCAAAGTAGACCATGCATAAAAAAATTATGATGCCATTTCCATATCACCTCAGTCCGGGAAGCACTTCTTGATCATTCATCCACCATGCATCAAGTCAAGTTCTACCATATCAAAATAAAACCCCTTCCTCAGACTACCATTTTCGAAAGAAGATCGAGCACGCACCATTGCATCTCACATTTTACCTACCATTCCCCCATGAGCATAGCCCATCTGTGATATTTTCCATCCACTTCATCATTCCCACACCGATACCAACCAATGGGGCCCCCACCCTCAAATAAAACACCTTCCTCACATCATCAGTGAGCGATCATTTTTATGTTTTTGGGGCACCTGTATCAGTTTTTTGTACAATCCAAACCCATTTTCCATTCTTTTGGAAAGTGTACAATTTTTTTTTAGGAGAAAATCTCCCACCGATCCACCAATTTTTCTCCCATGGCAGTAGTCCTTGATCACCCTTGGTCAGAAAATCACACCTTTCACGCGAATCCACCACGAAATTCATAACCAACATATACCCACCTTAGACATCCTACAGACTCTAGGGATTTCCTCATCAAAAACACTTATGACTACCACCAAACTTCTTTTTTTCATGCTCTGACCTTGGGCCACTACGCCCCCATCATCAGTGTTCAACCAGTTCTTGCCATCATGCCTATGTTAAAATTATCAAATCAGAGACCCTGGTCTCTTTCATCAGTAGCTCTCTCGTTCGGTTGAGGATTCTTTTTTGTCGACTTCAACAATTGTTCTCCAAAAGGGAAGCATTACCTTAGATGGCTCCTCATATAAATAGGGGCATCCTCGGATGGCACTGTGGGAATCATCATTGCCCATAGATGTCATAAATCCTCCTGAAATTCAACTACAACACATGTTTTCATGTCAAGATGGTATCATACTTCACAACCATTGAAATTTGTCCAAATTCGTCGAAGACCCGTGCCATTATAAGAATCTCTTTCAACAACATTTACATAGGAAGATCCCAATCATACACCCATGAATACAATGAGAGTTTATATTCCATAGAAAGATTATGCATGTGGGCACCTCTTTCAACCTGTTGTCAAATAAAAAATTCCCTTGAGGGCATCAACAATCATCGTTATCAACCAAATCACTAGATCACTACCATATCAGTGACATAGATAAAACCGTTATCTGTCAGATAGGATTTTTAACTGTCCAAAGCATCATGAGCATGGGACATGCCCACCTCATAGAAATATTATATTTATTGTATCATACAATCTCTTGTCGGTTTCCAATAGAACATGGTCCCTCTTTTACCCACAGTAAGGGGTCTCCAACCTTGGGCTGCACACAAGTATCTCTCTCTCTCTCTCTCTTTCTCAACACAGGTTATACATAACAGAAACTATAATGAATTTCGGTTATACAGTTCTTCCTAGACCTCACACATTAGGGGGCAACTGTTATCACTATAAAATTAGACAAGCGAAAGACATAATGAAATGTCAAGCAGAAGGATTTAAAAGGCTGAGAAACATTAGAGAATATAGAAAATTTAAAAATATCTAAGGTCAAGAGGAAAAATTATCAAATTACGCACAAAAAAAAAAGGCAAAGTGCGCTCCATGCAAATTTTCCTTTGATAGTCATGCTAGTATGAGAGGCTTTCCCTCAATAAGTCGCACGGTCCTGGGCATGGCAAAAGGTCACCATCCAGGACCACTTGACACACTTCAGGAGAAGATTCTCCACTTGAGGATGTTGATCAGCGGTTGTCATTGATGTCAAATAAAGCAGCACCAGGGGCTAAACCAATATTTCATGGGAATTTTTACCTACCAAATTAATATATTCTGGGTCAATAATGTTTTTGATGGTTTCTACTTGTTGATATGTTTCTGTTGATATATGGCACGCCATGTAATTCTTCACGGTTTGAGAGATATTCATGTTTGAAGTTTGTACCCCCATTTAGTGGGCTAAAACCCCATGGGGTTGAGGCATGGGTCATTGAAAAGTCATAATTAATATTTTTTAAACTCCTAAAATCCATCCCACGTTCACTTGTTGAAGCCCCTCTCAACCTAGGCATTTATATAAATTGTGACCCTCATTTCTCCTTATGTAAAGGATTTCGCCATCTGAAACAAGTCATCGTGGAATTTGTGCTCTAAATTTTTTTATACTAGGGTTGAAGAGGAAGTGTTGGGAGGTCTAGGATCATCATTAGGTGGTTGTGTCAAAGTTGGGGTTATGGTCTAGTATATCTTCTTCTTCTACATAATTATATATCATTGTAAAGTGGACCATTTTCCCTGGTA
Organism: Pinus albicaulis; assembly: GCA_034641835.2. NCBI lineage: Eukaryota > Viridiplantae > Streptophyta > Pinopsida > Pinales > Pinaceae > Pinus > Pinus albicaulis. The sequence goes on along the minus strand of CM076572.1, from coordinate 331,015,946 downwards.
CGGGAGTCCATTCTTCTTTTATTCTTCTATAGGGTGGTAGGGTGGTGCTAGGGTGAGTTGTAGCTCATTGGGTGTTGGAGCATCCATTCAGTTGACTACTGAAGAATCTCAGGAGCGACACCTCATCTATCCAAAGGGAGTTAAAGTGAGAATTATGATCAGTAGGAATTTTGAGCTTTATTTTCAATTGGAGTTGAATATTAAAAGAACACAGAATGGGCATTAGGTGTTTTGTCCCGCAGTGGCTTCACTCATAAAACCGTGTGCATTTGTGTCTTTCTGCTGCTGCTATCATTAAAAGGCCATCGATAACAATTGGAAGATTAACGAATGCTCTAATTGAAAGGAATATTGATTCACCCCTCGTATTTCCAACAATTGGCATCGTAGCAATAGGTCTCGAGTCTAATGAATCGGAAAGAGGTCATGGAGCATACCAATAATGGTGTACCTCTATTCAATGAAAATAATTATGCACTCTAGAAAGGAAGAATGGAGGTCTATCTCTTGGCGCAAGGTTACGAAGTATGGGACACTGTTCAAAATGGATTTACATCAACTACGAATGAACAAGGTAAGAAGAATTTGGTAAATGATGCAAAAGAAAAGAATATTATTATCAGTGGACTTATTGAATCTGCTTATCATAAGGTGTTGGGTTGTAAAACTACCAAAAATGTATGGGACAAGCTTGAGAATATATATGCAGGTGACTCAAATGTCAAAGAAGCAAAGCTTCAAATCTATAGAGCAAAATTTGAGCAACTCAGAATGAAAGAAGATTGCAACATTGCTGCATACTTTCAATACATTGATGAAATAACCAATACTTTGGAAGGATTGGGAGAGCCAGTTGATGAGAAGACTATTATACGGAAGATTCTTAGAACGTTACCAGGGAGATTCAACCCAAAGGTATTGGTCTTAGAATACAGTGCAAATCTGGACAAACTCAGCAAAGAGGAATTACATGGAGTTCTCATAGCATATGAAATGAGACTTGATGAAGAAGAGGGTACTTTGCATCTAGAAATTGTGTTCATTGCATCTAAGAAAACCAATAAGGATAAACAACCTTCAATTGAAAAGACATGCACCTGCAAGTGTGAAGAAAATGGAGATGATGAAGAAGGTATTTCAGATGAAGAATATGCTTACTTCACGAGAAAACTAAAAATTGGTAAGGGACAATTCAAAGGTAAACTTCCATTGATATGTTTCAGCTGTAATGAGGTTGGGCATTTTGTAGCAAAATGTCCAAACAGAAGTAATGGCAACTCAAAAGGAAAGAAAGGCTTTAAGAAATTCAACAAGCAAGGATCCAAAAGGAACTTTCTCTCTAAAGAAGATAGCTCATCATCCAATGAAGACAATGACAATGAAGAAGAAGCCAATGAGAGAGTATTGTTTATGGCCAAGCACAATAAACAAGAGGTATCAAACAACGAAGAAGAAGGATGGACCATAGAAGAATTTTATGAGGAAGTAATCAAGCTTATAAAAGATCTCAAGGCGGAGAAGATCCGTTCCAATACTCTTGAAGAACAAGTTCAAGGTCTCAAAATTGAAGTTGAAGAACACAAATGCATTGAAGAGTCACTTCAAAAGAAGTTGGAAGAAAGAAACCAAGAAAGGGAAGAATTAGAAGCCGAAGTAGTCTCGCTACATGAGGAAGTGAAGAAAGGAAAAACTATCCAAAACTATGCCAACAGCTCAAGGGCATTGGAAGAACTCATCAACAATCAATGATCTTACAACGACAAAACTGGCATCAGTTACAAAGAAGAAGAAGCAGGACCTTCTACAACAAAATACAATGAACCTATGAGATCTGACATGCATGTAGACTTCATTGGACAAGATTCGCAAGAATAGCCTTGGAAGACAATTCCTCGATGAAAATTTCCATCCAGGTACCAACATATTTTTTATGGCTACTGTTATTCATGTGGAAAATTTGGTCATAAAGCTGTAGAATGTCGCACGTACCCTAGGAACGAATACAATTGCAGGAGATCTGTCAAATATGAACCTCCCAGGGCTCAGCGAAAATAAATAGATTTGAGCATTTAAGAAATAATATTGAATGTTACAAATGTCGAAACTTTGGACACATAGCCAAAGACTGCAGACTTGAAAATCCTCCAGAAGAATCTTCGAAGCCACAGAACGAACAAACATGGAAGAAGAAGAAGAATGATAATTGTGTTCTCGCTTTTAAGGCTCAAAAGAACAAATATGTGTAGTATGTTGATAGCGATTGCTCAATGCATATGACTGGAGATAGAAATAAATTTGTATCTCTGAAAGAGAAGAAGGATGTAACCGTGTCCTTTGGAAATGATGGATCTTCAAATGTTATAGGATCAGGTATTGTCACTCTCGGAAGCAAAGATGCTCTAGCCAAGAATGTTCTATTGGTTGAAAACATGAATCACAATCTGCTCAGTGTTGGACAAATGTGTGATCAAGGACACACAATACTATTTAACTCCAGAAAATGTGAAATCAGGAAAGGCGTGTATGGTGAAATTGTGGCTACAACAAGACGAGCTCCAAACGACATATATGTTATGGATGAAGCAACTAAAGCATGTCTAACAGTTAAAGAGGATGATACAATAATTGGTAGTAATGATGATCAAATAAGTAAAAAGTTTTCTACAAAGGTGAAAAGTGATTTCGAGATGTCTTTACTTGGTGAGCTAACATACTTCTTAGGGCTTCAAATATCTCACCAAGAGAAAGAAATATTTATATGTCAAGCCAAGTAAATCAAGGAAATTCTCAAGAAATTTAAAATGGAATATTGAAAACCCATCCTTACTCCAATGGTAACAGGTTGCAAATTGAGCATAGATGACTCATCTAAGGATGTGGATGAAAGGTTGTACAGATCTATGATTAGTAGTCTTCTATATGTAACAACCTCCTGACTAGATGTTATGCAAGAAGTTGGACAAGTAGCAAGATTCCAAGCAACACCAAAAGAATCACATATTAAATATTTGCCAACATTGGAATATCTTCGCCAGAAGCTTGGGGTTCTCCCAAGTTCTCATTAGATTTTTTTTATTATTTTTATTTATTTATTTATTTATTTTTTTCAGAATATAAAGGGGGAGTGGAAGTAGACTATAGGTCTGTAGGACCGTTGTGTGTCAGGGGGAGTGGAAGTGTGTACAGGTCCACATGATGGTTGTCTTTCAGGGGGAGTTACCCTTTGTCATTGATGTCAAAGGGGGAGAGAATGTTGTAGGAAGAGGTGTCAGGATCGCAGGGGGAGTACTTGTGTTGCCATCAATGCCAAAGGGGGAGATTGTTGATCAGTGGTTGTCATTGATGTCAACCAAAGCAGCACTAGGGGCTAACCCAATATTTCATGGGAATTTTGACCTACCAAATTAATATATTCTGAGTCAATAATTATTTTGATGGTTTCTACTTGTTGAGATGTTTCGGTTGATATATGGCATGCCATGTAATTCTTCACGGTTTGAGAGATATTCATGTTTGAAGTTTGTACCCGTAGTTAGTGGGCTAAAACCCCATGGGGTTGGGGCATGTGTCATTGAAAAGTCATAATTAATATTTTTTAAGCTCCTAAAATCCCTCCCACGTTCACTTGTTGAAGCCCCTCTCAACCTAAGCATTTACATAAATTGTGATCCTCATTTCCTCCTTATGTAAAGGATTTCGCCATCTCAAACAGGTCATCGTGGAATTTGTGCTCTGAATTTTTTTCTACGAAGGTTCAGAAGCTGAAATTTTTATGAGGCGAAGCTAAAATCCTCAGGAAGCTACTGTAAAAATTTCAGATCAAGGTGCATAATATTTTGGAGATATGATCTGTGGAAGTAAGGGTTTTCTCAGGCTCCTGAAATTCATCTCAAAGAAGTGACCTTGGTAAATTCGTCATAACTCTCTCTCTGAGTATCGGATTGGAATTCTATAAAAAGTGTCAGATAGTGCACAGTCTGTAATTTTTTCTCTATCAGTTTCAAAGCCAAATGAAGAAATAGTGACACGTGGCATTCCGTACAAGTGTGCTCTACTCAAACAGTCCATAATTAGGGCATTGTGAGAGATTGGGTATAACTCTCTCTTGAAGAATCCAAATTGGGTCAGAACTGTGGCATTGGAAAGATTACTCAGAGGAATACTACAAGACTAAAAATTAGATATTGAGGATATGAAATAACAGAGATACACCAGATTCAATATCGAGCTCCTAGAAGACAAGAAAAAGCTATATCATGTGTTGTCAAGGGTTGCAAAGGACCATAATTTCTACGGAAGCAAAACAAAGCAAGGAGCAGCAGAGGGTAGCATGAAAAGAGCAGCAACCAAGGTGCATAACAGCAACAAGAAGTTCATCATATGAAGTATTCAAGTGGGCAGCACTGTATACAATCATTGTAAAGGTATCTTTGTACTAAGTCATTGTAAATACACTATTGTAAAAATTGTACTAGTGTCTATCTGCCAAGGGTTGAAGAGGAAGTGTTGGGAGGTCTAGGATCATCATTAGTGGTTGTGTCAAAGTTGGGATTATGGTCTTGTATATCTTCTTCTTCTACATCATTCTATATCATTGTAAAGTGGACCATTTTCCCTGGTGCGAGAGTCCATTCTTCTTTTATTCTTCTATAGGGTGGTAGGGTGGTGCTAGGGTGAGTTGTAGCTCATTGGTTGTTGGGACATCCATTCAGTTGACTACCGAAGAATCTTGGGAGTTGGAGCATCTATCTAGTGGGAGTTGGAGAAGAATGCTTTTCTAGATTCTAGGAAGTTAGAGATTTATTTTCAATTGGAGTTGAATATTAAAGAATTATTAGAAAAGAATTAGGTGGTTTTTGTCCTAGAGTGGGTTTCCACCTTAAAAAATGTGTGCATTTGTGTTCCTCTTGTTTTCTGCTATCATTGTACAAAAACTGATAATAATTGAAGATTAACTAATGCTCTAATTGAAAGGAATACTGATTCACCCCCCTCTTAGTATTTCCAATAGAGGATGCTAAAAGAAAACTGCCTAGAGCCACCTTGAGACCTCAAGTGAGCACACAATGGAATCAACCCCCACTCTTGGGTCACTATCCACAATTGTACCAAGAGTGGGAAGAAGGATTTGAATTTGACTATAAAATGCCACCATGAGAAGAAAAAAATGAGAACACATTGTTATGCGGGCCAAATTTCCCATGATCAAACCAACAGTGTGTTGTATGAAGCAACAATAGACTAAGGGGATTCAGTTGTTGGCCACCCAACACCTCAAATCCCTAAGGAGAAGAGAGAGGCCTGCAGCACCAGCTCAAGGGGAAATCCTTCCTTGCATTGGGTATTAGAGCTCCATAGATCTAAGTATCCACTACAAGTGTGTAACATTCTACTGCTTCTTTATGAATAGCGGCTAATAAGAGGGGATTAGTTATCCATTCGGATTATTATCTCATTTGACTTGATTGAGCTTGTGTTTATGTTTTATTGTTGTTTTGTTTTATCTTCTTGTTTTTAGCATACTATGTTCCATAAACTAGTTTTCTACATGTTAGTATGTTTCCACTAACCAGCTAACAACCCTTTCTACCTGTGACCATTGCTTGAAGGCTGCAATCACTCCTACCAAACACTGGTGTTTTAGTACACTCGTGCACTAAACAAACCAACACACCATGGTCCAAATACCATTCTCATCATCCAGATGTTGGAATTATGAATTCTGTTTTGTATCATATTTTCGGGCCATTTCTTCAATCTGTTCTGAACCTTTTTCTGACTTATCTGATGACTGCACTGAAGAAGTAGGCTGATTACCTTGTTTTTCATCCAAAACTGCTCTGACACTATTGGAAATTTCTGGAATTTCTTATGCTTCTATGAGCTGACTATCTACCTTATTTAAACTACTATCATTAAACAAAATAAATGATTCGAGATTTGTATGTAAAACATTGATAGGGTGATTGTTGTGCTTCTCTTTGCTGGTAATCATATATTTCATCTTTTTTTCATAGTACAACTTCCTTAGTTGTGTTAAAACCAGGATGGTGGCATAAGAGAAATCCAATTGCAAAGTACATCCTAACTTTTCTCCCCAAGATCTTGACAGTAACATGCCAAACCGTGGCGGTATATCAGCTACCACCATATCCATTAAGACATTTTTTGCTGGGATTTTCTCAAGGGAAACTACCAAATCATTTATGAGACCAAGACAATGTACTCTACTAGAATAAAAGGAATACAGATCATAGTAAGGACGGGTTATATCCAAGCCAAAGGTTTCCATAACGACATTCGACATTAGGTTATGGGAAGCTCCGCAGTCAAGCATGGAGTTGTGAAGGATACACTGATGAATTCTCAGACTCAGATAAAATGGTGGAACTTCACTATCCTCTAATTGAACATCTATGTTTGGACCAAAAATGAGTTTAGGTTGGTTATCTTCAACATTTACCATATCAGACAAAGGATCTACTTTCAACATTTTTGCTACGTGAGATTTATATTGATTGTTTTTTACAAGATCAATTAAAGGGATAGAGAATTTTAACTTAGAGATTTCATTTTCTAAGATAAGAAGATTGGATTTATTATCTACCTCTTTAATGGTAGTGTCTCTCTTGTTGGGTTGGTCCTTTGTTATATTTTTCTTCTTCTTACTTCCTTGGTGTGCTTATAGATGCTTGATTGATATTGATCTGATTTGCAACTGCGGGCTCCTTTCCTTTGTTATGATTACCTTGAGGATTTTTCTTATGCTGAGTATATTTTTTCTAGGATGCCCTCTTTTGAATGGGAGTGACAGGAACATCTCTACTTATCAATGAATAATTCCTCTGCTATGGGATGAGTGCATTTAGATAACTCCGCTGATAATTATCAGACTGAACCTCCAACTCATGATCATTAGCAAGTATGTAATCTTCATATTTAGGAATTTGTTTTTCTCAACATATTCTTCATTCTCTGTCAAGAATATAGGTTGGCCATCTGCTGTAAAGAAATTATTTTCCTCCACAATATCATATTCTTCTTCAACCCCTTGAGCATAATTTTGTTGCAAATTTGTCTAATTTTGTTGTTGTGTTGGTTGCTCAGGAGCCCTTTGTTCTCTTTGTTTGATCCTAAACTGAGTCTGCTACTATTGGCCACAGAAATTAGGATTCCTAACTTGTGTTTCTGTCTGTCTTTCTGTGATGGACATTTTGTCAACCATTCTTTCCACTTTCCTAATAAAAGTATCCAATTTTACCTCAAAGGATGTGGTTGTTTCTTGTTTGATTGTTACCTTTCTCTCACCCTTTGTTTTTTAATTTTTAATTGATAATTTTGATTCCAAAAGGATGCAAGATTTTGCGTGCAGTTAGAAGGCTCCAATCAAAATTTGGTAGTTTTGTGCAGGTGATTATAACTGATATTTTCTAGTTCTGTGGGTGTGGTATGCCTTTGAACGAAATTTTCTTTGTATTCCTCATGCACTTCCATAGTTTTTCCACTCGTATATTAGTAGAAGCTTATATATTAATTGGATAAGGTCAAAATTGGTTGAGTAAGTCATCCAATGGGTGTGAAAACCTTTAATGCAGAAGTAGTGATGATTATAGTTGGATTTATTCAACTCTATGCACTCTTGATCCTAGGCCAAAAGTAGATTTCGCCCAAAATGTAACATTAATTTTGGAGTTGGGTCATGGTTGGTTCACTGTGAGAGTGAGTTAGAGAAGGATATTGTAATAACCTTGGGTAAAAAATTCCATGTAACAAAGTTAATAAAGGAAAAATAAGACCAAGGTCCCGAGACACATATTTTAAGCTAAATGTTGGTAAAAACATCCTAGTATGGGTGTTCATTAAATGGTTTATTATGGCTAGAGGAAATTGGCAAAGGAAATGGAAAAGGCTTTGGAAAGGCAAGAGTCATTAATTAAGATTTTATTTATGAACATAAAGGAAATTAGGAGAAAAGGAAGTTGAAAGGTCACAAGTTGCATGTGAAGAGGAAAATGAAGGAAAATATTGGAAAATGAAGAAATTAGAGGATCAGTTCATAGATTTTTGTCAGTTTTATCCTCAAGCTCTCTCTTGTGTATTCTCTCTCATACTCTTGGACACTTAGATTTTTGTTGGAGCACTCTAGCATTGGATCAAGGAAAGAAAATGAATCACAAATAAGGAAAAGAAAAGAAAATATCATGCAAGGAAAAGTGGGATCAAGCGGCCACAACGTGATTACTTGTTGGTATCGAGTTGCATGTATGATTTCCTTGCCATTTTTGGAATGCATTGTACATGCATGTGTGTATTTGGTTCTATTGTTGTCATTGGCATGGGTTTTTCTAGGTGTGACAGTGGTTTTCAGCCTGGCCTTACCATTTCCTAATAACCATGGTGTGATGGGGTTCTCTTTTTTTATCAGAGGCTCAGTAGTTTAGCTCAAAAAATTAAATATCTCAGAATTGAATGACACTAGAATGAAAACGACCGTCTCGTCGTAAGGAATCCAATGCAACTCTTTTCATTGAAAACTGAGTTCAGACGAAGGAGTTATGGACTGTTGTTCGCTGTTTAGAACAAACAAAATTTTATTAAAAAATTGCAGAACAAATACAGCCTAATGACATGGCAGCCCAGTCAGAATTTAGGGAATCTTCTTTAGTTTTTGTCCAGTGGGATTGTGACAAGTGTCACAACAGGATTCACTAGTTTGGTTTGTGAAGGCAAAATTTTTCCAATGACTATCTAATGCTGAATTTGGGTTCATGATGATTTTTATGTGGGAAATTATTATTTTTATGTAATAAGGTTGAATTTAATATATATTATATAGATATATATCTATATTTAATATTTTATATGATTTTAAATGTCATATATTATATATATACACATTAATATTATATATTCAAACTTTATATATATCTTAATTTCCACATAATATATAAACCCGTAATTTGTTTTCAAACTTTACAATGGACCATATTCAATTTATAATGTATATGGTGGGTTTCATATGTAATATGGTTGGAATACATTAAATTTTTAATATGGCATATCTTTAATTATGTTCCAAGTCAAAATTTATATGGTCTGAAGGCATTAACATTAAGATTATATTAATGTTGGAAAATACGTTTACAAATCCGTTAACCAAAGTTCGGAGCGGAGGCATATTAAAGTTTGAATGGCAATTAAATTTTGGACAGTGCATATATTGCATATGATGGTGTGTAACAAAAGTTTTACATTAAATTATGGATGGAGCGTTATATTTAACTGCGAAACCATTGTATGGGGGTGAAGGTCTGGGTACGACCCTGTGACCTCCCCCCAACTAACTCTATGCCTTACCATGGAGCAACGCTCTTGTTCCTTGAAAACATATGCCAAAGAATTATAATTAAAGGAATTTTTCGGATCCAGCTGCGGGAAGGAGAGGGCCAGCCCTCCTCCCACATGACCACACCATGTGCCCAATCCAATAGAGCCTTCCACTAATTGAGGTTAATGGTTCCTTATCCACTAGTTAAGCACACTTATATTTTAATTAATCCAGCTACTAATTGGAAACGATATTAGTGGTGGTGCTAAATTCGGAGATTTTTCCAACTTTGTCAGAGTTAGGTGGAGTCCTTCCATATTTGGAGGAGAAATTGGGGGAAATTTTGTTTTTTCCATAACTGAGTCAATTTTCTACCAAATTGAGATAAAACAGAGTGATTCTTGGCTAACTGGCATGCCGTGAACACATTGCAATAGGTTGCAGAGGTAAAGGAGCTTATTTGCAGAGGTTTTTGTTGCCTTGAATAATTTTGAAGCCCAGGGCCATCAGGAGGGAAGGCCATGCCTAGAGCATCTGGTGACCAAATTGAGTAAATAAATATTCATTTATGATGTATTTTGAGATTTTTAACTCATTGGAATAGGTCGTAAGATAATTTGATGCATGTAAACAGAATTTTGAGCATAATTGAGCTAATATAGAGGCCCAAGCTATGAAGATAGACCAAGGAGATGTAGCCCAGGAGGGGTGAAATCCTTCATTAAAACTCTATTTTAATGGATCAGTTGTTATGGTTTGTTGTTATTTATGTTTCTATTGTTCAGCCATTTAAATTCATGATTTATGCTTTCAAATTCACTCATAAAATTCAGCTTTAATTACCTCTTTGATACACAGAAGGAACAAGGGAACCTGTACATCAAACATAAGATCAATAAATAGATTTTCTATCTGAAAATGAAATTAGCACAGAAAAAATAACATTCAAATTCACATCAATTTGGTATCAGAGTTCAAGGTTTCTAAGGTTATTTTCTTGATATTTGCTTGAAGATTTGTGAAAGTTTAATGGTTGCAAATTTGTGATGCTGACAAGGTTAAAGTTGTAGAAAGGTGAAGGGAAGTTTTTGGTTGCAAGTCTTGAGATTAGGACCAGAAGAAGGAGAGCTGAAGGAGCATCATCTTCACCCAAAAGTCCACTCATAGATGCACTTGAAGAACCTCAATTTTTGTCTCAAGAAGCTGAGATTGAAGAGGCCCAATTTGTACAAGGAGTTGATTTGATTTAAGAGATACAAGCATCAGAAGTTGAGCTTGAATCCATATCCATCAGCCAAGTGTTGGAGAGAATCAAGGAAATTCAGAAGAGCAATATTTCAAGGGAGAATTCAAAGACATAAAGAGGATGGTTAAAGTTATGTTTGATGTATTTACTATTGGGATGGCAAGAGAAGGTTCTAAGCCTCCATATGGAGAAGGAACTTCAAATGGTAAGAAGGATGAAGAGAGGAGTTCAAAGGGAAGTGGAGGAAATCCACCTCCATCTCCATCATCTTCATCATCCTCATCATCACCATCAACATCATCTTCCACTTCCACCACAAAAACCACTCACACTCACTTAAAAGCCACTAAAGGAAAAACTCCATTACTCAAATTGGACATTAAGTTTGAACTTCCTATGTACAATGGAAAGGTAAATGCAGAGAGGCTTGACAATTGGATATGTCAATTGGAGCTGTATTAAGGAATTTAGAACCTTCATGAAGATGACATAAAGGTCTAGTTGACTTCATTAAGGCTAGAAGGAGCAGCACTAGTTTGTTGGGAAGAAAAGACTCAAGAGGAAATGCAAATCCATAGTAATATATCCATTTCTTGGGTTGAATTTATTTCTTCCATTAAAATACAACTTTATCCATTAGCATATATTAAAAAAACTATTATGAGTTGGCAAAATTTTAAGCAACTCAAGTGCAAACCATTAAAGAATATACCCAGGAGTTTAGGAAAAGGGATTTGTTGTTAGGAATAAACTTGAATTCCCAAGACACACTCTTAAAATAAATTGGGGGTTTGCATTCCTATCTTAAACATACTATCCTTATGTTTAACCCACGAAATTTAGATGAAGTTTGTGTACAAGCCACACACTTAGAGGCAAGAGGGAAACAAATCATAGACAAGAAAGGTGAAAGTGAGGGTAAAGGAAAAAGAAAGTTTTATGGAAGAGGAAAAATAAATAGCTCTGCAAAAAGAGAGAAGGAAAAACTTGCATGCAAAAATTGTTCAAAGACGGGCCATGATGAAGACCATTGTTGGAAACTTCATCCTGAAGTGAAACCAAATAGACTAAAAGACAAAGATAAGGGTAAAACTGTTCCTATAGTTGAACATGACTTAGGGTCAGATTCAGGAGATGAGACAAAGATTACAACCATGGGTTTGAAATGTAAACATGTTGCAAGTACTAGTACTTGAAATTGTTCAAATGATACTCATGATGAAGATACAAGAATAGAAATTTTCCGTATTACAGTTGTCTCTAAACATATCAAGATTGATACACTTTTTGATAGTGGGTCACAAGCTAACTTGATTTCCGAAGACTTGGTTAAGAAACTAGGACTTGAAATTATTAGACATCCAAGACCATATCATTTTGGTTGGATATGCAAGAATCAAAACTTGTAGGTTACAAGGAAGTGCTTTCTAACATTCACCATCAACTCAAAATTTCTTAATGAAGTTGAGCTTGATGTGGTGCCTCTTGAGATATCAGGTATTGTATTGGGAAGTCCTTATCTGTATGATTTTAAAGGAGTATTTCATCGCCATGATAACAAGTATCACTTTTTTAAGGATGGTATTGAATAAATAATTAGAGTGCATAAGAAGAAGACAAGTTTGTCTCTTATACATGCAAGTGAAATGAAGAGGATAGTGAATGCAAGTCAGAACTTTACATTGTTGATGATCAAACAAAGAGATGATTTGAAGCACACTTTTCAAAAAGATTCTTATGCTTGCAATGAGTTGTTTCGGGATTTTAATAGGTTTCCTTTGAAAGAAGGTGAAAAAGATCCAACAAAATTGCAGCAGTCAACATCAATGTTGGAAACAAGATGTCGGAGCAAGAGGGTGAAAACGTCAAAGAGAAAGCGAAAAAGCAGCTTGGCAAAGAAGGCATGGGTTCCACAAATCTTGGTTTATGGTTTCCAAAAGGTACATGGCAATGAAGAAGATAATTGGTCAAGAGTTGATGCAAGTACAAAGCGAGATCAACTAAAAATTGCCATGGTGACAGTGTGCAAGGTGATAAAGTTTTTAAGTTAGCTTTGATTGTTGACCAAGGTAGGAACGACATGGTTTCTGCAAAAATATATTGTTTTTATACAAATTAAGAAATATTAAAAAATTACGGTGTTAATGACAGCAAGAGAAGGTCGTAAGAATCAAGGAAAAAGTTGACTTTTATGAAAAGATCCAAATAATGAAATTGGGAAAAATTTAGTGGATAGAAACTGGAAGGGTGAGGGAACAATACCCTCATCCACATAATCAATAATTAGAGATATTTTGGGGTCCAAAAGGCTTCTAGTGGGGAGGAATGATCAGAGGCTCAGTATTTTAGCTCAAAAATGAAAGTGCTCAGAATTCAATGAAATTAGAACGACATCGACCGACCTGTCGCAATGAATTCAATGCAACTCATTTCATTGAAAACCGAGTTTGAATGAAGGAGTTATGTTCTGTTGATTGCCGTTCAGAATAGGCAATTTTTTATTAAAAAATTGCAAAACAATTACAAGATGATGACATGACAACCCAGTGAGCATTCAGGGAATCTTCTTCAATTTTTTTCCAATGGGACTGTGACAAGTGCCACTTTGGGATTTGCTAGTTTGGTTTGTGAAGGTAAAATTTGTCCAATGACCTCCTAAGGCTGAATTTGGGTTCATGATGATTTTTATGTGAGAAATTATTATTTTTATGTATTAAGGTAAAATTAATATGTATATATATATATATATAATATTTTATATGATTTTAAATGTCATATATTATATTATTATATTTATATATATTAATATTATATATTCAAACTTTATATATATCTTAATTTCCACATAATATATAAACCCATAATTCGTTTTCAAACTTTATAATGGACCATATTCAATTTATAGGGTATATGGCTGCATAAAAAAGGTTTTACATTAAAGTTTGGATGACGTGTTATATTTAAGTGCAAAACCATTGTATGGGGGCGGAGGTCGGGGTTCAACCTCGTGACCTCCTCGCAACTAACTTTATGCCTTACCATGGATCCACGCTCTTGTTCCTTGAAAAAATATGTGGTAGACTTATAATTAAAGGTGTTTTTCGGATTCGACAACGGGAAGGATAGGGCCAACCCTCCTCCCACGTGACCACACCATGTGCCCAATCCAACAACGCCTTCTGCTAATTGCGGGTAATGCGTCTTTATCTACCAGATAAGTGCACTTATATTTTGATTAATCCAGTTACTAATTGGCAGAGGAATTAGCGGAGGCACTAAATTCAAAGATTTTGCCAACTTTGTCGGGGTTAGCTGGAGTCCTTCCATATTTGGAGGAGAAATTGAGGGAAAGTTTGTTTTTTGCATAACTGAGTCAATTTTCGACCAAATTGAGCTCAAAATGAGTGATTTTTGGCTAATTGGCATACTATGAACACATTGAAATAGGTTGGAGAGGCATAGGAGCTCATATACAAATGCTTTTGTTGCCTTGAATAATTTTGAAGCCGAGTGCCACCAGGAGGGAAGGCCATGCCTAGAGCATCTGGTATACAAATTGAGTAAATAAATAGTCATTTATGATAGATTTAGACATTTTGAACTCATTGGAATATGTTCCAAGAGAATTTTATGCATGTAAACATAATTTTGAGCACAATTGATCTAATACAAAGGCCCAAGCTATGAAGTTGGACCAAGGAGATGTACCCTAAGAGAGGTGAACTCCTTCATTAAAACTATGTTTTAATGGATCAGTTTTTATGGTTTGTTGTTATTTATGTTGTTGTTGTTCAACCATTTAAATTTATTCTTTATGATTTCAAATTCACTCATAAAATTCACTTTTAATTACCTCTTTAACACACATATGCAACAAGGGAACATGTACATCAAGCATAAGATCAGTAAATAAGTTTTATACTTGAAAATGAAATTAGCACAACAAAACTAACATTCAAATTCAAATCACTTTTAATTGCTTGAGTTGGATTGTCGAATGGTTTCAAAACTGAGTGGGGTAGTCTCAGGAGGAAACACAAGGGCTAGGAATACCTAGACCGGTGAAGGTGGGATTGCAGTAAATCCTGATTGTTTATGCCCTTGTTAGGGATAGGAATCCTTGACCAGTGAATGGCGCGATATATGTTAAATCCTAGAGGGTGGATTCTCATCGGGCCTAGGAATCATTGACTAGTGAATGGTGGGATATAAAATAAATCCTAGAGGCTAGAGATGGACAAATTCCTCACACTTTAGGTGGAGAGCTTTGGAGGCATCCATTCATGTATAGGCCTAGTGATCCCTAGATTGGTATATGGTGGGATTGTGGTAAATCCAGGTAGTATATGTTTCTTTCTTGGACATAGGAATACCTTGGCGGGATTGTGGCAAAGTCTGGTTGTATAAACGAGGGCTTGGGCCTAGGAATCCTTTGGTGGATTATGGTAAAGCCTGAGGAAGACCTGGTTGTTTTGTTGAAAGTCCCACATTCATGCTTGGAATATGGCACGAGGGTGATTATCTGAAAGAAATATTTGGTTCATCCCAATGTATGGTTGGGTGCTACGTGGAAGTCCCTTACTTGGTTAGCTTTTGCATATGTTAATAAGAGATCCTTTCCTCTTGTGTATTACATGTAAATGAGTTTTTTTATTATGTGGTTATAATGGTTGTTCTATCATGGTTATTTTGTTGGTTGTATGTTGGTTATAAGCATGGTTTTATGATATATATTATTCTTAGCTCTCATCAAGTTTTGATTAGTAAATGAATGAATAATGAATTTATGACCTAATAGATGGTAATGCATCAACTATTATGAGAGGACATAAGTCCTTCTTGGTGATTCTCAAATAAACATGAATTCCCTATGCTTAGATTTGTTTGTATGACCTGTAGATTACATGTTCATTATGTGTTTGACGAAATGTTTGTCATGGTTAGGCCTTGTCATATCATATCCTTGTTCAATTTTTGCATTAAATTCCTTTTCATCTTATTACTTATCATTTCTAAGAGTTTCATCAAGTTATGGGAATAGGCCTAAGTCTTGGCCCTGAAAAATTGGCTCATAATTCATGGTCACTGAAAAAAATCATACTGAAAATTTCTGCAATCGCATGGATTCCCTTGCTATGCATGTGACTGGAAGGTTTTGGACACATGGAGGGCTTGTCATGAGTGTGAATGGGGTTCTATTTTAGTGTAGAAGCAATTTCTCTCAAGGGCTGGACACCTAGAGTGGTTGGTTGGCTCCTGAAGGTTTTGTAGCTCATGAGGGAGGTCTTTAAAGTGTTCTTCTATCGGTTACACTTCCTTAATGTGATATAGGAGGTCAAATCATATCGTAGTAACTCTTCATCACATGTTTACCCTGGTGGACCAGTTAGCTTGGGTTAATGTGGGAGGAGGGTGTTACATAGTGGGATCAAATCCGGTTTCGTTCTCTTTGGGTGGTGTCTGGTTTCTGTTCTCTTTGTGTGATATCTGATACCATAGAGTGGTATCAGAGCATGGTTCACCCCTTATAATAGATGGTTGTAATGTGTTTATTGTGCATACATGTTGGTTTCATATCTGTTCATTATACTTGTGGTCTATGTGTTTGTAATGTGTGCATGGAGATAGTCACTATTAAAATTGTGTTTTCATGTAGAAGTTGAAGGTGTAGTTGTTGGGATGTATTGTTGTGAAGGCATGATTAGTTGAATAAGAACTAGCTGTGTCTGTTTGTTGTCTATGTGGATATATGCATGCAATGTCATGGTTATCATTTTCATGCATAAGGTCATGGTATATGGTTGGTGTTGTCATTCATGATGTTGATATGTTGTTGTGATTATGATTATACATGTATTGTGCTAATCTAGTTGACCTTTCAGATGATATATCCCCCCCTTAAATATATTGAGGTATGTTGGTTATGTTTATATTTTAGTTTAACTGACATGTTATACTTGCAGGAAGGAGATTAAATATTAATAGCAAGATGGTAGACTACAATTCATGAGAATCTCCCTATAGATCCGATGAGTAGCATCATGATAGGTACTATCCTAATATAGCATACACTTTAAGAATTTTGAAGGCATAAATAGGAAGTTGAAAGGAAAATAATGACATGATCGTTCACGCATAGGAGAAACAAGTAGAAGTTAATGCAACAATCCTTCATAATTTTTCAGATTTGCAGAGATAGGGACCGCTTAGGATCAATGATGGGCAGGAGGATAGGACTAATGGGGAAAATCGAAGTAGGTATCATGGTGGGCACAGGTCAAATAGAAATGATGCGATTAGAGATGGTAGTTTTTTTGACACACCGGATAGGAGATGTGATGGATAGAGGTTATATTCTAGTTCTGGTTTATAGGTACCATGTTCATTATCGCTATCATCCTTAAAGGAGGAATGATAGGGGATATTTTCCATTTGATTTCAAGAAAGCCAAGCCACCTACATTTGAAGGAGATTTAAAGAAACAAGAATATGCAAAGGAATGGTTAATTGGGATGAAGAAGTTCTTTGAGTTGCATGATTACACAGAGAATATGAAGGATAGAATAACTATCTTCAACCTGAAAATGAAAGCAGAAATATGGTGTGAAGATGTTAAGCGGTTTAGATACATCAGGATAGAAGAGTTGAGTTGGCATGACTTCAAGAGAATTTCAATAAGAAATATTTTTCAGAAAGGTACTATGACAATAAAGCTAAGGAGTTCTATGAGATAAATATGGGATCTATGACAGATGAGGAGTACAAGACTATTTTCCTAGAGTTATTGAGGTATGTACCATATCTTAAGGATGAGAAGGCTAAAATTTAGAGATTTGTCAGTGGATTACCATTATCATTTAGAGATTGGATTGAGTATGATGATCCTAGGCCACTTGAAGATTTCATTGGTAAGTTGAAGCATTGTTATGAGCAATCAAAGCATAAGACATAATATCAACAAGGATGGAAAGGGAAAGATATTAAAGGTAAAGGTAAATGATATATGAAAAGAAAAAGACCTTAGGATGCAGGTGAGAAAGAAAATTTTGCACCTTACAAGAATTTCAATGGACCTTAGCCTAGAGAAAAACATAATAAAGGTGATGGTACGAGATGGATGCAGTGTTGGACATGTGGGAAGGAGAACCTTAAGAGAGATTTCCCGCAGAATCTGAGTGGCGGAACTCATATCTACAATGCACAGGATGCGTAGATTGTTGGGGATGTTGGGCTGAGAATTCCTCATATCTATGCAACATTGGATAATAGGTAGGAGGATCACCGTGAATATATTATAGAGATGACCAATAAGATTTGTGATCAATTTGTTTCTATTTTGATTGACCCTAGATCTAATTATAGTTATGTTAATTTTGAATCGGTGGATAAGTGTGGTTTGAATAAAGAAGTGCATGCAAAATATTGGTTAGTGCAGTTGGATACAGGTAAAAATAAAAGATTTCATCATTAGGTAAGAGCTTATGCATTTGATTTGAATGGTATTCCTACATTACTATATTTGAATGTACTTCCATTGGGATCACACAATATGTTGATAGGTATGGATTGGTTGTACCTTCACAAGACTAAGGTGGATTATTATGGGAAGGCTATTGAGTGTTTGGATGAAAATGGGGAACAGAGGGTCTTGCACATAAAGAAGAAGGAAACACCGGTTAGAATGGTGACATCTACTCAGGAAAAACATAGTCGCAGGAAATGGTGTGTGTTATTTGAAGAGCATATTTCTAGTGATAAAGGTAATTATGTTGAGGATTCAAAAGTCTTGAATAGGTACTCGGTTCTACAACAGTTTCAGGATGTATTTCCAACAAAGATATTATAGTTTTCATTTTCTATTGAGTTGGTACTAGGGGCATCACTAGCATCAAAGGAAACATACATGATGACCACACTAGAGTTAATAGAGTTGAAGTTTTAGGTGAAGTAAATGCTTGACAAAGGATACATAAAGCCAAGTGTATCACCTAGGGGCGCACCATTATTGTTTGTGAAGAAGAAGGATGGTACTCTCAAGTTATGTATTGATTATAGGAATCTAAACAAGGTAACCATCAAGAAAAAGTATTCGTTGTTGAGGATACATGGCTTGTTTGATCACTTGAAGGGAGCAACGGTGTTCTTGATGATTGACTTGAGACCAGGATACCATAATGTACCCATTAAAGAAGAGGATATCTACAAGATTGTTTTCAAGACCAAGTATGGCCATTTTGAGTTTGTTGTATTTCCATTTGGTTTGACTAATGCTCCAACTAATTTTATGTGCTTGATGAATAGTGTGTTGTATCCTTATCTACACAAGTTTGTTATTGTGTTCATTGATGATATATTGATATATTATAATAATGACAGAGATCATGTTGAACACTTAGCAACAATGTTAAGACTGTTAAGATAACATCAATTGTATGCCAAGCTTAGCAAATGCAGTTTCTTTCATAAAAAGGTACATTAATTAGGGCATGGTGTTTCCAAGGAAGGCATAGTAGTGGATCCAAAAAAGGTAAGGGCTATCGTGGAGTGGTCAGCTCCTTGGAATGTGGATGAGGTAAGGTCATTCATGGGGTTAGTAGGTTACTATAGGAGGTTCATCGAGAAATTCTCACACATTTCATATCCTTACACATCATTGTAATGAAAAGGTAAGAAATTTGCATGGATAGAGGAGTGTGCAAAAAGTTTTGAATAGTTGAAACAATTCTTAGTAAATGCTTCAGAGATTGTAGATCTGGATAAATAATCCGTGGTGTGTATAGATGCCTGCAAGAGAGGACTTGGTGGAGCCTTGATGTAGGAGGGAAAAGTGGTATGTTATGAATGAAGGAAATTGAATGAGAATGTGCATAATTATGTTACACATGATATTGAGTTGGTAGCGATCATCCATGCATTGAATATGTGGAGGCACTATCTTCTTGGTAGGAGGTTTTCATTGATGAGCAATCACAACAGGTTGAGATACTTATTTTATCAATTGAATTTGAATGCTAGAAAAGATAGATGGTTGGAAATGATAAGTGAGTTCGAGTTTGAGATCAGGGAGAGAAAATTAAAGGAGAAAAAGGTTGTATATGCTCTTTGTAGGCAAATACTGGTAAATCACATAGCGACTATTGTGAAAATTCCAAGTCTGGAATCCCACTGTAGCCAACTGAAAATACTTAACCTACTTGTTATTTAATGAAAAAGTTATTTATAGTGTTTTACTAAAAATAGTGAAGCAAATTACTACTGCACCCTTCAATTAATTAATTAAATATGAAAAAATAAGAAACTAATCAATAAAGAAAAACATTACATAGGACACCATTGTTTTTGGAAAAATATCCTTGGAAAAACTCAATGCGAGAAAACCAGTGAAACATATATGAGGGCCTTTATTATTAAGAAGAATATATTTAGGAATACAATCTCTGGATTCCTTTATGGAAATATAGTACAAATAATATCGCTTGACATAAGAAATTACTTTCTGGAAATCTAGTACAAATAATATTGCTCGACATAAGAAATTAGTAATATTACCTCACTTTACACTGAAATTCTTGGCTGATATGGTAGCTAAAAAAACGACCCCCTATCACCCTCTACGTTACCTCTACACAATAATTATGAGGTCTTGCATGGGGAACTCTGGAGGACTACGTCACCTCCTATGTTGGATTGATCTTCTCTCAGGAAACTCAGTTCTAGCACTTCCGGCTCAGAATCCTGATCTCCCAGCAAAATCTCAGACTACTACTTAGGAATACTGTGATGCCTCCGCGTGTGGCCTTCATGGCCTTGCGTCACCCTCTCTTGGCACTGCATTTCCTCTTCTACGTCTTTATTTTCCCTTTTGCTAATTATTCTTTGCCTTGAAGAATATCCTTTGACCAGAACTATTTTTTCCCCTCAACTGCGTGAGAATATCTCGATCAAAGTTTTCCTCTGAGCACTTCTCACTTCAGAAAATTTGATATCTTGATCTCTTGGTCTGTTTTTCAAAATGAAACTCAAACCTTTTTTATAGTATTCTCGTTGGGACTTCAATAGTTGAGATTAGATCTCCAATCAACGACTAAGATTACATTTTGAATTGATCTGCTTTTTCTAGAACATTCACACCCATATTCTATTAATTATCTTTAATTACTTTATTTTCCTAAGTTTGGACTTAAGTTCAGTTTAAAATAATTAATTTTCTTAATAAAATACAATCCGGGCAGAATTTACCCTAACAATTTCTAGGTTATCTGGAATACATGTGTCTAAGCCTCTCCACAAAGTTTCAGACTTAGATCACATTTTATTCTACCCAAAATCAAAACTCCCTCTTAGCGATGAATGTACTCTAGCAATAAGCCCTATTGCACATTGTTCTGACTCTGAAGCATATCCCTCTATGTTACTGATGCCTGACATGTTGTCTAACAACTATTGCACTGTTGTTGCAACTATACTGCTGCTAACCCTGCCATGATAAACACTGCGTCATACGGCATATGTTGCAGTTGCTGCTAGCACTTCCAATTTTAACTCTGCACTGCAACTCAGTTGCTGAGAGAAGCAACTAAAAAACATCCAATAATTTGAACAAGTGTTCAGTATGGATATGTATTGATGCTAAAACTCTAACTGCTTCTAGTCCTGTGTTGTCCCTCTGAACCAATGCGTTGTTGTTGCTTCTGCAATGTGTCTCTCTGCATTGTTGTAACTCTACACTGCGCTGCTTAGATCTAGGGCTCTAGCTACTGCATTTGTCACTCCAACATTCCTTAGCACCAACCAAAAATCCTCCAACCTTCTACTACTAATCTTGGGCACCTGTAGCAAGGTCACGATCCAAGAGGTTGACTCCTCAAGGATCCTACCCAATATGGCACACTCGAGTCTTATACTCCTCCTCATCCACACAACTATTGACTGGCTCTACGCACCCTCTGCTGGAGTAAGTAGATATGATCCTGGATACTGCTGCTTTGTAGTGGGAAATCGAATTCCTTGGCTCAGAATTCTCTTAGGAATAAATTCCCTTAATTTCATGCAACCCACTATCTGCCATTTTTGTCGCTTGAAAATGTCGAATCTGCTCTCTCTCTTTCTCCCTTGCACAACGTTGGATTGGCTTATGCACTCCTTGTTGGAGATGGTGGATCTTCCACCTAGATACGCTTCTCACGTCTCGAAAATAGAATTCCCTGGCTAGGAATTCCCTTAGGAAGAATATTCCCTCATTGTGCTTATTTTATTCTTTCTGACGTCTTCTGCACATTAAAAAAATTTCCTGTAGAAAACTGCATCCCACCAGCACTAATGTTGAAGCTATGCATTTATCCCTCTCCCACGGAAAAACATTGATCTGGAAGCCCTTTCTCTCTGTTGACTCACTCAGAGAGAGAATTTCTCCGAAAATTCAGCCCTCATGGCCCAGACTACGCAATCCCTCCAGGGATTCGAACTATCACCTCTTATGGCTATTCGACCTCCTTCCCAGTGCTGGCTTTTCTCTTCTTGTTTCACCTAAAATCCTTTAATACAATGTGAAAATTCCAAGTCCATAATCGTACCGCAGCCAACCAAAAACACTCCAACTAATTGTTATTTAATGAAAAAGTTATTTACATTGTTCTACTAAAAATACTAAAGAAAAATAAATATGTTGAAACAAGAAACTGAGCAATAAAGAAAAACATCACATAAGACACCATTGATTTTGGACAAACGTCCCCAGAAAAACCTAATGCGGGAAAATTGTTGCAGCAGATCTAAGGGTTTTTATTATTAATCAACAGTTATTTTTTAATAAAATATATGGATGCCTTTCTAGAAATCCAGTATAGAGAATATCACTTGGCAGAAGAAATTAGTGAGATTACCTCACTCTACACTACAAGTCTTAGCTGATCTAGCAGTTGAAACAACGACCCCGTAGCACCCTCTGTACTACCTCTAACTCTGGAGGACTGCATCAACTCCTCTTTTGGATTGATCTTCTCTCAGGAAACTCGATTCCATACCTTCCAGCTCAGAATCTTGATCTCCTAGAAAAATCTCAGACTATTGCTCAGGAATAGTAAACTGCCTCTGCATGTGGCCTTGTGGCCCTATGTCACCCTCTTAGGGTGTTCTGTGACCCTCTTTGGGAACTGCGTTGCCTCCTTTATGTATTTCTCTACCTCTTTGTTGATTATTCTTGGCCTCGGATCAAATCCTCTGACCAAAACTATCTCTTCCCCTGAACTGCGTAAGAATATCTCGATCAAAGTTTTCCTCTCATTCATGCTCACTTCAGAAAATTCGATCTCTTGATCTCTCGGTGTATTTTTCCAAATGACCCTCAAGCCTTGTTTATAGTCTTCTCGTTGAGAATTCAATGGTCGAGATTAGATATCCAATCAGCAATTAATATTTCATTTTGACTTAATCTACTTTTTATAGAAAATTCACACCCATATTCTTTTAATTCAGTTTAATTACTTTATTTTCCTAAGTTTAGACTTAGGGTCACTTTAAAATAAATAATTTTCTTAATAAAATACAATTTGGGTGGAATTTCCCCAAAAAATTTATGGGTTATCTAGAATACATGTGTCTAAGCCTCTCCACAAAGTTTGAGACTTAGACCACTTCTAATGATACCCAAAATCAACATCTATGAGTTCTTATGGGACATATTTACAAGATTCGATCTTACAAGCATGACGACAAGATGACATGTATATGGAGCTTAGGTACAATTTACAGCAGGGTACATGTGACTAGGATCTGGACTATCGTCTAAAAGCGGATGGCTTGAACAGATTTATGGACAGGATCTAAAGCCAGAAAGCAACGAGCTCAATAAACTTATCTCGAGGTAATTTCATGTTAATCCATATTCAGGTCATCGAGGATACCGGAAAACATTAACAATGGTAAATAAGTTCTACTATTTTTCGAATTTGAACAAGGAAGTGGCAGAATTATGGTGATATTCTTAGATTATCAACAGGTAAAAGCATAGTGTAAGCATCCAGGTGGATTACTATAGTTGATTTTGATTCCAAAGTGGAAATGGGAGATCATTTCTATGGATTTCATCATAGGTTTTTTGAGGATATCTAGACAACATGATTGCATCATGGTGGTGTTGGATGGGTTGATAAAGGTAGTACACTTTATTCCAGTGAAGTGTACTTATTCATCTAGTGATGTAGCACAGGTCTTCGTTAGCGATGTAGTAAGGTTGCATGGTGTTCTGAATAATATTGTGTTAGATAGAGATGCTAAGTTCACTTCTAGGTTCTAGAAAGTGTTATTTGAAGGTTTTGGTACAAAGCTGGACTTTAGCACAACTTATGATTAACAAGAATAAGGACAGATAAAGAGGGTCAATGATATTTTGGAGGACATGCTGAGGATGTATGTGATGCATCAACAACAAAAGTGGGAAGAGTATCTTCCACTGGTTGAGTTTTCTTACAACAATGGGTACCAGGGGTCACAAAGATGAGTCCATTTGAGGAATTTTTTGGGTGGAGATGTAATAATCCCATCAATTGGAGTGATGTAGTGAAAAAGGTGTTGATGGGATCAAATTTTTTTGCAGATATGGAACAAAAAATGCAGATTATCAAGAAAAATATAGAGACAACACAGAATAGATAGAAAAATTATATAGACCAACACAGGGAATTTAAGGAGTTTCAGGTTGGGGAGCATGTGTACTTATGCATCAATCCCAAGAAGAGATACTTGAGGATTGGGTCATGTGCGAAGCTAGCACCTCGGTATTGCGGGCCTTTCGAGATCCTTGAGAGGATTGGACCAGTGGTCTACAAACTTTCACTGCCTACAACAATGAAAGTACATGATGTTTTCCATGTTTCATTTCTTAAAATATATGTAAATGATGTTGATCATTTTATTGATTGTTCCGAATTATAGGAGGAATGAAAAGGATAATTATATCCATAACCTCAGTGTATTTTGCAGAGAAATATGCTCATGCTCTGGAACTAATAAATCAAACAGGTCAAAGTGCAGTGGAAGCACATTGGGCCCAATGAAGCTACATGGGAGATGGTTGATCAGATGCGAGATATGTATCCTTCCTTGTTTTTTATTTGAGGCAAAGCAATTTTGGTATATTTATATATGTATATGGATGTAAATACTTCCATGAGCTATGTTATAAAGCTCCAAGGGAATGGGTGTCATATTGTTATGTTATCATGTTGGTTTGCTTTTCATAAGGTTTTTCATTGTAAATACTGCAACGAGCTAAGTTATAAAGCTCCATGGATGGTATTTTTTTTCTTTTCAAAGGTATTGATAGTTATAGGTGTCATTGAACACCAAGGATGGTGTTCCCCCAAGGGGGAGGGTTTTGTAACAACCTCAGGTTAAAAATTCCATGTAAGAAAGTTAATAAAGGAAAAATAAGACCAAGGTCATTGGAGACGTATTCCAAGATGAATTTTGGGGAAAAAATCCCCATATGGGTTCATTTGGTTTATTATGGCTAGGGAAAATTCACAAAGACAATGGAAAAGGATTTGGAAAGGTGAGAGGCATTGATTATTTTATTTATGAAAATAAAGGAAATTAGGAGAAAATGAAATTGAAAGTTCACAGGTTGCATGTGACGAGGAAAATGAAGGAAAATAATGGAAAATGAAGAAATTAGAGGCGCCAATGATAAAAAGGCTTCTGAGGACTAGTTCATAATTTTTTGTCAGTTTTAGCTTGGAGATCTCTCTCTTCTATTCTCTTTCATACTCTTAGACACTTAGAGTTTTCTTGGAGCACTTTATCATTGGCGCAAGGAAATCTATAATATTCCTAATTAGATTTTAGCTAGTTAGAATATTAACTTTTTATTTTGTTAAGTGGGTATAGAGACCCTTAAATCTCTTTAGTAGGAATAAAACCACTTCTAGTGTGAAAGTGGATCATTGTAGCTAGTTGAAATAAAGAAACCCTTGGTGTGAATGGGGTCAATGCATGTGCATGGGGTCAAGGTTGAAAAAATAAAAAACGTTGTCATGGAGGGAGTGGAGATAGTGGAGTACAACACAATTATGATGGAGGAGTGTATGCATGGGAGTAGCATCCTTAATTAGTGGGACCAAGCATGGGGAAGCTCACAAAGCATATAAGGAAGGGGATGGAAGCCATAGAAGGCATTATGATTATTTTTTATGTTTGGTCATTTATGAATTTCTGCATGCTTCAGTTGTTTAGAAGAGTTTTATGTGCTCTTTAGCACAAGGGTGTTTCCGGGCGGAAATCCCACCCTCATCCTCTGGGGACTTCGAGTTCCCACTCAGGAGAGGTTCATTTGAGATTCATTCCACCATCCAGCATCAAACCAAGCTTTATCCATCTTCAGGAGTGTAGTATCCTTTAGAAATTATGTTATTTTGAAGGGCAGTTGTAGTGGAGGGTTGAAAAACCCAGTTTTTGAGCTTGTTTTCTAGTGAGGGGAGAAGCCCTTCATCTGAAAAACTAGTAGGGAGGAATATCAACTATTTTATTGTCATATCAGCCACATCCTAGCATTTATCCAGTTAAAAGTGTAATTCATCTCTAGGGATGAATTTTTCATATTTTTTATTTCTGAAAACCCTTTCTTGGTTGTCTTGGAATTTGTGATATTCCCAAATTTGTACTGCTCACAAGGCATGCCTGAAAAACAATTTTTTCAGGAATGGATGCTACAGCTCTTGAAATTAGCCCTTGTATTCCTTAGATCTAATAATATAAGACCCAAATCCAAGAGGATATCATAAAAAAATCTCTTTAGGTGGGTTAAACAAATCTCCCAAACTTAGTACAACTAGAAAATTGCCCAAAGAAGGGACTGCAGCACTATGTGACAAAACTGCTCAAAAAATAATGTATTTCAGTCAAATATATGCAGGAGGCAAATATGGAAGCTCAATATGATTTTTTATAATAGTAATTCAAGGTTATATTGAGGCCCTTATACTACAGAACAAAAAGCAATAGACTTTACATGAAGATTTACTCAAAATAAGAGGCTTCAACCATATGATATGACTATACAAGCTTGACAACGTTATTTTATTAGCTGAAAAGAGATGTAAGTTACACTTCAGATCTAGAGCAGATATATGTATAAAAATATAGATCTATATCATATCTGTCCACTATAGAGTCTCCTCTTTAAAAGCCCCTTGGGGTTTTCAGCAGAAAATGTAGTACATGGAGTAGATCTGAGATCTAATGCAGCTGATCTGCAGAGTGATTTAGAATTTCTAAAGAAAATACATCAGTATTCATATCAGATCTGAATGGAACATGTAGTAGATCTGTAATCCATGGATCACCACAGTGAAGGGAAGATTCCCAACACTAGAGATCTCTCCTCCTTGAAGTGCCAAAAGACCCTGCAACTTTCTCCTTGAAAATAATGCAGTTCTGGAAGATGAACTAAATTGTAGGCTCTAGAGCATGATGTGGCCTCAAGAAAATATCTGAAAATGAGCTCTCCTCGTCCAATACTCTCTTTCCAGGGGGATAGAAGGCTTTCCCACTGAAAAGAGGCACTAGAATGGCTTAGATCTGAATAGATCTAGCCTCCACTTGTTGCAATTTACAAAGAAAACCAAACCCTCAACAGGATTTGCATTTTATTTGGAAGAAGAGCTTGGAAAAATTCCTGATAGTGGTCAAGAAATGCAAGAATCCTCCAAGAGCTACTCAATGGAAGAGGTGGGATTCCCGATCAGGAACACCCTAGTGCTAAACAACACTATTCTCAGCTAAAAAACTAGAGAATGAGAAATGTCTAAGTAGAAAAATTCTTCAGAAATAATATCTTCAATAACCTTCTCATGCTATCCTCCTCCTCCTTAAATAAGATGGAATCCTTACCAAACCCTAAACCATCTCAATGATTTAGCTGCATTCACATGATTAGCCTCCAACTAAAAATACGATGTGCATCTAGGTGGTTCAATGTATCTAGAAAACGTTGTTGATTTGGTCCAGTTGACCCAGTCAAATGACTTAATCTCTTTTCACACATAAGGGGTTTTACTAAGGCATCCCAGATTTAGCCTTGTTCACATGGGCATTGATTTATTTTTCTGTTTTAGGAGTTTAATTTATCCTCCTTTACAATTTATTCTTGCAACAATAAAATGAAAACAAAATAGTATATTCCTATTAGCTTGGGCTAATTAGGAATATTACAGTCCTCCCCTCCAAAATGTTTCTTGTCCTTAAGAAACTGATAAGGTGAGTGTTGCAACTCATCTCCTCCTCCATTGGTGTCACAAAAAAAGGATAAGCTTGTCTCATAAGCTAAGTGATCACCAAACCATTCATCCATGACTTGTTCCAACAATGTTCTCATGAGATACAAACAACTCATACCATAAGGAAACAATAAATCACATGAAACAACCATGGTTTTCCCAATGCCCTCCCTGAAATATAAGATAGAAAGTACAAGGAGTGTAGTCATCCCATAGGGCACATGCATGCCTTCCCTCCTTCCTCCATACATCCCCATGAAAAGTACAAGCACATCATCAATATAGGGGATCAAAAAAATGTACAAACAAATAGAAATGTGTGCACATGGAGGCGGATCATAGTCCCACATGTGGAACCAGCACAGAGCATCCCCTGCCTGCATCAAACCAAGATGTGGTAAGTGGTTTTCCCACCACTTGCTGCCCATACCATCTCACCATAGCTGAAAGTGTGAGATATATTTGGTGCCTTTGGGAAGCACCCATCATGATGAAAAATATCCCTTGTTCTTCCAAGGGAGTGGCCCAATTCAGAAAATTTTGGGACCCAATATTGGCCATGAGGCTTAAAAAATATATTACTCCTCCTTGGATTCATGGCCTGCAAAAAAATGGTGTAAGAATGCATGAAATCAGAATATAAAACACATGTACTAAGAGCATGTTCTTCACCAACAATCCTCCTCATATCAATGGAGTGGTGCATAGATCTACTCTCTTCTTCAAGGGAAGAAATAGAGGGCTGATTTAACTCTTCCTTAGAGTCATGTTGCTCCAACTCCAAAATATCCATGCATCTCCGACAATGCTGATATAGTTCTCTTTCAAAGCCCTCCCAATAATAGCTCCTCAAAATGATATTGTTGATCTTCATAGAATAGGTGTGGCTGAAATTGAACTTTTCATAAGCCCTTTGTAGTAACTTATCCTTGAGCTTGGAAGCTCTAGACAAGAAGATCCTACCATGATTATAGATGATTCCATCAAGGATTGAATATCTCTCTTCATGCAACCAGTCATCAAGAATCATGCAAGTATGAAGATCCTTGGAATATTCCACCAGCAGTTGGGATTTCCCATAGGGATCTAATGTGCCCAACAATGACAACGCTGATAGGGTGTCATCTGAAGTGTCTGCCATGTTTTTTTTCTTCTCCTTGACATCTCCCATGTCAAAGGTGTATGTTGGAAAGCCAAGCTTCCCATTTTCCTCCTCGACATCTCCCATGCAAAAGGTACAAGGTGGAAGGTTTCCAGTCCTTCCTTGCTGCCCTCCTTACTCATGCACATGATCAAAAGAATATGGAAGTTATTGGAAGTTATTCTCCCATGGGAGGCTATCATCTATCCAAAACCTCCTTGGTTTTTCCAAAGTATGCATGTGTGACCACCATCTCTCATCATGTATAGAAGAGGATCCTCCAAGAAAGTTTGTCTTTTGATTCAAGGATTGCCTTCCTTGCTTCATGATGGTGTTAGCCTTCATTCTTGCAGCATCTTTTCTTAATGCAGTATGAGATGAGAGGATGGATAGTGATGTTAAGGGAAAAATTCTTTCCCTCTCTTTGTAATTTCCCCATACTCTTAACACTGAAGCATGGTCTTCTAATGCTCCCTTCCTTCTTGGATCTATGAAAGGAGCATAAAGGCATGAAACATATTTCATCAAATCTGAATCAGGTGGTCTCCCAGGTGGCATACCACAAGATAATTATGTCTCATGGCTCATTACAATGTGAAAAATAGATGGGAACATATCATGATTGCTTCCACTGCGCAAATCCATCTATGATTGTTGTGTGGAAGTATCATGATAAGGAGAAGTTGGAGCAACTCTCCCATCTTCTTCTTCATCATCCACCTTCTGCAAGATCTCACAGTCTAAGGTGCTCCCTTTAGATGCAGTTAACTCATGAACACCCATCATCTCCTTGGTGTCAAGAGTCTTGATCACAAAGGACTGATCCATCATAGTGTGTGTTCCAAAAATTGGATGTAGCATTGGAACACATTTCCTCCATTGTTTTGTCTCTTTGTCTATCATCATAGACACATGTTGCTCATCTTCTTCATGTATAGGATCCTTGGGGCCTTCTTGCAAAGATGCAAGAGCCCTCTTAGTGGAAGCAATGGCTTCATCTCCATGTCTCAATAAAAATAGATCTCCTCCTACTGTCACAACGCTGGAGGAACCTTTCAGTTCTTCTTCTTTCTTCTCCTCATCAATGGAGTATGCCTCATCAATAAGAGATCCTTTCTCTTGATCTCTCCTTGAAAAAGGAATGCTCATGTCTTCTTCTTGAGAATAAGTTTCTTG
Source organism: Pinus albicaulis (assembly GCA_034641835.2). Classification (NCBI taxonomy): domain Eukaryota; kingdom Viridiplantae; phylum Streptophyta; class Pinopsida; order Pinales; family Pinaceae; genus Pinus; species Pinus albicaulis. Next base: position 330,985,782 of record CM076572.1, on the reverse strand, counting down.
CTAAAGTAGGGCCTTTGCCCTTGGAAAATCATGTAGCAGATCTTTGACCCTTTCAAAAATGTTCTGAAATGGATTTATCTTCCTAGATCTTTCCATCTCATGCAAAGGTTATGATCCCTTGGGCTCAGTTTTCTTACCCAAAGAAATTTCAGATGGCATAGAATCAAATCTTTCCACTAACCTCCTAGTGAACTTTGCATAAGTAGAGATGTTTACATTTTCCAATGAAGAAGACTCAAATAACCACCAGGAATATGCTTTACCTTGGAGGTGCAACACTGCTACTCTTATGGATTCTTATTTAGAAATTGGATGCAGCTGAAAATATGTGTCCAACTTCTTTACCCAAGACTTGGCTGAGCTCTCAGGTGACCCATCAAAACTAGGTAGAAAAGTTCTATCCAAGGTGTGCTGCATGCACTATCTTCTTCTCATAATTTTGCTGGATATTATTTATTCTTTGAGTTGAAAAAACTCTGGGAATCTTATATGCTCTTTGAATCTTTTAGATTGAGATTCATATTCTTGGAGATAGTCACCAAGAGTCTCCTCTTTTGGTGTCTCTCCTTCTTCTCCTCTTGCAAGGAATGTAGGCATGCTATAATGCTATGGATCAGATTGTGTGGCTGAATGCTCACACACATCATATGAAGTAGTGGGGCTTCCTTCATGTGCAAAAATTTTAAAAATATCTGCTTGCATTTCATTCCTCACTCCCCTGATTTCATTCTTCATCTCATGCATAGTTTGGAACAGAGTTTTTGAAAACTCTTTCCCTTTCAATCTTCCAGATGAAGGGTTTGGACCCTTGTATTATGTGTCTTTAGTGTAACCAAAATACAATTCTTCATCAGTATTTATTTCCATTAAAATACATATTGGCTCTTCAGTAAGCAAAGCATAGGTTGTGCCAAGATAGATGCTCCGATACCACTGTAATATTCCCAAATTGGGACTGCTCGCAAGGCATTCCTGAAAAATGCATTTTCCAGGAATGGATGCTACAACTCTTGAAATCAGCCCTTGGATTCCTTAGATATGAAAATATAAGACCCAAATCCAAGAGGATATTAGAAAAAAATATTTCTAGGTGAGTTAAACTGATCTCCCACACCTATTACAACTAGAAAATTGCACAAAGAAGGGACTGCAGCACTATGTGACAAAACTGCTCAGAAAATAACGCAGTTCAGCCAAATATATGTAGGAGGCCAATATGGAGGCTCAATATGATTGTTTATAATATTAATTCAGAGTTATATTGAGGCACTTACATTACAGAACAAAAATTAATAGACTTTGCATTAAGATTTACTCAAAATAAGAGGTTGCAACCATATGACATGACTGTACAAGCTTGACAACGTTATTTTATTAGCTAAAAAGAGCTGTAAGTTACACTTCAGATCTATAGAAGATATGTGTACAAAAATATAGATCTATATCAGATCTGTACACTATAGAGTCTCCTCTTCAAAATCCCCTTGGGGTTCTCAGCAGAAAATGTAGTACATGGAGTAGATATGAGATCTAATGCAGCTGATCTGCAGAGTGATTCAAAATTTCTGAAGCAAATACATCATTATTTAGATAATATCTGAATGGAACATGGATTAGATTTTTAATCCATGGATCACCACAGTGAAGGGCAGATTCCCAACACTAGAGATCTCTCCTCCTTGAAGTGCCAAAAGACCCTGCAACTTTCTCCTTGAAAATAACACAGTTCTGGAATAAGGACTGCACTATAGGATCTAGAGCATGATGTGGCCTCAAGCCAAGATCTGAAAATGAGCTCTCCTCATCCAATAGTCTCTTGCCAGGGGGATAGAAGGCTTTCCCACTAAAAAGAGGCACTAGAATGGCTTAGATATGAATAGATCTAGCCTCCACTTCCTGCAGCTTAAAAATACAACCAAACCCTCAAAAATACTTGCGTTTTAGTTGGAAGAAGAGCTTGGCCAAATGCCTGATAGTGGTCAAGAAATGAAAGACTCCTCCAAGAGCTACTCAATGGAAGAGGTGGGATTCTCGATCAGGAACACCCTAGTGCTAAAAAGAACTATTCTCAGCTAAATAGCTAGAGAATGAGAAATTTCTAAGTAGACAAATTATTTAGAAATAATATCTTCAACAACCATCTCATGCTGTCCTCCTCCTCCTTAAATAAGATGGAATCCTTGCCAAACCGTAAACCATCTCAATGATTTAACTGCATTCACATGATTATCCTCCAACTAAAACTACGTTGTGCATCTAGGTGGCTCAATGTATCTAGAAAACGTTGTTGATTTGGTCCAGTTGACCCAGTCAAATGATTTAATCCCTTTTCACACATAACGAGTTTTACTAAGGTAGCCTAGATTTATCCTTGTTCATATGAGCATTGCTTTATTTTGCTGTTTTAGGAGTTTAATTTTATCCTCCTTTACAATTTATTCTTGCAACAAGAAAATGAAAACAAAATAGTATATTCCTATTAGCTTGGGCTAATTATGAATATTACAGAATTGTGCTAGAGAGCCTAAATCTCTGATCCTAACATTTTTTAAGCACTATATCAGCAGATCCTTGTATTCCTATTTTCCAGCTGCATTTATTCTCACTAGGATTGTGCAGTCATGGCCTTACGACATTTTGTGTAGCAACAATATTTCTTATTTAGGTGTATTGGATCATCAAAGGCTTGTTTTGCTTAGCTTGAGTGTATTTTTCCTCAAGATATTGTACTCATTTATGCTACTATACATAATGAAATGGCTCTATGATTTTCTCATGTTTTGATGTACTAATATTTACTGTATTTTCTAGTTTTATGTTTAATATTCCTGTTTTTCCTGTTTTGGAATATTACAGTGGTATTAGAGCATAATCTTGGCTCATATTATGGGGCACTACATCTATAACATCTGGAGAAATTGATGAAAGAGATTTTCCAAAACTTCTTCTTTAGAATATGCAAGATATTTCCAAATAAATCAAGGAGATGAGGGTAGAAATATAGAATGAATCCCCTAGAGGTTTCAACATGGAGAGAGTTCTGACACCTCACATTATTGGTGTGAGCAACCAGCATTACAGCCAATTTCTCAATGCTCCACCATGCCTATATTCCTAGCAATAGGAAATGAGGTAGGAGGACTAGAAGAGGAGGAGACTCTTGGTGATTATTTCCTAGAATATGAATCTCAATGTCAGAGGTTCAAGGAGAATCAAAACTTCCAAGAGTTTTGTCGAATCAAGGATAATAGAAGACCTGGTAATCACAACAGAGGTGGAGGGTACATGCATAACAATGATCTGCAATGTACTATGGTTAGATTCTTTCTGTCCACTTTTGATGGGTCACCCAAGTGCACATCTAGGACTTGGGTAGAGAAACTAGACATCTACTTCCAGCTGAACCGATTTTCAAAGATGAGGCCATTAAAATAGCAGCGCTGCACCTTGAAGGTGAAGCACATGATTGTTGGTTTTATGGTATATCTATACTAGGGCATGTTAGTGTCACTGCTTATGCAGAATTTATCCTGAGGTTGGTGGAAATATTTGACCACAGAGATCCATAAGCACATTTTTTTGAGCTAGCTAAGCTCAAGAAAATAGGAGATCTAGAGACTTATATCTCTGAATTTCTAAAACTTTAAGTCATGGTGCCAGATCTATATGCAACTAGAAGAATATATATGTTTATTTCCAGACTAGCAGAGCCTTTGCATGGGTTGGTAAAATCACTAGACCAACTACGCTCCAGGAGGCTATTGAGAGGGCTAGAGACTTGCAACATTCTTTGCCAAGGGAAAGAACCCCATTTCAGAAAAATTTCTCCTCTCAGGCAAAGGGGAAAGATGTGAAGGTTCCTCCCTCAAAGGAGAACCAATAAAAGGGACTTATTGATGATGTCCGGGGATATTAAGAAGGAGAAAGCTTTTCTTCACTTGCTAAGAGCTATGGGAACTAGGGCATCGGTGTGCTGCCAGGAAGGGACATTATATTGAGGTATTTTTTGATGATGAAGAGGAGGGAGAAAAATAATTTAAGGGGGATACCAATGATGTAGCATCAAGAGGATATCCACCACTACCAGGAGGTGGGAAGGGAGCATTTGTTCCAACTGGAGGAGCCCTTGCAACCTTGCGAGGAGTTCACAAGTATCTAACATTGAGAGTCTGAGGCACTATTCAGGGGCAGTGTGTGTCAGTATTGATAGACAGTGGGGCTACCCACAACTTTATTGATACTCAGTTAGTGTAAAGGAGGGGAATTACCATAGATTATTTTGAGGGATTCTCAGTCTTGGTTCCAGGAGCTAGAACCATGCAGTGTGTCAAGTATGTTCCGAAATTGACTATCACTTTGGGGACTTACACATTTACATACCACTTCTTTATGGTTGATATTCCAGACACCAATGTGATATTGGATGTTCAATGGTTGACCACTTTGGGGAAGGTCACCATGGATTAGGAGACCTTGGATATGGAATGGATAGATAAGGAGAGTAGTGAGAACCAAAAGATTAGGGGCATGCACACCTACCTACCCATATTGTCTCAACACATGGGATGGAGGCTGCTTTGCACAGAGGAGGCATAGAGTGGGAAGTGGAACTGCGTATGTCAAAGGTAGGAGGCAAGGGTGCACCAGTACACCCAGATGTCAGTCTATTATAGACTGTTATTCTACAGTATTTGGGGACATACCACTGGGGAGGCCACCAGACCACGGGTTTGAGCATACTATTTAGTTGGAGCAAGGGATCCAAGAAGTGATCACCACACCCTATAGGAATCCCAAATCCTACAGAGATGAGATTGAAAAATCCATTCAGGAGCTCTTGGACTTAGGACATATCTGATCTAACACCAACCATTTTGCTTCTTCCATGGTCTTGGTGAAGAAGAAGGATGGCACATTGAGGATGTGCACTGAATATAGAGACTTGAATAAGAAAACAATGAACAGTAGATACCCGATTCCCGGGATTGATGAGCTGATGGATGAGCTAGGGGGATCAAATTACTTCTCAAAGATTGATTTGAGGCTGGGATACCATCAAATTAGGGTGAGGGATCAAGATATCCCCAAGGCTGCATTTAGATGCCACTATGGCCACTTTGAGTTCTTTGTGATGCTCTTTAGGTTAACCAATGATCCGGCCACTTTTCAGTATTTCATGAACCACATCTTCCATGGTCAATTGAGGAAATTTTTGCTGGTTTTCTTTGATGAAATTCTTATTTACAGCCACAAATCGGAGGAACATTTGCAGCATATTGAAAATATTATGCATTATCGAGGAGCAAAAATTCTATGATAAGCTCTCCAAGTGTGAATTTGGGCTCACAAAAATTCTATATTTGGGCCACATCATTGGAGTGGATGGAGTGAGAGTTGACGAGGAGAAGATTCATGCTATTCAAGATTGGCCTGAGCCAAATAATGTAATATAACTTCAGGGGTTTGTAGGCATCTGCACCTACTACCGGAAGTTTGTCAAAGGGTTCTCCCTGTTAGGTCCTCGTAATCTGTCAGATTGGCAAGAACAAATGTACAAGGGTAACATCAAAATAGTCTTTGGAGTCCTAGGACCTAGCCTTCCTAGACTCATAGAGGGTTATCTCTATGTTTTTGTAAAGGATGTAACTTGTATGATTTTAGGCTAGTTATAAGGATTAGGGTTTGTTTGTTTTGTTGGGTAGGTTGTCAAGAAAAATAGATAGAGTTAGAGAGGTTTAAACCATTGGGTTATGGAGGCTGAAAATGGTCTTGAGAAGTGAAATAATAGGTCAAGGGTATGTCATAGGGCAAGTATAACAAAGCCAAATGGATTTAAAAGCTTATGTGAGTGAAGTGAAACTTTAAATTGTGAACATAGTAGGTGCAAAGGGAAGTTAAGAATCCTTTAAAAATAATTTAACAAGAATAGCCCTTAAAATCAATATGCATAAATAAATAACCAAAGACAGGGCATACCAATAACTTCTTTGACCAAACCCTAGCAAGTAGACATTAAAACAACAATCCAGTGAACCATAGAAGGCAAGAAAATTGTAATTCTTCTAGTGATTTCACCTTCAGGCAAAGAAAACATCTAAGACACATATAGAAATAATCAAAGAATAGGGAAATACTAATTTCCTTAATCAAACTAAAAAGACCTTCAAAGAAACCATTTGATATGAACAAAAGGGCAGGGCAAACCATAGACCTCTTCAGCTAAACCATAATTAGCAATACTTCAAAGAAAAGATCTCAAAAACAATGTTTAAGTTACATCAAAGAGCAGGGCTAAAAATAAAATACTTTGATATTGGATCTGTTAAATAATTATTAAGGTAAACAAGCATAAGTGGGACTAGAGAGCATTCAAGAATTCTCTAATCTGACCTAGCAAAGGAAAACATGCAAGCAATAGAGAGCAGACAGAGCTAAGGTGCCTCTAAACAACATTTCTTAGCCTAAAATTTCTATCCTACTGCATGAGAAAGATGAAACAAAATGATAACATAAGAAAACAAAAACTATATAGGAAAGAGATCACCATTAACTATGTTCATGAATCCTGCAAGTGAGCTTGCTCCATTTTCATGCAAATCAAGACATCCACAAAGTCCAAAGCCAATTTCTCCTCAATCTTCAAGTCTATGATATTCTTCTCAAGAATCAACCAACATGTACAATGAGGCCTCAATGCTACATTTAACTAGCAAGGAGTAACAAAACCCTAACTAGGGTTTCCAAAATGTCATTAATACATCATAAATGCCAAATTTTTCCATTGAGACCATGCAAGGCCCAAGGCACAAAATATCTAAGTTAATAGATGAAAAATAACTTCAAACATAAATTCTGAGCTAAATAGGAGTGATTTTCCTCAAAATTCCTCAAAAATATTTTTTTTCAATAAATATGTGTCTTTTGTTGACTTTGCAGGCAAGGGCGCAACACCAAGGCCAAGGGCGCAGTGCCTACACCAAAAAAATTGCTTGTTTTGTGACCAAGATGTGAAGGCTCTCCATGTGTCCAAATGAGCTCCATGATAGTGCATTGGAAATCTTGTCTAGTCTAATTTTGAAAAATGCCTTTGGTTTTCTGATTGGATTTCATTTACCTACTCAAAAATCAATCTCCCAAGACTACTCAGGGCGCAGTGCCAGTGCTGAAAAGAGGGGAGAATGGTGAATTTTTGGTTGTTTTTGGTACTTTTGGAGGACCAATTTTGCTCCAAATGAGCTAAAATGTTTTTTGGGTGAATTCCTTGACCCGATGGACATGAAACACTAAACCATTCCTCCATTGAGTGCCCCAAAAAAGAGTGCAACACTAGCACTGGGAAAAATTACCTGTTTTGTAGCTGAGATTTGGAGGCCTTCTTGGTGTCCAAACGAGCTCCATGATAGCTCATTGGAAATCTTGTCCTATCTAGTTTCCATAAATATATTTAGTTTTCATAATGGAATCCTTTTACCTGCCCAAAAACGTATTCTCCCCATACTGCTCAGGGCATAGCGCCAACTCTAAAAAGAGGGCAGAAAGGTGATTTTTTGGGTGTTTTTGGCACTTTTGGAGGACCAATTTTGCTCCAAATGAGCTGAAATTTTCTTTGAGTGATCTCCTTGGCAAGATGAAAATAAATATGTAAGCCATTACTTCATTTATTATCCCAAAAAATAGCACAAAGCCAGTGGTTTTGCGCCCTTGGCCCTTCAAAACAGTCAAAAATTCAAAATTTTAAAAAATGTGCCAAAATTTGGATTTACCTTGCTGATTAGGTTTGGGATGCTTGTAGGGATGCATCAGCAAGGATGTCAAGTTTTTCTTTGTCTTTTTCCTTCTTTTCATCAATAAAATTTTCCTTGCCTTTATCAAGCTTCTTGGTTGATGTAGAAGGCATGGCCCCTTGCCTCTTAAGGGCAGCAAACACATGCCTATTTCTCCTCTGGTAAGTCAAAAGAAAAGGCTCAATGTTATTCATCTCAATGCTACATGTGTCACTGCCATCATCACTATTGATATCTGCCTTATTTCCCTCACCGCTCTTTTCCTCACTGCCTTCTTCTTTACTGACATCTGCCTCATTGTCTTCTTCTTTACTGACATCTGCCTCACTAATTGATTTCTCACTGCTATCTTCATCACTATCCCTTTATTCATCACTACTCTTTCTTCACTGTTTGATTCCTCATTAGCATCTGCCTCACTGAAAATTTTCGCACTTCTTGATTTCTTATTGCCATCTCCCTCATTGTTTGATTTACCTTTTCTTGATGCACTAGTACAATGAGAGGATGGTGAGGGATTGTGAGAGGGCCACCTTTGTGCTCATGCCTCCTTGGAATTTAAGGCTATATATCACTACCAATGTCTCCCTTCTTGAAATTTGAAAAAATCTACTTTTCCAACCCTAGAATTTCCTGTGAATTTTGAGATGAAACAGAAGGTGATGGAATGGTAGCTTTTGCAAGTGAGGGGACAAAGTGTTATGAAGGAAATGGGTTTAGGCGGAAAATTAAATGAATGAAAAACTTAAGAGCACCCTAATTCACCCTTGTCTATGAGTGATACTCTTTATAGGCAGATGAAAAAATGACAAACATTGATTGAAAGTTTAAATACCTAGGGTTCCCTCTTAGGGCTTCACTTCTTTCATTTAAATGATGACAAAATGCTTGAAGGATGGGTAGATAACTTGTACTTACCCCTCAATATGTTTGGAGGAACATCAGCAAGAATTTGGAAGCCTTTGAGGTGATTTGAGTTGTTAGAGGGCTTAGAAGCCCTTCCTAGCCAAGGGCGTAGTGCCAGTGCCAAAGGCGTAGCGCCAGTGTTGAGGGCGCAACGCCAATTCCTAAGTGCGCAATGCCTTTTTGCAGAGGGCATTTGGAGGCATTCCCGGTGTCCAAATTGGTCCCATGATAGCTCGTTGGAAATATTATCCTATATAAGTTTCAAATATTCATTTTTTTTGCTGATTGGAGTTGATTTGACTTGTCAAAAGTTGATTCTCCCAAGACTGGTCAAAAAATGTTGAATGATGGTGCAGAAATGTAGAGTGCTAGTGTAGGAAACTTTTGGAGGCCTTCCTCAACTCCAAATTGAGCTCATTATAGCTCATTGGAAATATATTCTAGTATATTATCATTTAAATCATTAAGAAAGTCATTTGGACACTCTAGCTATGATAAAACCTGATTTTCCCAAGGTCACTCCAAAAGTGAGACAATTCTCTTGTGACACCTGTATTTTTGAGATTGCTATAAAACCATGACACCTATGTAAAATCTGAAGGAGGTTTTTCTTCTTGGAACTATGATGGACAAAAAATACTCTCACTTTTTTCAAATTCATCTCTTTTTGGTTAGAAACATTGTTTGAAGCAAAACTGGCCCTAGGTGTGGCAAATGATTTGTCCTTTGGAATGACTTCGTGGGAAAATGATGGAGGCATGATAAGTTAATTAGAAAATTTTGGGATATGATCACACAGTGGTATATTCAAAGTCTTCTCTTGTTTCCACCATGGAGCTCAACTCATTATTTTTACCTTTTTAGGCCATTTTCCCAAAACCCTAGATGTTTGGAGTGTTTTAAGACAATCATATGTGTTGTCTTCTAAGTTCTCTATAGCCCTTTCAAGTTCATTAATTTATGTCCAGTTAACCTCACCTTTTTCCCTTTCTCGTCAATAACCTTTGAAATAATTCTCTTCATGTTTGGTTTTTGGTGTACCTCCTCCATGGTCATTTCTGCATTTGATCATTGCTTGGCATGCTGTTGGACCTTCAAGCTCAAAAACCCTAATTCTTTACAAGAACAAGTGTTTCTTGTCTTCCTTGCTGCAACATGTCTTCTTTGAGGAGAAGACCTCCTACCTCACCAAATCTCTGCTGATAGACCTTTTAACACTCCTGAAAAAGTGTCAAAGTTTACATTTACCTCTTGTAGACCTTGAATTTGATAAGATAGTATTCTTTGGAAAATTTTTAGATCTTTTCTTGAATAACCATGTCTCAACATTTCAAGACCTCTGAACCATATTCTAAAAAATAAAAACAGTGTCTAAAACATCAATGATGACCTTACAACCTGTGAAACCCTAATGACCTAGTGGGAAGGTTCTTTGACCATGATCTTGACTGAAAACTTGGCTTGGCGACCTCTAGTGAAAATAGAGTATTTTTCAAAGTGCTGTATTGAAGATCCAAAATCCAAAGTACTTGATTTATCTAAAGAGCCTACAGAGATATTTTTAAGACCATAAGTGCTTGAGGAACTTTTGGAACATGGGAATGAATAGGCTTATAGGAAACCCTAGAGAGAAAGTGGGGTTTATGGGCAGGGGAGAAATAGGCCAATGAATTTATAAGCAGGGAAGGACGCTGAAATTGATAGGTAAAAGCCCGTAAGGAGTTTGTAGGAGTGAGAGGGTGACCATGGAATGGAAAGCTAATGAAATAGTGAAAATTTTTCCATAAGGATAATGAAGGAAGTGAGATTTCTGAAACCCACAATATTTCTAGAAATGTTGTTTTTAGAAATCCAAGACCATCTATAGTCATATAAAAATAGTGAAAAATATTGATGACTAACACTCCCAACTAGCAGCACCACTCACATATTTGACCAAGAAGGGAGCCTTTGGTTGGATAGACACTGTGCAGAGGGCCTTTGATAGGCTTAAGGAGGTGATGAGCAGCTTCTTGGTGTTGGAATTGCCTGATTTTACCCAGCCCTTTGTGCTGGAATGTTATGCTTCAGGGGAGGGCATTAGCGCATTATTGATGCAGGGGGGCCACCCCATAGATTTTGATAGTCGGAAGTTGCTGCCTCATGAGTGGTTGTATTATATATATGATAAGGAAATTTTGGCTATCATGCATGCATTTTCCATGTTCCAGAAGTAATTGGTGGGAAACAAGTTCTGAGTAAAGACTGATCACAATAGTCTTTGGTTTTTCCTTGATCAGAAGCAGTGACAAGTGAGGCAATAAAAATGGGTTAGAAAAATCCAGGCATATGAATTTGACATTGAATATGTCAAGGGGAAGAGAAATGTGGTATCAGATGCCTTATCACAGAGACCAACAACATTTTCATTGATGAGTCTGGATATAGATTGGAAGGCCCAACTGTTCGTAGAGTATTCCAAAGACCGATTTGCATGTGAGATCCTATATGGACCGGCGACTGATGAGAGGTTTAGAGTGATGGATGAGATCATCTATTAGCGGGACCAGATCTTCTTGACTAGATATTCTAGGCTCAAGAAGAATATTTTGCATGCGGAACATGATTCCCCATTTCAGGCCATCAAGGATTCACCAAGACATATCGGGCCATTCGAGAGAGATTCTCATGGAAGGGTCTCAAGGAGGATGTGCTTCAGCACATCAAGAAGAGCGTAGTTTTCCAGCAGAACAAAGGAGAGAAAAACCATCTTGTAGAGTTGTTGCAACCACTCCCTATTTCGAAAGGAAAATGGGTGAGTATTTCCATGAACTTCATCACTGGTTTACCAACAGTACAGGTTTAGGATTGTATCTTTGTAGTTGTTGATCGACTAAAACACTGTTACCGATCAAATAGGTAACCTGACCTCAAAACGGGAACTCTAGCCCAAAAACGCTCAAAAAACATGAAAAAACACCCCCCAAAAAAAAATGTGTCTTCCAGAACGCACTTGTTTTTTTTCGAAGGTCAAACTTCAACATTTTCTAAAATTATGCTAAAAAAAAAATTGTTTGTTGAAAAAAGGATTGAAAAAACACCCCCCCAAAAAAAAGTGTCTTCTAGAACGCACTTGTTTTTTTTTTAAGGTCAAATTTCAACATTTTCTAAAATTATGCTAAAAACAAAATTGTTTGTTGAAAAAAGGATTGAAAAAACACCCTCAAAACAAAACCAGCTGATGCTGGAATAACAAAAAAAAAAAATTGTGTCATAATTTTGACACTTGTGACAATGGAATTAAAGACAACATATTAGGACATTTTTTAAAATCGTAAATTTCTAACATTTTTGATAGATGATGTTAAAGATAAACAAATACATGTCTGAAGGGCTTATAATTTTGAACAATTTTCATCCATGTTGTTAAACATAAAATATCTCGACTTTAAACAACCCCAAATTTGTAATTATTTTCAACCATAACCTTAAAGATAAAGGTAAATCTAAAGTTTTTCAATCTTAAGTGTTCAACATACTTGAACAATGAAATTATGGAGAAAATATAAGACTTAACAATTTAAAATAGAAATAAGTAAGAGTAATTTTAATTTTAAAGAATAAAAACTTATCTTTTTTCAAATCTTAGCATAACACAAATTTAAATATAATTTCAACCAAAACCTAAAAATCAAGCATCAAAACAAAGTGTTCTGTTTCAATGACGCATATAATTATTAAAACTTTTAAAAGTATCTTATACCAAATGGTAACAATACATAATATCATGGTAATATCACTGCATAATCTAAAAATTCAACGTTAGTTTCTATTTTCTATTTTACTTATAATTAAAATATCAACATTGGTACATTGAATATAACATAAATTATTTTTGTAATTCATTGTTACAATGTCGATATTCTAAAAAAATGAATTCTTCATAATTAAAACGTATAATCCAACAAACATAGAAATGTCTCAGAAATTCATGAAAAATGAGATGGAAGTCAAAATTTTTATTTCAAGTTACCATGAAAACATCAACTACAGAAAAGTGTCTTATATAGTTATTCAAAATCAGCCATAGGTTCTGGCACACCATCATAATCTACATCTTCAGATGAATGGCTCGATGCAGATGAAGATGATCCATATTCTTCTCTTTCATCAACTAGTGCTCCATCTGAGTCAACATGCATGCCCACCATTTCAGAGTTCAAAAGTCTTGTTGATCTACGTCTACATTCTGCAGAGTCCCATTTCAACAGTAATTGTTCTGGTAGCAATTTCTTCAAAATATTTATGGTCTGCAACCGAAGAGTTCCTCTCGTTGTCAAATTGAAGTCATACACAAGTATGTCAACATCCTCCAATTTTAAGACATCTGTGCGGCGACGATTTATATTTGCGCCCTTTCTTTTTCTCTTTCTGCCAATTCTTTTTTCCACTACCATCTCTGGCTTGTACACACCATTGAAAGGGTGGGTACTTGTGGCATACCAATGTACATCAATAGCTGTAATCTCTTCATTTTCATTAATGACCTTTATAACCTTGGCAATCCATAATGGATAGCCAAGTGGATCTTCATCTGCTAACACTGCTATCATGCAACCCTCCTTAAGATCCTGCACAGAACCCCTGTAAAGGTCTTCCATGGCTTCACGTTGTGCACGTGATCTTCTAGAACCAATATAGATTTCTCTTTCCTCTACCTATGGGAAATTAATAATAGCTTGAGGCTTTTGTTGTTCAACATTGTGTGTTTCTTGATGTTCATGTTCATTTGGCATATTTTGTGGCCAAAAAAAAGGAGTCTTCAAAAGCGTATCCTCATTTACTGATCTTGAAATCATATCACTTTGATTACTAAAAAAAGACTCCCACCAAACTGAATCAGCAACATCGAAGTATTCATATGTATCTCTAATACATCTTTTAATTTCCTCTAGACATTCAAAATAATTTATCTCTCTCTTCTGACTTCGTGCATTATGGAGTTCGGAAACTGACTGTAATAACAATATCTTTGATGAAAACATTGGACGCTCTGGAATGAACTTCAAAAATGCTAAACCTGATGATGGTCCCCATTCTTCAATAGTTGAATACTTCTTGCCCCATATAAGTGTTATCCCATCATTTTTTTTGATACGAAATTGATGCTGGAAGCTAATGTCGTTAAGTTTTTCAATGCATTTCTCCTCACCATGCGATCCAAAAATAAACCTTCGCATGTCAATAGTTTCTTCCAACACATGAAAAATAGGCTCTGGAATGTACGATTTCTTAATACATTCAATTAATGATGGCAGGCTCCCAACACCTTTCCTCCTCAATGTTACTGAAAAACGACTGAACATTTGATCAATATGATCATGAGTATGCCCAACAAGAAGGAAACCAATCTTTATCTTTTTAAAAATCCCCAATTCAACAAGCATGTTTAGATACCCAAAAAGAACTTGATTTTTGTTCTCACGACTTGTGTTGTCTAATTGTAAATACAAAACTTCAGGAAGAATCCCAGACCAATGAGTAACCACATCATGGATTATAGTTATGGTCAGATTTGCATCATCGTGAATATTTGGAGTTGTGAAGAAAACTCTTGGAAACATCTTCTCATTAAATACCATAAAACCAACCAAGTGAAACTGAATGAAATTTTCCTCCTGTAATTTTTTTGGCGTGCGGACAAAATGTGGAAGAAGTGTTTTCTTTTGGTCCATACCATCAATTATCAATCCCAGATATTTATTTGGATGATCATAACACTTCTTTCGATGTTTATACAACTTTTGTCTTTCACTTGTTTGCCGATTGCGATGGTCTTGAAGTTCTTTGACAACGGAATCTGTACATAAAATAAAAGAAACATATGAATAAATATATTTTCATAGTTGATAAGTATCAAATTTAAAAAAACAATGTTTTGAACACATACCTCTTTCTGCCCCTTGACATTTATCTCTTTTTGCTTTAAGAGAAGCACATGTGCTGCAAATCCCCATCCTTGTCTTCTTAGGAATACGAACATTGTTGAATTCAATTTTCCATATCCTTGTAAAATAAGAATATGTAATAAAATTACCAATTCCTTCAACAACTTCTGCATAATCTTTTTATAACATGAATATTTCTCGTCTCGAGAAATTATATGGAATATGTATTGTGTCTTTATTTGGCATACACTCTCCATGATTTGAAAAGAAGTCTTTCATCCATGTCTTAGCAGTATTTGCAAACGGCCCCACCTCCCGTTTATGACGTGTTTCTGAATAATATGTGGGATCCTTTTCCAATCTATCCTGGATTTTTGACAAACGACAATTACCAATTGAATACAACATTTTGAACGCCTTTCTGCAAAGCAATACATTCCCAATATGATAATCATAACCTGCTAGTGTATATTGCATGCAACCCACTAAATATGAATTTTGCATGCTTTTATTCATTGACATATATGTTTTCCTTTTCTGCAAAGCAAAGTTGAAATCCATATTTTTCAAGAAATCCCTTCGACAACATGCACTTGAAATCAAATGAACGACAGAAATTTTTGTCGTGAGATATTTTGTCCTCGCCCTTGTATAACTGGAATGCCTTGGATTGATATGAAAAGGTCTACTCCTACTCCTAGTTGCAATATTTGCTTGCAACGGCTTCATCATTCCATCATCCTTTGTAAAATTAGTTTCATCACCATTAGAAGGAATATTATCCCCACTATCATCATCCTCAACATAGTTAAGAAATTCATCAACATCATTGCATGGAAAATTTTCTTTACCATCATAAGTTGAAGAAAACATTTCACAAGAATCATCGACACTTTTGTAACCCTGACTCAAAAGAAATTCTTCACCATCTTGACCCATGCTTTCAAATTCTTCCCTGGGAGGATTCAATTCTTCATCACCATGAGTGTTTTTGAAATGGTCACTTGGAGAAAATGCAATATTCAGATCTGTGTCTTTAAAATTATCATTTATCTTCCCCTTCCTCAGTGGCGCTCTCATAATCCTTGGGATTAGGCATAAGTGGAAGCTTTGAATTTGTATTCACTAGAATTTCTTCACCCTGCCCCTCCCCTTTATCACTAAAGCTATCATAGTCCTTAGGGTTGGGAATAAGTGAATGCCTTGAATCTATATTTATTGGAAATTCTTCATCCCCCCCTTCATCAGTGGTGCTGGCATAATCCTTAGGATTACGACGAAGTGGATATTTTGACGCTGCAAATTCTTCATTCCCCTCTTCCTCATTGGTGCTGACATAATCCTTAGGATTAGGACGAAGTGCATATTTTGAATTTGCAAATTCTTCATTCCCCTCTTCATCTGTGGTGCTGACATAATCCTTAGGATTAAGACGAAATGGAAATTCTGACTCTAGAATTTTTTCGTCTCCCTCTTCATCAGTGGTGCTTGCATAATCCTTAGGATTAGGACGGAGTGGAAATTTTGACACTGTAAATTCTTCATTTCCCTCTTCATCAGTGGTGTTGGCATAATCCTTAGGATTGGGATGAAGTGGATGTTTTGACTCTGAAACATTATCATTCCCCTCTTCATCAGTGGTGCTCGCATAATCCTTACGATTAGGACAAATTTGATATTTTGACTCTGGAAATTTTACATCCCCCTTTTCATCAGTGGTGCTGGCATACTCCTCAGGATTAGGACAGAGTGGATATTTTGACTCTACAAATTCTTCATTCCCCTCTTCATTTGTTGTTCTCATATAATCCTTAGGATTAAGCTGAAGTGGATATTCTTCATCTCCCTCTTCATCAATGGTGTCCTCATAATCCTTGGGATTAGGACGAAGTGAAACTTTTGACTCTGCAATTTCTTCATCATGCCCTTCATCACTATTGCTTTCATAATCCTTAGTATTAAGAGTAAGTGGTATAACTGGCGCTCGATTTTTTGACTCTCTATTCATGGTGAATGAACTCCCGTTATATTCATCACTCTGAATAGAGTTGTTGCGTGACGAAGATGTTGATGTTCTAGAAAGAAAAACTTCGTTATCAGAAGAAACCATGGCTTCCAACAAGAATAGGTTGAATGATACAAATTCCTCTCCCACTTACAATATATAGCTTAAAGACTGAAAATTTCCCTCCAAAAAAATTCGCGAAAAAATTTCCCTCCAAAAATTCCCTCCAAAAAAATTCACGAAAAACTTTAACTATTTTAACTATAATGACTACATGTAAATATTTTAAATTTTTATTTTAAACTTACGTTATATTCATCTAAAATATATTTCACTTTTTTTTTTAAAAATATTCCTTTCATGCATGTCTTCGAAACTAAAATAATTTTCTTATTTGAATAATTTAAGATTGACTACATGTAAATATTTACAAAAATAACATGATGTAAATATTAACTATTTAAACTATAATTAACTACATGTACATATTTTAGATTTTAAAATTTAATCGCATGATTTTAAACATTGATTACATATAAATATTAACTATGATAACTAAATACAAATATTAACTATTTTATCTATAATATTAAATATAATTAACTACATGTAAGTATTTCATATTTTAATATTTAATCTGAGATTATATTTGAATTATTCAACATTCAGTACATGTAAATATTAAATAAAATATTAATTATGATAACTACATGCAAATAATAAGTAGTTTAATTATAGTATGAACTATAATAAATTAAATGTAACATTCAGTACATGTAAATATTAATTATGATAACCACATGCAAATAATAAGTATTTTAACTACAGTATGAACTATAATAAATTAAATGTAAATATTTTAAATTTGAAATTTTAATCCCACATTCATTAAACAGTAAATCAATCAGACAATATACGATATTTAAAAGGAATGATTGTTTCTATTCATCACATCACATCAATTTTTCTGGTATTTGTTAGAGCAAATTTCTGGAGGTGTTGCGTTGGCATTGGTAACTTCGTGGAGGCATTGCATTGGCATTGGAAGCTTTGTGTCACTATTGGTAATTTTGTGGAGGTGTTGCATTGGCATTGGTAACTTCGTGAAGGCATTGCATTGGCATTGGAGGCATTGTGTTGCTATTCGTAATTTTGTGGAGGCGTTGTGTTGGCATTGGTGACAGCAGCTTTTTGCATTTCAAATGTTAGTTTTCCTTCTATTCTATCAATTTAAAGACGATTTTGGGGAAAATATGTTTTTCTATAGTTTTTTTGTGTCCAAAAACTACTTTTTAAAGGTTTTTAGGTTCAAAAACCTTGATTTTTTAATATTTTTTTAGTGAAGAAAATGCAAAAAAAACTAAATTTTTTAGGGTTTTAAGAACAAAAATTTAGATTTTTTTTTTTTCTTTTTTAAGACTTATAGGTTCATTTACACATAAAAATCCATAAAACGACCATGCACATAAAAAAAAATGGCCTTATAACATTTTTTATTTGTATTTTTTTTTATCATAAATATATGAGTGATTTCATTATTTAAATTTTTTTTTTTATTTGAGAATTTTTTATTTTATATTTTATTTTATTTTATTTTTTTAATTTTAGATCTTTGTTTTATTTTTTTAATTTTAAATCTTTAATTTTTTTTTCCTTTATTGTTTTGTTATATATATACATATATATTTTTTAATTGTATTGTGTTATAGTTTTTTTCTTTTTTCTTTTAATTATATTATTATCTTAAAACAAATGTTTTTTTTTATAGTTTATTATATTGTTTTTTTTTTTTTTTTTTTTAATTATATTATTATCTTAAAACAAATGTTTTTTTTATAGTTTATTATATTGTTTTTTTTTTAATTATATTATTATCTTAAAACAAATGTTTTTTTTTTTATAGTTTATTATATTGTTTTTTTTTTAAATTATATTTTCAAATTGTAAAATTTAAAAAAAAAAATAATAATAATATTTATTTGTTTTATGGGGTGGTGCCGGCGGCTGGGCTGCCCCCGTGGCGCCGCCCGGCCGGCCCCGGTGCCCAACGGGCGGGGCTCGAAATCGGCCCTCGGCCGCTGGGGGTGCCTGGAGGCGGGCTGGGCCGCCCCCGTGGCGCCGCCTGGCCAATGTTTTTTTAATTTTTTTCTTTTAATTTTATAATATTGTGTTTTTAATGGTTTTTTTTTAAATTTTTTTTTTAATTTTATAAAGTTTTTTTTTTAATTGTTTGTTTTTAATTTTGGTTTTTTTTTTTTTTATAATTTGGATTTAAAAATTTTTTTTATAATTTTTTTGTTTTTTTTTAATAATTTGTTTTAAGAAAACATTTTATAATTTTGATTTTTATAATTTTATTTTGTTCTTTAAATTTTTTTTTTAAGACAATTTCTTTTAATAAAACAATCATAGAAACATTGTTATATATAAATATAAAAAAAAAAATTATTATATAATGTAATAAAAACATTATTAAATACTAATTGTTAAAAATTTCAAAATATAACAAACATATATATATATATATCAAAAAAAAAATACAATATAATAAATTTTAAAAAAAGAAAATTGTTTTAATATAACAATAAAAATTAATTAAAAATATATATATAACAATACAATTAAAAAAGTAAAAAATTATATAACATTATAATATTTGTTATAAATAGTTAATAACTTTTTTGTTTTTTTTTTAAATATTAAACACAAACTGAAGTTTCAAAATACTAGTTTATTTTTTAAGTTTAATTTTAATGCTTTAATTTCAAACTATTTAGTTTTAGAAATACATTTTGTTTATTAAATTTATTTTATTCGCAATATTTTTCCATTAACTAATATATATATATATATATATATATATATATATATATATATATATATATATTTTTTATCAGGAAAATGGCATCAAAAAAGATTTCTGTGAATGTTTCTGCACCTAGGGCAGCAGCTCCCAAATCTACGGCAGCAGCTCCCAAATCTACAGCTGCAGCTCGACGCACTATGGATACAACTCCCAAATCTAAAGTTGCAGCTGAATGCACTATGGACACTATTGGACGCAATAAGGATATTGTTGCACACACTAATAAAAGTCAAGCAAGTGGGGCACCAGGTTCATTAAAGGTTATTTCTGATTGGAAAAACGCCAAGGAAATAGATAAAACCGATTTCTCATGGTATCTTGAAGACAGTGAAACGGAGGTTGATATACACATCTATCTGATTTGTGGTATGATTGACTTAAATGAGAAATATGAGGTGATGGGCAGAGTACGAGACATATGTATGGTCCCGAATACAAACACTATTTATGTTCTTCTAAGGGAGGCTCGGAAACGTGAGAAGGTTAGATATCGTCTATCAATCGTCAAGTACGACACAGATGAAACAACTTCAAAATTTTCTGAAGAAATAGCAAACAACATTGCAAATAACATTGTAAGTATGCTTATTTTTATTTCCTCTATGCATTATTGTAAGGATGATTCAATTTTTATAAATTATTGATCATTGACATGTTTTATTTTGTTTCATAGGATTTTGTTCCGGGTCTTTCAAACATGTTTGAAGGTATTTATATGTTGGTGCCAAATGTTATGGATGTGATCAAAACTTTCCACAAAGACAAAGCAGAGGAAAGGATATTGAAGCAAAGAGCAATAGCTCGTGACACTGCAACAGTACAAAGAGGGGATCAACCAAGTGTCACTAAGGTGGGTCAATCTAATAAACTTAAACATGTTTCTTTTGAAGGTGTCGAACATGAAACATAAAATTATGATAGAATTAGTGAGGAGGAGATGAGAACTATTGTGCAAAAGAAGAAAACAGATCAAACACCAAAAAGAAAAATGACCAAAGATCTCTCTCTTGTACCTCATAGAGGAGAGCTTGTTTATAAAGAAACTGATATGTTATCCAATAAGGCTAGGAAATCAAATATTGGTGAACCTGTAAAGGTCGTGAGCAGCAGTGAAGAACAAATTGAAAGCTCTTACGGAAGCAGAGAAATCATAACACCAGGTGCTGAGTTAGAGGATGGCATTATTAAAACAAAACAAAATGCTATTCGACAAGAGTTGAGGAAGAATAAATTAATTCTTGGTGGCCAAACATTTGAACTTAACGTTAACCAATTTTATGGCTCAGATGAAGGGCAATCTCAATATCAAATTAGAAAGGCCCATCACCTACATGTACATAATCTGAAAACATTGTTCAGGTTCAATCCATATGCGCATGTGGTGGATTATGTGGTTCTTGTTGATCCATGTCAGGTTCCCAACAAACAAGCATTTGACAAGGCAAAATGTTTTGATTATAAATATTATGTAATTGGAGGAAACCATTCAATAGAGGCTAAAAGACAATTGATTGCAGAATATCCCAATAACTATCTTTTTCAAATAGTGAAATGCATCATTTACGCTGGCTTAATAGAAATGGAATCAAAGTTATTGGCATGGGATCATAATGCAGATAATGAGTATAGAATGAAAATGAATTTCATCCAAAGGGTCAGATTTATTCATAATGAATTCATAGAAAAATGTCGTGGGGATAAGACAGAAGTTAGTGTAGCATTTCGAAAGGAATGTTTAATGGAAACAGGTTATCAAATTGATGAAAAAAAAACAAAAGATGGAAAATTGAATACAAATCTCTTCAGAGGCACAGATAACATTTTCAGTTGGCATTTAGAACTGGGGAGGTATGGGATTTGATCGATGACATTTTTGATCGGTGGGAGAATATTTCCATAAAAAATCAGAAGGTTAGAAAGAGTAAACCCATAATATGTACCAACAGTAAGGGGGGTCCTGAAATGAAGCAGCTTCCATAGGATATGACTATTACACCTTGGAGAACAATGCAAGGTGTGAAGGATGATAAATTAGTCAAATCAGTATTAGCCCGTGTGAAGTCGAGTGAATTATCAATGGAAGAAATGTGTGCAGAATTTCAAAAGTAAGTTTCTTGAATTATTTCTTTCATTATAATTTTATTTTTAATAAAACATAATGATGTTGGTAGAATTTGTTATACATGTCAATATATTAACGTTTTTAACTTGATTTATTCAGTCAGAAAATTTATATGAAAATACAAGAACACATGGTTAAAATGTTGAATGAAGACAATTGGGATGATGTTGTACACAACTACCCAGAAGCAAGTTCTACATCAACACTAAAAGAGTTTTATATTGCATTCAATAAGGTATGTTGATTTATAAATTTATTTTATTCATATTTTAACTATTTTTATTTTATTACTTATACATATCTATATATATATATTTTTATGTCATTAAAGATGTCGAAGAAGGATGGAAATGGAGTACCAGATACTTTCAAAATCTTTATTGAAAAAATTAAGATGGAGAACATGAGAAGGAAGCGTCTTATGAATGTTGAACTAGATCCTACTCTTAATCATTACATTTGGAATGGGCTCGACAGTGTCCAATATCAAATAATACAAGGTGACTGTGAAGACATTGCAACACTACTACCTAAAAGGGAGTATGGCCTAGTTATTGCAGATATTCCTCATGGTTTCAATTTCCCAGACATTGAATATGATAGAGAACCATATACTTATCAAGCTTTTAGTAAAGTGGTTACGGGTTTTCAAGAAGTGACAACATCACCACTTTGGCGATTTGTGACATTTCATTCAGACACACAGCTTCCAATGTTATTAACAAGCTTCAAGGGTAAAGCAAACTCAAGGATGCAACTTACATGGTAAGATTTTGAAATTGTATGTTTGATTCCTCCTAAATTTTTTTATTCATGTAAAATTTAATTGAACTTTTAGTATGTTATGTAACAGGCAAAAGTCAAATATTGTTTCTTCCGAAGATCAACCTATTATAAATGATTGTGAGTTCATCCATGTTGAATGTTGGACAAAAGAGGATAGCTATAAGCATATTATTATGAATCAAGTAGATGGGAAGATTCATATTCAAGTATTGGTTTATGATGCAATGGTAAGAAAACTAACATATGAGGATAAAGATGCAAAAGGAGATATAGTTAACATTTATCAAAAACCACAAGCATTGATTAACTATCTTATAGATCTATGTTCAAATGAAGGAGAATGGGTTTTGGATTTATTCTCAGGTTCAGGTAAGTTTTAATATACAAATTTAAATTTAAATATTTCCTTTTTTACTTTTTATGTCTCCATAGTAATTTTATTACTTATTTTTTTTGTGCTTGATGATTAGGTACAACACTAGCATGTTGCCTACAAAAAGGAAGAAATTGCATTGCCATTGAGAAAGATCCAGTTCAATGAAAATTTATTCAACAAAGAATTAACGCTCTTAAATTCCTTCCAGATGCGAAGCAAGAAGTTGGTTTGAGGAAAGGAGATTTTAATGAATCACGTGTGGCAAAAAAAGCAAAGGAACCTCAACCACCATTATATGAAATGATTGGAAAGGGACACTTTGGAAGATTTGCTGACATGAAAGATCCATTAGAAGACGGCGATGATCAAAATGAAGAAGCAAATGCTGCGGAAGAAGCCATCAATGCTGTTCTAGATGATGTTGAAGATGTATTAGTTGATATTGTTGATGATGTTTAAGTTATGCTTGCAAACAAAGCTTATTTTTCAGAACTACTAATCAACTTTACTTGTAATGTTTAGACTTTGATATTTTATGAGAACAACCCTTTTTTTTGCAAAAAACATGTGATTGCTATTATTTTTTGACATAAAATTCAATAAAAATGTTGTTTTCTTAAGTTTTTTTGTTAAAATTCTCCCAAAAAATTAGTTTATTTAATATGTTTTTTCAACAAAAACTCTGTAAAAGTGTATTTTTTGCATTGTATTTATATTGAAAAATTGTATTTTTTTGTCATATGGTTCAAAATATTGGTTTTTTAGCGATAATTTTTTTGATGTGCATTGAAAAATTATTTAACAATACATAAACATATGGAAAATATAAACTTTAGAATATTGACCTTTTTTCCATCTTTTATGTATGTGAAAAAGTGAAGATATCATTACAAGTTTTTATTTAAAAAAAAAATATTTTTTTATTTTTAAAACACAAGTACATAAATGCACTTAAAAATAAACATCTCACAGAAGAAGAAGACATTAAAAAAATTATAGTGTCAAAATCAATGCTATAAAAAAAATGTTGGTGATGATACACCACCACTATTCAAAATCGACATAAAAAACACCACTTTAAAAAAAAAAAATTATTAAAAAAAAAAAAACAAGATGAAAAAAAATTAAAGTGCCAAAAACATGCTCAAATTTTTTTTTCGTGATTCTGCATCGCCACCTTTTCAAAATCAGGTGTTTTTCTTGATATTTGAAAAAGTAGGTAACATTGAGGTTACCTATTTCATCGGTAACATTGTTCTAACAAAGTATTCAAATTTCTTTGCTATTTCTGCATGATACACTACTTCACAGGTAGTTGGGCTCTTCTTTAGAGATGTTTTCAAACTCCATGGTCTTCCTAAGACCATAGTAAGTGATATAGATAGCCGCTTCATGGGTGGATTTTTCTAGGAGCTTTTTTGGTTGGTGTGTATTGAGTTGACACTGAGTACCAGTTATCACCCCCAGACTGATGGGAAGAAAAAGATAGTAAACAAGTGGATGGAAGGCTACTTGTGAAACTATGTTTCAGGGTAGCAAAGAGCATGGCTATGCTAGCTCCACTTGGGAGAGTATTTCTACAAAAAGACATTTCATATGTCAATCGATATATCTCCATTTCAAGCTCTATATGGGTATGATTCTTCATCATTTTTTGATGTGATGTTTGGAGCAAGCAAGGCTCCTAGAGCCAAGGAGTGGATCCAAGAGAGTTAGGATATACTCCGTTCTCTTAAGGACAACATTGCTATATCCCAGAACCAACAGAAGTTGTATGCAGATCCTGGTCAGATAGAGAGGTAGTTTGAGGTGGATGATTTGGTCTATCTCTATATACAGCCTTAAAAATAGTCTACATTGAAGGAGAAGGGGGATGAGAAGCTTAATCCCTGGTTCTATGGGCCATATAGGGTGATCATTCATGTTGGGGAAGTAACATATGAGTTAGAGCTCCCCATTGGGTGTAAGATCCATAACATTTTTCATATCTCATGCCTCAAGAAGGCCATTGGACAACATGTAGTTGCCACTATGGATCTCCCACTTATTGATGACGAGGGTCATCTGGATTTACAACTGGGAGCTATCTTGGATACTCAGGACAGGCAACTAAGGAACATAGTGATTAAATAATATTTGATTCGATGGAGGAATCTACCTGATGAGGATGCCACTTAGGAAGGAGAGAAGATTTTGCAACATCCGTCTTTGCAGCTACTTGAGGACATGTAACATTTTGGAGGGGAGGACTATAATATCCCTAATTACCTTTTAGCTATTTGGAATATTAACTTTTGTTTTTTTTCCTAAATTAGATGAATAAGTCTGTAGAGATATCCTTAAATCTCTTTAGTATGAATAAAACCACTTCTAGTGTGAAAGTGGATCAATTTATCTAGTTGAAATAAAGAAAACCTTGGTGTGAATGGGGTCAATGCATGTGGATGATGTCAAGGTTAAAAAAATCAACAACGCTATAATGGAGGGAGTGGAGATAGTGGAGGACAACGCAGTTATGATGGAGGAGTGTATGCATGGGAGTAACATATTTAATGAGTGGGACCAAGGGAGAGGAAGCTCACAAATAATATAAGGGGGGGGGGGGGGTGGTAGACTTAGAAGGAATCCTAATTATTGTTTATGTTTGGTCTGTTATGACTTTCTACATGCTTTAGCTGTTTAGCAGAGTCTGTTGTGTTGTTTAGCACAAGGGTGTTTCCGGGCGGAAATCCCACCCTCATCCTCGGGGGAATTCCAGTGCCCACTTAGGAGAGGTTCATTTGAGCTTCATTCCACCATCCAACATTAGGCCAAGATTCATCCATCTTCAGCAAAACAGTCTCCTTTAGAAACTGCGTTATGTTGCAGGGTAGTTGCAGTGGAGGGTTGAAAAACCTAGTTTGTGAGCTTGTTTTCTAGTGAGGGGAGAAGCCCTTCATTTAGAAATCTAGTAGGGAGGAATATCATATATTTTATTGTCATATCAGCCACCTTCTATCAGTTATCCAGTTTCAAAGTGTAATTCAGCCCTAGGGCTTCATTTTTCATATTGTGTATTTCTGGAAACCCTTTTTGGGTTGTCTTGGAATTGTGCTAGAGAGACTAGATCTCTAATCCCGACATTTTCTAAGCACTATATAAACATATCCTTATATTCATATTTTCCAGTTGTATTTATTCTCACTAGGACAATGCGGTCATGACCTTCCGACATTTTTTGTAGCAACAATATTTATTTTTTGGGTGTATTGGATCATCAGAGGCTTGTTTTGTCTAGCTTGAGTCTCTTTTTCCTCAAGATATTGTACTCATTTATGCTACTATACATAATTAAAAGGCTCTATGATTTTCTCATGTTTTAATGTAGTAATATTTACTAAAATTTCCAGTTTTATGTTTAATATTCCTGTTTTTCCTATTTTGGAATATTACAAAATCAAAGGAAGGACAAAGAAGGGAAAAAAAATATAAAGCAAGAAATAAAAGGATTGAGTGGATACAACAGAATTACTCGTTGGTATCGAGTTGCATATATGATTTCCTTGATCATTTTGGCATGCATGGTACATGCATGTGTGTATTTTGTTTGCTTGGTGTCATTTTCATGGTTTTTTCCAGGTGTGGCAGTTTTTTTTAGTCTTTCCTCTCCATTTTTGGATAACCATGGTGTGATGGGGTTCTATTTTAATTAGTTGATATGGATTGTCGAATGGTTTTGAAACTTAGTGGGGGGGTCTCAGGAGGAAACAAAAGGCCTAGGAATCCCTAGACCACTGAAGTGGGATTGCGGTAAAGTCTTATTGTGTATACCATCGCTAGGCATATGAATCCTCAAACAATGAATGGTGAGATATTTGGTAAATCCTAGAGGGTGGAGTCTCGTTGGGCCTAGGAATCCTCAAATTGTGAATGGCGAGATATATACAGTAAATCTAGAGGTTGGAGATGGAAAAATTCCTCACGGTTTAGGTGGAGAGTTTCGTAGGCATCCATGTGTGTATAGGCCTAGTGATCCCTAGACCAGTATATGGTGGTATTGTGGTAAATCCTGGTAGTTTATGTTTCTTTTTTGGGCCTAGGAATCCATTAGAGGGATTGTGGTAAATCCTGGTTTTATAGATGAGGGCTTTGGCCTAGGAATCCTTTGGTGGATTGTGGTAAAGATTGAGGAATCCTTGGTCACTTTGTTGAAATTCCAATGGGGGAGATTGGCTTAAAGAAATATTTGGTTCAGCCCAATCTATGGTTGAGTGGTACGTAGTTGTCCCTAACTTGGTTGGATTTTTCATATGTTAATAAGAGATCCTTTCCTTTTTTGTATTACGTGTAATTTTTTTTGTTATTATGTGGTTATAATGGTTTTCTATCATTGTTATTATGTTGGTTATAAGCATGGTTTTATGACATATCTTAGTCTTGGATATCATCATGTTTTGATTAGTAAATGAATGAATAATTAATGTATGACCTAATAGATGGTAATTAATCTATTATGAGAGAGCATCAATCCTTCTTGGCGATTCTCATATAAGTATGAAGTCCTTATGCTCAGATGTTTTTATATGACATGTAGATTACATGTTCATGATGTGTTTGACGTAATTTCTATAGTGGTTAGGCCTTTTCAGATTAGGTCCTTGTTCAAGTTTTGCATCAGAGGCCTTTTCATCTTGTTATTTATAATTTCTTATTGTTTCATCAAGTTTTTGGTAGAAACCTGAGCCCTGGCCCTAAAAAAGAATGCAGTCGCATTATTGCTAGAGATTATATTGTAGAGTTGAGTCTAGTTGAGAAAAGTGTCTTTGGATATAGTGTGAAAATATACGAAATGAGTTTTGCATGGAGTAGAGAAGAAGTGACTTCATGGTAGTGGAGCAATGATTCTGTAGCATTGGCGAAATGAACAATTTCTCCATCAAATTGTAGTTCTATAGTCCAATTGGAGTTTGGAGAGGATCATTGATTGTGGTTGCTTTGATTGGATGGTTGTGTGTATATCCATGTGAGAACATAGTCTTCCAAGCTTATTAGTAGAATGAAGTCTCCTAAATGATGGGGGTCAACAAATTATATATGAGGTCAAGTCTCCTAGCTGATGGGAGTCAACAAATATATGTAAAATACCATTCCTTAACATAATAGAGATTCATAGCAGCGCAACAGCAACAAGGGTGATTTTTCTCCTGGAAGGGTTTTCACCAGAAATCTTGTCTCTCATGTGTGATGATGCTTTTTGTAGTTGTGATTTGATGGTTTAGTTGTGCATTTTTTCTCTCATGTTTATCTCATTTTAGTTTCTTACATGGTTTATGCTTTTGTTATGGTTTATGTGATATGTTGTTGGTTATGTTCATGATTCAGTAAAAAAATTTAAAGTGGTAAAAATTGATAATAAGGCACGCTATTGATTCACTCCCCCTCCTCTTAGTAGTGCTCAAGGTTTACAAATATATATATATATAGATATAGATATATATTAAAAAAAAAAAACATTCCAATTCATATATATGTTAGATGGTGTATATATATATATATATATTTTAAATAGTCATAAATTTATTTTAAACAAAGATTTATTAATCTATGAGAGATCAATGAAGTGATTTTTCAATTATGTTATATAAGTGACATTGAAATATTTTATTTGGCTTGAATATTGAAATAATTTATTTATGATTTACATTGTTCACATTAAAATGCTTTATCATTATTAGTAAATTTTAAAATAAATGTGTTCCTTGTATTGAAAAGTAGAGAACATTGACAAACTCACTCTTTGTATATATGTGTATGTGTCATTATATATATATATTAAATTAGAATAGACCTATCAATGGAATATGATCTATCTATCTATCTATCTATCTCTCTCTCTATATATATAAGGGAGATTCTTAATTCTTTCATTATTAAATATGGTGTCGACACATGTTATTGATAATCTAGTCCATTATAAAGAAGATGTGTAATTCATTTTGTACTCAATTGACATGTGGTATATTTTAATGTACATGGAATTTATATATAAATGGATATAAAATAATTGAATACCTTTTTTATGTGTGGTTCAAGGATATTGGAGATAGGTGGCCACTACATCCATGAAAAGTCGACACATGTCATCTAAAATAATATCTATAATATAATCCATTATGAAGAAGATGCATAATTCATTTTGTACTCAATTGACATGTGGGATATTTTAATGTATATCAACTTTATATATAAATTTATATAAAATAATTGAATAAATTTTTTATGTGTGGCTCACAGACACCAAACATGGATGACCACTACATCCAGGGATATTATCTGGGTAAATCCACTAGAAGGGATCACTTTCCAGAGTGATTAGCATACCCTTACACCAAGATCGTCGAGGATAATTGACCCCTGAATTCCCATTAGCATCACTTCCCACTAACTCATTAAGATAGCCTAACCCCAAAAGCATAAAAAATAATTGACCCTTCACTGCCCATTGACAAGATGCTTTAATAATAAGAACTCACCAATTGAATTATATATATTTATTTAATTCTTAACATTTAATTTTTTTAATAATAGTAATTTTTTTTTTTAATGTGGTATATATATATATATTACAAATAAAAATCAATTATTAAACAAAATTAGAATTTTTTCACTTCTAAATATTTTATTTATGTTTATATAAAGTCGATGTAAAATTAAGATCAAAATTAAAATATTTTATTTATGACTTATATTAAAATATTTATTTGTTATTAACAATTTTTAATTTATTATCATTGAAATAATTTTTAATTTATTAATGTAAACCCTGTTTTACTATTTTAAATACAATTTTGTGAAACAACATCTCCCACTCTAAAAAAAAACTTTTAAACACAAAAATATTTTACAATAAAAAAATATAATATTACAATGATAAAATAATAATAAAAATATTTTTTAATAATTAAAAATTAATTAATTAAAATTATTAAAATTATATATATATATATATATTCTCACAAATTTAATTTAATTTTCAATTATACATTGAAATATTTTATTTGGCAAATATTTTATTTATGATTTACATTGTTCACATTAAAATGCTTTATTGTTATTGGTATATTTTTAAATAAATGTTTTTCTTGTATTGAAAAGTAGAAAACTACATATGGTAAATTTGTTGGTTAGGTTATTGTGTTGCAGTTATTTAGCTTGTAGATGGTTTCAAGACATTCCGTCTTAAACGAACTTTTTCAATAGGCAGGTTGAAGCCACTGAACCCCTCGAATATGGTTGTAACTTTCTTTTGATGAATATGAATGAAAAATTCTTGCCAAGCTAAAAAAAAAAAAATCACATTAAAATTTTTCTTTTATTAATATTACAAATTTTAAATGTTAAAAATGAAATAAATCACAAATATCCATAGAAAGTGTATATATATATATATATATAATATATATATATATATATATATATATATATATATATATATATATATATATATATATATATATATATATATATATATATATATATATTTGTAGTTAAAGCACCTTACTTATAGGAGTTAGGCTATAAAAAAAATTATTCAATTATTTTATATTTATTTATATATAAAGTTGGTATACATTAAAATATACTACATATCGATTGAGTAAAAAATGAATTATGTGTCTTCTTCATAATAAACTATATTATTGATATTATTTTAGATGTCATGTGTTGACTCCATATTTAGCAATCAAGGAATTACACGTTTCTCTCATATTAAAAAAAAAAAAATTATATACAAAATTAGATTTTTTTTACTTCCAAATAATTTATTTATGTTCATATAAAGTTGATGTAAAATTAAGAGCAAGATTGAAGTATTTTATTTTATAACCTATATTGAAATATTTTTTGTTATTAATAATTTTCAATTTATTAATGTAAATCTTGCTTTATTATTTTTTAGTACAAAATGAATTATACGTCTTCTTCATAATAAACTATATTATTGATATTATTTTAGATGTCATGTGTTGACCCCATATTTAGCAATCAAGGAATTACACGTTTCTCTCATATTAAAAATAAAAAAAATTTATATACAAAATTAGATTTTTTCTACTTCCAAATAATTTATTTATTTATACTCATATAAAGTTGATGTAAAATTAAGAGCAAGATTGAAGTATTTTATTTTATAACCTATATTGAAATATTTTTTGTTATTAATAATTTTCAATTTATTAATGTAAATCTTGCTTTATTATTTTTAAATATAAAGTTGTTAAACAACATCTCCCACTATAAAACACTTTTAGACACAAAAATATTTACAATAGAAAATATAATATTACATTAATAAAACTATATATATATATATATATATATATATATATATATATATATATATATATATATATATATATATAAAATAATAATAATAATAATAATAATAATAATAATAAAGCTAGCTACTTTAAATTATTTGAAAAAAAAAAAAAAAAAATTATTTTCAATTATGTTACATTATTGACATTGAAATATTTTCTTTAACCCAGGCTAGATCCATCTTTTAGAGTGTAAAATTTGAGGAAATGAGAGACATAGAGAAGGAGGGGGGAGAGAGGAAGTGAGATAGTGACATAGTTAGAGGAGAGAGAGAGAGAGATGGATGAGAGAGAAAGAGGGAGGTGGGAGAGAAAGTGAGAGAGATGAAGGAAGAGACAGAGGACTTGAGAAAGATAATGAGAGAGAGAGAGAGAGTAGAGAAGGAGAGAAGAGAGAGAGAGAGAGAGAGAGAGAGAGAGAGAGAGAGATGTATCTAGACTAGATATGGTAAATGTGTATATATAAACCAACATATATCTATATCAATTCCAATTATTAATAAAAATCAATTATTAAACAAAAATTAGAATTTTTCATTTCTAAATATTTTATTTATGTTTATATAAAGTTGATGTAAAATTAAGACCAAAATTAAATTATTTTATTTATAACATATATTTAAAAATTTATTTGTTATTAATCATTTTTAATTTATTATCTTTGAAATAATTTTTAATTTATAAATGTAAACCTCGTTTTACTATTTTTTTACTATTTTTAATTATAATGTTGTGAAACAACATCTCCCACTCTATATTATTTTTAGACACAATAATATTTTACAATAAAAAATATAATATTACAATGATAAAATAATAATAAAATATTTTTTAATAGTTAAAAATTAATTAATTTAAATTATTCAAAATTTAATATATATATATAATATTTGTATTTTCAATTATACATTGAAATATTTTATTTGGCCTAAACAATGAAATATTTTAATTATGATTTACATTGTTCACATTAAAATGTTTTATTTATTGTTATTCGTATATTTTTAAATAAATGTTTTTCTTGTATTGAAAAGTAGAAAATCACATATGGTAAATTTGTTGGTTAGGTTATTGTGTTGCAATTATTTAGCTTGTAGATAGTTTCAAGGCATTGATTTTTATAAGGCATTGTTAGATAGACTCAAACTTTAGTATTTCCTGATGGCTTATAATATTGTTCAATGGCCAACGGACCTAGTTTCCAAATAGGCAGGTTGAAGCCATTGAACTCCTCTAATATGGTTGTAACTTGATTTTGATGAATATGAATGAAAAATTCTTGCCAAGCTTACAAAAAAAATTAGGAAATAATATTAAATTTTTTCTTTTATTAATATTTAAATATTTAAAAGTTAAGAATGAAATAAATCACAAATATCCCTAGAAATTATATATATATGTTGGTTTAGTTCGGGTTCAATTTTCAACATTCTTAAAGTTAGGCTATAAAAAAATTATTCAATTATTTTATATTTATTTATATATAAAGTTGGTATACATTAAAATACACCACATGTCGATTGAGTACCATATGAATTATACTTCTTCTTTGTAATAAACTATATTATTGATATTATTTTAGATGTCATGTGTAGACCACATATTTAGAAATCAAGGAATTACACGTCTCTCTCATATTAAAAATAAAAAAACAATTATATATAAAATTAGATTTATTTTACTTACAAATACTTTATTTATGTAAAATTAAGACCAATATTGAAGTATTTTATTTATGGCCTATATTGAAATATTTTTTGTTATTAATAATTTTCAGTTTATTAATGTAAATCTTGCTTTATTATTTTTAAATATAATATTGTTAAACAACATCTCCCACTGTAAAAAAAATTTACAATAGAAAATATAATATTACATTAATAAAATAAAAATAAATATATTTTTATAATAAAAATGTTAATTAATTTAAATTATTTGAAATTAAAAAAAAATAATAATAGGAAATTTATTTTTTATTTCCAATTATGTTACATTATTGACATTGAGATATTTTATTTAACGCGGCCTAGATCCATCCTAACCACATATATATAAAGCACCAATAGGGATCAAATCTCTTGAGGTGAAAACCTCTTTTTTTAGTGCAAAAATTGAGGATAGGAGAGACATAGAGATGGAGGGGGGAGAGAGGAAGTGAGATAGTGACATAGTTAGAGGGTAGAGAGAGAGATAGAGGGATGTGGGAGAGAAAGTGAGAGAGATGAAGGAAGAGAGATATGACTTGAGAAAGATAATGTGAGAGAGAGAGAGAGAGAGAGAGAGAGAGAGAGAGAGATGGATCTAGACTAGATATGGTAAGTGTGTATATATAAACCAACATATATCCTTATCAATTCTATATCTATCAAGCATTGAGAGGGATCAAATATATTGAGGTGAAAAAATATTTTTTGAGTGCAAAACTTGAGGAAAGGAGAGAGAAGGTGGAAGAGAGGGGAGAGAGAGAAAGAGAAAGGGGGGATATAGTGACATAGTTGGAGGGTAGATAAAGAGAGAGAGGGAGGGGAGAGAGAGGGATTAAGATGCATTTAGGTTGGAAAGAGTAGAGTGGGAAGGAAGAGAGAGAGAGAGAGAGAGAGAGAGAGAGAGAGAGAGAGAGAGAGAGAGAGAGAGAGAGAGAGAGAGAGAGAGATGGATCCATCCTAGATATGGTATGTGTGTATATAAAAACCAAGATATATCAATATTAACCTCGTATCTATTAAGATCCGAGAGGTATCAAATATCTTGAGGTGAAAAACTATTTTTTGAGTGCAAAAATTGAGAAAGGAGAGACATAGAGATGGAGGGGGGAGAGAGGGAGGGAGATAAGGATAGAATTGTAGATTAGAAAGAGATATGGAGGGGAGAGATAGAGGGAGGCAGGAGAGAAAGGGAGAGAAACGAAGGGAGAGAGAGGACTTGAGAGAGAGAAGGACAAAGGGAGGGAGAGAATAGAGCAGAAGAGAAGAGGGAGAGAGAGGAGAGAGAGAGAGGAGAGAGAGAGGGAGAGATGGGTCCAACCGAGATATGGTATATGTGTATATAAAAACCAACATAGATCCATCTTAATTTTGGATCTATATAGCACTAAGAGAGATCAAATTTATTAAGGTGCAAAACTCTTTTTTTAGTGCAAAACTTGAGGAAAGGAGATACATAGAGATGGAGGGGGGAGAGATAGAGGGGAGTGGAAAATATTTTATGCCTATATCCCTCTCTCTCTCCCCCTCTCTCTAGCCTAGATCCATCTTAACCGTGTATCTATCAAGTGCAAAGAGGGATCAAATCTATTTTCACTTTAAAAGAGCTTTGTATCTCAATATATTTGATCCCTCTCAGCACTTGATATATCTATTGAGATACAAACGTATTTTAAAGTGGAAAGAGAATTGATCCCTCTCGACATTTGATAGATCCATGGTTAATATGGATGTAGGTTGGTTTTTATATACACATACCATATATAGGTTGGATCCATCTCTCTCCCTCTCTCTTTCCTCCTGCTCTACTCTCTCCCTCCCTTGCTCCTTCTCTCTCTCTTACATCATCTCTCTCCATTTCTCTCCCCAATCCCTCTGTCTCTCCCACCCATCTCTCTCTCTCTACCCTCCAACTTTGTAACTATCTCCCTCCCTATATCCTCTCTCTCCCCCTTCCATTTCTATGTCTCCCTCTCTCCTCTCCCTCCCCTCATCTCTCTCTCTCTCTCTCTCTCTCTCCATATGATGGAGAATTTTCACTCTATTTAATTAATGTTATATGTAATATCTAAAATATTTTACATTTCAAATTTTTATTATGAAATGAGTTATGGTTTTTCGGCATGTGGTATTGGTAAGTTATGGTATTGTAACAAAACACATTTACGAGGAATGAGACTGTGATAATGATCTAAAGAAGAATCGTCGTAGGTACCCTTCCAACAATTGATTTTTCTGGGGGCGAGCTAGGGTTCGAGCTCCGGGCGATGGCGGTCAAGTTTTTCAGGCCTCGGCCCTAGTCATCATGACTCTGGCTTTTCATTGATTACATCGACAGTAAGTATGTCAGCCCTTGTACTCGATAATCTGAAACGCCATCATTTTTTCGGGACCCGAGGCAGCGGTGGCAAGGTTGGTACCGGGCACTTGAGTTTCACAACCATAGGATGGGGTTAACCCTTGTAACTCGTCTTTGTTTACTGCGTAGCGTTTTGTCAACAAGGGTTTTTCGACGGTGGCGGTTTTCACGCTGTTTGGTTTTAAGTTTGTTAAGGCGCGGCAAGAATGGGTTTTGATAGCGAATCTCTGGAGCTTGAACCCGCGCCAGAGGACCTTCTGACGTGTTGGGGTCACGAGGTCTCAACGAAGAACCTAGATTTGTTCTTCCCGAAGAATTTAGCCCTACAGGGTCCCAGCGACGAGGTTTTTGCCGGAAGCACTCAACATGGTCGTCGAGACAAGAACATACTGAGCCCTTGGCAAGGATTTCGGAGGGAGGGCGCACTTCCTGTGGAGAGTCCGGAACAGTTAAGAGCAGTCGAAGACCGGGCGGAATTTCTGAAACTTTTTTCCCGGATAAGCTCTTCGAATAAGGAACAAGGTAATATCTCTCGTCCCAAGCTTTCGGGTGGTTTGGAAGATATAGTAGGAACTTTTGGTTTACAAGGTGCTTCCAGCTCACAATCTTTAAAAAAAGAGGCTCTGGTTGGTGATTTTCTGCAAGGTCAAGCGCACCCATGGCAAGGGTTTTCATGGCTTACAGCACCTCAGTTTCAAGAAGGGCCTCAAAGGGGAGGAGGACTGCCTTTAAGCCTCCCACAAGCCGTCGTAGTGCCAAATCGACAGGGCTGGGCCACTAATGGTGAAAGGGTTGAAAGAAACCCTAGGGCGGCGACCCTTACATTGAACCCCCAAGCTATAACTTGTGGAAACGAGGCTGGGACTGTTGAAGGAAATCTTCAGAGGAATTTTGAGAAAGGAGAAGCTCCTGTCGCGTTCGAAGAAGCGGGTCAAGGGCCGACACCATTGGATGCACCGGAAGCCCCTACTTCAAATGCTGAGGGAACGAACGACGCTTTCAAGGAAGTTGTGGGGGAAAAGCGACAGAAGCCGAAGTCCATCAAGAAGAAAGAAATTCGGCCGTGCTGTCTTCTGGGGGCAGACATTAGCATAGAACAAGCAATGGACGCTACCGAGACTATTCTGGTTGGCCGGGTAAGGGGCAGAAAGTACTCGGCCGAATACATTAAAGATTGGGTTAATACTGAGTGGAAAGAAGCTCCGGGGAAGCCTACAGAGATTCTTGTTCTGGAAAGGGGATGGTTCAGCATTCACTTTGGCAGTAAACCACATGCGGACTGGGTACTTGAACGGAATTGGAGTTTTGGGAAGCGTCCCATACTTTTCCGCAGATGGACGCCTCTTTTTGATGCGCAGAAGGAGAAATTGGCCGAGTCCCCTGTTTGGGTAAAGCTCCCAGGACTCCCCTTACAGTTCTGAACGGAATCAGTGTTCGTTTCAATTGGTAATACCCTGGGAAAATATCTGGACTATGATAACTCTTACCTCATAACCAAGGATAGAAGCTTGGCTCGTGTGTTGGTAAGCCTAAATCCAAAGGAGGGTTTGGCGGACGCAATGACTTTAAAATACAAGGATCTAGAATTCCTTCAAATCCTGGATTATGAAAACCTTCCGTTCCGCTGCTAAGGTGTCATCAGTGTGGCCATCTTGCGAAGGAATGTCCTTTGGGACACCGACGACGTCGTCGACAATCGACACCCTTTCGTTCTCCGGGACCTACTGCACAGGGTTTTCGGGGGTTTCAGCAGAAGGCTTCTGAGCATACAGTAGAACAGACGAGGGCTAATGAAGATTTAATGGAGCAGGACCCTCTCCCGGAAGGCAATGCTGCTCACACCACTCAGTTTACTCCGCCGGTCACCCTGGCTCCACATTCTGATGAGTTTGCTGGGGCGTCTATGGCGGGTATGTCTTCTTTACCCCCCTATTGTGATGTTTCTTCTGTTTCATCCTTACAGTCTCTCTCCGAAAGGCCTGGTCCTTCCAGGCAGATAGTAAATGATTTTTCTGCGCTAAACATTTCAAAAGCTTCCACTGATAGCCTGCTTATCTCGGTCCCTCTCTCTTCCTTTGATATTCATCCATCTTCAGAGATTGTTTTTTCTCATGCTGATTCCTGTGAGGTTGTTATCTCGGCTGCTGTCCCCTGCGCCCAATCCTTGGACAATCCCCCTTATAATCTTCGCCCCTTGGCCAATAGAAAGGGTAAGGGTCAGGCTGTAGGAGGTATTGCCTCGGACCCCGTTGTAATTGGGCCAAGGAAGTTAAGGGGCAGGAAATCGCTTCTCTCAAAAGCCCAGTTCAAAGCTGTCATTGACATAGCCGACGGGAAGCAGAAAACTTTTCCTGGGGTGCTTAGAGCGGAGCCACCACCCCCTCCTGTTCCCTGATGATCCTTCTTTCTTTTAACTGCAGAGGCTTAGCTAGCCAGCCGAAAAAGCTAGCCTTAAAAAACCTTGTGCACTCTTACAATCCTGATGTTATTTTCCTCCAAGAAACTATGGGGAAAAGTGAAGATGTAATCTGCTCTCTTCAGAAGCTCTTGCCTGGCTGGTTTTTCTCAGCCCTCGATGCCTCAGGCAGGTCGGGGGGTGTAGCAACAGGTTATAATTCGAGGAAGCTCAAGGAAGTCTCCTCTTGGGGTTCTGCAAACTGCCTGGCAATGGAACTCTATTCTGGAGAGTTGTGCATTCCTCTCCTTTTCCTGAATGTCTATGGGCCCTGTATAGAGAGGGAATTCTTTTGGAACTCTTTTTTCAATTTCTCTTGCCTCACTCATCCTAATCTCATTATAGGGGGTGACCTGAACTTCTCCCTCGGGGATTCGGAGTCCTGGGGTGTTAATGCACACTCGGACCCCCTCTCTGTTTTCTTCAAAAATAAACTGGCTTCCTCACATCTGGTGGATGCTCCTCTGATCAAATTGCGCCCCACCTGGAGGAATAGACGTATTGGCACTGATTGGGTGGGCAAAAGACTTGACCGCTTCCTTCTCTGTGAACCTCTGGTGGATTGGCTTCCAGTCTTTAGACACTGGGTAGGGGAAGGGGGTCACTCGGACCACTTCCCGGTTCTTCTGGAATTGAAAGGAACTTCAAAAAAACCTGGAATCCTGTTTAAATTTAACTCTTCCTGGTTGAAGGATGCCTCCTTTGAAGCCCTCTTCCATGATACATGGAGAAAGGACAATCAACTCAAAGAGGGAAGCAGAAGCATCCGGTTCTCTAATAATCTTAAGAGACTGAAGCAAGCAACAAAAGATTGGGCGCAGCAGAAGAACTTGAAGGAAGAAGAAGAACTCAAGAGTATAAATTTTGAGCTAGATCTCCTGGAAAATTCGGATGGAAATGGCTATGAGTCCTTGGAATCCCGGAACAGAATAAAATAATTGGAAGCATCTCGGAGGAAAATCCTCCAGATTAGGGAAGAAAGCTGGAGATTGAAAAGTAGAGCCATTTGGCTGCAAGTAGGAGATGAAAACTCCAAGTTCTTTCAGAATTATGCAAAGGGCCGGAAGATAGCTAACACTATCTGGGAGCTGAAAAAAGAGGATGGGGAACTGGAAAAATCCTTTGAAGATTTGGCTACCCTTGGGGTAAATCACTTTAAAAATCTTTTCAAAGCCCCGGAGGAAGTTTCCATAGCGGAGGTCATCAGAGTTGCCCAATTCTTTCCAAGATATGTTGAGGAAGAAGACAATGACTCCATCATGGAAGTAGTCTCTAAACAGGAAGTGGAGGACATTCTCAAGGATATGCAGAAGGACAAAAGTCCTGGACCAGATGGGTGGACAGTAGAATTTTTTCTCCACTTCTTTGAATTCCTGGGGGATGATCTGGTTGCGGTGGTGGAGGAATCTAGATCCTCTGGATCTATCTATCAACCTTTCAATTCAACTTTTCTAGCTCTAATACCCAAATTAGATCAGCCAGCCTCTTTTGATGACTTTCGGCCTATTTCCCTCTGCACCTGTGTATATAAAATCATTGCCAAAATCATTGCCTCCAGATTGAAGCCCTTCCTATCAAGACATATCTCACCAGAGCAGTTTGGTTTTCTGGATGGAAGACAGATTCATGAAGCAGTGGGAATTGCCCAAGAAACCCTGCATACCTTAAAAAGAAGTGGAAAGAAAGGGGCAATTGTTAAAATAGATTTATCAAAGGCCTATGACAGAATAAGATGGATGTACTTGCGCCTACTGCTGACTCACCTTGGTTTCAGGCATGATATTGTTAGATGGATCATGAGCTGCATTACTACTTCCTCCATATCCTTGCTAATTAATGGAGCAGCTTCATCTTTCTTCAACCCGGGGAGAGGTCTAAGACAAGGATGCCCTTTGTCTCCACTACTTTTCTTGTTGGCAGCTGAAGGTTTAAGTTTGATGATTAGCAGGGCAAAAAGACAAGGAGAGGTCAGAGGTATTGAAGTGGCTGTTAACTTGTGGGTAACCCATCTGCTCTTTGTGGATGATATCATTTTATTCAGCAATGGCATTGCCGAGGACTGTAGAGCTCTCAAGAACATTCTGGACCTTTTTCTTAAAGCCACAGGTCTAAAAATCAATGAGCAAAAATCGACTCTTACAGTCTCTGGAATGTCTTTGGAAGAGAGAGGTAGTGTAGGGGCTCTTCTTCCTTTCGAAGTCAAATCTCTGCAGGAAAGCTTTAAATACTTGGGATTTCTATTGAAACCTGACACCTACAGGATTCAGGACTGGAAATGGCTCCTGATCAAAATAGAAAAGAAACTCAATCTGTGGAGCCATAAATGGATGTCTCGAGCAGGGAGGCTAGTCCTAATAAAATCTGTTCTGATGGCAATTCCGGTGTACTGGGCAAGTCTAATGTGGGTTCCCAAAGGTATATTAGCCTCCATAGATAAATTGTGTAGCAGATTTTTATGGGCTGGATCCAAAACCGAACATGTGACACCTTGGGTTGCATGGGACAAGATTTCGAGACCAAAAGAATGGGGTGGTTGGGGAATTAAGCACTTGTTCTCTTTTTCAAAATCCTTAGCAGCAAAACTGGCATGGAGATTTATCTCGTCCGTTTCTCTATGGTCTATTGTTACAAAAAAGAAGTACATAGCCCCGGCCACGGCTATAGAATGGGCCCGAAATCCTACAAAGTCCTCCAAAAATGCCTCTGTGGTTTGGAAGGCAGTAGTTGCTTCGGCACACATAATAGAACAAGGACTTGCTTGGAAAGTGGGAGATGGTACACGGGTGAGAATAGGATGTGATCCCTGGGTGGGTTGCATGGAAAGATATGCCTTATCACATGACCTGAAATTGTTTTTGACTGAAAGGGGCTATCATTTCCTGAACCAGGTGGAAAACCCTGGGACCACTTCTATATGGAGACAAGGGTGGTTGACAGAAGCAGATCTTCTTTTGGAGGGGAGATGGAGGGAGGAATGGAGCCTCTTTGTGTCGGACCTCCAAAACTCTTCTGTTCGGATCTCAGAAAGAAGGGATGAGCTAGCTTGGGTCCATGCTCAGACAGGAACCTACTCACCTAAGATGGGTTACAAATGGATGATGTCCCAACAAGGCTGGGAAGACCCTGAATGGTGGGCTAAGCTCCTTTGGAAGTTAAAATGTCCTGCAAAAACCAGACTCTTCTTCTGGTGTATTCTACAGAAAAAAGTACCAACATGGGATTTCTTGCAGAAAAGGGGGAAAATTGGTCCAGGCTGGTGCTCTCTCCGCAAAGCAAATGAGGAATCTACTCTGCATTTATTCCTAACATGCCCTTACAATGTCAGCCTGTGGGCAGAAACCTTGAGACTCATCAAAACCCTCTCAGGTGGGAAGGAGACAGTATACAGCAAGCTTGGCACCGATGGTGGCAGGCAGCCTCTGATGACAAAATCAGGTCTATACCTCTCTTGATAGCCTGGGGCATGTGGCTAGCAAGGAACCAAGTAATTTTCAAAGATCTTCTTTTCCCTATTGGAAATCTGGCTGTGGCAGGGGCAGCTATATATGACAGCATTACACCCCCATCTGGTCAATCCATCCCTCGCTCTATACAGCCTGAATGCATCAGAGAATCTGTTCCGTGGGCATTTTTTGATGGAGCTGCTGACTTAAACGGACAATGCGGAGCAGGTTTGGTTATTCATGAAACCTCTGAAAAATCTTTTCGAGCCTCAGTAGGCCTTGGGCAAGGGACTAAAAATTTTGCTGAACTCAAGTCATTACACCACTTATTATGCTGGCTCTCCTTGAAACAGATGAGACAGGTTCAGATCTTTGGTGACTCAAAGAATGTAGTGAATTGGTTCAACAGGACACAACAATGCAGAAATTACATTTTACTTCCTTTGCTTAATGAGATTTTGAATATCAAAAGTTTTTTTCATGATATTACTGTTTGCCACATTTACAGGGAAAGAAACCAGGAGGCAGATACCTTATCTAAAGCAGGTGTACAGCAAGCTCTGGGGACCTGGTCAGTAACAGAGATGGATAAGGGGGTGATCACTCCTATGGATCAGCCAGTTTTTGGATGATGTTGTTCTCTTCTGCATTATATTTTCTTTTTGCAAGCTGCTGTTCTTTAAAACTTTATGCGTTGACTATATCGTCCTGTCATGTTTATTTATAAAAACTATGGATCAGAATGTTCTAAAAAACTCTCAACAGGTTGTTTTCCTCGTCCGAGGAGGCCTGTATTTACAGTCAAAAACACAAATCTTTCTTTTTGTTTCCTTTTTGAGACGATTTGGGACCGGAATAGTGTTCACTACCGATCTCAGCTGTTTATCATATTGCTATATCTGGTTATTTTCAGCCCTCTGAAGACTTGCCTCTGTTTCTCTTTCATTATCTCTGTTTCGGTGACAGACCGGGAGATATGAAAGACCGGAAGCGTACTTTTTGTTGACAGAATTTTTCTTCTGCTCTGGCAGCCTTAGAAGTACCCATGGGTACTCAAGGTAGTCGTGACTGCCTTTTTTCCTTCATCGAAGGAGTTTAGGTTGGTTTATTGTAATGCTTTTGCATATGCTATGTGATTTCTCTAATATATAGAAAATCCGATTTTTTTCTGTGGAAAAAAAAACAAAACACATTTACAAGTTAATATCAATGGTAAAGTGGGGATGGATATCCATGGTTAAGAAATTTGTTATATTTTAAGTTTGTTGTAAGTATTAAGTTTGTATGTACTTATTGATTTAATTTTTATATGGTTAAGGAATCATTATTAGTCCTTGCCAAGGGGGGACTCTAATAATCGATTTGTTTGTTGATGAACATTAGTTTAATATTGACCAA
Source organism: Pinus albicaulis (assembly GCA_034641835.2). Taxonomy (NCBI): domain Eukaryota; kingdom Viridiplantae; phylum Streptophyta; class Pinopsida; order Pinales; family Pinaceae; genus Pinus; species Pinus albicaulis. The sequence goes on along the minus strand of CM076572.1, from coordinate 330,943,292 downwards.
TGCAAATTATAATGCTTAACTTTTAAAATATAATGTTTATTTTGCAATATTATTTAAAAAATAATTTTCAAACATTTTATTGGACCGTAATTTGAATGTATTACTAGCAACTTTTGCACAATATAGTTCCATGTGGATAATTGTCTTACATACTTTATACTTTACTTATCCACTTCACATCTCAATTTATTAGCTATTCCAAAAGCAAGGCTATAAGATGATTTTTCTATCAACCATTATTAATTTATCATTGACCAATTTAATTTGTAACTATTTATGCAAATTTTCAGAGATAATAATTTCTAACTTGAGTGGGAGGGACTAAGCTACAGTGCAAAACAAAATTACAATATAACAAATTGAATTTTATTATTTTTATTACTTTAAATTTTTATTATTAATTGAGCCAAGATTAAATGTTTACACTAAAACATCTCCACCATACTCTGTGCTATATTAATTTTAACCTTTTCTTATTTTTTAATTGAGGCAACATATAAATCTTAAATTTTAAAAATTTATGCCTACACATCTACCCTTATATTGGGTTGTATATTGTCTCTCAACACAATAAAAAATTTAAATTTTATTTTCAATTATGTTTTTTTTTTTTCTAAGTAAAACTAATTCTATTAAGTATAAGAGTTACTGTTACAAAACTGCCACAGTGTCATCTGTGTGAGCTTGAGCACTGGGCTTGATAGCCATGCTGAACAAGAAAAGTATAGACTGCCTGAGATTGGGAAACCAGTCCTTTGGAGATCAGATTGGCCGCCCTTGGAAGGGAAACCGGCCTACAGTTTATACAGGAGAATTTAACAGAGAGTAAAAGACAAAAAATAACAATCAACCTTTCCGGCTGCGCATTGAGACAAGGAAACAAAACATTCCAACAGAACTTGAGCAAAAATACCAGTAGAAGCTGGGAGCTGGGATTATCACTGAAAATGGGTTGGAGACGGAGGTTCTTCCACCACCCTGCATGCGTATTCATTTTCCTAGTCATTCATAACGTCCTTGAGATTGCCTTTCTGGTCCAAGACTTCATCCTCCTTGCGCGGCGCATCCTCAACGTGGTGGGCAGCTCCAACTGGCAGAACCGAGCTTTTGGGGAGGCTTGAGACAGGAGGGGGCATAGGGGAGGTCTCAGGGGGCAGGATGGGAAGCGTGGACTCTTCTCTAAGATTTACCGTGATATAGGTAGTGACAATGGGATTTTCATGTGAACATTCAAAGCGGAATTCAACATGCTGTGAGGTTTGACGAATGGAACCGAAAGGAATTGCAGCACTGTGAGGGATAGCAGGGGGGGTGGGGCTGGCTGAGCCAAAGGGAAAAAATCACGATGACGTCATTGACCTCTACCATGACACCTCTCCGGAGGCTAGACTTGAGTGTCTTAAGTAGAAGAGGAACCTGAAATAGAGCTGGAGAGGGGTCGATAATGAGAGACCCGACCACGACTAGTGCCACGCTTGCTCCTCATTCTGTGATGAATGCGTGGCATGGTGGCAGAGGTGGGAGAAGAACAAATGCTGAGGAGAGGGCCGATAGGAGGCTCAAAAACATAGTGAGGGGAATTGCAGCGTGGGATACCCGTCGAATGAGGGCCAAGTGGAGAGGCAACACCACAGAAATTCATAGTTTGAGCACGGTGAAGGGGGTTGGCTCTGCAGAAGAGGCTCTGGGAGAAGTGAAGCCTTGACAGCGGTTCAAAAAAAGCAAGGAGATGGCATCGATGCCTAGTATGAGTGTGGGTGCTGGGATCAGCATGGCCTTGAGGGCAAGCGCTGTTTAAAGAAAGCAGAGAGCCAATGCTGCTATCGCAGCCAGTCGAACAATCTGGAACGGACTCCATAACCAAATGAATACCCATGGCTAAATGAATGAGCGTCTGTGCAAGAGTTAAGTTGTCGCGAGCTGGAAAATTTATGAACCCATTAATGCGCGTACAGGAGGCCATATGGCCACCCCACACGAGCTCCTTCGAGAGACGCGTAGGGGCCATTGTCCCATCAGGCCATGCATGCATCCGCATCCGGAGTTATTTTCAATTATGTTACATAATTGACATTGAAATATTTTATTTGTGATTTACACTGTTCACATTAAAATGCTTCATGGTTATTAGTATATTTTTTAAATAAATGCCTTCCTTGTATTGAAAAGTAGAAAACATGGACACACAAACTCTTTATATATGTGTGTGTGTGTGTGTGTGTGTGTGTGTCAACTTCTTATTAGGAATTCAAGGAATTACAAATCTCCTTCATAGCCTAAATTAGAAAGAGCCCATCAATGGAATAAGAAAATAAATGTTAAGAATTGAATAAATCAAAAATCTACCTATCAAGTGTGTGTGTGTGTGTGCCTATATATATATATATTAGTTGGTCAAGTTCTTGTCATTAAAGAAACTTGCTAATAGGAGGTTAGGGATCAATTATACTCGACACTCTTAGGGTTAGGCTATGCTAATGAGTCGGTGGGAAGTGATCCCATCATGTGGATATGCTCGAATAATTTCCATGGATGTAGCAGTCATTTATCTCTGTGATCCACACATAAAAAAATTATTATAATTCTTCTTGATAATGGACTATATTATTATGGGATTTTAAGGAGTGAATCAGGGATAGTTGAATCCTAGTCCCCTCCCTCTGGTTGATGCCTCCATCGATCTGTGAGGCCACAATATTATTCAAAGCTAGTGGTGACGTCGTTTCAAATCTTGGGTTCTCTTTGTGACGTGGTGTACTTCGGGGATCGTTTTTTGTCAGAGTTTGTTAGTGCTATTATTTGCATTACTTTATAATTTTGCTTTGGATTCTTAGCATCTCCCTAGTTTTATGTCATCATCGCAAGGGGCCTTCCTTCATTTGTTGCACTAGAGGGCCCATGTTTTGAGGTTCTCAAGGGCTTGATTGGGATATTTTGGCCCTACTTTTATGCATATTCTTTAGGTTGTATTAAGGCTACCAAGGTAGCATGGTGTCTCTTTCTTTGGTCATCGTGGAGATGGGAGTTAAAGGGGTGAGATCGAGGTGACCTTTATTGTTTTGGCTCGATTTCATGCCACTTTTTCTTCACTTGCATATGCTCCCAATTTTGTTGTGGTGATTATTGATGGTTTTCCAAAATTTCTGTGGGGCGTTTTGATGGCTATCTTGGTGGAATGTGCCAAGTTTTTTTAAAAATCTAGGCAACGTTTTTTTTTGGGGTTCTAGTTTTTCTAGGATGTACCCTTTGGGTTTTCTTGGCGGGCTTGCGTGAATTGCTTTCTTGTTGGTCTTTCAACAATTTTTTTTGATTAGTTTTAAGGTGTTAAATGTTTGAATGTGTTAAATATATGAAAAATGTAGCTTTGTTCCTTTTTTGGATGAAAAAATTACGGGTTTTTTTTATGAAAAAAATGAACTATATTATATATTATTTTAGATACCATGTGTTGACCCCATATTTAGTAATCAAGGAATTACACATTTCTCTCATATTAAGAATAAAATACAATTATAAACAAAATTGGAATTTTTTACTTCCAAATACTTTATTTCTATTTATATAAAGTTGATGTAAAATTAATATAAAAATTGATTTATTTTAATTATGACCTATATTGAAATATTTTTTATTTATTAATAATTTTTAATTTATTAATGTAAATCTTGTTTTACTATTTTTAAGTACAATGTTATGAAACAAAATATCTCTTTTTCAAAAGTATTTTACAATAAAAAATATAATATTACATTAATAAAATAAAATAAATAATATTTTTTAATAATAATAAAAATGATTAATTTAAAATTATTCGAAATTTAAAAATAAAAATCACAAATTTAGCTTTAAATTTTTATTTAATTATTTCAACTTAACATATTTAATAATTTAAAATAAATATTGAGCTTAGTTTAAGATTAAATAAAAATTATTTAAGTAATGTTGTCTATTTTGATAGACAAGCAATCTGTAAAAAAGCAGTGTTTATATTGTTGCCCTCGATGCGATATTCACCAGGGATAAAAAATCATTGGCATGGCCGACCAAAGTTGAAGGTTGTTGAATTTCCATATGCAGAAGGTATTCGAGCTCTAGGGCTCATGAGGAAGGTGACACAACTCAAAACCATACTTTTTGGGTCCTTACTTGCGCCACACAACCCATTAGAAAAATTAAAATTTACCCGAGTGTAATAGGTGGTTAAAAATCGTGCGACTCTGAGGAAAATCAACGTCCATCTTCACCTAGCACCTCCCCATAACTAGATCGATGTGGCCAACCAAGAAGATTTTAAGCACTTTGGACCCCCCGATGTTGAAAATTCAGCTAATGATCCAATGCTCCAAATTAATTTCGAGGGGTAAGGGAAGGGTCTGCCAGCCAACCCACCGAGACTCATGGGGACCACCTATGACCTAGGCCAACCCGGAGATACCTACAGAAAGTTAGCATCCTAAAAATATAAACGGTAAGGTAATGGGCCCCTGTTGAGTCCCGAATTTGCATCTTTTCCATACACTTTTCCATACCTTTTTCACTCACCTAAACCTCCCAAATTGTCAATATCATGTGCAAAAGGGTATCTAACATGGTTTTTAATTATGTTTTTGTGTTTTCTATTTGATCTAGATTTTGTTCATTCAGCTACGGAATCTTGCCACTTTCCGCAGCTGCTGCAACTTTCCGCAGCTATTTTGTGAAACTCTATGCTACAGGTGTCTACAAGGGAAACGAGCCACATGGGCAGGTTAGGAATGACGTGGACATGGTTCGTGTCCTATTGGTTCAAGCAAACTCGTCCAAAGAAGCCGCGGTCAAAGGCGTCCACATGGAAGTCAACTATGGAGTTTCATGTCGGTCGGACTCTGTTTCGTGGCACATAAACATCCATACGGCCGTTTCTAAGCTTGCGGAGGTCAAAATCGACATCGTGCGAGCTCACGGAGTTGAATTCAAGCATCCACCTTCCGTAGATTCACTTTCCAACACGGCCATACTCCTATATCCGTGGACGTAGTGGTCTACGTGCTCTCTGTCATCATGAACTTTAGGAGACAGTTACAGTTTATTGTTATATATAGAGCGTTTGCATACGCACAAAAAGTTAGTTGTGAGTTGTTAGTTGATAGTTGATGTTCGTGAATAAACTCTGTTATCTGTTAGTTTGCTTTGTAGTGATTACGCTGCCCTTGAGCCGTAACACTACCATTCTGTAATGAACTGCTTTTTAATATGAAGACTCTGTTTTTCAACTTAATTCGTGTTTGAGGATCGTTACCAAAGGTGTGTAGAGGGCCCCTGCTCAGCTAAGGTTTTGTGTATTAGTGTACATTTCTCATTTCATTTCTTTTAAAAGTCATTGTATCATAATCCATCATATGTTCATACTTTGTAGTTGTTTCATTTCTGTTTATACATTTCCATAATTTCCATTTCATTTATGTCTTACATGTTTTATGATTGTTAATCACTGATCAGTTTTCTTGTGCAGGTTTTAGGTAGACAGCCCGGGCATTTTTATAGCATTTTGACTAATGACATGAAACTAACATTGTTCTGCTGCTAGTTTTCTTTTCATAGCTTTTTTTTAACTTCAGTCTTGCTTTGTACATTTCAGTTTTGCTTATCTGATTCAGTAGTTAAATTTAGATATATTAAGCTGCTCATAGCGTCTTCAGTTGCCTCCGAAAGCCACAGCTGGACTGATGGTGAGGGACTGCATTATGAAATGTGTAGTTTAGTATTAGTTTCTTTTCCGCAAATTTAGATATATTAAATCATGTATGACATCTTCAGTTGCCTCCGAAAGCCACAGCTGGACTGATGGCGAGGGATTGAATCATGTGTGTATGGTTTAGTATTAGTTTACTTTTTGCGAATTAAATATCAGTTACACAAGTTGTTTATGATTACTTCCGCAAGTCATAGCTGGTCTAATGATGAAGGGTCGAAAAATGAATTGATGTAATCTGATTTAGATTTATTTCATTGCAATTTTGAATTTCCATAAGCGTAGTTTCTTTTGTGTTCAGTTGGCAGCAAGAATAGTTTAGTTTTCATGTTCACTAGTTTCTTGTTTTGATTCATTAGATTAGCAGCACCTTTTCATTTCAGCAGTACACTTTTACTTTCTTTCAAGTCTTGTCATTGTAATTTTCAATTTTCTTTTAAAGTTTCAAGTTGGTAAATCATTATAGGGGATATCACTTCCTTGAACAAATATAACCAAACTTGCTTTTCATTTTAGAATTTCCATTTCACCTTAAAAAAAACCAAAAACGACAAAAGTTAAGAAATAGGTTATCTTGCACATATAGTGCGCCGCACTTCATCAGCTTACGATTCCCGGATTGACAAATTAAATGCAGCAATTTAGGACACGCTAAATTGACCAAACACTATCTGGTCACATACTATTTGTACTTCATACACAACACATAACCTCTTCCACTCAACCAACTCAGATCATCACACATGCGAAAATAAAATCAAGCGATAACACATCAAATCATCATACACATTAACACAGTATGTATGGGGAAAGCTTATAGCTGAAAACCCCGCAGCTATTGTGTATATTATAATGGAGAAATCAAGTAACAAACTCGGTACAATACTCCTCACAAGTACTCAGTACTTTCTCATACAGTTACTCACAATCTAGCTCAGTTTTGAACAGGTTACTGGTTCAAAACTCCCCGCCAATTGCCTTGCCTCTATTGCTTGTTTCAATGCTATGGGATGGCCTCTTTATATAGATAAACCACCAGCTTGAACTGCGCAATCCTCATGGGCTTACTCCACCTATCTGTGTGTTGCAAATAGCAACAGTATAGTCACAACTGATAGCTAACTCCACCCTTTCATCTACCTCTTTCACTGGTCTCCACTGAACTGATCATACACTGTAGTGAATTGATGTGTTCTTGAGTTGAATAATGAGTTACTAATTAATGAATTAAATAATATTTAATTCACTCCACTCATAACTAGTTGATTAGCTAGTTAAACTAATCTCAACTAGTTCAACTAAATTAAACCGAACACAACTCCACTAGCTGTCTCATTAACTCCACCAAACTTCTGCCACTGAAGTCCTAACTGAATTCAACCATGCATGATGCCATCAAAACCTTGGGAATAGCGTAATTCCTCTGTCAGATGCATGAGCCACTTCTGTAGCTCGAACTGAAGTGCTCCAAGAGAGTAAACTGTTGTTTAGAGTCCAAATATTATTAAGGGTAAATAATATTTGACTTCCCTATTTTTAGGAGAGGTAGTCTAAAAATAGCCTTCAACCTCTTCGACCTAAAAAATAGAGTCTCATCTATTTTTACCAACATGACCAATGCTCCAAGAATCTCAAACTGGAATCCCCGAACCATGCTCCATATGTCTAAAAATAGACATAGTCTAAAAATAGATTTTGCGCCAGAATTTTCCAAAAATAACGCGGGCCCACTTAGTGAAGGCGACTTCATTTCACCAAGCTCCATCATCTTCTTTTGCATTCTCAAAAAAAAAAAGAAGAAAATCGGTCTATCTAAAGAACATGTTGGCCTAGGTGCTATGTCAAGTCGGCCTACAAGCATAGGAAGGAATCCTATATATAAAATAGGATTTGGCCTCATTCAAGGATGAATAAAGAAGCATCATCACCAAGAAAAGAAGTGTGAAGGAAGAGAAAAAGGAAGCCTCTTGAGAAGCAAGTAAGAGAAAGAGAAGATCAAAGTTTTTCTATATTTATTTTGGGTCCCTCATATCACACATGTGCTTGCAACTAGGGTTTCTGCAGTACAATATTTCAGCCCTTGAAAGGAGCCGAGATATAGTACAATATGAATCACTTTGTTGGTTGAGATCACAAGTATAAGGGATGAATTCAAGTGAAGGAGAAAGAGCATTGAAATTTTCCCTTATCACCTCATATGTATAGCTAGGGTTTCTAAAAGAAGGGCCAAAAATCGCAGAAGTTGGAGGAAAGCCGAAATTGCAGAAAGGAGGGATGAAGTTGCAGTGAAATGATCATAAGGAAAAATTTGAAGACCAGGAAGAAGCAACTTAATAGACTTCGAAAATGAAGCAAGGTTGAATTGGTCTTGGATGAGTCTTGGTCAAGGGTCTAGGTCTTGGAATTCACCAATTAAATATTCTATAAGAAGAAGAATTTTGTTGGTTTTCCTCTTAAGATTGGAGAGGTTTTTTCCCTGGTTGATTTCCTATATATTGTGTCCTTTGTCTCATTGTTATTTATGTTTTTGGTAGTTGTTTAATGAAGAGAAAACATAATAATCAACAAGTAAAAGAAGAAGAAAACTGAGTAAAATAAAAAAACATCACAAACAGTTATCAAGTAAGAGAAATCATCTCATCTCATTTCCCTATATTTCTCAATAGTATATCCTTATGTGCCCTACATTCCAAGTGTAGCCCTATTGATCTTTATATATAGTTTATAGTGAAAAGAATGGTATAGAGGATTATATCAAGTGCTTCTTTTATTTTAAAATTTTCCACTTATTTCTTGTGTCATTGGCCTATACTCTTGAGCCACATACTCAACAACATTGTTCTCTCTTATGCTTCTACCTCCTTCCACTAACATTGGGCCCCCTTACCTCTATAATATAGTTAGGAAATATGTGTCTTTAACCTATAGGGTCAAATTTCGGTAGCCCACCATGAATTGTTGGTTTGTGGAATCTCACATTTCCACTAGTTTATGAAATAGCAAAACTTTCCCTTTCATGTTTTGTGTGTTGAAAAAATTAAATATACCACAATCTTGTAGCACCCTCACTATAGGACGATGCTCAAGATCCCTTATGTCAACTTCTTCATGTTCTCTCTATCTGTCTTTCCATTCAATCATCTTTGTGAAATATATATCATAAGCAAGTGCACAATGAGTAGAATTTTGACCTTATAAGACACCCATTTGTAAGCAGCTTGAGACTACAGTAGATCTAAGAACCACATAACCAATTACTCATTGTTAGTCTCCCTGAAAGTGGTATTCAATCCATAAAGGAAGCATATATGGTGATGTGTCTCTTCAAAGTCACTTCCTTGGCCATTTTCGGGAATAATGATGCCCTCATAATTGAAAAGGCTCCTAAATATGATACAATATCAATAAAAACTAATAAATAAGCAATCAAAATGAACGAGAGGGAACAGGGAAGTACCTAATGGTAGAAAAATTTAGATTGAAGCCTTGTGTACACTAACATCTGGATTCAAATTTCTAGGGTGGAGTGTGGTTTTTCTTCACTTAACTAGTTTCTCCAAGTGCAACTGTGAAAATGACCCCCTTTTGGCCTAATCACCTCTAAATTATGGAACTAACCCTATATATTGTAATTGTACACCCCATTTCTCCCTCTGAGGCTAACATAAAATGGTAGTAACTCCATAGAAAAATCATATAGGGTGATGTGTCTATTTTAAGTCACTCCCTAGCCTTTCTAGGGAGCAATAATACCCTCATGATTGAAAAGGGTCCATAATAGGATGAAATCTAAATAAATCCAAAAAAGACCAATCAAAATGAAGAAGGACTAGGGAAGTACCTTGTCGAAACAAAATGTAGATTGAAGCCTTATATGCACCGAGATATTGATCCAAATTTCTAGGATGGAGTGGGGGTTTTCTTCAATTAACTAGTTTCTTCAAGTGAAAATGTGAAATGACCCCTTTTTTGCCTCATCACCTCTAAGTTATGGCCTAGAAACACTATGAAATGAGTATTTTAACCTTATGGTCGTTGTGCTTACTGTATCCTTTGTAGGTTTTAACGTTGTACATAAATTACTTGCAAACTAATTCCTCAAATAGAAAATATACAATGGTGAGAATATAAAACTTAAAACAAATATACACATAGATTTTCCCTTGGATCCCAAAATTGGGACTACCATATTGATTTTTCATTATATTCCTTTCAATGTTACATACATACATACATACATACATACATACATACATACATACATACATACATATATATATATATATATATATATATATATATATATATATATATATATATATATATATATATAATTGTTGAAGCATTCATAAACCCCAATCTATTATGATCAGGTGCTTAGTATTTAGCTCAAAAATCAAAGTTTTTAGAATTTCTCGAAACCAGGATGAAATCTTAGAGCTCATCACTAGGATTCCAGTGCAACTCGTTTAATCAAAATCCGATTTCGTATGAGTAAGTTATGGCCTGTTGTTTGTTTTCCCAAACATCAAAAAAAATTGTAGAACTATGACAGGTTGTTGACATGGCTGCCCAGTCAGCGAAAAGGAGTCCTCTGGGAATATTCTTCAAGTTTCTGCCAATGATGCTGTGACAATTGGCACTTTCTAATTCGCCTGTTTGGTCTATGTGGGTGAAATTTTCCTAATGGTTTTAAGGTCGAATTGTGTTTTTATTTATTTATTTATTTATGATATAATATCGTATATATATATATATATATATATATATATATAGTATATAATATAATATACTATATGTTAATACATATTATATATTATATTATATAATACATAGTATATATATATCATATTAATTATAATTAAATATTAAATTTAAGCCTCTGTTCGTTGGGAAATATCAAATGCAAGGTCCAAAATAATATAAGGTCTGAAATAATAACAAGGTCCACATATATATATGAGTGGTAAAAACTTTTTAATGGGAGTGAATTGGGTTTGACCCGGATCCCCCACAAAAGGCCCATCCTAGCTAGCAATATGCCGCGGCAGTGGAAGTTATTAAACCATCTGCATCAACATGTATTTTAACCTCACGCGGTGGGAACGACAGAGCGCGGAGGGGCCAGCCCATAGGCCAACCCCTCCACCATGTATCCATCTCATATGACCAGCATCGAGAGCCAAGCACTAAAAGTGATTATGCATTAATAACATGTTTATCACTAATTAAACAAACAGTTAAGTGTAGTTTATTCTGGCAAAAATTCTGGAGGCACCCCCAAATCCGGCGGAACTCCAGATTTGGTGGAGTTAGTTGGATATCTTTGAGTTTTAGTGGAGGAAAACTAAGGTAATTTGTTTTTTCCATAATGGAGGTAATATTCGACCAAATCGGGAAAAATAATAGTCAATATTAGATGATTTTTGCATTCCAGAAACAATTCCATAGGTTTAAGAGGCTGAAAACGACTTCTACATGTGATTTTTCTACAAGGAATTCCAGGGGAGCCCAGGGCCACTAGGGAAGGAGATCAATTCTAGACCAACCAAAGTCAGTTTTTAGTAATTGGACAATAATTTTTATATGATTTGTATGTTCTTAAGACAATAGAATAGTTTTTAGGGTAAATTGAATAATGTACATAACACTTTTTCCAAATTTGACCTAATACAAGAGGCCCAAGCTATGGAAGCTCGACCAAGGAGATGTAGCCCAGGAGGGGTGAACTCCTTCATCAAAAACTTGTGTTGATGGCTTTGCTTATGGTTTTTTGTACCTTTTTTTTTTTTTTTTTAGTTCTTACATATTTTTTTATTGGTCATTAATTTCAACATAAAACACAAGACAATTTCATGTTTTTACACTCACCTGCACCAAGGAAACTAAAACACCACAAGCAAAAAAGAAGCAAATAAATTATAATTATGAACGTGTAATTAGCACATAAAAAATCACATAGAGGTTCAGATCAAGTGGTATCAGAGCATCAAGTTGCTTAAGGTAATTTGCTTTCTTTGCTAGAGTTTGTGAAAAAGAGTTTTAACAGTTGCAATTTTGTGATGCTTACAAGGTTAAGATTGCAGAGAGGAGAAGGGAAACTATTGGTTGCTAGTCCTAAGGTTAGGAACATAAGAGGGAGAGGCACAAGGCCACCATCTCCACCTGAAGCACCTCAAGTGTTGTCTCTGTTTGATATTGAGGAGGTCCAAATTGCACGAGAAACTGAAGTTGAATCTTAAGCCATCATGTCAGGTGTTGGAGATAATGAAGGAAACTTAGAAGAGGAGGATGTCAAGAAATAATTAAATGACATGAAGAGGATGGTCAAGATTATGTTTAATGCATTCACTGCTGGAATGGAAAGAGGAGGTTCTAAGTTCCCACATAGAGAAGGAACTTCAAATGATAAGAAGGATGAAGAGAAGAGTTCAAAGGGAAGTGGAGGAAAGCCACCTCCATCTCCACCATCGTCATCATCCTCATCATCACCATCAACTTCATCTTCCAATTCCACCAGAAAAAACACCCATACCCATACTCATTCCAAGACCCCAAGAGGAAAAACTCTGTTACTCAAATTGGACATAAAGTTTGAATTACCCATGTACAATGGCGAGGTAAATGCAGAGAAGTTGGAAAATTGGATTCTTCAATTGGAGGTGTATTATAGAATTCAGAAACTACAAGGCGATGAAACAAATATCCAGTTGGCTTCATTGAGGCTAGAAGGAGAAGCACTAGTCTAGTGGGAAGCAAAGACTCAAGAGGAAATGTGAATTCATGGTAAGATATCCATTTCTTGGGTTGAGTTTATTTATGCCATTAAAAGATATTTTTATCCTTTAGCTTACATGAGAAAAAATATTGTGTTGGAAAAATTTTAGGCAACTCAAGGGTCAAACAGTTCAAGATTATACCCAAGAGTTTAGAAAGAGGGCTTTTTTGTTAGGTGTAAACTTGCAATCCCAAGACACACTCTTAAAATATATTGGAGGTTTACATTCCTATTTGAAGCATACTATTCTTATTTTTAACCCAAGAAATCTAGACGAATTTTGTGTACAAGCCACACACTTAGAGGCAAGGGGAAAACAAGGCATAGAGGAGAAAGAGGAAAGTGAGGGTAAAGGGAAAGGAAATTTTTATGGAAGAGGAAAAAAATAGTTTTGTAAAAAAAGAGAAGGAAAAAATCACATGCAAAAATTGTTCAAATACTGGCCATGATGAATACCACTATTTGAAACTTCATCCAGAATTGAAACCAAATAGGCTAAAAGCAAAAGAGAAGGGAAAAACTGTTGCTATAGCTAAACAAGACTTAGGGTTAGATTCAGGAGATGAGACAAAAATTACAGCCATGGGTTTAAAAGGTAAACATGTTGCAGCACTAGTTCTTCAAATTGTTCAAATGATACTCATGATGAAGATACAAGAATAAAAATTTTCCACATTAGCGTTGTCTCTAAACATACCAAGATTGATACACTTTTTGATAGTGGGTCACAAGTTAACTTGATTTCTAAAGATTTGGTTAAGAAAATAGGCCTTGAAACTATTAGACATCCAAAACCATATCCTTTGGGTTGGATTTGAAAGAATGCAAACTTGCAAGTTACAAGGAAGTTCTTACTAACATTTTCCATCAACTCAAACTTTCTTGATGAAGTTGAGCTTGATGTGGTGCCGCTTGAAATATCAGGTATTGTATTGGGAATTCCTTATCTGTATGATAGGAAAGTTGTATCTCATCACCATAAGAACAAGTATCACTTGTTTAAGGATGATATTGAGTACATAATTAGAGCACATAAGAAGAATACAGGTTTGTCTCTTATGCATGCAAGTGAAATGAAGAGGATAGTGAATGCAAGTAAGAACTTGACATTTTTGATGATCAAACAAAGAGATGTATTGAATCACACTTTTCAAAAATATGCTTATGCTTGTAATGAGTTGTTTTAGGATGTTAACAGGTTGCCTTTGAAAGAAGGTGAAAAACATTTGCAGTAGTCAACATTGGTGTTGAGCAGTGTTGGAAACAAGATCTCGTTGTAGGAGAGTGCAAAGTTCAAAGAGAAGGTGACAAAGCAGCTTGGAAAATAAGGCATGGGTTCCACAAATGCTTATTTCTAGTTTCCAAAAGGTACATGGAAATGGAAAAGAAACTTGGTCAAGAGTCGACGCAAGTACAAAGCGAGATCAACAAAAAATCGCCATGGTGATAGTGTGTAAGGTGAGAAAGTTTCTAAGTTTTCTTTGATTGTTGATCAAGGTAGGAACAATATGGTTTCCGCAAAAATATATTGTTGTTCTGAAAATTCAGAAATATTGCAGCATGACGGTGTCAATGATAGTAAGAGAAGGTCGCAAGAATCGAGGAAAAAGTTGAATTTTTGTGAAAAGCTCCAAATGATTAAATTAGGAAAATTTCAATGGATAGAGACTGGAAGGGTGAGGGAACAGTCCCCTAGTCCATATAATCAGTAATCAAGAGAGATTTTTGGGTCCAAAAGGCTTCTTGTGGGGAGGAATGATCAGGTGCTCAGTATTTGGCTCAAAAATCAAAGTTTTTAGAATTTCTCTAAAGTAGGATGACATTGTAGAGATCGTCACCGGGATTCCAGCGCAACTCGTTTCATCAAAATCTGAGTTCGTATGAGTACGTTATGGTATGTTGTCTGTTTTACCATACAACTAAAAAAATTGTAGAATTGTGACAGGTTGCTGACATGGCAGCCCAGCAGCAAAAAGGAATACTCTAGGAATATTCTTCAGGTTTCTACCAATGCGGCTGTGATAAGTGGCACTTTCTAATTTGCCAATTTGGTCTATGTGGGTGAAATTTTCCTTCTGGTTCCAAGGTGGAATTGTGTTATATATATATATATATATATATATATATATATATATATATATATATATATATATGTTAATACATATTATATGTTATATTATATAATAAATATTATATATATCATATTAATTATAATTAAATATTAAATTTAAACCTCCGTTCGTTGGGAAATACCAAATGCAAGGATCGAAATAATACAAGATCTGAAAAAATGCCAAGGTCCATGCATATATATATATATATATATATATATATATATATGGTGGTAAAAACATTTTAAAGGGAGCAGGGTTGGGTTTGAACCCCAGACCTTCGCCCCACAAGCCAGCCCACTAACCAATATGTCGTGGTGGTGGAAGTTATTAAGCCATCCGCATCAACATGTATTTTAACCTCACGCAGTGGGACCGGCGGAGCGCAGAGGGGCCAACCCCTCCACCATGTAACCATCTCATATGACCAATGCCGAGAGCCAATCGGTAAATAGGCTTATGCGTTAATAACATGCTTATCACTAATTAAATGCACAATTAAGTGCAGTTTATTCTAGCAGAAATTCTGGCGACACCCCCAAATCCGGCAGAACTCCAAATTTGATGGAGTTAGTTGGATATCTTCTAGTTTTAGTGGAGGAAAACTAGGGAAAATTATTTTTTCCATAATGGAGGCAATATTCGACCAAATTGGGAAAATTAATAGTCAATCGTAGATTATTTTGGCATTCCAGAGACAATGGCATAGGTTTCAAAGGTTGAAAACAACTTCTCCATGTGATTTTTCTATAGGGAAGTTCAAGGGAGACTAGGGCCACCAGGGAAGGAGGTCAAGTCTAGACCAGCAGAGTCATTTTTAAGTAATTGGACAATCATTTTTAGATGGTTTGTATGTTCTAAAGACAATAGAACAGGTTTCAAGAGCAATTGAATAATGTACAAAACACTTTTGCCAAATTTGTGCTAATACAAGAGGCCCAAGCTATGGAAGCTAGACCAAGGAGATGTAGCCCAGGAGGGGTGAACTCCTTCATCAAACACTTGTGTTGATGGCTCTATTTATGTTTTGTTGTACATGTAATGTTTTTTTTTCAGTTCTTACTTATTTTATTTTATTTTCATTAATTTCAACATAAACACAAGACAATTTCATGTTTGGACACTCACCTACACCAAGGAAACTAAAGCACCACAAGCAAACAAGAAGCAAATAAATTATAATTCTGAACTTGTAATTAGGAAAACAAAACTAACATACAAGCTCATATCATATTAACCCTAGATTAGAACATAATCGTAGTTCCCTTGACCGTATCTACAAAATACGATGGGCATAAAAACATAATGCCAAAAACCATGAGAAAAACCCATGCAAAAACCACAAGCAGGTCCACCCACCTATTATAGGGTTAAAAATAAAAGATTAGGGCACTACCCCAGAACCTGTGTAGGGGGGCTTCCGGCCCCTTGCAAACCCCTTGATATGGGGCCTACGCCCCCCTTGTGACCCCCTACTGCACCCTACGCAACAAATAGGGAGGACTGTCACCACCCTCTCCCCCCCACCCCCACACGCATGTGACTAGTTGTGGAAATAATATAACACACACCCAACATCCTTAGAAATTTTTTGTGATTAAGATATCTATTTGATGTGTTTTGTATTTAAGCGACACCCTTTTGAGTTGTTATGGGTCAAATTAATAAGTTTTTTACTGGGAGATGTGATTTGCACCATCTTCACGGATCATAGGTGCCTTTTTACTGACCTTGCCACACAACGGTAGGTATTTCCTTGTAATCATTAATGCATTATTGACTATCAATTCCATCTTAATTTTTCCATAGGTATGATTTTTTCAAGATGTGACATTAACTTCCCTTTATTTGTATATCATAACTTGTGTGGTGGAGCCTTTCTCTTCATGGATGCACTAATTTAGCACATATTTTCCTTTTTAATTTCCATTTCATATTTTTATATAGACTAAAAATGATCTGAATGGAAAGCGGTATCCACCCATGGTTGTGAATGATGTAACTCAATAAGGCACCAAGAATACTATATATAATGAGCCTCACTTTGCAAAAGGACAAATTGGTCCTCTAGCACAATGCAATTGTAATGGGCCTTCTTCTCAAATTTATAAATATTTGTGTTGTTTGTTTTTCTCTTTTTCTTTTGAAGTGTTATTCAACGTTAAGTTTCATGAAACATCTATATGTTTTCTCTCTTCCTCTCTCTTGGAATTCATGGTTCCTGGTTGCTAGTAAATCCTCAATAAAGGAATAAAATGTTTCACTATTAAAACTACTAAATATAAAAAGTATTCCTTTGATATGGAACATTTACAAATAGTAATTAAAAAAAATATTGAATGACATAATAGATTTAAAAAAATAAATAGGAGAAGGCGAATATTATAAAGCACTATCGACATTGTTTATCATAAGAAACAATGCTCTTATAAAAAATCAAAATCTTGTATTCATGAAATTATTATTGAAGTACTTTTTCAAGATAATTTTTGTAAGAACATAATGCTATTAATTTTAAAAAAAAATCAAGCTCGTGTAAACATTTGTAAATTATTCATTGACATTGAAGAATAAGAAGAAGTAAATCAATTAACTAATGAGGATCGGGAGGAAGAAGAGAACTCTGAATGTTACAAATATAAATTATATAAAATAAAATGAATATAAATAAATATAAATAATAAATAATCAAATGATTATTATTTTAAATAGTCATTACTTAACTGAAAATTCATGTTTAAAGACATTCCACATTATGAAAGGATGCATGCCTAGGTGTATACGTGTCATTGTAACATTCAACATCCTTATATATATACCTTTGTGTATTTTACCTTTAAAGTCAACAAGCTACAATTTGTTGCTTCATGGATATCAGAGCCATATGAGTATTTGAATGTGATCCACCAGACAATATGTTGTTGATTTTTCACCCTGAATTCATTGAGCAGTTAAGTGAAATTCAATAAACGTTTTAGAAATTAAAAAATCACGTGCAGAAATTACAACATGTCTAAAGGGAGAATACATTGACACGAAGGAGACTAACATTAAATAATGTTCTAATCAATAAAATGATGCAGAACATGATATTGAGGAAGCTTATCTTGATGGATGATATAGATCAACATGATGATCCAAATGAAGATGATGTGGATGAGGACTATGTAGATCAATATGATGATACAGATGAAAATTATGTCGATGAAGGTTATGTAGATCAAGATGATGATCCAAATGAAGTTAATGTCGATGAGGACTATCTTGAGAAACAAGAAGATTTTGATCAGAATGGTGATAATAAAAATGAAGATGTAATAGATAATGATGAATATGAAAATGATATCAATCAAGATGGCAGAGAAGATGAAGCAGTAGATGATTATAATGTCGAAGATGAAGAAGCTAAAAATGAGTTTGTTGATGCTGAAAGTGTTGGAACTAGAGGGGATACCATGATATGGTAATCAAAAGCATTAGAATTCTCCATGCCAAATGACAATATTGGAAGTGAGGGAATCATGGACAAGAAGTTAGATAACCTACAAGATGGGAAAAAATAAATGTATTTGCAAGGTTCTTCACAATATTTGCCTAAGCTCAAGAGCCCACAAATTTCTACGTCAAATAACAAAATTTTCAGTGATCATAATATTGTCATGAAACAAAAAAAAATCCTTTCAAAAAATTAATACAAAAAAAGGCGTTACAATTGTTGAGCCTTCCATTCATCCTGATGAGATGCGAATGACACAGGTTAAGTCTATATTTATTGATGGACTGGCCCCATTTTGAGTTAGAGAGGAATCTAAAATCAACCAATAAAATGGAAATTCTTGAATAAGACCTAAGGTAATGGGGTCATTGACCGAAAATTGGGGGTTTGAGGTTCCAATTCCGTCCTCTCAACCACTAGGTTTTAGAGACAATTATCTCTCATGTTTAGCTGGAGGTTTGGAACATCTAGAAAATGGAAGTGTTGGAATAGGCGCAAACATAAGCAAGGGTCATGAATTTGGGACCTCTTCTATACAAGGTTCTCATTTTCATGGATACAGGCCCAACTTTTCACACGTGGGTTTGGAATCTAGTTTTGAAATTCCTTCCTTTTTTCCATTTGGGTTTAGGACCTCATTTTGAACAGAATCATAGTAAATAAATTGACCACTCAAATGTATATGTGGGATATTTTCCTCCTATCATGGAATAGGAACAACTGATTAAGATATTCACTCCTTTTGGTAAAACAGTTGAAGCCAAAGTCATCAGGGATGATGTGAAAAGTTCAAGAAAAGGTTATGGTTTTGTAAAATTTTATAATAGCAATTGTGCTTCCCAAGCCACTGCACATATGAATGGCTACAGGTTGGAAGGCAAGATTTTAGCTGTAAGGGTTTCAGGATGGCCTCCTAGCACTAAAATGGGACCTACAAAAGATATTTACACTTT
Organism: Pinus albicaulis; assembly: GCA_034641835.2. NCBI lineage: Eukaryota > Viridiplantae > Streptophyta > Pinopsida > Pinales > Pinaceae > Pinus > Pinus albicaulis. Next base: position 330,924,223 of record CM076572.1, on the reverse strand, counting down.
TGATAAGCAATAACCACCAAGATTGTTTGTCCATTCTAGTGATTATGCACAGATATCATGGAATCCTTTAACTTGGCATGTATATTTATCTCTTATAATATTTATTCTAATAAAAATGGTTCTGGAATGCCATACGATAGTGTCAATCCTTTGCAAGGGGGTACTTTCAACATGTTGCCAGCTACTTTTTCCCCAGAAGGAAAAGGAATTATTTTTCCTTCTTACACTATGGATGAAACTGATGGATGTAACTTTGGGGCCACCTCCTATTTGATTGATTGCATTGCATGCATTGGTTTCAGTGTAGATATTGATTTCTAATCATGGTTAATTTCTTGCACTAGATGCATTGATTTCAGTATAGATGTTGATTTCTAATCATATTTCATTATTTGCACTAGATGCATTGATTTCAATGTAGATATTGATTTCTGATTTGATGCAACTAGATATATGATGTAGATTAATTTCAAAGTAATTAGATTAATAATGTGCATTGATTTCAGTGTAAGAACATAAAAATTATTGATCACATACATTAACTCCCTTGTTACAGTCATTCAACCATAAATATAATACTTGAATTTTCATCCTAAATAAAATTTTCACTTACCTCAAATGCTTTCTTCTTGAAACTGTAAACTATTTATAGTTGGTGTCTTTCTTATTACTCCCATTTTTCATCATTCAACATTGTTAATCACTTTGCATTCAAACTGGGTAGTAGAAAAAAACTATCACTGAAAATTATTTTGGGTTTAACACTCCATAAGTCACAATGGTTGACTTTGGAGAAATATACTATTAATATTTGAGAGAAAGAGAGAAAATGTATGATGTTTACTATAGTAGCTCGAGTTAAATATTTGAATGGTCTATGATTTTAACTACCCTTTTCAATATGCTTAAGATGGAAAAGATAATAGGTGTGACGATAAGAACAATGGAAGAAAATAGTTTGAGATTGATCACAATGAATATTGCTTATATTTGACTACATTCTTATTATTCACATTCTCTATCATTTAAAATTGTTACATTGTCACTTTGCATTCAAAATTTTTATTTCATCATTTTTCATCGTTCAAGTTACTAAAAGTCTCTCTCATCTCAAAAAACTGAAGTAAATAAGGAAATTTAAATTTAAAGGTAACAATCTTCATGGAAGTGTACTCTCCCAGGAGTGTACCTCTCGATCAAGAAATATGTCTGGCATCAAACAATCTGTGGGGACAAATCCCTTCTTCCTTTTCTAACTTCACCAATATTTAAGCATTGGATATCGGTAACCAATCTTCGAGAATTAGATATCAGTAATAACCAGTTGAGTGGTCACATTCCTGTGGAGTTGCGTCGCAAGAGCATGCAGTTAACTGCACTATATCTCGGAATTAATCAATTGAGTGGCACCATTCCTGCATCCCTCTCCAAGTGTACGAACCTTGATTTGCTCGACTTAGATACCAATCAGCTCCATGGAACAGTGCCCATGGAGTTGGGTGAGTTGAAGCAACTCCAAACACTCGTCTTAGGTGGTGGCAATCAGCTGAGTGGAACCATTCATGCATCCCTCTCCAATTGTATGAACCTTCACTTTCTCGACTTAGATAGCAATAAGCTCCATGAAATAGTGTCCCTTGAGTTGGCTAAACTGATGCAGCTCCAAGAACTCTACTTAGGTGGAAATCAACTAGTTAGCAGCAACACTACAGACTTGACCATTCTTACTGCACTTACTAATTGTTATGTCATACGACGTCTAGATTTACACAATAATCATCTTACTAGACTTTTTCCTTCTTCAGTGGGCCACCTCTGTAGGAAATTTGACCTGTTAATCTTGGAAACTAACAGATTAGTGGGGGAAATACCTCCAAGGATTGGTAACTTAACTAGTTTAACAGTTCTCTCTTTAGCTGTTAATTATTTCACTGGGGAAATCTTAGTTACACTAAAAAATCTTCAATACTTGCAAAGGTTATATACGGGAAACAACAATTTACAAGGAAACATTCCAATGGAAATTGGGCAACTTAAAAATTTAGGGCTTTTGGATCTCAAAAACAATAATATGTTAGGAAGAATTCTTGATTCTATTGCTAACCTTCAGCAACTAAGATTTTTATATCTTAGAGTGAATAGGTTATCAGGTAAACTACAAGAAAATGTTGGGAAATTTGTGAACTTATTAGTACTAGACCTTTTATACAACAAGCTTACCGGGGAGATACCTCCAAGGGTTGCAAGTCTTGAAAATTTATCTTTCTATTTCAACCTTTCAAACAATTTATTACATGGTCCCTTGCCTTTGGAACAAAGTAAGATGACTATGATTCAAGCTATAGATATTTCTAGAAATCGGCTAACTGGTTATATTCCAAGTGGACTTAGAAATTGCAAAGAACTAAATTACCTAAATATTTCCTTAAATGCACTTGAAGGTTCGATCCCAATCTCACTCAGATAACTTCAAAGTCTTGAGGACATGGATTTCTCCTCCATCAATTTGTCAGGTGGAATACCCACATCTTTGAAAAATCTCAAAATGCTTAGCCAATTGAATTTCTCTTTCAACAACTTCTAAGGAGAAGTCCCGAAAGGTGGAATTTTCAAAAATATTAGTGCCACATCATTTATGGGAAATCCCAATATCTATCCACCTTGGGTAAATTTGTCTTTGCGCTTTACTCACAAGAATAAAAGTGTTCCCCATTTGAGTAAAGTTTTCATGTTTACTATTGCAGTTGTAGTCACTATGGTATCATGTTTATTTATAGGAATCCTTTGTAGGCTAAATCACAAGAGGAATATTCCTATAGAGGTTGGCACATCATTAAATGCGGGGCATCAAAGAATTTCCTATGGAGAGCTCATTGCTTCAACAAATGGATTTAGGGATGCCAACATTTTAGGAGCAAGTACTTTTGGGAAAGTGTACAAAGGGGTTCTGAATGATGGCACGCTCATTGCTATCAAGCTTCTCAACTTGGAAAATTAAGGGACTAACAAAATTTTTCAAAGGGAGTGCAATGTTTTGGGCAGAGCTAGGCATCAAAATGTGATTAGAGTCATAACCTCTTTTTCAAATCTCCAAATAAAAGCTTTGATCTTTCCTTTTATGCCAAATGGAAGTTTAGAGAAGTGGTTATATCTTGATAATGAAGTATAAAGTGGTTTGACATTGATTCAAAGATTGAATATAGAAATAGACATTGGCCAAGGCATGGCATATCTCCATCACCATTGTTTCATTCAAGTGATCCAGTGTGATTTGAAACCAAGCAATGTCCTTCTTGGTGAAGACATGACAACGTATTTAATATACTTTGGTATTACAACCATGTTAGTCATCATAATTTTTTTCCTTTGTAGATGACTAAATGCTTATCCTAAGATGTCTAGAAACAAAGTTCAAAAGCATTGTGAGTTCTAGAAATCTCACTGCCTTCATTATCCTTTTCACTATTTCATCATCCCATCATTTCAAGCTCAACTCATCCATCCTAGAAGACCCATCATGGGCTCATGTCACTCATTTTGTCTTTATTGTGCCACCTTTTTCCTCAACCCTCTATTTTGTTTTGCCTAACTCCTGCATTGTCCATCTAGGGCTTTTAAGGGAATTTTTATTGGTTTCATGACCTCCATGGTTAAAAATCAATAAGGCTTGTATCTTGATGCTCTTACACCTCCTCCTATACTCAATATACCTTCATAAACATTTCCCATCACTCCTATCCCTCGAACTCATCATTTCTCTACAAAACCTAGCCTATTGCTACTATTTGACACTTTTCGAGACTAGGCCTATGTTTTTCCCTTTTGGACCCTTTCCCCTCACTCAATTATTAAAAAAACACTTTCCCCTACTCTCTAACATCTATCCCTATCTCCCAAAATTTCCCCAAGAATTTAGACAACTCTTAAACCCTTCATTCCCCTCCCTCTGCAAGACAGTCCTAAATCCCCTACACCAAACCATAATTTCCTCTTCCAAATAAGCTAGGGTTTGATATGAAAATTAGGAAAAAGAGCAAAGGATTAATTTGATAGATTTTTTCAGCAAGCATAATTCCATACCAACTTATAAGAATCATGCCTCCATCATTTTCAAATAATGCATTCCAAGAGACAAGCCATGTGTCACGCCTAGGGCCAATTTTACTTCAAATTGTGTTTCTGACCCAAAAGAGATGAAATTTACAAATGTGAGAGACTTTTTTTTCCAATATATGCCCAAGAAGAAAAACCTCCTTTGGTTTTGACACAGGTATCACGGTTTGGGGGAAATATCAAAAATATAGGTGTCCCAGGAGAATTTTTGTATTGTTGGAGTGACCTTGGGAAAATCAGGCTTTCTCACAGATGGAGTGTCCAAATGAATTTATTTATGAGCCAAATTACCACTAGACGTGAAGGGCTTTCCAATGATCTATCAAGAGCTAAATTTTGAGTAGAGGAAAACCTCCAACACTTGTTTGCACCAGCACTCTACATTTCTGCACCATTGTTCAATACTTTTGGACCAGTGTTTGGAAAATCCATTTTTTGACAGGTAAATGGACACTAAATGTAAATAAAATAAATATTTTTGGAAATTCAACTCAAAAAATTTTCCAACGAGCTATCCTGAAGCTCATTTCGACACCGGGAAGGCCTCCAAATGCCTTCTGCAAACTGGCGCTGCGCACAGAAGAAGTTTGGCCAGAATTGCCAAAAATTGGTCAAAGTCAGTCTTTTCCTCCTCAAGTTAGCCCCAGGCTCTTGAAAAAGTTCAAAAAGGTTGGTGGTCACTCTTCTTTGCCCTCCAAGTGTTCTTTTTGCATCCATAATCAAAGAAGAATAAGGTCAAGCAACTTGATCCAAGACTGATCAAAAGCCATTCAAGAAAGGACTCCTTGGCCAAAACACAAATTTTTCAACGGAAATAGTTATCCTTGTTCACATATCTACAAAAATGATAAATATTTCTATCAGCATGAGAATAGGTAAGGTAATGGGATAAGATCATCACAAGAAGACCATCCACAACAAAGAAGAGGGCAACAAGGCCTATGTTTGAAGAGAATCAGGTTTTGTGACTTATTTGGCCAAACCAGTGAATCAGTACGAGGGCTACAAGGACAAAGGTTACCTCAACTCCATCAAGTGCACATTGAAGATTATTTAGAAATAATAAATGATTTTGAAAGGTTTTAAGAGAACTTAGAAGACAACAATATTTACTTTTTCCTAACAGCCCTAAAACCTAGGAGTTTGGAAAGAATGAAAAACCAATCAAATTATGATAATACGGCCTCCTTCATAATAGTAGATGGCATTTCAGGGGGTATTCAAGCTGCCCTCTAGGGTTTGACATAAGCATTACTTCACTGCACCAAGGGAATAAAGTGTTAAAGGGTATCAGTACAAAGGCTTCTTAAAAAGTATCAAAAGGAAGACAAGCATGAGGTAAAATTGCCTAAGGAGGTAATTATCATAAGCATAGGTTCACTGTTGAAGAAAGGAGGTGTCAAACTCCAAAAAAGATAGCGATAAAAAACGAAGGTTGTGTAGGTACCTCTAAAAATAGAAGTGGCCAAGGGGAAACACAAAATGGTTTAAAACTTCTTACTTTTCTAACTAGAGATATATCACTGTCAACATGGTCAAAGAAACAAACATGTAACTGGTCTAAAAAGCAAAGAAGCCTCCAAAACTGCTTTCCTTATCAAAATTATATTCTGCAAGAGATAGATTAGCCATAAATGACACTTCTGCAGGATTGTCAAGGATAGCTACCTACAGGAAGATTGGTAAGGACAAACAAACCTAATGTTTCTCTCAATGATGGCACACATGAAGACTAAAGGGGTTGTTGATGCTTGCTGCTAGGGTTTTCACACTAGGATATTTTTCACTGTTTCAAAGAGAAAACATGACAGCATATTAGTTGAAATAAGATCAAAATTCTTCTTTTTAGTCTATCCACCAAGCAATCAAAGGCATCAAAAATACATGACTGAGGTTCCAAGGTGAAAGTATCAACGTGATCACATGTTTACTGTTTAAAAGTGTTGAAATTCATGGGAGGGGGTCATATTTCCAAGCGTGGAAGAGAAGGAGAGTCATTGAAATCATTTTTTATAGGTTTTCTGGAAAACTGGCTAAAATTTCCAGGCATTGCACACCAACAGAGGCACTACTCAAAGAGTCGTCGGCATTGTGCAGAGAGGAGGCAGAGGCAGCGTTAAAATACACTACGTTGTGCACCGAGGAGGAGGCGTTATGCACCAACAAAGGCATTACGCATAGGCCCAAGGTCGGCCGGACTGCCCGTCATTCAACGGCGCTGCGCACAGGCTTGCTGTAATATTCCCGATTAGGAACAGCTCATGAATCATGCAATGAAAAATGCATTTCCAGCAACATATGTAATAAAAAAATTAAATAGACTCTTGGATCCCATAGATTAATCAATAAGAAACCTAAATCCAAGAAATGAGCTGAAACAAGGCAAACTAGGTGGGTTAAACAGATCTCCCACACCTAGGATTGCCAAAAAGTGCTAAAACCCTAAAATTGCATTTTACCGAAGTTGCTGCATCAATGGAATGCGCATTCTAAAGAGGGTTTTAACATAAAAACATGGGAGAACAATAGATCTACTCATATATTAATTAATAATGCTGAAGTATAGAGATCTAGTCTCCTCATACAAAATGCAAGAGAACCCGACAAGGGTTTCTTGTCAAATACTCTGCATACAAATGTGATCTTAAAAAAATTACTGAATAATCACTACAATGCTGAAGCATAAGAGAATAGAAGGCTAAATTATGACTGATCTGGTAAAAATCCCTCAAAGGCTTCCTCCCATGAAAGGAAGGACCTTTCAATCACAAAGAAACTCAGCAACGGAGCCACCAAACCATGCAATGAACACTGCCTCTACAATAACCCATTCCCAAGAAGAAAAAGTGTTGGGAATGTATGGGAAATGTGTGGTATGATACCACAGATATGAAATAAGCTCTGGAGCTCTCCAAACAGATCTCTCAAGTGAAGGAAAGCTTCCTCCAATGAGAAACTAGCTCAGAAGTCGGGATTCCAATCCCTTCCACTACTGCACCCAGCAACACTGCACAATCTCCAGAAAAGTTTTGCTGATGAAGATGGATAAATATTGGATTGAAAACCTGATGTGGAATGATGAATGCAAACTCTCCCAATGAGGCTCCTCAAAGGAAAGAGGTGGGATTCCCGCTCAGGAACACCTAGTGCTAAACAACACTGCAGCTTTGCTAAGCAGCGAAGCAGCAAAAAGTCTTGGCAGACAAGAATAATAAACTAGAACATAATGAATAATGTTTCCATCCTCCTCCTTATATAATACATGAGTTTTATTTCACTTGGCCCCACTCAATTCGGTTACTTATAACCCAAGTTACATCTCCCTCCAAAATTGTGTTATCCATCCTAGGATTCCTCCTCCGCTAAAACTACATTGTTGACTTATTCAAAGCAGCTTAATTTTATCTCTGTTCACACATGGAGGTGTTTTATTAGGCTATAAAGAATGCCACCTTTCACACTTGGATTTTTTTTATCCTCCTTAGGAGACTTATGGGCTTTCCTACCCATTTATTCACCGGCTACAGCTGCTGCTAACTCTAATGTTCCATTTAGCTTTGAGGCTAAAATTTTGGAACATTACAGTCCTCCCCTCCAAAATATTTGCTTGTCCTCAAGAAAATGCATAAGGAGAACAAAATTTCTCCCCTCTTACTCATGTGGCCTCCATCAATAGCCCCCATCACTGCATCAAGAGAATCTGCAAATATACTGTCATCCAATGCTTCCTCCCAAGTGTGCAAAACCAAAGTGTCTACATCAATCAAAGGTGGAAAGTGTGAATGGAAACCTACTAGCTGCCTCATGGCCTCCACAAAGTAGGAGTGATGATCATCATGGTGAATTAGTGCCTCCCTCACCCATGCTATCATCCAAATGAAGTGAGTCACCCTCCAACATGGTAACTCATGAAAAGTATCCTCCACCCGTGTCTTCTGAAATGTAGGTGGGCTGAATAAGTGAAAATGATAGGCAAGGGGGCCTATCCCACACTATCCTCTTCTCCACTTATGATAAGTGTAGAGGGCATGCTGATCTTGGGCTGCAACATGATTTCCCTCCAATGGCAAGAAGAAGATTGAGCCTCCAAGGACTCTCCCTCCAAAGTCATGAGACATGCCAACCCAAACCCTTCCATTCAAGAAGATGAATGGCACATCATCACCATTTGGCCTCCAAATCAGAAAATTTCTGAAATTTATGTGCAATTTTGGATGGTACCAAAGGTTCTCCAAGTGGATATTACGTAGTCTTTCCAACTGCTGCTTTAGAATGTCATGTGGCAAGTGTTCCTACAACAAGTTACAAGCTATAGATGTTTGTTCTCCAAACATGGGGAAGTAAGCATCAATTTCTATCAGCTGCACATAGATCTAATAACAATACACTTGCTCAAATTCATGTATATATGGGCTATTTTCATCATAAACATTGGCCCCAAGGTGACCATGAAACCCAAAAATACTCTTGCTCTTTTGAGGAGCAATGCACTGTGCAAACATGGTGAGAAAGTAAAAATACTCAATGGAGTGATAAAAAATTACAAAAATGCATTCTCTACCATACATAGTGAGTGGGATGAAAGTGAGACCCTCCAATCAGTCCTCCCATGAGAATCTCCTCATAAAAATTTTCAAGAAGAAAGAATACCTCCTCTCCTTGGAATGTTTCATCCATGAGAACATGCTCCTATGTGACAACGTTGTAGGCCTTTGTAATAAGGCTCCATGACTCCTCTCTTCGACATTCCATATGCCAAATTCATCCACCATTATGCTGCTATGTGAGAATATCTTCTTCCTGTAGGGAAGCCTCTCATGATCCTCCAATGCTGAAGGGTAGCCTCCTTGCACCATGAATGTGCCTTCCTTCTCTTGAGAAATCTCATGAAAAGTATGGGAAGAATTTTTCCCATACTTTCCCAAGTGCAGCCATAGCAACAACAACCATTGATGTTGCCCTATCATGTGGGTGCCATGCCATCCAATTAGTTTCTCTCTCCATACAAAGCTTCCCTTGAGCAAAAACACATCAGCAATACATGGAAGCAATATACAATAAAAACAAGTTGCCAATTGACAACCAGAGAGTGAATCATGGTCCCTCTCATGGAACTAGTGTAGTGCATCCCTGGCCTACATCAAAATAAAATACAAGTGCTTTCCCAGCCACTTTTTTTCTGCCACAGTCATATCATAAGATGAAAACATGAAGTTACCATATAATGTCAATGGTGCACACCAAGAAACATGTGGCTTCCCCCACAGCTCATCAAAAGGATAGCCAAAGTCAATGCTAAAAGTAGCTACAAGTACATCATCATACAATATGCAAGAATAGGAAACTCTTCTTCATACATCATGCTACTCAAATAAGGGAAAGAATTACAATACAAAATATGAAATGATACCTCCTCCATCATGTACTTGAGGTCTTGAGCTGAAATGGCTCAACTGGAAATTCTCCCTCACTCTCAATGAGTAGGAAGGTGGATGTGACATCCTCTCTATCACCATCCAGGCTATGCATCTCTCCATATGCTGAAATATGTCATGATGAATGCCCTCCCAAGTGAACTCCTCCATAAACTGGAAATATGCATCAAAGTGCATAGAAGAGAATTCCTCATGTGCTGCATGTAACAATTTCTCCTTGAGACTAGAAGCTCTAGTCAAGAAGACTCTGCCATGTAGATAGATGACCACATAATCCACCATTTATCTATCATCTCCATTCGGGTCATCAAGAATCATGCATGCACCAAGATCCTTGGAGTACTCTACTAAAAGCTGAGACCTCCAATAAGGATCAATCCTCCCCAAAGACAGTGTTGGTGATCTGGCATGTGAAGCTCTCCTCATGCTGCTGTCTGCTACTTTGAAATTTCCCATGCCAAATTTCTCCTCCAAACTCTTCACCTCTCCAAAATCCAAGAGTGATGAACCCAAATACAAGATATCTCTCATCAACTAAAGATTAGGTGGCCTCCCAAGTGGAATGTCTCCATGTAGTGAGACATCAATGTCAAGAGTAGACTGCTCATGTGGTTGGGAAACCTTGCCCTTGCTCTCACAACGCAATACAATATGCCTCCTCTTTGCACTAGCTTTCTGAAATAGAGAAGGGTGTGTGCTTCTCATCAACGGATGCTGCTCTTCTTCCCTACCTCCTCTATCCAGCTGCAATGCTGCACAATCATGTTGCTCATTGATTATGCTTGGACCTCTATGTATGAGATCCTGGGGAACTTCTTGTAAGGATACAAGAATCCCTCCAGTTGGAGCATGTGCTCCTCCCTCCTCTGCATGAGGCACTGGATGTGCTCTAGATGTGACAACGGTGTTTCCCTCTTCTTCATCAATATGTGTAGGTAACATCTCAACAATTGGATCCCTTTGTGAAAAAGTGATCCTCCTGCCCATTTGTTCAAGAATATGAACTAGAGGTTTTGCTTCTGGCAATGTGTAATGCAAGACATCAGCTCCTCCCATGGTTTTCTGAAATGGAGTTTTCTCCATCACATGCAAGGGTTTTTTTTTCTCAAGTTTTCCTTGCTCATGTGTCTTAGGAAGTTTTTCACCAAATCTCTGCATCAATGTTTTTATGAATATTGTATAAGAGATAGTGTTGACATTCTTTAAGGAATTAGATTCAAAAATCCACCATGCATGAGCCTTACCTCTGAAATGCAGTGCTGCAACTCTAATGGCTTCATCTTCGGAAATGTGGTGCAACTGCAAATAGGAGTCTAGCTCCTTCACCCAAGCTCCAACTGAACATGTAGGTGATCCGGCAAAAGTAGATAAAAGAAATCTATTTGCATCCTGCTGCTTTCTCTTCTCCATCTGGATCTTGAAAAATTCTTGGAAATCAATATGATCTCTAAACCTCTCAGTTTGAGATTCATACTCATGCAAAAAATCACTAAGAGTTCTCCTCTTAGGCATTTTTCCTCCTCCTATCCATCTCAAAATAGCTCTGGGAACTTGATTATGCTATGCATCATGGAGTGCAGCTGCATGCTCACACTCACCATGTGAAAATCTAGATTTAGCTCTAGATTAAACCTCCTTTGGAGATCCCATCTCCAATCTCATTTTCTTCAGCTCTCCTTGAAAGCTCTGCATAGATTTTGGAAGAATCTTTGTGAGCTTGTCTTCCTTTCGTCCTTCACACACTGAATATTCTGGCTTCTGTCCATCTCTCCTTCCTTTGATAGCTAGATCTCATAGGCTGAGCCAGAGATCATGCTTTGATACCATTGTAATATTCCCGATTAGGAATAGCTCATGAATCATGCAATGAAAAACACATTTCTAGCAACATTTGCAATAAAATAGTGAAATGGACTCTTGGATCCCATATATTAATAAATAATCAACATAAATCCAAGAAATGAGTTGAAACAAAGAAAAATAGGTGGGTTAAACAGATCTCCCACACCTAGGATTGCCAAAAAGTGCTAAAACCCCAAAACTGCATTTTACGGGAGTTGCTGCATCAATGGAATTCACAATCTAAAGAGAGTTTTAACATAAAAACATGGGAGAAAAATATATCTACTCATATATTAATGAATAATTCCGAAGTATAGAGATCTAGTCTCCTCATACAAAATACAAGAGAACCCGACAAGGGTTTCTTGTCAAATACTCTGCATACAAATATGATCTTCAAAAAATTACTGAATAATCACTACAACACTGAAGCATAAGAGAATACAAGGCTAAATGATGAATAATCTGGTTCAGATCCCTCAAAGGCTTCATCCCATGAAAGGAAGGACCTTTCAATCACAAGGAAACTCAGCAACAGAGCCACCAAACCATGCAATGAACATTGCCTCCAGAATAACACATTCCCTAGCAGAAACAACGCTGGGTGTTAGCCACCTATATTTTTTCAATTATATCAGCTGGTGGCTAAATTTTCTTTGCAGCCTTCAAGAAACAAATTCAGGCCTAAAATTGTTGGTACTTGAAGTCTGTTGGCAAGATCATAAACTGCTGGTTGGTTCTTCATATTTTTCCTCCTCCCCGGCCTCTGATTCTCCAAGAAAATCCAAGAAGAAGCTACTGCATCCCTTTTTTCTTTTCCCCTCCCTTTCCTCCATTCTACCTTCATTCTCCAATTTCCTTTCATCCATAAAAAACCCCACTAAACCTCACGATTTTCCTTATTCCTTCATTAAACCTCATTTCCTAAGGCTAAAAACCCACTTTTTGGCCTATCGGAACCTTCTTCCTTTTTTAAAAAATCATTGAAAATCATATAAAAAGCGCATATTTCCATGAGCTAAGATTTAGCCCCTCGGCTAAGCCCCTGCCTTTTCTCCATCCATATGCCCCGACGCTAGAACCGTGAGCTAAATCCTACGGGCGCTTAACACTTGGAATTTAGTTATTACCCGAAAACATTGAAAACCTTTGTAAAACGCAAAGTCGGGTTTATTTTATTTCTCCGCTAAAGAAAATTATATTGAAACTCGACCGTCGATCTGTCCCACAGATCGACGGAGCGGAGCGAGCCCCCGCCTGGTGGACCCCCTTTCCCCGCAACCATCTCCAAAACCACGGTTTCATCCCGCACCACTTAACGTCGGATGGCAGTTTTTCCCGTCGGCCAGCGATTCCACACGCTGGCCGACACGTGTTCTCCACCCAGTGCCAAAACCGCTATGCAAATTCCATTGCCCGCACGTTAATCATCGTACCATGGTCCCGCAGCGGGTTTCACCTCCACCGTCGGATCTGGGATCACCCATCCGACGGTCATTGATTGCCTCTCCTGCTCGCCCGTTAAATCTTCCCCGGCGCGTTCAAAGGCCAATCTCTGCCGTCGATATCTGTAGATCGACGGCTTACATTCGCTCCCCCGATTCCATTGCACGGTCCACCTTTTTCTCCGCTGACTTTTCAAAAGCGCTCCCGACCGTTGATTGCCATACGATCAACGGTTCCGATTTCTCCACTTTCCCGCACGACCTCCGATGCAGTCTATCCATATAACGCAGGATTTCCTCATTTTTCTTGTATTTTGCAGGTTTTTAAGGTTTTTTCTTCGTGTTCTATGAAAATCTAAAGGATGAGGGTGACGACTCCAGTCCTTCCGATTAATCCAGGGAATCGATCATACGGTGAAGAACAATGATATCAACAAGGTTTCATGAGCCTTGGTTGCCTCGCATCCCTGTAAAGCTTGAAGAATGCTGTCGATATCAGAGCAGAGAAAGAGTATCAGATTTTGAAGATAGAATGAACCAGAGCAGTAGTTTTATGGATAGATTGGCGGGGATTACGACTAAGACGGTTATCAAAAGCCTAATCCTCGGCTCAGAACACAGATTAAAGCAAAACCTAAAAGTGTTCATCAGACGATTGCCTCCACCGCCATACTTTGAGGCAAATTGATTCCTCAACCACCGCAGTGCCACCTATTGCCTCAGAATGCTCAATCAGAGGATGAATTTATTGAACAAGATCAGATATTATGCCTCGGAACAACCAAAGGAGTTATTACTGCACCAGATTTAATGACAGAATGTTTGCAGAGTAACCCTAACAGTACGCAGAGCCTCAAAGGTCAACAAAAGCTCCCTTCAAGCTTACTTCATCAGTGTAAACGCATAAATGAAGTGGAACACCTGTACAAATTCTTCATCGAGCCTCCCAGGCCAGGAAGACATTAATTCTGCATTAATTGTATTTGAGATCTTTTTATTAGATCTCACCTCCTCATCCTTCTATAAATACTCCAGAAGAAGATGAGTGAGGGGTTGGATTAGTTGGTTGTCAATGTAATTGCTGAAGTATTGTAGCTGTTTCTGAGTGGAAAATTCTTGACTGTAAATAGTGGTTTCATGGACTCTTGGAGCTCTGCTTGTAACAGTTAGGTTAGGTTGTGAAGAGAGATGGATTAAAACATTGGATTTGAAGATTGTAACCGGTTTGAAGCAATCAATACAAGCTGATTTATGGGATCCTGGTCTATGCTGATGGTGATGTTATTCTCACTGTAACTTGTCATTTTATTTCTGTTTTCAATTTGTTTCATTTTCCACTGTAAAGAACAGTTTAAACGGTGTTAGAGTTTGTTGTATATCAATGACCTTCTCTGGCTGAAAAATCTTTATCCCAATGTTTTCTTCTAATTGTGTTATTTAGAAATGATTTAATTCAGTCTAAGCACAGAGATGTTGGCGTTCCCTCATCTTTTCGTCACTGCTGAATGTTATTTTTAAATGTTACTTTCATATATGTTGTGTAAGGAATGAATTGAGGAAATCAAAGGTTAGCCTTGAGTCCCTTTCTTGTTTGCTCAACTATTTGTCTGTTTCCCTTAGGATGTGTCAAAAGCTGACTAGTTTCAAAGTACTTATCAGATCTTGGGCCATTTTGTGTTATCTCGGTGATTGTCTTGGAAGTAACTAAGTAAAGAAGAACTAAGATGAGGAGAAAGGTGAGCCCTGCCCGCTAGTTTCTGCTCCAAAGGTTGCCTTCAAGTTTCCCTTTGTTTTTAATCTGTGTTCTATTAGAAGTATATCAAAGGCTGGATAGTTTCAAAGTACTTACCAGATCCTAGTTTGCTTCTATGTTTTTCTTAAGTGCGTGGTCAAAGGCTGGCTAGTTTCAAAGTACTTACCAGATCCTGGGCTGCTCTTTGTTCTGCATCTGTTAATTCCCTTTCTTTTTGTATCACCCCATTCCATAAATCAAACTTCAAAGAGATCCTTAGGCCTAGATGACTTGCCCCATATATTACTCTTGAACCTGGATGTTTCAATTAAATTCTCTTATGACTCCATAGCCCAATGGATTGAAAACTTGCCATCATCTTTCTTTAGAATCAAAGCTTATTCTGTTCACTTGCAACTTCTCACCTTTGAACCTATTTGCATATAGATCTTTCCGTCTCAGACAGCAACTATGTTCAACCATCTAAGAAAACCAAACAAAACCCTTGGCCTTCATAACTAGCCTAATACCATCACCCTAAACTTCAAAGACAATATCCATCTTTGCACATATTGGAGAGATCCCTCTCCGGATTCAGGAGGGCTAGATCCTAGAATCCCAAAGTTGGTTGAAATGATGTTAACTCTGTGATCGGACTTTGCCAATCTTGCTTGTTACAGAGACCTAACATTTCTAGCGACTCCGCTGGGGAACAACTTAGAGTCTTTTACATTTAAATCTATTTCAAATCTATTCATAAAAAAAGCTTGCGTTGGGGTTCATAGAGCACTTGCTTTATTAGCCAGCTTGAGCCACCAGAAACTAACATTTCTGGCGACTCCGCTGGGGACTCAAACCCAGAAACTTCCTAACACCTTGAGAGTCATAAGCAGCCTTTTCAAGCACTACCAAGAAAACGGTAATTAAGATGAAGATCAATTGAATCAGTGACAAACTAGGTCAATCCTAGGATTCTTTTAAGTTTCTATCTAACCTTGGAAAATCAGCTAGCTTAGCCATAAGGATAGACTGTCTTTGTTTCATAACCGTAGCTAAGTTTTGAGGCAAAGTTAGGACTTTCTTTTAAACCACAGATATAAACAATTCAGAAAATACCAAAAACATTTCAGATTGGTAGTACAACACTAGTTTTGATATCTTGTATACGTCTTTGATGTGTTTTACCCTATACTCTTAGACAGAGTCTGGAAAGGGCCAGGTAGCCTCTGGATCTCATCCTCTTCTGGGGGTGACATATCTGGTGAATGCCCTCCCAGTCAACCTCTGGTTAGAGTTTGTTGTGTTTTGAGATATCCTTGAGAAGGAATGTTTCACAAACACTGTGGTGGACAGTGTACTCCTTTGAAAACACTCTGACCCTTCCACCTGGTGACTCCACCAACCTGAACAGACCTTAAGACTCCACTGGGAAGAACCCTTATCATTATAAAATCGTTCAAACTCAGTTAGAGGACTGCAGGATTCGAATTGAGAAAACAGATTAGTTAACCGTCTAAAGATTGTCATATCTGGTTGAACTTTTCTTGTTTAGTTGGTTCTAAACATATAAACATTATGGCTTCTAAAAAGATTCACACTAGAGCCCATCCTGACCCAGATCCTCCTGAAATAGTTGATAACCCGGAAATAATTCTTAGGAAGTCTCCTAGGATACAATCTTCAACTATTTTCAGACCACCCCTAAGAGCTAATTCGGTCCCTGAAAACCTTTCAGCTCTTCATGAATCACAAATTGACTTATTAAACCCATTCAGAACTAGGTCATTTGGTGATTTAGATCAGTTAGATTCTGAGCCTACACTTTCATCTCCCGAAACAAGTGAAACTCTTGGGAATAGAGAATCAACACCTCCTGATTTACATTTCTTACTTAATCTAGGTGTCTCTCATCCGAGATCAGCTCTGGGATCTGCTGCTGTTCCATCCACTTCTGTTCATCTTTCATCCACTATTCACACCACTCCACTTCAACCCACACCTCCACTTGTAAATCCACCCCCACCACATATCATGGCAGCATGGTATGCTCCCTTAGTCCTTCCTGTACCATTAGTCAATCTTCCACAAGATTATCAGTCCAAAATTCCATTATATGATGCTAATAATACCATCACTCTAAACTTCAAAGACAATATCCATCTTTGTACATATTGGAGAGATCCTTCAGGAGGGCTAGATCCTAGAATCCCAAAGTTGGTTGAAATGATGTTAACTTTGTGATCGGACTTTGCCAATCTTGCTTGTTACAGAGACCTAACACTGGGAATGTATGGGAAATGTGTGTTCTCATACCAAAGATCTAAAATAAGCTCTGGAGCTCTCCAGACAGATCTCTCAAGTGAAGGAAACCTTCCTCTAATGAGAAACTAGCTCAGAAGCTGAGATTCCAATCCCTTCCACTATTGCACCCAGCAACACTTCACAATCTCTGGAAAAGTTGTGCTGATGAAGATGGCTGAAGCTTGGCCTGAAAACCTGATGTGGAATGATGAATTCAAACTCTCCCAATGAGGGTCCTCAAAGGAAAGAGGTGAGATTCCCACTCGGGAACACCCAGTGCTAAACAACACTACAGCTTTTCTAAGCAGCAAAGTAGCAAAAAGTCTTGGCAGAAAAGAATAATAAACTAGAACATAATGAATAATACTACCATCCTCCTCCTTATATAAGACATGAGTTTGCTTGCCCTTGGCCCCACTCAATTAGGTTACTTCTAACCAAAGTTACATCTCCCTCCGAAATTGCGTTATCCATCCTAGGATTCCTCCTCCACTAAAACTGCGTTGTTGACTTAGTCAAAGCGGCTTCATTTTATCTATGTTCACACATGAAGGTGTTTTATTAGGCTAGAAAGAATGTCCCCTTTCACACTTGGAGTGTTTTTATCCTCCTTAGGAGACTTATGGGCTTTCCTACCCATTTATTCACCGGCTACAGTTGCTGCTAACTCTAATTTTCCATTTAGCTTTGAGGCTAAAATTTTGGAACATTACACCTGCCAATGCCCGACCCTACCCGCCGCTATGCACAGAGGGCCTAACCTGAATGGCTAGTTAGGTGGCACTGCGCACAGAGGAGATTTGGCTAAAATTGCCAAAAAATTTCCAAAATCACTTTTTCTCCTCAAATTTTCCTCCAGTCTCCTACACATGAGTTAGACAAGGCTGGTAGTCATTTTCCTTGCCCTCCAAATTGATCTTTTTACATGAAAATCAAAGGAGAAGTTCAAAAAACCTAAATTGGCTAAACCCTAATCTTCATGCCAATCAAACCTTTGACCTTATAGGGCAAGAATTACCATTTGGAGAAGTGATCATGAACATAAAGACACTCAATACAAACTAAGCCTCCTCCTAAACTCTGAAAGCATTCCTTGATTACTTCATTTTTCCCTCATTTGCTAAAATCCTCCCTCACCATCCCTCATTTGTCTTCCCTAGACCTAAAGGCTCTCACCAAGCTGAAAACCATTTTGTTCAAGGATGCCCAAAATAGTGACCATATCCATAATGAACAGAATGCTAATATTCAAGAAGAGGAAACAGGTGACACTAAAAAAAAATGTGTTGAAGGAGAAAGTGATAAAGAAAATACCCCTGATAGGACAGTCAGTAATGAGAAAGATAGCAAAGGAGAAAGTCATGATAGTAGTCATGACAGTGATGATTGAGATCAACCTTCTAATGATAAACAGGGCCAAAGTGAAGCAGATGCAGAGGCTGATGATCAACTCCAAGACCATGATAGTATAGCAAGTAAAAGACAAGGCAACCAAGAAGACAGTCATGACATTATTCATCCTCAAAATGATAAATGAAGATGATGACAGTGCCAAAGACATAGAGGAGAGTGGTCTTCATGATGAGCAAGATGATAGTGATGAAAAGCACAGAGGGTGCCTTGAAAATGATGACCCCAACAATGAAAAGACAAGTAACTCAAATGAAGAACAAAATGAAAATGAAGAAATCAGTGAAGAGGATGAGATTGCTAATGATGTTAAAGACAATGATGGGGCAGAAAGTATGATGATCGATGATGCCATTAATGAAAGTGAAGAAGTTGAGGACCACAACAAGGATCATAGCCATGATCAAGGCACCTACAAAGCCATCATCACACTTCTTAATTGAAATTTAAGCATTCAAAGAAGGTAAAGACCAAGAAAAAATTAGATACATGGCTCAAGATTTTCCACAGGCTTCTCAAAACCCTTGAAGAACTTGTCCACCAAATTTGAGGGAATTCTAAGAAAATTTTGTGTTTTTGAAATTTTGAGGCCTTTGTGCGCAGCACCCTAGGTGCTATGAAAAAATTTTGTGCATCCTTAGCTTGAAAACTTTACATTTTTGGATTCCCCTCATCACCAGCAATCTTCTCGCAAAATTTCAGATCATTTGGAGCAGTTTTGACCCCCGAAAAGGTCAAAAAACATCACAATTTTGACCTTTCTGGCTCATTTTTAGGTAAGGTGTTGCGCACAGAGCAGTGTTGGGAGAATTTGTTTTTGGATACATAAATGGCACTCACTCAGGACAACTCAAACATTTTTGGAAATGATACTCATCAGGCTTTCCAACGAGCAATCACGAAGCCAAATCCTGTATCGGGAAGGGGTCCAAAACTTAGTCACAAGAGAGGCTATTTTCTGCTCAAGTGGTGCTGCGCACAAAGACTGTATAGTGTGTTTTGGACCAAAATTGAACAAAACACACTCATTTATTGCAAATATATATTTTTGAGTTTTTTGAGGAAAAACACTCTAGAATTAGGTGCAAATAGTTATTTTGGCATTTATTTCTTAGGATATTATGTGCCTTGGGCCTTGCATGGTCTCTTGGCCATAAATGACATTTATGGTTAAATGTGAAATTTTCCTACAATATTTAGGGTTTTAGTCCTCCTTTGCTCCATAAATAGAGCATAAGGCCCTTATGTATTTTTTTGGCATTTGATGAGCTTTGAGAGCAATATACATGGTTTTATGAGCTTGGAGAAGAAATTGGAGTTGTGGAGTTGATGAATGGCTTGTTTGGCTTGATGATGGAGAAGCTTGTTTGCAGGATTCCTTAGCTTGGTGAATGGTGTTGTCTTCTTAACTTTTCTATTGTTTTCCTTGTTATCATTATGTTTCATTTCTCTTAGTTGCTATGAATCCGAAAAGTATAGGTTGAGACATGCTCTTTGAGGCACCTTAATCCTCCTGTTTGTTATAGCCTCGGTGTTTTCTTCTGTTCGGTCTGCTTAAGGAATTCTTGATTGCTCCTTAGGTTCATCTAAAAAAAATTTTGTTTAATAAATGGTTAGTATGCTAGTTTACAAGTATGATTCATGGTATTCCCTGATTATTTGAAGTTTTCAAAACTCTATCTTGAGACCTTTCTTTGGAATATTGTCCGTCAGGTTAAGTCAAAGAGGTCTCATTCGATCTTGCCCTTTATCCATGCTTATCAACTTGTTTCAGAGTTATTTAGGGATTTTTTTATGACGTTTAGGAGTTCCCTCTTCATATATTGAGTTATTGTGCTATCTTGTATGTTTTCCCCAATTCTAAAGGTGAATTTCGAAAGTTAGAAGCTCTTATGCTCTCTATGTTTCACTGAAATGTTTATCTTGGATATTTATTGGTTTGATATATTATCATAGAGTAAATTGTTTTCCCTAGCTCTTGCTTAGTATCTTTTGCTGATCATATTTAAGACCTCCTTGTTCCTAGGTATCTGACAAAGGATTCTTGATTTCCCTTTGCCCTACCTTATTCAAAAACTTGATGTCCATCCCATTTTACTCATAAACCTTAAGGATCCATTTACCATTGCTAGATTGGCCTTGCACTGCACTCTGATTCATTATTGAAACACCCTTGACTTTTATTTGACTCTATGGCCCAATGGCTTTGACAGACTCTCACTCCACCTATCCTACTTGACCATCTTACCCAACCAAACAATCAAAAACCCTACACTTAACAACTAGCCTAAAATCAAAACCCTAAAGCAAAAAGAACACATCCTTTGTACCCAATAGAGAGAGCCCTCTCTGAGTCCAGGAAGGCTAGGTCCCAGGACTCTAAAGACTGGTTCCATGTTACTCTGTCATTTGGTCTACCAATCTGCCAAATCATGAGACCCTAACATTTTGGCGCTCACGGTGGGAGATTCTAAGTAAATAAGAAGCTTATACCTTCTTAGAAACTTCTGAAGCCCTTATCAAATTATATCTTGTGATTTGTAACCACCTCATTAATAATCACTAGCACAATGGTTATCATGATGGAAACTCTGAGTCAGTGACAAAATAAGTACCCCTTAGGACTTCAGATACCCTTATCAATTCATAGAGAACTCACACTATCAGCCATAGAGTAGACTCTATTTGTTTCACCATCCTAGCAAAATGATGACTCAGCTATAGGACACTCACACAAACCTTAGGAAACTCAGAAAACCCTAAAACGCCCTTAGATTTTTTTTTTTTCAAGTATTGGTGGTGGACCATAAATATACATTCTCAAAACAGAAAAAAAAATATCCACCTGGCAACTCCACTAGCCTCTAGTAGGCCTATTACTTCACTAGTCCTCATAGACTCCCCTGGGAATGCATTGATCAATCCCAATCATGCTGATGGTGGACAGAAAAGTTCAAAACTTCCACTTGGCGACTCCACAACCCTCAATAGACCTGAAGACTCCATTGGAGGAAGAATCTGAAACATAACCAGTCATCGTAGAAATAAAAAGCACTCAAGCCTAGGTTGGATTCATAAAATTATTGTTTTTAACTATAACCATGTTCTGTCCTTCTTTAAGCCTGATCAAGTCTCAAAAATCTTAACCTCAAATTGCAGACCTTGAGTAGACTTATACGCCTATGGAAGTTCTAGTGAAACATGAGCCTCATACTACCTTTCCTACTCTTGCTGAAACCTCAAACAGTCATCAGTCTCTTTTTGCACTACCTATATCCACAAAGGTCCCAAAATGATACAAGCCTCTAGTTTTTCTTCTTATCATCTAGGCCCTCTCTGAAAATCTTGCAAATAAACTACCCAGATTTGATGGATCTTGTAAATTAGTGTCTAGGACCTTCTAGTTGCAAGCATTAAAGCACCTAGAATTGGGCTCTCTTGCACTACTCAAATTCTTTTGACCTAGAAATGGCTTTCTAAATAAGAGAAAAAGACCATTCAAACCTGGAAGAAATGCAACATATGGAAATTACTATGGAATTCAACATACCAGAAAGAGAGGCAAAGTTAGAAGCAATAAAGAAGGACAAGGTAGCTCAAGAGAAACTGATGCCTTCAGAGGTAAAGCTAGAGATGTTGACAGATACAATCAGCAAAATGATGCATATACTTGGTAGGAAAGAGGAAGAGTACAAGGTTGAGGTTGGTGCTGCTTATTCAAAATAGCCTATACCTTTTCCTTGAGAAGAACAAACTCTGTCATTACTGGAAAAGAATAACAATCAAAATATGCATATTGAGCAAGATTACGAAGAAGAAGATGTCGAAAGTTGTCAAGTAAGTACTAGATACCTTCCTATATCTTGTGCTTCACTACTAAGAGAGCATTACAAGCAAATTGCAAATGGAAACAAAGGGGAATGCTCTAAAGGTTCAATCAGGGACAAGATAGATGATGCAAACCCTTTTTCATATCTAGAGGTATTTCCCTTAAGCCATTTTGAAATCACAAAATATGAAATAGAGAAGAATTCAAAACCTTTAGGGTCTCTACCTTTATGATTTGATTCATTTCATATTATAAAAATAAATTGGCACCCTGAGGATATATCAGAGGAAATTCATGAATTTCATGCCCAAGTTGACTATCACGAAAATCAAGAAGAGTTGGTTGAGGATGAAATCAATCAGGAAATGAAAGAGAATCTACATGACCTCTCTAAAGGCACTAATGATTATTCATCATCTCTCCTAGGCGAGGCTCAAGAAGACATTCAGCTTCAAAATCAGCCTCCACAAGAGAAAGAAGACTGTTGTAGTCATATCCAAAGAAAGAGAAAAATGCCTCCTTTTTTAACTGAAGAGGAGATAGATCAGCTAATAAGCATGCAGTCAGCCTCTAATATTTCATATTAACTTAAAATTTCTATTTATTTTCCTCCTAATCCTAGCAGAAAATGGATTTATAGATCAGCTCAAAGAGAAACAATCTGATAGTCCAATATGTGCGGTTGGTAACATTAATTATATTGATGATTCTCCAAAGTTTGATCAATATGTTGATAATGATGATGTTCTCCAAAAAGAAGCTAAATTTACAGATCATTCAACACTTGGTTTTTGGGAGGAAGCTCAGTTTCATCAACTTGAGAAAGGTAATCAACCAATGCATAACAGCAATGACAATGATGAGGAAAGCTAAGAAAATTTGGAAGCAAATAAAGGCTTGAAAATTTATGATCACAAGAAAGTTGTTGCACTTATTTCTCAAGAATATTTGTTGCCAAGGAGTGCTCCTGCTCATCAACATGGTGGTTTTCACACAAAACTCAGCCCACTCTATTAGCTCCCCATAATTTTCTAGATTCATTGAGATACAAATGGATAGGGGTAACATCAAACCAAGCTTTAGAATCCAAGGGCCTAGCCTTCCTAGATTCAGAGATGGATCTCTCTATTAGGTGCAAAGATGTGAACTTGTTTACTGATGAGGGTTGATTTTAGGCTAGCTATGAAATATTGGGTTTGTTGATTGCTTTTGGTTGTGTATAATGCTTAGATAGACTAGATAGAAACAAGGAAAAATTCAAGTCATTGGGCAATGGATTCTAACAAGGTCATGATAGGTTCATAAATGGAGCAGGGAGTATTGTAGGGAAAATATAGCTTGGTTGGTGGATCTTTGAGGTTTGAAGGATCATGAGATGGACATTAATTTTGAGAAACAAAGTTTGACAAAGAGAAGTAAATAATTCTCTATCATATACTTAAACTAAGGGAGTTAGAAGTGTTGAGGTATAAAAGGTTTCTTTTTAATGCCTATTTATCCTACATTAATTATTAATCCGGGAACGACTTTTTATTTCAAGAGTGTACTCAGTCTGAGGCGGAAATTTATCCAAGAGTAATGCCTTGCAATATGTAGTACAGTGTTTCAAATGAAAAAGTAAACGGATGCTTGAAAAAGAGATCTAATTACAACAACATAAACTCAAATGCTCTGAAATCCAACTACTCAGTCTGCAAACATCAATCGAGGATACAGTAGCAATAACTCATTCCTCTAGAAATTGATGCAATTGAAATCAAACTGGAACAAGACAATCAATCTGGGAATTTGGAAGCAATAACCAATGTTCTCTACAGTTGACAGTCCTCGTTAAAGCAATTAAGGAGAAATAGCAATTGAACTAAACCTGCTATTGAAAGTAAACTAAGAAAACTCTTTAAAACCAAACTCTTTTGCAATCTATAAACTAATGAATTGGAAATGAACAGCACACTGAAATCAAACAACAAATATTAACTAATGGGATTGCACAACAAAACTCTATTAAACAGCAAATCCTATTGAACAACAAATTGAATAGCGAAGCTTTGTATCTGCACTTTGAAATGAACAGCAGTCAAACGAAACAGCAAATGGAATGGAACATCAAATGCCCAATAGTGAAGCATAACAAGATAAGTAATTCGAGGATTAAGATTCTTGTTAAATTGGGAAGGAACGGCAACGCAATCCATTATAATAAAACAGTAAACTATTAAGCATGGAATTATGAATTAATTAAGATAGAACCAATATCACTTCTGCGAATCCAAGGATGATCTAAGTAAGGCAATATGCTGTCTCAATTAACCCACGCTGTAAGAAATAAGATTCAGATCACACGGTAATGAAATAACTCATAAACAGAACACGTAATACATAAATACAGTAAGATGATAAAAAACTAATGAAATGAACTCACAGTAACATGCATGTATCAAATTGACCACACGTTGCAAGAATCGGAAATATAACACAGAGGAGTAGTTCACGCTGCCAGGGGTCGGGCCCTTAACCACCGGCAGGGACTTCTCAAGCTACTTCAGATGATGCGAATGGAACAACAACTTCAATTAATCATTAAACTGGAGCAGCATTACAATGGAATCGTGTTTTTCAATAACACAGCTTTTGATTAAGTTTACAATTCACAAAAGCAACAATGATCCCTCTCTTTTACAAACATCTCCTTTTATAACCAAAGAGAGGAGAAATTAAATAGTAAATAGGATCTCTCATAAAAAAATTGGATTGTTCCTAACCAATTGGTCAACAAGAAAATATATTTCCATCCATCTTTCAACAAGAGAAAGTCTAATTTGGATTTGCAGTTGAGATAATTTGGAGGACGGCTGCAACAGCAAATATGAGAAAATCATGCTAAAAAAACCTTGTGTTTCTCTCAATACAGGCCAAATTTGGGCAAACCATTATTTAGAAAAGTTAATTTGGTCCGTTTTGGACAAAACCCATGTTCTAGATTTTCCAGATTCTTCTCCATTTTCCCAGAATCTCAACCAAAAAATTGTCACTTATTATTCCAGCGAATTTCTGAGTTGGAATATTTGATGATGATTTGGAGATCAAATCTGCAATCTGGAAAATATCTTGGAGGCTAAAATGGTGAGTGTTGGTACAAAATATATTAATAAACCATCATTGATAAAATTATGCATAATAATCATAAATTTATTAAAAATAAAGGAGAAGAAATAATATTCATCGATAAGAGCATAAATCATTATAAAATGGATTTATATGATAAATTATAATAAATGACATGATAAAGAAGAGTAAAAATGGATGAAATAAGTGTTAAAAAGTGGTCATATTCATGACCCAACAAGAAGAATCATAATCATAGAGAAGAAATCAAAGGCAGAGGAAACCCTAAACTCTTTGATTCAGACTTAAAGCAGATAATTATCCAAGACAAACATTCAAATGAAATATAAAAAGGCAAGAAACTTATTCAACTTTTTGCGGAGTGCCAGTGGCATTGCGCAAACTAGGCCAAAATTTCTCAAAAAACAAAATATTCTCCAAAATCCTTCAAAATTGGTGGAGACCCTCCTTAGATGTTTTTAGATGATTGCTAAGAAGCCTCAGCCAAACTTCCAAGGCTGTTATGCTCATTTTCCCTTTTTAGGTTTTTTACCTTAAGGAGAGCCTCCTTGAGTTTGGCACTAGCAAACCTACTCTTCCTTGTGTAATGCTTGGTCATCTTCTTTTGGAGAGCAATGTATCTCTTGATCTTCTTGAAGTACTTATGCTCATTCTTATAATACTGAATGTTGCGTTGGGCTCTTTCAAAATCTTTCCCCCACTCCTGGATTTGTGCATATTTCTCTAGGAGTAGCATCTTAGTGGTCATCTCCTCATCCTCATTATCACTATCTAAGTCAATTAGCTCAGGCCCTTGAGTAGTTTTCTTTATCATTTTACTCCTCCTCACTTTTACCTGCTGCTCAATCTTTCCATCTTTTCCTTGCCCTTGTCCACTGTTTTGATAGCTTGAGAAGAGGTGGTCCTTTGCCTTTTTGAGGTAGCAAACACATCTCTTTTTCCTCTGTATTATGCTCATGTGTGAGGGGTGATGATGGTGGTTTTGACTATGTTTCCATCATTTTTTTGACCCTCATCACTACCATCAGCCTCATCTTGGCTTTGTTCTTTATTGAGGTTCTCTCCTTGGTCATCTAGAAACTTATTACCCTTGTTTTGAAATTAAATAGCTTTTGAGTTGTGGTTAGTACGTGGCGGGACACAACCACAGTAGGCAGATAGATGTCAAGGTTGCAAAGCAGTAAAGGACAGGTGGCACGGCTGTTGCGGGAGCAGGCACAGATGGCGGAAGAGCATGGCAAGAGACAAGCAGTAGAACTCCTGACTAACAGAAAGAAACAAAAGAGAGCCAAGCGAGAAGAAAGGAAGAACTGTCAGTCACAATGGCGGCATAACAAATAGGCTGTCGGCCAGTGGAAAGAGGGGTTGGCTCAGATGGGATCAGGGAATAGGAGTCGTAGGAGAGCTCTGTTCGTGTTGTTTTGTTCTCTACCCTTTTGTATCTCTGTGTTTTCTCTCTATCCAATAGGACCACCTTGTATTATATTCTGTTCGAGCTCATGCTGAGGAGCCTTGTAATAGCTTATCGTTGATAGTTGATTCATAATATAATCAGAGTTTGTTGTTCTGGATATATGTTGTGGTTTAGAATGAATGGTTTCACTAGTGATTTAAATTTTATTTATTCTAAGTCTAAATGCATTCCCGAGAGATATCTTTCATGGAACGTTGCATTTGTCTAGACCTTTGTCATA
The DNA here is from genome assembly GCA_034641835.2 of Pinus albicaulis. NCBI lineage: Eukaryota > Viridiplantae > Streptophyta > Pinopsida > Pinales > Pinaceae > Pinus > Pinus albicaulis. Next base: position 330,897,296 of record CM076572.1, on the reverse strand, counting down.
GCTCTAATTTATCCATACCAATTTTGTTAGGCTGATACCGATCTATTCCCTACCTTAGTAAGGTTGCGACACACCTCGGGTGAGACTCTCGGCTCCTCGGAGTAGGGTGAAAATTATGGCGTGGTGCTAGACTACAGCGGAAAACCTTGTTGGCCCTTAACCTAAACCCGGGTCTTATCTGCGAGACCTATTTTCTCGCCAACATTCATGAAAGCTGTCATGACTATCATGAATATTTCCTTGGTTGTCTTGTGCACTTTCCTGACTTCTTTCCTCGTCCTGCTTCTCTTCCCTACTGTCTCCATCATCTCCATTGTGATCTGTTTGTTCATTATGTTCACTGCCTTGTGTTTCATCATTTTTTCCTTCATCACTTCCCATATCCTCTGCCTCTTCTTCATATTTTTTTGTGTTTGCTTCACTGACTTCTTCACCCTCACCCTGATCTCTATGTGATCCTTGATTTCCACTCCCTACTTCACTTGATGCATCAAGAGAAGGGGAGGAAGAGATGTGTGCCTGTGGTGAGGGCACTTATGTAGATGAGGATGGCAGATTGGTTTGATGAGGATGCTGTGGGTTTGAGAAGAACTCATTGTTTATGTAAACATCCCAAGGTACACCCTGCTACTCTAGTTGATGTACAACCACCATATTGATCAAGGAATGGTGGAACAAGCTATACATTTGTTGGGGGTAACTCCTCATTTGGACAACAGAACACATTTTCATAACACTACTGTAGAGATAATAGGGTAGGTCAAGTTCCTTAACCCTTGTAAAATGCATAAGGAGTCTAAGATGATAGGTATAGACCCTAGAGTACCTCCACTCACAAGTGAAGTATTTCATGATAGCCAACATCAAGGGTGCATGCCTGTGCTTGATATGTGATAAAGGAAAAACTGTGATACTGCCTTCTCTATACCTCCTTTTGATAAATGGTAAAAATAAATCTCTTTCTAGCTTACCATTGTTGAACCATTTCTCACCCACTGAAGGGATACCAATGGCTTCAGATATGGACACTGCTGAAATCTCAAATTTTACCCCTGCAAGGTCTGAATGTTTGTTGTGAAAATTAAGGATGAGGAGCCTTGTAAGCTCAAGATTGCTCTTTACCTTCTTGACTCTTTCACAGAACTAAAATCACCTTATGTTTTGAAAGCATGACAAGATCCTACGAGAGGATGTGATAGCTATTGTACTTTGGGGTTCCAACCTATTAACTTTCCCTCCCTTGTGCTTTGTTTTTGAAGGCCTTTGATCTCCTTGAATACCACTGTTGTTTTCCATCTCTGACATGGTGATGGGAGACACTGATTTGGAAATTGAGGTTTTAGTGAAAAACCAAGTGAGGAATGAAACTGAGTTCAACTTTTGCTAGGAGATGAATTTTGAGGTTTTGAGTGGTTTTTGCAGCTTGAGCAGTTTAATCATGAATATAGTAACAACCTTAATCCCCCCCCCACACTTTCTGCAATCAAATTTGGTTTCAAGAGTGCCACTGTTCTCTTTGATTTTGACCTAGAGTTTAACCCTCCTAGGGTTTTTACCTAAACCACTAAAAACAAGATGCTTTTCTAAATTTAATTTGGGGAATCAAGAGGAAATGTCACTTACCACTTTCTTCAATTTTCTTCAGTCTTTGAGGCACCTTTGAAGGATAAATTTATGCATTGGGGTCTTTCTGGCACCCTTCACACCTCTCTGAACTTTGCGTAGCACCTCTGTTCTGGGCGGGTTGGGCTGCCTGTTTGCGTAGCACCGATGAGGCTGAACGTGATTTAGCGCAGCGACAGGCAGTCTGCATGCTTTCTGGGCGGGTCGGGATGCCTGTTTGTGCAGCAGCGGTGAGGCTGAACGTGATTTAGCAAAGCAGCGGGCGGTCTACATGCTTTCTGGGCAGGTCGGGCTACCTGTTTGCGCAGTGTCGGGCGATATGGGCAACCCTGCACGTCAGTTGGGCAAGTCGAGCGGCTTGTTTTTCGCAGCGCCCGGGTGGAGAGCTAAAGTTAGGGTAGAAGGCAAATTTTACCGGTATTTGGGTGGGTTGGGCCTGCGTTTGCGTAGCACCGAAGATAACTTTGCATAGAGCCGTGAAAAAATGAATGGGGAGGATGGAAATTTGCATAGTGTCGGCTCCTCTTTTGCGCAGCGCCTGACAATTTTTCCTAGAAATTGCCCAAAAACCTTGATTTTTCCCCTTGGAGCTTCTTCGTTCTTTGCCAAGTGCAGGAATGAGCAAACCAATGAATTCAAAAAACCTCTATGCTTTTGAAAAAGACAATTTAAATCACAAAACCCACTTTTACTATCTCTTGGTCTTTTTTATTTTTCTCATCACTTTTATCTTTTGGAGGTTTTTTGAGAAACTTCCTCAAGGCACTTTTTCTCTTTGTGGTGTTGTTTTGCTAATGTCTTTTTCACCCTTCCTCTTTCTGATAACTTGGGTACTAACCAAAAAACACCTGCCTTTAACTTTCTTGGTATTTGTTGACTGCTGGTGACCTGAAGACTGTTTCTTCTCCTCTTTTTCTGTTTCTTAAGGTAGTAAAAGGTTTGTTTTCCAACAGTAAAACAACTATACTATGCCATGGTTTTGACTTGGGAAGTCTCAAAGACTCAAACTTATGCTTGTATTCTTTTTTTTTTAACTTGAGGACCTTTGATTTACATTTGGGAGACTAGCCCTTTAAACTAATTATTCTTTTCCATTTCTCTTTTTAGTGCAGGTGAAATAGTGTTGTTTTCGGAAAACCCTAGAGAGGTGGCTTGGGAATATCTGGTAGCCATCTGCTGTAATGAAGGAGGCTTTATCATTCCTTTCCAAATTTCTGGGTTTGAGGGCTTCTCAGAAAAATATAAACAGTGTTATCTTCTAAGTTCTAAAAAACCTATCAAAACTCTTTTATCATTCTAATTGTGCATTGAAGGAGTTAGGTAACCTTTGCCTTTGCAACCTTAGCATCTATTCGTTGTTTTGGCCAACAAAATTTGCTAACCGTGATCTCTTAAAAAATATGCTTGCTGCTGTCTCTTTTCTACTGATGATCTTCCCGTGATGATTTTCTCCCTCTTTTACCTTACCTCATAGCTGATATGATGGCCTTTTAGTCTTCTTGGCAGGAAAAAGAACAAAGGGTAGCTGTCCCTTTACTAGATTTCATGCTTTAGATAAAAGGCCTTCCTTGAAGGATCTCTTCATCATTTTAAGACAAAGTTACTTGTCCCTTTCCTCCTCTGAAAACATTCTCCTTGTAGGTAAAAATAGAGACTTGTAGGATACCAAATCCACCCTAGGACTCAAGAAACCCTAGGTGACGTAGTGGAGATTCTTTGACCTCTCTTTGACTGAAAATTGGTTTGGAATATTCAAGTGTAAAAATAGAGTATTGAAAAAGTGGTGTATTGAAGATCCAAAATACAATGTACTTGATTTATCTGAAGAGTCTACAGAGATAGTTTAGGGACCATCAAAGCTTGAGGAACTTGGGGATCATGGGCATGAGTTAAGCTTGTAGGAAACCCTAGGTGGAAAATGAAGTTATGGGCAAGGAAAAAATAGAGTGATGAGGTTATAGGTGGGAAAAATAGGATGTAGATGAGTGGCATAAGCCTATGAGGGGTTTTTTAGAAGTGGTAGGTTGAGCATGGAATGAAAAAATAGTAGAATAGTGAAAAATTTATCTAAGGATAATGAAGGCAGTGAGATTTCTAGAACTCACAATGTTCATGAATTTTGTTTCTAGAAATCTAGGATAGACATTTAGTCATCTACAAAGGCAAAAGAAATTACTGATGACTAACAGTGGCTCCACCTGGGGAGGGCAGCTCATTTTCGGGAGGTGTCCAGAACCTCAGATTTCAGATCTCTAAGATTTTAAGACCAGTGCCTTACTTGTACTTTGTAGATATTTCTTTCTTCATTTGTTGATGTTCTTTTGAAGCTATGATCCCACAATCTGAAAAGACATGTTTGCTTCAAACTCATCTCTACCTACCCATCATACTTGCCTAACATTTTATCTTCTTTGGGTGCATTTGAATTAGCAAACCCTTTACATTTTGTTTTCTTGAAAGCAAAACAAGCTATCTACTTCTACCCTTATTACTTCCAAGAGTTCAGATTAGGCTAATGAACACTCTTATTATCTACCTAGTCTAATCATTTATCAAGATTAAGTTGTTTGACAAATCTTATTATCTATTCTATTGACATGAAATTCAAAACATGATCAAACCAGGATTAGGCAATCTAATTTGCCATGAGTTTGTGGCATACGAACAAGCTACACACAAATGTTATTTTTATACAATGAAAGACTAGAAAACATGAGGGCTATGATTCAGAATTTGTTAGGCATCCCTATATTTTCTCTTTGTTTCAGTTTTAAGCATGTGGAACCAATATCTTTCTTCCTAATCTATCTTTTGACAAGTCAAGTTTGAATGATTTGACCAACTATCTTTTACTAACTTATCAACAATAAAGTGAAAACATGTTCAGCCATGATTAGGCTAGATGACTGAACAAGACTTCTTTATGAACTAGTAGTGGCATTTAAGCTTGCACACTTTTAGTAGTTCTATTTTTTGGGGTATGGGGCTTTACCTCTTTTCAAATCTGCCCTCTTTTTCTACCTTTATTTGTTTTTGTGTTTTTTTAATTCTTTCCAAACAATCTAGAACTAAAAATATGCTCACAAGGATGAGCTTATTTTGCATTCCTATCTATCCTAATCTAACCTTTACATGATATACATTCATTTGGTGAACTCCATTTTCCAATATAACAAATCAATTAGATGATTCCATGATTGATCTTGTTTTAGCTCTTTGAGAGTGCTGAAGAAATCAAAAGGCCACTTCCACCTCACTTGTTTTTGAACAATAGTGCGTAAAATTTTTCTCACACTTTGTAACAGAATGTTCTTGGCAGAACATGCTCCTTTAGATTTCTCAAGGAAAACAACAAATGGATCTTGGAATAGTACCTGATCTAGAGGATTTGAGACATAAGCTTCATTCAGGACTACTCCTTCTTCCACTTGGCTATGCTTGGGACTCTTTTTGGAAAGAGACTCCACCTCTTCCTCATGATCATCTGAACTGGTAGAATCATCATATATTGCAATGTTATACTCTAGCAAACCTGATGTAGTTTGAATGAATGGGCTGAATTATGTGAGGAGGCCATCATGTTGATGAGTAGGAGCACTCCTTAGTAGTAAGTCTTCTTGTGAAGGTAGTTCATCAACTCTTATGTGATTATAATTTTTCAATTCTTCATCTGCAATTTGAAATTCAATGGGACTTGGTGGCTGCAATTCTGAAGCTGAGGAGGATTCTGTGTCCCAAATGATTTCCTCATCCCTTTCAGGAAAAGGATTTTCATTAAAAACTGGTTCAAGAAAATCATTATCTTTCCCAACCTCCTCATCAAAACTAAAATACTGTTGATTTCCAATCACATAAAAATTATTTCTGAAGGACTAAAGTGAAGTAGAGCAAAGAGTCAGAGATTCCTCACTTACTTATAAACTTTCAAGGCTTTCCTTATCAGTTTCATAGGTGACCTGTATTGGTTGCTTAATTTTTTCAAGCTGATGATAGCGAACTTCATCCCATAAATCAACTGTTGATTACTCTGCAAGGTTAGTTTCTATTTGGATAACATCATCATCAAACTGATCAAACTTTTGAGAATCATCAACATAAATAACATCACTAATCAAACATATTGGATTATCAGTTTGTTCTTCTTTGAATTGATCTACAAGTTCACTTTCTGATTTATGGTAGATGGGATTGGTAGGACAATGAACAAAAATGTCTTGTTCACATAAAGGCTTAGAAGTTGGCTGCATGTTTAGCATTTGATTTATTTCCTCTTCAGTTAAAAGAGGAGGAATTTTCTCTTTCTTTGGATAGAAGTAAAATAGTTCTCTCTCTCTTGTGAAGGTTGTTTTTGAGGCTGAATGTCTTCTTGAGCCTTATTTAGAAGAGATGATAAATCATCACTTGTGCTTTCAGAGAGATCTTTTTGGTTTCCTTCTATTCCTTGATTGATTTCTTCCTCAACCAACTCTTCTTGGTTGTCATGATAGATGTCTCGAGAATGAAAATCATGAAAAATGCTTGAATTTGTCCGAATTTATCTGAGGCATTTTGTGTGGGAATCCCGAGATGTGGTCTCTATTCATTGGAGCATATCTCCTTTGCATACTTGGATTCATGTTTGTAAATCTGAAAGAGGTCACTGCATATTTTCAACCAGTCTAGAGTTCTCTACAAGTGGAGTCTTAAGGTCAATTGAGGGTTGTGGGGTCGCCAGGTGCAAGGTTTCAACTTTTCTGTCCACCATCAGCATGATTGGGATTGTTCAATGCATTCCCAGGGGAATCTATGAGAACTAGTGGGGTCAACAGGGCTACTGAAGACCAGTGGAGTCACCAGGTGGAGGATGCTTGATGTTTTAAGGATGTACTTGTTGTCCACCATCAACAACTGCATACCAATCTAAGGATGTTTGTAGGTTTTCTGAGATCTAAGGAATAGTTAGTTTGTCACTAACTCAGAAGGTCCCACTGTGATCGCCATATGTTAGTGTGGCGATGAGGTGGCAGATTCACTGGATTTTCTAAGTCAAACTAAGGGTCTAAAGAGTATTAAGAGGTATTCAAGAAACTATATACTCAGAATTCCCACCGTGATCGCCATTATGTTGGTGTGGCGATGAGGTGGCCGATTCACTGGATATTCTTTTAACAAGGGCTTCTGAATTCCTAAGGGATACTTAGATTGTCACTAACTCAGAAAGTCCCACTGTGATTGTCATTATGTTAGCTCCCCAAAATTTGCTAGATTGATTGAGATAAAAATGGATAGGGGTAACATCAAATAAAGCTTTGGAATCCAAGGACCTAGCCTTCCTGGATTCAAAGAGGAATCTCTCTATTAGGTGCAAAGATGTGAACTTGTTTGCTGATTAGGGTTGATTTTAGGCTAGTAATGAAATATTGGGTTTGTTGATTGTTTTTGGTTGGGTATGATACTTAGATAGACTAGATAAAAACAAGGAAAACTTCAAGTCATTGGGCAATGGAGTCTAACAAGGTCATGATAGGTTCATAAATGGAGCAGGGAGTATTGTTGGGAAAATCTAGCTTGGTTGGTGGATCTTTGAGGTTTGAAGGATCATGAGATGGACATTAATTTTGAGAAAAAAAGTTTGACAAAGAGTAGTAAAGAATTCTCTATCATATACTTAAACTAAGGGAGTTAGAAGAATCATAAGCATAGAGAAGAAATAAAAGGCAGAGGAAACCCTAAACTCTTTGATTCAAACTGAAAACAGATAATTATCTAAGACAAACATTCAAATGAAATACAGAAAGGCAAGAAACTTATTCAACTTTCATGGATTTCATTATCGAGAACAGAAAACATTAAAGATGCATAAATAACTACAATCATAGAAGGAGAGAAACTATGAACATCTAAGATTATAGCTATGAAGGTTATTTGAAACAATTAGCTATGCAAATGCAAATGCAAAGAGCATGACTGAAACAAACTTCTTTGACAAACCTAGGTAATGGTGCTTTAAAGAGATGACTCCAAGAACAGAGTTTTTAGTGGCAAAAAATATGCAGGGCTAGCCATAAATCATGCTTGATACCAACTGATCTAAACCATTCAAGAAATAGACAAGCTCAAGAAATCCTTAGAGAGAAAAATATGAATTCTCTAACATATCCTAGTAGAAGAAAACATTAAGGCAGTGAAGAACAAATAGACCTAAGGTGCCATCAAAAAACATGTCTTAGTATAAATTCTTTGTCCTACTGCAATAGAGAAAGATGGAGACATAATGAAAAACTAGAAAACATGAATAAAAGAGAAATACATCACCATCAACCAGGCTTATAGATCCTGCAAACAGTCCTCCTCCATCAACAAACAAATCAGGGCATGCATGAGTTCCAAGACATCAAATTCTTTTCAAAACTCCAAGAGACTATGTATTACTTGAGAATAAGTCATCAAAATCCAACCAAATGCATAAGAGCCTCATGCTCTATTTATGGAGCAAATGAGGAGGTGGAAACCATAAGAGGCTTCCAGAAACCCTAATTCTGTCATAAATGTCATAAATGTGCTTAATGACCATGCAAGGCCCAAGACACATAGTAGATAAGCTAATAAATGAAAAATATTAAAATATAACTCCTCAATCAAATCTGGAGTGATTTTTCCAAGAAAATTTAAAAAACCATTTTTCCATTAATCAGTGTCTTTTGTTAACTTTTTGGCAAAGACAGTATGTTTGCAGAGCGCCACTTTTGCAGAAACTAGGTTTTCTTGCAACCAAGTATGTCGGATTTGGCCTTGTGATAGCTCGTTGGAAAGCTTGAAGAGTATAATTTCCAAAATTTCTTGTCGTTTCCTGATCCAGCTCCAATAATCCTGTCAAAAATGGAAAACCCTCAGACTATCTTTTGCGCAGCGCCGGGCCTAAAACAGGGGCAGAAAGGTGATTTTTGAGGTGTTTTTTGACCTTTTCAGGGGTCAAAACAGCTCCAAATCTTCTAAAATTTCATGTGGATGATGTGCAGGTCATGAAAAATCCAAAAATGTCAAGTTTTCCTCCTGAAGATGCCCCAGATGTTTGCGAAGCACCAGTGGCGCTGCGCAAACTAGGTCAAAATTTCTCAAAAAACAACATCTTCTCCAAAATCATTCAAAATTGGTGGAGACTCTCCTTAGATGTTTTTAGATAATTTCTAAGAAGCCTCAGCCAAAATTACAAGGTTTTTATGCTCATTTTTCCTTTCTAGGTTTTTTACCTTAAGGAGAGCCTCCTTGAGTTTGGCACTAGAAAACCTGCTCTTCCTTGCGTAATGCTTGGTCATCTTCTTTTGGAGAGCAAGGTCTCTCTTGATCTTCTTGAAGTACTTATGCTCATTCTTACAATACTAAATGATGTGTTGGGCTCTTTCAAAATCTTTCTCCCACTCCTGTATTTGTGCATCTTTCTCTAGGAGTAGCATCTTGGTGGTCATCTCCTCATCCTCATTATCATTGTCTAAGTCAATGAGCTCAGGCCCTTGAGTATTTTTCTTTATCCTTTTACTCCTCCTCACTTTTACCTGCTGCTCAATCTTTTCCATCTTTTCCTTGCCCTTGTCCATTGTTTTGATAGCATGAGAAGAGGTGGCCCTTTTCCTTTTTGGGGCAGCAAACACATCTCTTTTTCCTCTGTAGTATGTACATGTGTGAGGGGTGATGATGGTGGTTTTGAATATGTTTCCATCATTGTTTTGACCCTCATCACTGCCATCGGCCTCATCTTGGCTTTGTTCTTTACTAAGGTTTTCTCCTTGGTCATCTAGAAACTTATTAGAGTCACGACAGTTGACATGACTGTCATGAATATTTCCTTGGCTGTCTTGTGCACTTTGCTGACTGCTATCCTCATCTTGCTGCTCTTCCCTACTGTCTCCATCATCTCCGCTATGATCTGTTTGTTCATTATGTTCACTGCCTTGTGTTTCATCATTGTTTCCTTCATCACCACCCATATCCTCTGCCTCTTCTTCATATATTTATGTGTTTGCTTCACTGAATTCTTCACCCTCACCCTGATCTCTATGTGATCCTTGATTTTCACTCCCTGCTTCACCTGATGCATGAAGAGAAGGGGAGGAAGAGATGTGTGCCAGTGGTGAGGGAACTTGTGCATATGAGGATGGCAGATTGGTTTGATGAGGATGTTGTGAGTTTTATAAGAACTAATTGTTTATTAAAGCATCCCAAGGTACACCCTGCTTCTCTAGCTGATGTACAACCACCATATTGATCAAGGAATGGTGGAACAAGCTATACATTTGTTGGGGGTAACTCCTCCTTTGGACAACAGAACACATTTTCATAACACTCCTGTAGATATAATAGGGTAGGTCAATTGCCTTAACCCCTATGAAATGCATAAGGAGTCTAAGATGATAGGTATAGACCCTAGAGTACCTCCCCTCACAGGTGAAGTATTTCATGATAGCCAACATTAAGGGTGCATACCTGTGCTTGAGATGTGAGAAAGGAATAACTGTGATATTTCCATCTCTATACCTCCTTTTGATAAATGGTAAAAATAAATCTCTTTCTAGCTTTCCATTCTTGAACCATTTCTCACCCACTGAAGGGATACCAGTGGCTTCAGATATGGACACTGCTGAAATCTCAAATTTTACCCTTGCAAGGTCTGAATGTTTGTTGTGAAAATTAAGGATGAGGAGCCTTGTAAGCTCAGGATTTCTCTTCACCTACTTAAATATTTCACATAAATGAAAGCACCTTGTGTTTTGAAAGCATGACAAGATCCTAGCAGAGGATGTGATAGCTACTGTACTTTGGGGTTCCAACCTATTAACTTTCCCTCCTTGTGCTTTGTTTTTGAAGGCCTTTCATATCCTTGACTACCACTGTTGTTTTCCATCTTTGACATGGTTATGGGAGACACTAATTTGGAAATTGAGGTTTTAGTGGAAAAACCAAGTGAGGAATGAAACTGAGTTCAACTTTAGCTAGGAGATGAATTTTGAGGTTTTGAGTGGTTTTTACAGCTTGAGGAATTTAATCATGAATATAGTAACAGCCTTAATTCCCCCACCCCCCCCCCCACACTTTCTGCTATCAAATTTGGTTTCAAGAGTGCCACTGTTCTCTTTGATTTTGACCTAGGGTTTCACCCTCCTAGGGTTTTTACCTCAACCACTAAAAACAAGATGCTTTTGCAAATTTGATTTGGGGAATCAACATGAAATGTCACTTACCACTTCAATTTTCTTCAGTCTTGGAGGCACCTTTGAAGGATAAATTTATGCATTGGGGTCTTTCAGGCACCTTTGGCACCTCTCTGAACTTTGCGCAGCGCCTCTATTCTGGGTGGGTCGGGCTGCCTGTTTGTGTTGAACCGGTGAGGCTGAACGTGATTTAGTGTAGCACTAGGCAGTCTACATGCTTTCTAGGCAGGTCGGGCTGCCTATTTTCCCAACACCAAGCGAGATGGGCAACCCTGCATGTCGGTTGGGCAAGTCAGGTGGCTTGTCTTGCGCAGTGCTCGGGCGGAGAGCTGAAGTTCGAGCAAAAGGAAAAGTTTGACAGTCTTCGGGTAGGTTGGGCCTGTGTTTGCGCAGTTCCTGAAGTTTTCGCGACACCGAAGATAACTTTGCATAGCGTCGTGCAAAAATGAACGAGGAGGATGGCAGTTTGCGTAGCACCGGCTCCTCTTTTGCACAACGCCTGAAAATTTTGCCTAGAAACGGCCTAGAAACCTTGATTTTTCTCTGTGGAGCTCTTTCATTCTTTGCCAAGTGCGGGAATGAGCAAACCAATGAATTCAGAAAACCTCTATGCTTTTGAAAAAGATAATTTAAACCACAAAACCAACTTTTACTATGTCTTGGTCTTTTTTATTTTTCTCGTCACTTTTATCTTTTGGAGGTTTTTTGAGAAACTTCCTCAAGGCACCTTTTCTCTTTGTGATGTTGTTTTTCTGATGTCTTTTTCACCCTTCTTCTTTCTGATAACTTGGGTACTGACCAAAAAACACTTGCCTTTAACCTTCTTGGTATTTTTTGACTGTTGGTGACCTGAAGACTGTTTCTTCTCCTCTTTTTATATTTCTTAAGGTAGTAAAAGGTTTGTTTGCCAACAGTAAAACAACTATGCTATGCCATGGTTTTGACTTGGGCAATCTCAGAGACTCAAACTTATGCTTGCCTTATCTTTTTTTAACTTGAGGACCTCTGATTTACATTTGGGAGACTAGCCCTTTAAACTAATTATTCTTTGCCATTTCTCTTTTTAGTGCAGGTGAAATAGTGTTGTTTTTGGCAAACCCTAGAGAGGTGGCTTGGGAATCTCTGGTAGCCATCTGCTGTAATGAAGGAGGCTTTATCATTTTTTGATCATTTTATCATTCCTTTTCAAATTTATGGGTTTGAGGGTTTCTCAAAAAAAGATAAACAGTGTTGTCTTCTAAGTTCTAAAAAACCTATCAAAACTCTTTTATCATTTTATTTGTGCATTGGAGTTAGGTAACCTTTGCCTTTGCAACCTTAGCATTTATTCCTTGTTTTGGCCAACAACATTTGCTAACCTTGATCTCTTAAAACATATGCTTGTTGTTGTCTCTTTTCTACTGATGATCTTCCTGTGATGATTTTCTCCTTCTTTTAACTTACCTCATAGCTGATATGATGGCCTTTTAGTCTTCTTTGCAAGAAAAAGAATAAAGGGCAATTGTCCCTTTACTAGATTTCATGCTTTAGATCAAAGGCCTTCCCTGAACGATCTCTTCATCATTTTAAGACAAATTTACTTGTCCCTTTCCTCCTCTGAAAACAGTCTCCTTGTAGGTAAAAATAGAGACTTGTAGGATACCAAATCCACCCTAGGACTCATGAAGCCCTAGGTGACCTAGTGGAGATTCTTTGACCTCTCTTTGACTGAAAATTGGTTTGGAATCCTCAAGTGTAAAAATAGAGTATTGAAAAAATGGTGTATTGAAGATCGAAAATACAATGTACTTGATTTATCTAAAGAGTCTACAGAGATAGTTTAGGGACCATCAATGCTTGAGGGACTTGGGGATCGTGGGCATGAGTTAAGCTTGTAGGAAACCCTAGGTGGCAAATGTAGTTATGGGCAAGGCAAAAAGAGAGTGATGAGGTTATAGGTGGGAAAGATAGGATGTAGATGAGTGGCACAAGCCTATGAGGGGTTTCTTAGAAGTGGTAGGTTGACCATGGAATGAAAAATAGTAGAATAGTAAAAAATTGCTCTAAGGATAATGAAGGCAGTGAGATTTCTATAACTCACAATGTTCATGAATTTTTTTTCTAGAAATCTAGGATAGAAATTTAGTCATCTACAAAGCCAAATACAATTACTGATGACTAACACACTCTATCAAAACCCATCAGATTTTCTAAAGGATAACATTGCAATCTATGAGGAGTCTACTGGTTCAGATGATCATGAGGAAGAGGTAGATTTTCTTTCCCAATGGAATCCCAAGCTCAACCAAGTGGAGGAAGAAGCAGTCTTGGATCAAGCTTATTTACCAAATCTTCACATTCAGGTATTTTTTCAAGATCCCTTCTCTAATTTGTTAAAAATATTTTAAGAGGGAGTAAATCATGTCAAGAGCAGTTTGATGCACAATATCAAGAACATATTAAGCACTAATGTTCAAACACAAGTAAGGTGGGAGTGGCTTTTTGATTTTCTCAAAACCCTCAAAGATTTAAACCAATATCCCTCATGGAATCATCTGCTTGATTGGTTGTATTGGAAGAGAGAGTTCACTAGTTGAATGTATATCATGTATAGGTTAGATTAGGATAGATCACCAAGCAAATAAGCTGAGCACCATGAGCATATTTTTACCTTTAGTTTTAGATTGTTTTGACCAAAAAGAGAGAAAAAACTCAAAAACATAGAAAGAATGAAAAAGAGGGCAGATTTGAAAAGAGGTACAGCCCCATACCCAAAAAATAGTGATATTGAAAGTGTGCAAGCATAAATACAACTAATGGTTCAAAAAGTTCTTGTTCAGTCATCTAGCCTAATCATGACTGAACATGTTTAAATTTATGTTGATAAGTTAGTGAAAGAGAGCTTGTCAAAACATTCAAACTTGACTTGTCAAGAAAGATAGATTAGGGATGAAAGATGTTGGTTCCACATGCTCAAATTTGAACCAAAGAGGAAAATAGGGATGCTTAACAAATGATATATTACTTCCCTTATGTTTCCTAATTTTTTTTTGTATGGAAATAAAATTTGTGTGCATCTTGTTCTTATGCCACAAACTCAAGGTAAGTCAGATTATTTAATCCTGATTTGAAACATGCTTTCAATTTCATGTGTATAGCTTAGTGAATGGAATCCTGTCAAATAGCTTAATCTTGACAGTTGAGTAGTCTAGGTAGAGAATAAAAAGAGTTCATTAGTATAATCTTAACTCTTGGAAGGAACAAGTGTAGAAGTAGATAGTTTGTTTTGCTTTCAAAAATAAAAAGATGTCAAAGTTACTAGTCCAAATGCACTTAAGGAAGAAAAAATGTTAGGCACGTAGGTTGGGTAGGTAGAGATGAAGTTGAGCTAATCATGTCTTTCAGATTATTGAGATCATAGCTTCAAGCAAGCATCAACAAGTGAAAAGAGGTAAAAATCTGACCAATGGATGAGGCACTGGTTTCCATAAAGCCAGAGATCTGAAATTCTGGACACCTCCTGAAAAGGAGTTGCCCTCCCCAAGTGGAGCCACTGTTAGTCATCAGTAATTTTTGCCTTTGTAGTTGACTAAATGATTATCCTAAGGTTTATATAAAAAAAGTTCAAAAACATTGTGGGTTCAAAAACATTGTGAGTTCGAGGGCTACAAGGACAAAGGTCACCTCAACTCCATCAAGTGCACATTGAAGATTCTTTAGAAATAATAAATGAGTTTGAAAGGTTTGAAGAGAACTTAGAAGACAACACTTTTTAATTTTTCCTAACAGCCCTAAAACTTAGGAGTTTGGAAATAATGACAAAACAATCAAATTATGATAATATGGCCTTCCTTATAATAGCAGATGGCATTTCAAGGGGTATTCAAGCTTCCCTCTAGGGTTTAACATAAGAATTACTTCACTGCACCAAGGGAAGAAAGTGTTAAAGGGTATCAGTACAAAGGCTTATTAAAAAGGATCAAAAGGAAGACAAGCATGAGGTAAAATTTCTTAAGGAGGTAATTATGATAAGCATAGGTTCATTGTTGAAGAAAGGAGGTGTCAAAATCCAAAAAAGATAGTGATCAAAAGCAAAGGTTGTGTAGGCACCTGTAAAAACTGAAGTGGCCAAGGGAAAACAAAAAATGGTTTAAAACTGATTAATTTTCTAACCAGAGATATATCACTCTCAACATGGTCAAGGAAACAAACATGTAACTGGTCTAAAAAGCAAATATGCCTCCAAAAATTCTTTCCTTATCAAAATTATATTCGGGAAGAGATAGATTATCCATAAATGACACTTCTGCAGGACTTTCAAGGATGGCTACCTACAGGATGATTGGTAAGGACAAACAAACCTAATGTTTCTCTCAATGATGGCACACATGAAGACTAAAGGGGTTGTTGATGCTTGCTGCTAGGGTTTTCACACTAGGAGGTTTTTCACTGTTTCAAAGAGAAAACATGACAACATATTAGTTGAACTAGGATCAAAATTCTTCTTTTTAGTCTATCCACCAAGCAATCAAACACATCAAAAATACATGACTGAGGTTCCAAGGTGAAAGTATCAACATGATCACATGTTTACTATTTACAAGTGTTGAAATTCATGGGAGGGGTTCATGTTTCCAAGCGTGGAAGAGGAGGAGAGTTGTTGAAATAATTTTTTAAAGGTTTTCTGGAAAACTCGCTGAAATTTCCAAGCGTTGCGCACTAATGGAGGCGCTACACACAAATTCGTCGGTGCTGCACATAGAGGAGGCAGAGGTAGTGTTAAAATACACCACGCTGCACACCTAGGAGCAGGCGCTACGTGCCGGCGAACGTACCGCGCATAGGCCATGGTTCGGCCCGATTGCCAACTATTCCATGGCACTCCGCACCGAGAAGGCCTGACAGGCCCGTTCAACCGCCCGACTCACCTGCAAAACTTTGCAGCACTGCACATAGGCCTGCCAACACCCAACCTGACCCGGATCTATGCACAGAGGGCCCGACCTGAATGACCAGTCGGGTGGTGCTATGCATAGAGGAGATTTGTCTAAAATTGCCAAAAAATTGCCAAAAACACTTTTTCTCCTCAGATTTGCCTCCAGTCTCCTGCACATGAGTTAGACAAGGCTGGTATTAATTTTCCTTGCCCTCCAAATTGTTCTTTTTACATGCATAATCAAAGGAGAAGTTCGAAAAACCTAAATTGGATAAACCCTAATCTTCATGCCAATCAAACCTTTCACCATCTAGGCCAAGAATTACCATTTGGAGAAGTGATCATGAGCATAAGAAACTCAATACAAACTAAGCCTCCTCCTAAACTCTGAAAGCATTCCTTGATTACTTCATTTTTCCCTCATTTGCTAAAATCTTCCCTCACCACCCCTCATTTGTCTTCCCTATACCTAAAGGCTCTCACTAAGCTGAAAACCATTTTGTTCAAGGATGCCCAAAACAGAGAGCATATCGATGATGAACAGAATGCTGATAGTCAAGAAGAGGAAACAGGTGAGACTCAAACATAATTTGATGAAGGAGATAGTGATAAAGAAATTGCCCCTGATAGGACAGTCAGTAATGAGAAATATGGCAAAGGCGAAAGTCGTGACAGCAGTCATGACTCAGATCAGCCTTCTAATGATGAATAGGGCCAAAGTGAAGCAGATGCAGAGGCTGATGATCAACTCCAAGACCATGATAGTACAGCAAGTAAAAGGCAAGGCAACCAAGAAGACAGTCATGACATTATTCATACTCCTAATGATAAATGAGGATGACAACAGTGCCAAAGAAATAGAGGAGAGTGGTCTTCATGATGAGCAAGATGATAGTGATGAAAAGTGTAGAGGGTTCCTTGAAAATGATGACCCCAACAATGAAAAGACAAGTAGCTCAAATGAAGAACAAAATGACAATGAAGAAATCAGTGAAGAGGATGAGAGTGTTGATGATGTTAAAGACAATGACGGGGCAGAAAATATGATGGCTGATGATGCCATTAATGAAAGTGAAGAAGTTGAGGACCACAAAAAGGATCATAGCCATGATGAAGGCACCTACAAAGCCATCATCACACTTCTTCATTGAAATTTAAGAACTAAAAGAAGGTAAAGACCAAGAAAAACTTAGAGACATGGCTCAATATTTTCCATTGGCTTCTCAAAACCCTTGAAGAACTTGTCCACCAAATTTAGGGAATTCTGAGCAAATTTTGTGTTTTTAAAATTTTGATGCCTCTGTGCGCAGTACCTTAGGCGCTATGCACAAATTTGGTGCATCCTCACCTTGGAAAATTTACATTTTTGGATTCCTCTCATCACCAGCAGTCTAATCACAAAATTCCAGATCATTTGGAGCCTTTTTGACCCCCCAAAAGGTCAAAAAATAGCAAAATTTTGACATTTTTTCCTCATTTTCATGCAAGGTGCTGCGCACAGAGTAGTTCTGGGAGAATTGGTTTTTAGACAGGTAAATTTCACTCACTCAGAACAAATCAAGCATTTCTGGAAAGTAGACTCACCAGGCTTTTAAACGAGCCATCCCAGAGACAAATCTAGTATTGGGAAGGGGTCCAAAGCTTAGTCACAAGAGACCCTATTTTCTGTTAAAGTGGCACTGCGCATAGAGACTACCTAGTGTGTTTTGGACCAAAAATCAACAAAACACACTCATTTATTGCAAATAGTTATTTTTGAGTTTTTTGAGGAAAAACTCTCTAAAATTAGGTGCAAATAGTTATTTTGGCATTTATTTCTTAGGATATTATGTGCCTTAGGCCTTGCATGGTCTCTTGGCCATAAATGACATTTATGGTTAAATGTGACATTTTCCTACCATATTTAGGGTTTTAGTCCTCCTTTGCTCCATAAATAGAGCATGAGGCCCTTATGTATTTTGTTGGCATTTGATGAGCTTTGAGAGAAATATACATGGTTTTATGAGCTTGGAGAAGAAATTGGAGTTGTGGAGTTGATGAATGGCTTGTTTGGCTTGATGATGGAGAAGCTTGTTTGCAGTATTCCTTAGTTTGGTGAATGGTGATGTCTTCTTAATTTTTCTATTGTTTTCCTTGTTATCATTATGTTTCATTCTTCTTGGTTGCTATGAATTAGAAAAGTATAGGTTGAGACATGCTCTTTGAGACACCTCTGTCCTCCTGTTTGTTATAGCCTTGATGTTTTCTTCTATTTGGTCTACTTAAGGAATTCTCGATTTCTCCTTAGGTTCACTTAAACTTTTTTTTTTTTCATAAATGGTTAGTATTCTAGTTTACAAGTATGATTAAAGGTATGCCCTACTTATTTTAAGCTTTCAAAACTTTATCTTGAAACCTTTCTTTGGAATATTGTTTTCTAGGTTAAGTCAAAGAGGTATCGTTCAATCTTGCCCTTTTTCCATGCTTATCATCTTGTTTCAAAGTTCTTTATGGCTTTATTTCTTATTTTTAGGAGTTCCTTCTTCATAGATTGAGTTATTGTGCAATATTATATGTTTTCCCCAATTATAAAGGTGAATTTCGAAAGTTAGAAGCTCTTATGCTCTCTATGTTTCACTGAAATGTTTATCTTGATATTTATTGGTTTGATATATTATCATAGAGTAAATGTTTTTCCCTAGCTCTTGCTTAGTATCTTTTGCTGATCATATTTAAGACCTCCTTGTTCCTAGGTATTTGACAAAGGATTCTTGATTTCCCTTTGCCCTAGCTTATTCACAAACTTGATGTCCATCCAATTTCACTCATAAACCTTAAGGATCCATTTACCATTACTAGATTGGCCTTGCACTACACTCTCATTCATTATTGAGACACCCTTGACTTTTATTTGACTCCATAGCCCAATGGCTTTGACAAACTCTCACTCCACCTATCCTACTTGACCATCTTACCCAACCAAAAAATAAAAAACCCTACACTTAACTACTAGCCTAAAATCAAAACTCTAAAGCAAAAATAACACATCCTTTTCACCCAATATAGATTGCCCTCTCTGAGTCCAGGAAGGCCAGGTCCTAGGACTCTAAAGACTGGTTCCATGTTACCTTGTCATTTGGTCTACCAATCTGCCAAATCACGAGACCCTAACATTCTGGCGATTACGGTGGGACATTTTGAGTAAATAAGAAGATTATACCTTCTCAGAAACTTCTGAAGCCCTTGTCAAATTATATCATGTGATTTGTAACCACCTCATCAATAATCACTAACACAATGGTGATCATGATGGAAACTCTAAGTCAATGAAAAAATAAGTACCCCTTAGGACTTCAGATACCCTTATCGAATCATAGAGAACTCACACTATCATCCATAGAGTAGACTCTATTTGTTTCAACATCCTAGCAAAATGATGACTCAACTATAGGACACTCACACAAACCTTAGGAAACTTAGAAAACCCCAAAACACCCTTCGATTGGTTTTTTGTCAAGTATTGGTGGTGGACCATAAACATACATTCTAAAAATAGAAAAAAAATATCCACCTGGCGACTCCACTAGCCTCTAGTAGGCCTATTACTTCACTAGTCCTCATAGACTCCCCTGGGAATGCATTGAGCAATACCAATCATGCTGATGGTGGACAACAAAGTTCAAAACTTCCACCTGGTGACTCCACAACCCTCAATAGACCTGAAGACTCCATTGGAGAAAGAATCTAAAACATGATCAGTCATCCTAGAAAGAACAAGCACTCAGGCCTAGGTTGGATTCATAAAATTATTGTTTTTAACTATAACCATGTTCTGTCCTACTTTAAGCCTGATGAAGAATACACTAATGAGATCTACACTTATCATTGGAAATTGATGAGATCTACACTTATCATTGGAAATATCTCAAGCCTCAAAAAGCTTAACCTCAAATTGCAGATCTTCAGTAGACTTATACACCTGTGGAAGATCTAGTGAAACATGAGCCTCATACTACCTTTCCTACTCTTGCTGAAACCTAAAATAGTCATCAATCTCTTTTTTCACTACCTATATCCACAAAGGTCCCAGAAAGATACAAGCCTCTAGTTTTGTCTGTTATCCTTCAGGCCCTCCCTGCAAATCTTGCAAATAAACTACCCAGATTTGATGGAGAAAACTCAAAAGTCACCACTGAAGAACACATTCAAAATCTTGATGGTTTACTTGACCTATTTGAAATAGAAGAAGATGATGTGTGTATTAGAATGTTTGCCTTACCATTACAAGGAAAAATTAAGAGCTGGTTTAAGGACATTCCAGTTGCAAGCATTAGAAACTTTCATCAATTCACTCAAGTTTTCTTAGATAGGTGGGCAGTCATGGGAAATGATCTTCTCATCATAAAATACTACAACCATTTGAAAAGACATCCAGGGGAGACAGTACAACAATTTTCAGCCAAGTTCAATAAAGTATACCATGCAATACCTGCTAAGATAAAGCCACCCCTAGTGTGGGCTCTCTTGCACTACTCAAATGATTTTGACCCAGAAATGGCTTTCCAAATAAGACCAAAAGACCCTTCAAACATGGAAGAAATGCAACATATGGAAATTACCGTGGAATTCAACATACTAGAAAGAGAGGAAAAGTTAGAAGCAATAAATAACGACAAGGTAGCTCAAGAGAAACTGATATCTTCAGAGGTAAAGCTAGATATGTTGACAGATACAATTAGAAAAATGATGCATATACTTGGTAGGAAATAGGAAGAGTACAAGGTTGAGGTTGGTGTTGGTTATTCAAAACAACCTATACCTTTTCCTCTAGAAGAAAAAACTCTGTCATTACTGGACAAGAATAACAATTAAAATATCCATATTCAGCAAGATTACGAAGAAGAAGATGCCGAAAGTTGTCAAGTAAGTACTAGATACCTTCCTATATCTTGTGCTTCACTACTAAGAGAGCATTATAATAAAATTGCAAATGGAAACAAAGGGGAATGCTCTAAAGGATCAATCAGGGACAAGGTAGATGATGCAAACCCTTTTGCATATCCAGAGGTCTTTCCCTTAAGCCATTTTGAGATCACAAAACATGAAATAGAGAAGGAGTCAAAACCTTTAGGGTCTCTACCTTTATGGTTTGATTCATTTGAGATTATAAAAATAAATTGGCACCCTGAGGATCTATTAGATAAAATTCATGAATTTCATGCCCAAGTTGACTATCACGAAAATCAAGAAGAGTTGATTGAGGATGAAATCAATCAGGAAATGAAAGAGAACCTACAGGACCTCTCTAAAGGCACAAATGATGGTTCATCATCTCTCCTAGCTGAGGCTCAAGAAGACATTCAGCCTCAAAATCAGCCTCCACAAGAGAAAGAAGATTGTTGTAGTCATATCCAAAGAAAGAGAAAAATGCCTCCTTTTTTAACTGAAGAGGAGATAGATCAGCTAATAAACATGTAGTCGGCCTCTAATATTTCATATGAAAAAAACATTTCTATTTATTTTCCTCCTAATCCTAGCTATCACATAGTAGAAAATGGATTTATAGATCAGTTCAAAGAGAAACAATCTAATAGCCCAATATGTGCGGTTGGTAACATGAATTATATTTATGATTCTCCAAGGTTGGATCAATATGTTGATAATGATGATGTTCTCCAAAAAGAAACTAACTTTACAAATCATTCAACACTTGGTTTTTGGGAGGAATCTCAGTTTCATCAACTTGAGAAGGGTGATCAACCAATGCATAACAGCTATGACATGATGAGGAAAGCTTAGAAAATTTGGAAGAAAATGAAGGCTTGAAAATTGATGATCACAAGAAAGTTGCTACACTTATTTATCAAGAATATTTGTTGCCAAGGAGTGCTCCTGCTCATCAACATGGTGGTTTTCACACAAAACTCAGCCCACTCTATCAAAACCCATCAGGTTTGCTAAAGGATAACATTGCAATCTATGAGGAGTCTACCAGTTCAGATGATCACGAGGAAGAGCTAGATTTTCTTTCCCAAAGGAGTCCCAAGCTCAACCAAGTGGAGGAAGAAGCAGTCCTGGATCAAGCTTATTTACCAAATCTTCACATTCAGGTATTGTTTCAAGATCCCTTCTCTGATTTGTTAAAAATATTTAAAGAGGGAGTAAATCATGTCAAGAGAAGTTTGATGCACAATGTCAAGAACATTTTAGGCACTACTGTTCAAACACAAGTAAGGTGGGAGTGGCCTTTTGATTTTCTCAAAACTATCAAAGAGTTAAACCAAGATCCCTCATGGAATCATCTGTTTGACTGGTTGTATTGGAAGAGAGAGTTCACCAGCTGAATGTATATCATGTATAGGTTAGATTAGGATAGATAGCCAAGAAAATAAGCTCAGCACCATGAGCATATTTCTACCTTTAGTTTTAGATTGTTTTGACCAAAAAGAGAGAAAAAGTCAAAAATATAGAAAGAATGAAAAAGAGGGCAGATTTGAAAAGAGGTACAGCCCCTTACCCAAAAAATAGTGATGATGAAAGTGTGCAAGCCTAAATACTACTAATGGTTCAAAAAGGTCTTGTTCAGTCATCTTGCCTAATCATGACTGAACATGTTTAAATTTATGTTGATAAGTTAGTGAAAGAGAGCTTGTCAAAATATTCAAACTTGACTTGTCAAGAAATATAGATTAGGAATGAAAGATGTTGGTTCCACATGCTCAAATCTGAACCAAAGAGGAAAATAGGGATGCTTAACAAATGGTATATTACTTCCCTTATGTTTCCTAATTTTTTTTTGTACAAAAATAAAATTTGTGTGCATCTTGTTATTATGCCACAAACTAATGGTAAGTCAGATTATTTAATCCTAATTTGAAACATGCTTTGAATTTCATATTTATAGCTTAGTGAATGGAATCCTGTCAAATAGCTTAATGTTGACAGTTGAGTAGTCTAGGTAGAGAATAAAAAGAGTTCATTAGTATAATATGAACTCTTGGAAGGATCAAGTGTAGAAGTAGATAGTTTGTTTTGCTTTCAAAAATAAAAAGATGTCAAGGTTACTAGTCCAAATGCGCCTAAGGAAGAATAAATGTTAGGCAAGTAGGTTGGGTAGGTAGAGATGAAGTTGAGCTAATCATGTCTTTCAGATTATTGAGATCATAGCTTCAAGCAAGCATCAACAAGTGAAAAGAGGTAAAAATATACCCAATGGACGAGGCACTGGTCTCCATAAAGCCAGAGATCTGAAATTCTGGACACCTCCTGAAAGGGAGCTGCCCTCCCCAAGTGGAGACACTGTTATTCATTAGTAATTTTTTTCCTTTGTAGATGACTAAATTCTTATCCTAAGATTTCTAGAAACAAAGTTCAAAAACATTGTGAGTTCTAGAAATCTCACTACCTTCATTATCCTTAAGATAATTTTTTCACTATTTCATAATCCCATCATGTTAAGCTCAGCTCACCCATCCCAGAAGACCCATCATGGGCTCATGTCACTCAGTTTGTCTTTGTTGTGTCACCTTTGGCCTGAGCCCTCTATTCTGTTTTGCCTAACTCCTCCATTCTCCATCTAGGGGTTTTAAGGACATTTTTATTGGTTTCATGACCTCAATGGTTAAACATCAACAAGGATTATATCTTGATGCTCTTACACCTCCTCCTATCCTCAATATACCTTCATAAACACTTCCCATCACTCCTATCCCTCGAACTCATCATTTTTCTACAAAACCTAGCCAATTGCTACTATTTGACACTTTTCGAGACTAGGCCTATGTTTTTCCCTTTTGGACC
Organism: Pinus albicaulis; assembly: GCA_034641835.2. Classification (NCBI taxonomy): domain Eukaryota; kingdom Viridiplantae; phylum Streptophyta; class Pinopsida; order Pinales; family Pinaceae; genus Pinus; species Pinus albicaulis. Next base: position 330,873,794 of record CM076572.1, on the reverse strand, counting down.
CTTTCCCCTCACTCAATTCTTAAAAATCCACTTTCCCCTACTCTCTAACATCTATCCCTATCCCCCAAAATTTCCCCAAGAATTTAGACAACCCTTAAACCCTTCATCCCCCTCCCTTTGTAAGACAGTCCTAAATCCCCTACACCAAACCCTAATTTCCTCTTCCAACTAAGCTAGGGTTTGATATGAAAAGAAGGCACAAGAGAAAAGGATTCATTTGATAGATCTTGTCAGCAAGCATAAGTCCATACCAACTCATACGCATCATGCCTCCATCATTTTCCAAGAATTCATTCCAAGAGACAAGCCATGTGTAATGCCTAGGTCCAGTTTTGCTTCAAATTGTGTTTCTTACCAAACAGAGATGAATTTGACAAAAATGAGAGAGGTTTTTGTCCAATATAGGCCCAAGACAAAAAATTTCCTTTATTTTTTACACAGGTATCATGGTTTGGGATCAATATAAAAAATACATGTGTCACAGGAGAATTTCTGCACTGCTGGAGTGACCTTGGGAAAATCCAGTTTCTTCATAGCTCGATTGTCCAAATGAATTTCTTGATGAGTCAAATGAAAACTAGACTTGAATGGATTTCCAATGATCTATCCTGATCTAAATTTGGAGTAGAGGAAGGCCTCCAAAAGTTGTCTGCACCAGCACTTTACATTTCTGCACCATCGTTCAACACTTTTGGACCAGTGTTGGGAAAATCTGTTTTTGGATAGGTAAATGGACGCTAAATTTAAACAAAAAATTATTTTTGGAAATCAGACTCAACCATATTTCCAACGAGCTATCACGGAGCTCATTCCGACACCAGGAAGGCCTTCAAGTGCCTTCTGCAAATTGGCACTACGCATAGACGGAGTGGCACGACACACAGAAGAAGTTTGGCCAGAATTGCCAAAAAATGGTCAAAGTCAGTCTTTTCCTCCTCAAGTTGGCCCCAGGCTCCTACACAAGTTGAAAAAGGTTGGTGGTTACTTTTCTTTTCCCTCCAAGTGTTCTTTTTTCATCCATAATCAAAGAAGAATAATTTCAAGCAACTTGATCCAAGACTGATCAAAAGCCATTCAAGAAAGGCCTCCTTGGCCAAAACACTAATTTTGCAAGGGAAATAGTTGTCCTTGTTCACATATCTATAAAAATGATAAAGATTGCTATCAGCATGAGAAGAGGTAAGGTAATGGGGTAAGATCATCACAAGAAGACCATCTACAACAAAGAAGAGGGCAGCAAGGCCTATGTTTGAAGAGAATTAGGGTTTGTGACTTATTTGGCCAAACCAGTGAATTAGTATGATGACTACAAGGACAAAGGTCACCTCAACTCCATCAAGTGCACATTGAATATCCTTTAGAAACAATAAATGAGTTTGAAATATTTTAAGAGAACTTAGAAGACAACACTGTTTACTTTTTCCTAACAGCCCTATAACCCAGGAGTTTGGAAAGAATGACAAACCAATGAAATTATGATAATAGGGCCTCCTTCATAACAGTAGATGGAATTTCAGGGGGTATTCAAGCTACCCTGTAGGGTTGGACATAAGCATTACTTCACTTCACCAAGGGAAGAAATTGTTAAAGGGTATCAATACAAAGGCTTCTTAAAAAGGATCAAAAGGAAGACAAGCATGACGTAAAATTTCCTAAGGAGGTAATTATGATAAGCATAGGTTCACTGTTGAAGAAAGTAGATGTAAAACTCCAAAAAATATAGTGATCAAAAGCAAAGGTTGTGTAGGCACCTGCAAAAACAAAAGTGGCCAAGGGAAAACACAAAATGGTTTAAAACTGCTTACTTTTCTAACCAGAGATATATCACTGTCAACATGGTCAAAGAAACAAACATGTAACTGGTCTAAAAAGTAGAGAAGCCTTCAAAAATTATTTCCTTATCAAAAGTATATTCTGCAAGAGAAAGATTATCCATAAATGACACTTCTGCAGGACTGTCAAGGATGGCTACCTACAGGAAGATTGATAAGGACAAAAAAACCTAATGTTTCTCTCAATGATGGCACACATGAAGACTAAAGGGGTTGTTGATGCTTGCTGCTAGAGTTTTCACACTAGGAGGTTTTTCACTATTTTAAAGCGAAAACATGATAGCATATCAGTTGAAAGAAGATCAAAATTCTTCTTTTTAGTCTATCCACCAAGCAATCAAAGGCATCAAAAATACATGACTGATGTTCCGAGGTGAAAGTATCAACATGATCACATGTTTACTATTTACAAGTGTTGAAATTCATGGGAGGTGTTCATGTTTCTAAGCATGGAAGAGAAGGAGAGTCGTTGAAATCATTTCTTAAAGGTTTTTTGGAAAACTGGCTGAAAAGCATGAGGTAAAATTTCCTAAGGAGGTAATTATGATAAGCATAGGTTCGTTGTTGAAGAAAGTAGGTGTCAAACTCCAAAAAATACAGTGATCAAAAGCAAAGGTTGTGTAGGCACCTGCAAAAACAAAAGTGGCCAAGGGAAAACACAAAATGGTTTAAAACTGCTTACTTTTCTAACCAGAGATATATCACTGTCAACATGGTCAAAGAAACAAACATGTAACTGGTCTAAAAAGTAGAGAAGCCTTCAAAAATTCTTTCCTTATCAAAAGTATATTATGCAAGAGATAGATTATCCATAAATGACACTTCAACAGGATTGTCAAGGATGGCTACCTACAGGAAGATTGGTAAGGACAAACAAACCTAATGTTTCTCTCAATGATGGCACACAAGAAGACTAAAGGGGTTGTTGATGCTTGCTGCTAGAGTTTTCACACTAGGAGGTTTTTCACTATTTTAAAGCGAAAACATGATAGCATATCAGTTGAAAGAAGATCAAAATTATTCTTTTTAGTCTATCCACCAAGCAATCAAAGGCATCAAAAATACATGACTGAGGTTCCAAGGTGAAAGTATCAACATGATCACATGTTTACTGTTTACAAGTGTTGAAATTCATGGGAGGTGTTCATTTTTCTAAGCATGGAAGAGAAGGAGAGTCATTGAAATCATTTTTTAAAGGTTTTTTGGAAAACTAGCTGAAATTTCCAGGCGCTGCGCACTGAGTCATCGGTGTTGCGCACAAAGGAGGTAGAGGCAGTGTTAAAATACACTGTGTTGCGCACCGAGGAGGAGGCACCACGCACCAGCAAAGGTGCAACACATAGGCCCAGGTTCAACCCGACTGCCCGTCGTTCAACGGCGCTGTGCACCGAGAAGGCCCGATAGGCCTGTTCACCCACCCAACTCGCCCGCAAAACTTTCCAGCGCTGTGCATAGGCCTGCCAATCCCTGAATTGACCTGGCGCTACGCACAGAAGGCCCGACTTGAACGGCCAGTCGGGTGGCATTGCGCACAGAGGAGATTTGGCTAAAATTGAAAAAGAATTGCCAAAATCACTTTTTCTCCTCAGATTTTCCTCCAGTCTTCTGCACATGAGTTAGACAAGGCTGGTAGTCATTTTCCTTGCCCTCCAAATTGATATTTTTACATGCATAATCAAAGGAGAATTTCAAAAAACCTAAATTGGCTAAACCATAATATTCATGCTAATTAAACCTTTGACCTTCTAGGGCAAGAATTACCATTTGGAGAAGTGATCATGAGCATAAAAACACTCAATACAAACTAAGCCTCCTCCTAAACTCTGAAAGAATTCCTTGATTACTTCATTTTTCCCTCATTTGCTAAAATATTCCCTCACCATCCCTCATTTGTCTTCCCTAGACCTAAAGGATCTCACCAAGATGAAAACCATTTTGTTCAAGGATGCCCAAAACAGTGAGCATATCGATGATGAACAGGATGCTGATAGTCAAGAAGAGGAAACAGGTGAGACTCAAACAGAATTTGATGAAGGAGATAGCGATAAAGAAAATACCCCTGATAGGACAATCAGTAATGAGAAATATAGCAAAGGACAAAGTCATGACAATAGTCATGACATTCATGACTCAGATTAGCCTTCTAATGATGAACATGGCCAAGGTGAAGTAGATGCAGAGGCTGATGATCAACTCCAAGACCATGATAGTACAGCAAGTAAAATACAAGGCAGCCAAGAAGGTAGTCATGACATTAGTCATCCTCATAATTATAAATGAAGATGACGACAGTGCCAAAGACATAGAGGAGATTGGTCTTCATTATGAGCAAGATGATAGTGATGAAAAGTGCAAAGGGTGCCTTGAAAATTATGACCCCAACAATGAAAAGACAAGTAGCTCAAATGAAGAACAAAATTAAAATGAAGAAATCAGTGAAGAGGATGAGAGTGTTGATGATGTTAAAGAAAATAATGGGGCAGAAAATATGATGACTGATGATGCCATTAATGAAAGTGAAGAAGTTGAAGACCACAACAAGGATCATAGCCATGATCAAGGCACCTACAAAGCCATCATCACACTTCTTCATTGAAATTTAAGAACTCAAAGAAGGGAAAGACCAAGAAAAACTTAGATACATGGCTCAAGATTTTCCATAGGCTTCTCAAAACCCTTGAAGAACTTGTCCACCAAATTTGAGGGAATTCTAAGCAAATTTTGTGTTTTTGAAATTTTGAGGCCTCTATGCGCGGCACCCTAGGCGCTACGCACAAATTTGGTGCATACTCAGCTTGAAAACTTTACATTTTTTTATGCCTCTCATCACCAACAGTCTGCTCAAAAAATTTAAGATCATTTGGAGCAGTTTTGACCCCCCAAATGGTAAAAAAACATCAAAATTTTGACTTTTCTGCCTCATTTTCAGGCAAGGTGCTACGCACTAAGAAGTGTTGGGAGAATTGGTTTTTGGATAGTTAAATGACAATACCTAAGGGAAAATCAAGCATTTCTAGAAATTAGACTCATCAGGCTTTCCAACGAGCCATCAGGGAGCCAAATCCGGTATCGGGAAGGGGTCCAAAACTTAGTCACAAGAGACCCTATTTTCTGCTAAAGTGGCACTACGCACAGAGACTGTCTAGTGTGTTTTGGACCAAAAGTCAACAAAACACACTCATTTATTGAAAATAGATATTTTTGAGTTTTTTGAGGTAAAACACTCTAAAATTAGGTGAAAATAGTTATTTTGGCATTTATTTCTTAGGATATTATGTGCCTTGGGCCTTGCATGGTCTCTTGGCCATAAATGACATTTATGGTTAAATGCGACATTTTCCTACCATATTTAGGGTTTTAGTCCTCCTTTTCTCCATAAATAGAGCATGAGGCCCTTATGTATTTTGTTGGCATTTGATGAGCTTTGAGAGCAATATACATGGTTTTATGAGCTTGCAGAAGAAATTGGAGTTGTGGAGTTGATGAATGGCTTGTTTGGCTTGATGATGGAAAAGCTTGTTTGAAGGATTCCTTAGCTTGGTGAATGGTGATGCCTTCTTAAGTTTTCTATTTTTTTCCTTGTTATCATTATGTTTCATTTCTTTTAGTTGTTATGAATCAGAAAATTATAGGTTGAGATATGCTCTTTGAGGCACTTCAGTCCTCATGTTTGTTATAGCCTTGATGTTTTCTTCTGTTTGGTCTACTTAAGGAATTCTTGATTGCTCCTTAGGTTCACCTAAACTTTTTTTTGTTTCATAAATGGTTAGTATGCTAGTTTACAAGTATGATTCATGGTATGCCCTACTTATTTGAAGCTTTCAAAACTCTATCTTGAAACCTTTCTTTGGAATATTGTTTGCTAGGTTAAGTCAAAGAGGTCTCGTTCGATCTTGCCCTTTGTCCATGCTTATCAACTTGTTTCAGAGTTCTTTATGGCTTTATTTATGATGTTTAGGAGTTCCTTCTTCATAGATTGAGTTATTGTGCTATCTCATATGTTTTCCCCAATTCTGAAGGTGAATTTCGAAAGTTAGAAGCTCTTATTCTCTTTATGTTTCACTAAAAATTTTATCTTGGATATTTATTGGTTTGATATATTATCATAGAGTAAATGGTTTGCCCTAGATCTTGCTTAGCATATTTTGCTAATCATATTTAATATCTCCTTGTTGCTAGGTATTTGACAAAGGATTATTGAATTCCCTTTTCCCTACCTTATTCACAAACTTGATGTCCATCCAAATTCACTCATAAACCTTAAGGATCCATTTACGATTGCTAGATTGGCCTTGCACTGCACTCTGATTCATTATTGAGACACCCTTGACTTTTCTTTGACTCCATAGCCCAATGGCTTTGACAGACTCTCACTGCACCTATCGTACTTGACCATCTTACCCAACTAAACAATAAAAAACCCTACACTTAACAACTAGCCTAAAATCAAAACCCTAAAGAAAAAAGAACACATCCTTTGCACCCAATAGAGAGAGCCCTCTCTGAGTCCAGGAAGGCTAGGTCCTAGGACTCCAAAGACTGCTTCCATGTTACCCTGTCATTTGGCTTACCAATCTGCCAAATCACGGGATGCTAACAAACCATATGTTTTGCAAATTATGAGGATTCAACTTTAACATCTAAACTTGCACTTAAGGGATCTATGGGTTACATTCCTCCAGGTATTATTTGAACTATATGGAATTTCAGACAATCTTATGACTTTCATATTTTTATTATATACTTTGATTTAAAAACCTTATGTAAGAATGTTTGAATGCAGAATATGGATTGGGTGTACATGTCACAAAAAAAGGTGATGTTTATAGCTATGGAATAGTGTTGTTGGAGATGCTTACTAGAAATAAACCCACAACATGTTTGTGGAAGGAATGAACTTGTAGAAATGGGTGGGTAGAAATTTTCCAAGTCAAATAGGGGAAGTAATGGACAAGAGTTTATTGAGAGGGGCTAGTATTAACACTCAAGCAAAGAAGGATCTTTGTTGCCTCAATCAATCCATAAATTTGGGTTTGCTTTGCACAACAGATTCTCCAAAAAACGACCTACTATGATGGACATTGTGAGCACACTCCAATCCATTAGAGACACTTATCAAGGGGTTGTTGGCATTCCAAAAAGCCAATCAAATTTCACATGTTTGTTGGGTGATACAAGTGCTCATCGCGACAATACATGTGAAAGCCAAAGTTCTTCTACATTTTAGAGTGTTGTAAGAGAGTAATGATTGAGTCACTAAACCATCTGATTATTTGAGTCCAATGTTATTAGTTCCATATAATTTGAATTTTATACCAGGCTCTTTAGCATTGCAACTTATTTATTAGGCTTATTCCTTTCACTTTGTATATACATGTATATTATTGGACACATGAGTATAAAATTAAAATTACATAAATTTTATGAAGAACCAAATCTTTCTACAACTATAAAATCATCTATGGTTGTCTTATAGAAAATTTTTACATTTAAATCTTATTAAATTTATAAACATTTATTAAACAACATAAATAATCCATATATAAAATTATTAAAAATACTAATAAAATAAAAATAAATAAAATTTACGGAATCAAATTCAAATTACACTTTTCCACTCCCAAACGAAAAAAATTTACGGTTACGGAATCAAATTCAAATTACACTTTTCCACTACCAAACGAACGGAAAAAAATAAAATGGAAAGAAGAGAGGTAAGATGGTACTACATGACACATCATGAATTATCGTTATATGCAAAAGTAATAAAGGATTGATTCGTTAATTTTCAAATACCAAAAAATAGTGTGTTTCGTTAGTGTCTATGGCCCAATCAATTGAGCTTCTCATCCGCAGTGATTGAGGTGACAGCATGCATGTCCACCACGTGAATGGTTGATTGACGGTTGATTTGGAAGTTTAAAAGGGAGTAGTTTTTAAGTACATTTTTTTTAGAGTTTTTGGTGGATTTTTAATTGGAATTTGGCAAAAAAATTTGTGGCTAAATCTTGATTTATGTTATTAAACTGGTTTTTTCACTGTATATATAGATTTACTGCCCTCAAAAAACCTTGTGGTATTTTTATTGTGAAGAGTTCACTTGTCAAACTCGTGATTTCAATACCCAATTCTACACAATTAGATCAGAAAATAAATCAGATCTCACTTACAACTACTCCATTTAAAAATTTCGCTCGTTAGGATACTACTTTTGATTAATCCTATGAGACAACTTAGCACAGGTTAGTGAGGTGAATGCTTTGATTGTGCAGTGCCTGAGTTGTTGTTGAGTATTGACTTCATTATTTAAGCATTTTCATGGAATCAATGCATTTTGATTAATCATGCCACACAACTCTAGATATATATGGGAGGTAAGAACAAAGATATAGAGCGATAGAGGTGGAGATATAGGGGGATTTACAAGGGAGAGATGGAGATAAGCTAAAGGAAAAGGGAGAGGAGGAATGAAGAGAGAGAGAGAGGGAGACGAGTGAGAGAGGTAGAGAACGGTAAGAGAGAGAGAGGGGTGAGATAGAGAAGGAGAGGGGGAGGGAGATAGTGATAGGATTGGAGGAGAGAGAGATGGCGGAAGAGAGAGGGAGGTAAGAGAGAAAGGGCGAGATAGGAAGGACCAGAGAGAGGAATTGAGAGAGAGTACAAGAGAGGGAGGGATATAAAGATGGAGTTGGAGGGGGAGAGGGGGAGGGAAGAATAAATATAGAAAGAGTGAGAAGTGGATAGAGAGAGGGAGTGACAAGGGAGATATGGAGAGAGATTGTGTATGTTTAGGGGTGAGATAAAAAGACAAAGAAGGATAGATGGAGAGAAGGAGAGAGAAGGATAGAGGGAGGGATATAGTAATGTAGTTGGAGAGAGAGAGGGGTTGAAAGAGAGAGAGAGAGAAGGAGATGGGGGAAGAGAGAGGATTGGAGAGAGAGAGAGAGAGATGGGGGAAGGGATCGGGAGGTAGGAGAGAAAGGGAGAGAGAGGAGGAGAGTGATGGTGGTGGGGATCTCGAGGACAAAGTATTGAATACAAAAATTAAATGCTTGTTGATGTTTTAGATACACGGACCTTGCTTATTAATTGAAAATTGAATGACTTAACCATGCTTACTATGCTAACCCCTTTGTACATGACCTCGGGTCCGAAACCGTGGCTAAGCTTCTAGGATTAAAAGCATTTGCTTTACTTTTTAGGGTTTCGTTATGTCATTTTAACTTTTTGTCGTAAGGCTTGAGAGGGAAAATATAGGGCAGGGGTTTCGACCCTGTGGCCGCCTGCAACTCTGTCAATGTTTGACTGTGCCTACGCAAACTGGTTTCTCCTCCTATGGAGCACCCATCTACACGAAGAAGTCTTGATTCTCTTGGTAACACTAAAAGTTCTCTTTTTATTTTGCTTGTGATTCCTCTGTTTCTGTTCGTCGAAACTGGTGGTCTATCCATGACTTTTAAGACTGGTTTCTGTGTATCCAACATGTGTTTTCTATTTCCATGGATGGCACAGCAATCTTTGCACAGGTAAGCTTAAGTTTTGGTTTCATTTCTATGTTTCATTTTTCGTCCTTTCTAACCCTCCAATGTCGACAAGTAATGACTCCCTGAATTCACTGTAGTGAATTCATGCTTGTATTGGCCTTCTGCCGTAGGTTCTTCTACCTCATGTATGCTTCTCGCAATGAGTCTCTCCGCCCTTTTATTTTTTCTCTATCTTCTATGTCAATTCGTTGCTTCCACTTTCAAAATATTTGTGTCCCTTTCTATGTTTTGCAGGTTTTGAACCTGGAGAAGTCTCGGGCCGTCGTCTTGTTCTCAACGCTGGTCGTTTTTAACAGGGTAAGACCCTTCCACTATGTACTTACTGTCTTTAATTGTGAAGAATGGAGAAAACCCATGATGGTTTCATCATAATTTGGTTATCAGTTAGTTTTATTTCCTTTAGTTCTCTTGTAGCGTCTTAAGACAGGCTCAAACCTTCACTGGTGTCTTCGTTGTGGTCTTTGTAAGCTTGTAATCCTTGTGAGTAGGGTATAAACCCTCATTTTTACTCAGTCTGGTGTATATACATTCAAAACCCTTACAGGGTTCATTTCTTTTAAATGTTATTTTAACTGAGATTATAATGTTTCTATGCTACGACCTAGTTTGTTTGTATATTGGACTTTTAAGAAGGAAATATAATGTAGAAATTTTTATCAATATTTGTTTGAAAGTATACATGTGATTATGCTTGAAAGGTGTCATAGTTGCTTAGTTCAATTCGACTATAACTTTTGTTTCCAGTACACTGTCTTTATTGAGTTTAACTCAGTCCCGTCCTAGTATATGAAGGTTCTGTAATTTCGTCTATTTACCAAATGATTCACAGCATAATTTATCACTCAGATTGCAATCATGTTTTTTCATGTATTTCTCATTTTTTGTGTAGTAGGGTCCATCAAAAGTATGCAACATGGGTACTTCTTAGATTAGTAATTAAATTTTGCATCCAACGAGTACTCCCGCTCAAAATTTGACTAAAAAATTTGGGATATAAGTTGAAAAAGTAGTTTTTTCTTTTTTCCCTCTAAAATTTGATGATGTTATCAAATCCTATTTTATTATTTCCACTATTATTTTATAATTTCCTTAGGAGGCCCATTTTAGACCTCAAAATTCCCCTAATTCCAGACTCCTCAGCAGATTTCCCAGACTACTGTTCACAACTTCAGTTTTCCTATCTGACTATGGGTGATAAGCCAAACTGAAATTTAGTTTGGTGTCTAACTTCTTCCACAATGTTTGCCAGAAATGGCCGGTGAAATTTACATCCCTGTCCGAGATGATGGATTTTGGCAAGCCATGCAATCTGACTATCTTTGAAAAAAATAAGTGTGCTACATGTGTGGCATCACTTGTCTTTCTACATTGAATGAAATGTCCCATTTTGGTGAAACGATCCACCACCACCATGATGGAATCGAATCCCTGATGTGTCTTCAGAAGACCTAAGCCAAAGTCCAAGTTGACTGAGTCCCATGTTCTATTCGGAATGGGTAAGGGTGTATACAACCCTACATTCTGGTTGCATCCCTTTGCATGATGACAAAAGTTACACCTAATCATGAATCTCTACACATCTCTTCGCATCCTCGGCTAATAGTAAAAGTGGCTCAGCTGATAAAAAGTCTTATCTATGCCAAAATGTATGGCCAAACCTCCATTGTGCTTTTCTTGGATTAAGTTCTCTCGCATAGAACATTCCGGAATACACAACTATCCTCCTTTGAACAACAACCCCTCCTGCATGTTATAGTCCAACCATGGACTATTGTCTCTCAACAGTGGATTTTGGCAAGCTTCATAAGCTTCCTTCAAATTTGAATCCATCTCATACAAGTCTTTGAGATGCTCGAATCCTAACACCTGTACTGTGCTTTCTTGTAATATCAAACTTCTCATGCTTAACGCATCTGCCACCTTGTGTGCCTGACTGCTGATGTGTTTAAAAAAGAATGTAAAACTCTACAAGTACTCCACCCATTTCGCATGTTTATTATTCATCTTGTGTTGCTGCATAATGTATTGTAATGCATAATTGTCTGAAAACAAGACAAATTCATTAGCCAACAAAAAATGTCTCCAATGCTTCAACTCTTGGACGACTTCATAAAACTCTTTGTCATAAGATGTACACCTTTTCCTGCTCTCATTTAACTTCTCACCGAAGTATGCTACTAGCTTATCTTCTTGGCTGAGTACTGCACCAGTGGTTGTTCCACTGGCATCACAACGAACTCAAAAAAGTTTGTTAAAGTCTAGTAATCTTAGGACTGGTTTTTCAGTGATTTTCTTTTTCAACAGCTGAAAACTTCTCTCAGAAGATTCTGTCCAACGAAAAGGTTGTTTTTCCTTCTTAATGGTACCCACCATAGGTGCACAAATACCACTGAATTTCTTAATAAACTTCCAATAGAAACTTGCCAGTCCATGAAAACTTGTTACTTCAAACAAACTATTAGGAGATGACCAACAAACTATGGCTACAACCTTCTCTGAGTCCATCTTCAACTCATTTTCAAAAATTACAAATCCTAAATAAATCAATTCTTTCTTGAAAAAAGAACATTGTTTTAAATTTATCAGCGATTTATTTTGTTGCAATTTTTCCAGCACATACGTGACATGCCGAAAATGTTCTTCCTTCGTCTTGATGAAAATAAGTATATCATCCAGATATACGATCACAAACTTGCCAATGAATTCTTTCAACATCTCATTCATCAAACACATGAATGTGCTGGGAGCATTTCTCAGTCCAAATGGCATGACCATCCATTCATACAAGCCTTGATTGGTCTTGAAAGTTGTCTTCCATTCGTCACCTTCTCTAAACTTGATCTAGTGATAGCTGCTTTTCAGATCTATCTTTGAAAAGTATGTTGCTCCACTCAAAAAATCCATCATATCATCCATTCAAGGTAAAGGAAACTTGTACCTAATAGTGATCTTTTTTATCGCCCAGGAATCAATGCACATCCGCCATTCACCTCCTTTCTTGGGAGCTAAAATGGTCAGAACATTGCAAGGACTCAAACTCTCCTGAATCATCCCTTTATCCAACAATTCTTGTACTTTCTTCCTGATATCCTCATTGTCTTTCAGACTCATCCGGTAAGAAACCTTGTTTGGAAAACTGGCTCCAAAAATAAAATCAATATGGTGACCAGTGCTCCACTTTGGTGGTAATTTATCTGGTAGATCATCTACCACAATATCACTAAACTCTTGCACCATGTCTTGTATTTCCACGGGAAAATTAGTAATTTCCATATGCATTTTCTCTTGGTCTCTGCACAGCTGCATAATTTACCTCATTCTCCTCAATCTATCATAGAAACTCCTTTCCACCTATCAACAATGTTTGAGTCCCACTAGTTTCTGCAATATCTTCTTCTTTCATGGGAACTAGCATATGCTTTATCCCATCCTTAACAAATCTATAGCAATTATTTTCCCCATCATGGATGACCTTTCTGTCATATTTCCATGGTATTCCCAGCAGAATATGGCACATGTCCATAGGCATAATATCGCAAGTCACCTTGCCATTGTACTTGCCAATGTGAAACTCCACCTCGCACTGCTCATCAACCAGCAGTTGGTGTCCTTTCTACAACCAAGACACCTTATATGGAGTCAGGTGCTTCAAATTCTTCAAACCCAATTTTTCCACCATCTCAATGGCTACCAGTTTATCAGTGCTCCCACTATCTATAATCAATTTGCAGCATTTTCCATGCGACTTTCACACAGTTCGGAACAATGCTTTCCTCTGTGTCAGGTCAGCCACCTCCTTAGCTGGTTTCAGTAAAACCTTGTTCAAAACCAAGGCCTCTCCTGTTTCAGGCACATTCTCCACCTCTTGTGGCGGTGCCTCTGCTACATCAGGTTGAGCAACATACACTCCCCTCTATCCAACTCACTCATTTTCAGGACATTCAAAAGACCTATGCCCCCATTTGTGACACTTGTAACATTGGTAGGCATTTCCTCTACCCCTTCCATTACCCCTTCCACGCTGGTATGGCCTTCCACCTATAGTGTTACCTTCCCTCTCAGTCTGTCCCAAAGTCTTCGAACTGCTACCCTCTTCATTACTGTCGGTAGTTCTATGTCTACCAAAGGATTGTCTTCTTCCTCTACCAGAACCACATCCTCTCTTTGCATTCTTCTTCCTGGTAATCTTCTCTTATGCTTTCAAATCACTTTTATATGCCTCCTCTATAGTTTTAGGGGAAATAAGATTGATCTCGTCTAGGATCTCCATTCATATACCATTCACAAATCTTGCTGCCTTCTCGAGGGTATCTTCAACATACCCAACCCTTAGGTTCACCTTATAGAACTCTTTCGTATACTCCTTTACAATCATGATCCTCTGTCTCAAGTTCTGCACCTATTTGTAAAGAGAAATTTGGTAATATTTAGGAAGAAATTTTCTTTTCATCTTTTCAATCATTCTGTCCCATTTCTTGATCAATGGTTTGTTCAATATCCTCCTTTCTTCCTGCACATTGTCCCACCACAGTGTTGTGTGTCCTTTCAACTTGGTAACAACAAACCTGATTTTTCTATTTTCACTAATTTCCTCATATTCGAAGTATTTTTCCAACTCACTTATCCAGTCCAACAATGCTTCTATGGACAAGTTGCCATTATAATTAGAAATATCTGGTCTTGGTTTGCTGCTAGCCATCAAAAATGATTTCAATAGTTTGATCTCTGGTCCCTCTTCTTCCGACCCATCTGTCGTTGCCGTTGTGTCTTCCTCACTGTCATCTCCACCTTCAGGATTCATAAGCCTTCCCACTTCCACTACTGCCAAACGTGTTGACAAAGTTCTGATCTCTTCTCATAGTCCTTCATCTACTACTCCTTTGATTGTTCTACCCCAACCTCTTCTTCCTACCTCCATCTTTATTGAAGAAGCGAAACTTGCTCTGATACCACAATTGGTGGGGATCTAGAGGATGAATTATCGAATACAAAAATTAAAGACTTGTTGATGTTTTAGATACACAAACCTTGGTTATTAATTGAAAAATTGAATGAATTAACTTACCATACTTACTATGCTAACCCCTTTGTACATGACCTCTGGTTTGAAACCGTGGCTAAGCTTCCAGGCTTAAAATCATTCGATTTGATTTTTAGGGTTTTATTATGTCATTTTAACTTTTCATCACAAGGCTTGAGAGGGAAAATATGGGGCAAGGGTTTCAACCCTGTGGCTGCCTGCAACTCTATCAATGTTTGACTATGCATATGCACATTGGTTTCTCCTCCTATGGAGCACCCATTTACATGAAGAAGTATTGATTCTCTTGGTAACGTTGAATGTTCTCTTTTTATTTTGTTCGTGATTCCTCTATTTCTGTCCATCAAAATTGGTGGTCTGTTCGTGAATTTTAAGACCGGTTTCTGTGTATCCAATAGGGGTTTTTTATTTCCATGGACGGCTCAACAATCTTCGCACATGTAATATTAAGTTCTAGTTTCATTTCTATGTTTCATTTTTCGTCCTTTTTAACCCTCCAGGACAATGTCAACAGGTAATGACTCTCCGAATTCACTGTAATGAATTCATGCTTGTATTGGCCTTCTGCTAAAGGTTCTTCTACCATAGGTATGCTTCTAGAAAGGAGTCTCTCCACCCTTTTATTTTTCTCTATCTTCTGTGTCAATTCGCTGCTTCAGCTTCAGAAATATTCATGTATCTTCCTGTGTTTTCCAAGTTTTGAACCTGGAGAAGTCTCAGGTCGTCGTCTTATTCTCAATGCTATTCATTTTTAACAGGGTATGACCCTTCCACTATGTACTTACTGTTTTTAAATTTGAAGAAGGGAGAAAACCCATGAGGGTTTCATCATAATTTGACTATCAGTTAGTTTTCTTTCCTTTAGTTCGCTTGTAGTGTCTCGAGACAGGCTCAGACCTTCACTATTGTCTTCAACATGGTCTTTGTAAGGTTTTAATCCTTGCAAGCAGGGTATAAACCCTCACTATTACTCAGTCCGGTGTATATATATTAAAAACCATTACAGGGTTCGTTTCTTTTAAATGTTATTATAACTGAGATTATAATGTTTCTTAGCTATGACTTAGTTTGTTTGTATATCATACTTTTAAGAAGGAAAGATAATGTAGAATTTTTTTATCAATATTTGTTTGAAAGTATGCCTGTGATTATGCTTGAAAGGTGTAATAGTTACTTGGCTCAATTCAACTATAAATTATGTTTCCAGTACACTATCTTTATTGATTTTAACTCAGTCCCATCCTATATGAAGGTTCTGTAATTTCATCTATTTACCAAAATATTCACAGCATAATTTATCACTCAGATTAGCTCTCATACACAGAAAATCACTTTTATAAAGGAATCTTAACATGCATTGTATTCACGTACACACCCAAATTTTTAATACAACTTCTTCTAATTATTTTTCTTCCTCAAGATGGCAGACCACCACAATGGTGGATTTGGTTTGGTTTTATGCCTTTCCAGAATCCCCATATGGTTGAGAAACTGTCATTCATTTTCAGAACAATTTATTAAAACTAAACACTTAACTAATCCTAATCTAACTTTTATTTTAATATTCAAATTACAATGGTTGTGTTAGCCAAAATTAACTTTAAAAAAAGTAAAATAGAATTCAAAACTTCTTCTTTTGTCCAGCAGATGAAATAAACTCCAACTGTAGCCTTTCAGTTGGATGCTCCTGCATCAGATGGGGGAAGAGAGAGTATTGGAGGGAAAAGAGAGAGAGAGAGAGAGAGAGAGCGATCAGGGAAGAGAGAGGGAGGTAGGAGAGAAATGGAGATAGAGGAATAACGAGTGAGAGGACTTGAGAGAGAGGACATGATAGAGAGGAGGAGATAGGGATCGATTGAGAGAAGGAGTTGGAGGGGGAGAGAGGTAGGAAATAAGAAATATAGAGAGTGAGAAGTGGAGAGAGAGAAGGAGTGACAAGCGAGAGATGGAGAGGGAGTGTGTATGTTTGGGGGTGAGATAAAGAGACAAAGAAGGAGAGATGGAGATAAGGGGGAAGAGAAGGATAGATAAGGGGAGAGTGAAGGATATAGTAACATATTTGGTGGGTGAAGAGAGAGAGAGAGAGAGAGAGGTGGGAGAGAAAGGGAGAGAGAGGAAGGAAGAGAGAGGATGTGAGAGAGTGGAGAGAGGGAGAGAAAAAGATATGGACCTTGAGGGGAGATCGGAGGGAGGTAAGAAGAAATAAATAGAGAGAGAATAGTTGAGAGAGAGAGAGTGAGTGATAAGGAAGATGGAGAGAGAGGGAGAGAGGATAGAAGGAGGAAAGATAGATATTAGCGGGGGAGAGGGAGAGAAGGGGAATATAGAGATATAGACGGAAGGTGAAGAGAGGGAAGAAGTAAGATATGGAGAGAAGGAGGGAGTGACAAAGAGACTGATAGATATGGAGTGCGAGAACATGTGTGTTTAATGGTGTGAGATAGAGATACAAATAAGGAGAGATGGAGGGGGGAGAGAGGGAAGAATATTTTTTGCACTAGATGCATTGATTTCAGTGTAGATGGTGATTTCTAATCCTATTTGATTATTTGCACTAGATGCATCGATTTTGGTGTAGATATTTATTTCTATTGATATTTGATTACTTGCACTAGATGCATTGATTTCAATATAGATAATTTCTAATCCTATTTGATTTCTTGCACAAAATGCATTAATTTCAGTGTAGATGGTGATTTCTAATACTATTTGATTGCTTGCACTAGATGCATTGATTTCAATGTAGATGTTGATTTATAATTATATTTGATTGCTTGCACTAGATGCATTGATTTCAATGTAGATGATTTCTAATCCTATTTGATTGTTTACAATAAATGCATTGGTTTCAACATAGATGGTGATTTCTAATCCTATTTGATTGCTTTCACTAAATGCATTGATTTTAGTGTAGATGTTGGTTTCTAATCTTATTTGATTGCTTGCATTAGGTGCATTGATTTGAGTGTAGAAGTTATTTTCTAATTTTATTTGATTGCTTGCATTAGATGCATTGATTTCAGCGTAGATGTTGATTTTTTATTTGATGTAATTGGATATATGATGGTACATTAATGTTAAATTGATTGGATTAACAATATGCATTGATTTTAGTGTAAGCACAAAAAATTATTGACAATGTATATTGATTTTTGTGTTATAGTAATTTTACCTATTAATATTGGAGAGAAAGAGAGACAAGCTATCATGTTTACTACAACAACTCGAGCTAAATATTTAAATGGTTTATGATTTAAATTTTCTTCTTCATATAATTGATATGAAAATATGACAAAACTAAAAAGGGTGACAATAATAATAGTAGAAGAAAATAGAATGAGATTGATCAGAATGAAGGCTATTTCTAACGTGAGTACATTCTTATATTTCACAGTTTCTATCATTCAACACTATTATTGTCACTTTGCATTAAAAAACAATACTTCATCATTTTCATCATTAAAGTTATTAACAATATTTATCATCTCAACAAAATTAGGTAACTAAGAAAATTTAAAATTAAAATGACCAAGTTAATCTCAGACATATTTAGCATATTTAAAATGACTATATTAATATTTGATATATTTACATATCATTAATAAAATTAATCCTTGGTGGCACATGACTGAAAGCAGCCTGGATCCATCTTAACTACGAATCTATCAAGGGCCAAGAGGGATCAAAATCTCAAGGTGAAAACTTTTCCTAAGTTTTGCACCAAAAAAATAGGGTTGCACCTCGAGATATTTGATCCCTCTCGGCGCTTGATAGATCTAGGCTGGTGATAAACAATGTCCATAGTCTTTTATAATATTAGGCTTCTCCTATTTTGTTTTTAATCTATTATGTCATTTGATAT
This sequence comes from Pinus albicaulis, assembly GCA_034641835.2. Taxonomy (NCBI): domain Eukaryota; kingdom Viridiplantae; phylum Streptophyta; class Pinopsida; order Pinales; family Pinaceae; genus Pinus; species Pinus albicaulis. Next base: position 330,855,515 of record CM076572.1, on the reverse strand, counting down.
TTTTTTTAATTATTATTTGTAAATGTTCCATATCAAAGGAATCATTTTTATATTTAGTAGTTTTAGTAGTGAAATATTTTATTCCTTTTATTGAGGATTTATTAGCAACCAAGAACCATGAATGCCAAGAGAGAGGAAGAGAGAAAACATATATATTTTTCATGAAAATTAACACTGAATAACACTTCAAAAAAAAACAAAAAAAAAAACAACACAAATATTTATAAATTTGAGAAGAAGACCCATTACAATTGCATTATGCTATAGGACCAGTTTGTCCTTTTACAATGTGAGGATAATTATGCATAGTATTCTTGGTGCCTTGTTGAGTTACATCATTCACTACCATGGGTGGATACCATTTTTCATTCAGATCATTTTGAGTCTATAAAAAAATATGAAATGTACATTAAAAAGGAAAGTATGTGCTATCCATGAAAAGAAAGGCTCTATCACACAAGTTATGATATACAAATAAAGGGAAGTTTATGTCACATATTGACAAAATCATACCTAAGGAAAAATGAAGATGGAATTAATATTCAATAATGCATTCATGATGACAAGGAAATACCTACCACTATGTGGCAAGGTCAGTTAAAAGGCACCTATGATCCGTGAAGATGCTGCACATCAAATCTCCCAGTAAAAAACTTATTAATTTGACCCATAAAAAATCAAAAGAATGCCAGTTAAATACAAAACACATCAAATGGATATCTTAATCACAAAAAATGTCTAAGGATGTTGGGTGTGTGTTATATTCTTTCCACAACTAGTCACATGCACCCGGGGGGGTGGTGTCAAAGGTGGGTGACAGTCCTCCTTGTTCTTTGTGTAGTGCGCAGTAGGGCAGTCACAAGGGGGGTGTAGGCCCCCCTATCGGGGGGTTTGCAGGGGATTAGTACCCCCCCTGCATGAGGTCTAGGGTAGTGCCCTATTTTTTTTTTTGGACCTTATAATAGGTGGGCAGACCTACCGATGGTTTTGTGCATGGGTTTTTCTCATGGTTTGGGCATGACGATTTTATGCCCATCGTATTTTGTAGATACTGTCAATGTAACTAAGATTATGTTCTAATCCAGGCTTAATAGATTGGGTTTTATGAATGCTTCAACAAGTATATATATGTATTGTAACATTGAAAGGAATATAATGAAAAATCAATATGGTAGTCCCAATTTTGGGATCGAGTGGAAAATCTGTGTATATTTGCTTTATGTTTTATATTCTCGCCGTTGTATACTTTTTGTTTTAGGAATTAGTTTGTAGGTAATTCCTGTACAACGTTAAAACCTAGAAAGGATAGAGTAAGCACAACGACCATAAGGTTAAAATAATAATCTCATAGTGTTTCTAGGCCATAATTTAGAGGTGATTAGGAAAAAAAGGGGTCATTTCACATTTTAACTTGAGGAAACTAGTTAAGTGAAGAAAAACCCCGCTCCATCCTAGAAATTTGGATCAATATCTTGGTGCATATAAGGCTTCAATCTACATTTTGTTTCCACTAGGTACTTCCCTAGTCCCTCATATTCATTTTGATTGTTTTTTTTGTTTTCTTTAGATTTCATCCTATTATGGACTCTTTTCAATCATAGGGGTATTATTGCTCCCTAGCAAGGCTAGGAAGTGACTTAAAAGAGACATATCACCTTATATGCTTATTCTATGGAGTTTCTACCATATTATGGGAGCCTCAGAGGGAGAAATGGGATGTGAAATTTTAAGATCTAGGGTTATTTCCATAATTTAGAGTTGATTAGGCCAAAAAGGGGTCATTTTCACATTTTCACTTGGAGAAACTAGTTAAGTGAAGAAAAACCACACTCCACCCTAGAAATTTGAATCTGGATGTTGGTGTATACAAGGCTTCAATACATTTTTCTAACATTAAGTACTTCCATATTCCCTTATTTCATTTTGATTGCTTATTTATTAGTTTTTCTTGATATTATATCATATTTAGGACCCTTTTCAATCATGAGGGCATCATTACTCTCGAGCAGGGCCAAGGAAGTGACTTTGAAGAGACACATCAAGATATATGCTTCCTGTATGGATTGAATACCACTTTGTGGGAGAATAACAAGGAGTAATGGGTTATGCGATTCTTAGATCTACTGCTAGTCTCAAGCTGATTACAAATGGGTGTCTTATAAGGTCAAAATAATAATCATTGTGCACTTGCTTATGATAGATATTTCGCCAAGATGATTCAATGCAGAGAGCGAGAGAGAGAGAGAGAGAGAGAGAGAGAGAGAACATATAGAAGATGACATAAGTGACCAAACAAGAATGCAAGATCCACTTTCCTCCATTTCAATTAGGGAATAGGGAAAATCCTTGAGACCAATATTTGGTTCTTTATTGTGACTCAAATTTTCTGATGTTTCTTCAACCCAAACCCAAAAATTTGGAAGGTAACATGCATCTTGCATGACCAAATAATAAGTAGCATAATTGTTCATTATGGATCACATAAAACTGCTCGATATTGATTCTTGTCACAAGGTGGAAAGGTGAAATATTGTTTTCCTATAGTCATCTTGGATGTTTTTTCAGCTATGTTAACTTGAACCACTGCAAAACATAAATTTACATGTCTTCTCATCTAATAGATCGAAACAATTATGAATAGTTAGATCACATTACCAGTCATTCATTAGTAATGATTTAGTCTGAATCCCATGTAGTACTATGGATAATTACTAATTATTAATGGCAGGTAAATGTTGCACTGAAATAATGGCCTATTTGCTATTGTATTCAAAAGCTTGCATATTATAAAAGAGCTTGCACATTAGAAAAGTAATATAAGACAAATTCATCCTCTATCCTCATTCATAAACGAATTGTATAAAAGACAAAGGAGCTATTCATAGTTCAATTTATTGGCCACCAAATTCTGGCTACTCTGAATTTAGTTGACAAACAGTGTTCATCAAAATCGCATAACTGGGTTGCACACGTAAACTTGAATGGTAACATGAATAGTTGAATCGAAAGAAAATATGATCGATATAAATTTTATATATACTATATACGACCACTTAAACCTTTTAGACACAATACAGTTGGAGGAAAACTGAGAAGTAATGACTTAATATAATATAAATAAATGATCCCAAGTAATGTAACCAACATATGCATCTAGATATTTGCAAACATACATTCAATTCTCTAAAGAGTATGAGATGCACAATCATGTACTTGAACATATCTGGTATGTCGGAAACCTGAATAAGAGTGGGAGGACATGGAGGATTCTTCTAATTCAAATTTCCAACAAAAATTGCCACCATCCAGGGTAGCATTAGCCGATATTGTAAGAAATTCATAAAATTCAAGAAGAAATGTGATTAAGGGGAAGTTCTTTTTCTTGAGAACCAGTTGCTTACTTTTGTCAATATCCAAACAATGCTTACTCATTATCATCTACAAACAATAACTTCTACTACTCAACAGGTTTGGCAGATAAAGTTACACAATAAATATGCTCCTAGACTCAACAGGTTTGGCATATAAAGTTACACAATTATCATGTCTACTCATTTTTAGGAAGTTAGTAAGTTTCCTCAAAGTATTGAATCTATAGGAAATACAGTGACCTGATAAAGTTACACAATTATCATGTCCATAAGTTGGTAAGTTTCCTAAAAGTATGGAAGCTACATGAAATACATTGACTTGAAAACTATAAGGAAAACAAATCCTAATATTTTTATACTTAAACAATACCAAAAGGTTACATGTTTTTTAATAATAATGAAATATTTTGAAACAGAGCCAAATCACATCAATTTCAATACAAATTAAGATAAAAGACACACAAAATTAAAAGTTCAGTGCATCATTTCAGTAATCCCAAAATTTTTGGAACAAGGCTTTATATTTGGGGTTTCACGTGCTTAGACAACTGAAATAAAGTAGAGTATTTGTTTAAATTTTGATGAAACTGGAATTATTTTGGGTAGCAAAAAGCTTGGATGAACTAGGTAATAGATAAAGAGATATTCAAGGAATATTCAATTTAATTTAGAACCTACAAAAGAAAAAGGAAGCTTAGTTATTTCTTTTAGGTGAGCTACAAAATTTGTGGAGAAATTTACTCCAGCTTAAGATGGTGAATGATGTTCTTCTTAAGTAATGTACTATGACTTAAATAAATTACTGTGACTTAGAAAAACAGAAAGAAGGGCATCCTTATTCATGTAGAACAATTGGATAGATGTCGGTGAATGACGTTCTTCTTAAGTAATGTATTGTGACTTAAATAGTTAAGAAGGGTATCCTCATTCATGTAGAACAATTGGATAAATGTTTTTGATGGTAATTCCTCTGTAAAGATATGGTTGAATTTATAATTATAAAACAATTTGAATTGGAAAAATTTGGCATTTCATGTAAAAAATCAATCTATTATATATTCATAGAATATTCTATTGAAGTGTAATCAAACTTAGAGTAATCATGAGTATGTTTTTGAAATTAGTAGTGCTATAGTGGAAAGAGAGTGATCAAATAAGTCTTAAGATTAAGAAGACTAAAGTACAAATCAAACTTAGAGTAATCATGAGTATGTTTTTGAAATTAGTAGTGCAATAGTGGAAAGACAGTGATCAAATAGGTCTTAAAATTACAGAAGCCTAAAGTACATCAATAGGCTAAATTTTAGGAGTAAAGAGACTTTCGTTAATAGAAGTAACAAGAAGGAAACATAAACTGACTTGGCAATTTAACTAAAATATTATGTAATAGCTTTAAACCAAAGAATCATATATAATAGCTTTAAACCAAAGAACAAAATATAACTAGTTTTAGTGAATGTGTTGACATGGAAGAAGTTGTGTATTTTATTTAAGTTGTAATTTTTCTAGCTCAAATGAGACAAGAATACTGATCACATAGATATGATAAGAGAATTCAAAAATTTTAAGTAGGATACAATAAGCAAAGACTTTTAGTCAAATAGTTGCATCACCCACATAGTCAACATACACATACACACTAGTATGGTTCTTAGTCATATAATTGGCATGATAAAATACTTATGATACTTAAAGATCATTTTTCCTTGAAAAGAAAAAGGTTGGTGATTAAATTTTAAGACCCTCCTCGCTCAGCCATCAATGAATACAAGATGTCAATTCCCAATGTTTAAGGCAAGTTGGGACAAGTCAACAAGGGACGGATAATGTAACTTTATATTTACAGCCACATGTGCCCAACAATAGACATGCATAGAAAAGGAGAGGGGAATAAGACTAGTTTTGCAACAATAAAGAGGGGAATAAAACTCATACTAAATGCAGCTAATAACAACGGTCTCAAATTATTATACAGTCTAGTGACACACTCACTACTCTTTTACAACACTCTAGAATTCAGAAGAACTTTGGCCTTCTTGCCAGTTAAGCGAGTTGTACTTACAAGGTGTCAGTCTTTGCAGCCTTCCTCTGATCAAACATGCTCACAAATGATTTTGAGGTGTCAAGGTCACCTTGTCATTTCATGAGCCTTCAAGCAATGTTGCTCACTAGGCATTAAAGTCTGTGGGTCGTTTACTCGCTGCAAGTTGTCAAAATGTCGGTTCATGTCACCATTCAGCTGAGTGTACCATCATTTAGAGGGTTTTCATCATCATTTCAAGTTCCAATGGGTCATTTTACACCTTGTTCATGCTTCAGTTGTGCCTAGGTAAGGTCCATTTCCCTCTCCTAGGGTTTTGGAGGTAATTTCTCTTGGATGGTCAAATCATTGGAAAAACTTGTATCCTGATGTTCACACACCTTCCCCTATCCTTAATATACCTCATTAAACACTTCCCATCACTGAGATCCCCCAAATTCCTCATTTTTCCACAAACCCTAGTTTCTTGCCACAACTTGGCAATTTTCTAGGCTAGGCCTGTGTTTTGCCCTTTTGGACCCCTTCCCCTCACTCGATCTCTGAGATTCCACTTTCCCCTACTTCCTAACATCCCTCCCTACTTCCAAAAATTTCCCCAAGAATTTAGAAGCCCCTTATCCCCTTCATTTCGCTTCATTTCGACAAAATCCCTTGTTTCACACATCGGGATAAGTTTCACTCAAATGATGTTTAAGAGCAATAAAAGATGAATTTTTGAATTATGAGAGAGGTTTTTGTACAACAAATTCCAAGGAATAAAAACCTCCTTCACTTTTTACACAGGTATAATGGTTTTGGAGAAATTTCAAGAATACCGTTGCCTCAGGAGAATTGATGCACCTGTTGGAAGTAGTGTTGGGAGATTTGATTTATGATAGGGTAAATGAACTCCAAATTGAACAATTCCACTTGGGTTGGAATTCCGACTCCAAGAGATTTCCAACGAGCTATCACACGCTCAATTTGGACACCGGGAAGGCCTCCAAAAGCCTCCTGCAAAATGCACTATGTAGCGCGCTACGCATATAAAGTGCGCGCTACGCATTGGGCTAGAACTCAAACTTTTTGTCATTTATTCACTGATTTTTGACAGGGTAAATGAACTCCAAATTGCACAATTCTACTTGGGTTGGAAAGTAGACTCCAAGAGCTTTCCAACGAGCTATCACACGCTCAATTTGGACACCGGGAAGGCCTCCAAAAGCCTCCTGCAAAATGCACTATGTAGCGCGCTACGCATATAAAGTGCGCGCTACGCATTGGGCTAGAACACAAAATTTTTGCCACTGCTCTTCAAAATTCAAATTCTCTCAGTCTCCTTTGCCTCATGTAAGTTTAAATCATCTTGCTATTATCTTTGGTCAGTGTTTGGAGTTGTTTGAATATCGGTTGTAAGAGTATGAATGTTGAAGAACACAAACCCTACTCTCTTGTAAAGAAATGCCTCTTTAGGGTTTGAATTTGAAGTTTTAGAATTTGACTTTGGTGCCAAAACATTCCATATCTCACTTGTATTTTCCTTTCCCCAATACTGTCATATCATCATACAATGCCTCCCTTTTCCCTATTCCCTTTAAAATCACTCATATCACTTCGTCCCTCTCCTATTTCCCTATATCCCATCCCTAAAACTTGCCATTTGTTACCATTTTCCATCCTTCATATCAGTTATAGGTTCCAAAATTACATACAGTCAAGTGACTGTACTCACATCCTTAATTTCACTTGACTCAAGCATATTTTCTTCACTTAATTGAATCATGTTGTTCCCATAGCTCATTTTCCCACAGTCCACTATTCACACGGCCCTATTTCCCACAGTTCCTCCCACATTTGGCATTTGAAACAAAAGCACCAAATCCTCATTCTTCATCTCATTCAAGCCAACACAGATTTTGCAACATCATGGAGGCGGACATCGATACATTATATGACCAAGACAGAGATTGCACCATTGAACTGCATACACCAGGAGGACACTGAAGCGTCGTGAAACGCCTGATCCACTCCGGATTTTGGCCGAGGCTTCATTGGTTGGGCATGATACATGATGGAGGGTCTTCGCTCCGAATTTGAGCAAATTTGGAGAAATTTTTGTCATTTTGAAAAATTTTGGTCTCAAAACAGATTTTTCAGCCATACGAGTAGCGCGTCGACGCGCTCGCTTATGATTGGGACACTTGCTGGAGGAAAACTTTATATTTTTGGGTTTTTCATGATAATTTATGCATGCTCTAGTATGTCCAAAGCATTTCACCAAGTTCTGGATGATCAAAAGGGCCAAAAACACCATGAAAACCACCTTTCTGCCACCTTTTGCACCAGCAGGAAGTACTTCTGGGAGAATGAAGTTTTGGAGGGGCAAATGAGCTCCAAATTGGGAAATTCCACTTAGGTTGGATAGCCAACAACCAGGGATTTCCAACGAGCTATCATGAGCTCAATTTGGATGCCAGGAAGTGCCCCAAAAGTAGGCTGAAAGGCGCACTACGCATATGGCTCAGGCGCGCTACGCATATAGATTTTTGGTCAATTTTTCACCTTCCAGCTCGGAATTTCGGCCAGTTGGACCAGTTTTGCTTGTGGATGTAATTTTTGAGTTATCTTGATGTAATATTATGGTTGACATGTAACTTTGACTCATTTTTACCTATTCTAGATGATTCACTCCTAAAAAAGTAAAAATCAAGTGTAAGAATCAGTTTCCTCCCTTTTAGAGGCAAGTTGTTTGGATGCCTATATTCTAGCTCCTTGTTTAGAATTAGTTGGAACTGCTCCTAGAAGGAGGAATTCGACCCCTAGAGGTGTGGGAAGGGGTTAGGATGGTCTATATAATGTAATTTCTCAATCATTTTCAGGGGTTGGACAGGTTGGACTCTTGGGAAGACTTTGGCACACTATTGTACATATTTTTCATATTTTGGCTAAGGAAAGATCAGAGGTTTTGCAGCACCTGTTGGGATTCTTGTGGCTTTCAGTTCTTGATGGTGTTTTCTCTCATTTTATTGTAAGTTCTTTCATGTTTAATGTATGCCATTCCCTTCTTATGCTTCTGAAACTAAATGAATGAGTAAATGAGGTTGAATCCATTGTTTCCAGTGCTCTGCCTTTAAATTTGTTTAGTTTTACATGTTTTCGCCTGTTTGGAGAGGATCCATGTTCTCCCTTGCCCTCTTTAGCTCCTTGTCGTTCTGATCCATCCATATACCCAATCAAAAGCATCAAGACTATTGCCTACCTCGCCCCAACTCGAATTCTGCAAAAATCTGGCCTTATCCCCGGACCCAAAATTGTTTTTCCCATCTTTTCAACAAAAAACCCAAAAAATCAAAATCAAACTTTCCTATCTCTTTACTAGCCTAAAATCAGTATTCGTTATAAGTCATCTCAGCCCCTTTGAAGACCTTTTGCCGAGATAGACCCGGAGAGAGCCCTCTCCTATCCTCGTAGGGCTAGCTACGAGGCTGAGCGTGGTTTGATGTGGCCTTGAGTTTTACCTTATTTTAGCCTAAGGTAGATTCGAGCGCTAACACCGCAACACCCAACAAACAGGTTAAATTTGAATGGGATTATGGAACACCACCAACACCTTGAAAAGTGTCTCTGATGGATTGGAGTGTGCCTACAATGTCCATTATAGTAGGTCGTCCTTCAGGAGAATCTCTTGTGCAAAGTAAACCCATACTTAAGGATTTATTGAGGCAACTAAGATCTTTAGCTGCTTGAGTGCTCGTACTAGCCCCTCTCAATAAAATCTTGTCCACCACTTCCCCTAGTTGATTTGGAAAATTGCTACCCACCCATTTCTGCAAGTTCATTTCTTCTACAAACATGTTGTCAGTTGGCTTCTTTCTAGTTAACATCTCTAGTAACACTATTCCATAACTATAAACATCACCTTTTGTTGTGACATGACCACCCAATCCATATTCTGCAATCAAACATTGTCAGTATAAGATTTATAATTCAACATATTTAATAAAAATATGAAACACATAACATTGTCTAAAATGCCATCTAATTCAAATAATGCCTAGAGGAATGTAGCCCACTGATCCCTTAAGTGCAAGTGTAGAAGTGAAAGTTGAATCCTCATTATTTGCAAAATATATGGTTGCAATGCCAAAGTCTATTACATATGATGTCATATCTTCACCAAGAAGCACATTGTTTGGTTTCAAATCATAATGGATCACTTGCATGAAACAATGCTGATGGAGATACACCATGCCTTGGGCAATGTCTATTGCTATATTCAACCTTTGATTCAAAGTCAAAACACTTTCTCCTTCACCATTAGGATATAACCACTTTTCTAAGCTTCCATTTGGCATCAATGGAAATATCAAAGCTTTCATTTGGAGGTCTAAATATGAGGTTATGACTCTAATCAAATTTCGATGTCTGACTCTACTCAAAACTTTGCACTCCTTTTTGAAAATTTTGTGAGCCCCATCCTTTTCCAAATTGAGAAGCTTGATGGCAACCAATGTCCCATCATTTAGAACCCCTTTGTACACTTTCCCAAAAGTACCCACTCCTAACATGGCATCGCTAAATCCATTTGTTGCAGTGATGAGTTCTCCATAGGAAATTCTTCGGTGCCCCACATTTAAGGATGCCCCAAAATTCATAGGAATATTCTTTTTGTGATTTATTCTACACAAGATTCCTATAACTAAACACAATACAATAGTAACTACAATTGCAACAATAGGTATGACAACTTTTCTGAGATGAGAAACACTTTTATGCTTGTGAGTAGAGCATAATGACAAATTTACCCAAGGTCCACAGAGACCTGGGTTTCCCATAAATGCTTTGGCATTAAGATTTTTGAAAACACCACCTTTCGGGACCTCTCCTGACAAGTTGTTGAAAGAAAAATTCAATTGGTTGAGCATTTTGAGACTTTCCAATGATGTAGGTATTCCACCTGACAAATTGTTGGAGGATAAATCTATTTCATGAAGACTTAGAAGTTCACCGAGTGAGATTAGGATTAGACCTTCAAGAGCATTGCAAGAAAGATTTAGGTATTGTAGTTCTTTGCAACTTCCAAGCCCACTTGGAATATAACTAATTAGTCGATTTGCAAAAATATCTACATCTTGAATCATATTCATCTTACTTAGTTCCAAAGGTAAGTGACCCTCTAATAAATTGTTTGAAAGGTTGAAATAGAAAGCTAAATTTGCAAGACTTGTAACCATTGGAGGTATCTCCCTTGTAAGCTTGTTGTATGAAAGGTCTAGCAATAATAAGTTCACACATTTCCCAAGATTTTGTGGTATTTTACCTGATAACCTATTAATACTAAGATATAAAAACCTTAGTTGCCGAAGGTTAGCAATAGAATCAGGAATTGTTCCTAACATATTATTGTTTTTGAGATCCAAAAGCCCTAAATTTTTAAGTTTCCCAATTTCAATTGGAATGTTTCCTTGTAAATTGTTGTTTCCCATATATAACCTTTGTAAGTATTGAAGATATTTTAGTGTAACTGGGATTTCCCCAGTGAAAGAATTAGAAGCTAAAGAGATAACTGTTAAATTTTTTAAGTTACCAATCTGTGGAGGTATTTCCCCCACTAACCTGTTAGTTTCCAAGATTAATAGGTCAAATTTCCTAGAGAGGTGGCCCATTGAAGAGGGCAAACGTCTAGTAAGACAATTAGCGCCTAAATCTAAACATAGTAGGGAAGAACAATTAGTAAGTGCAGTAAAAATGGGCAAGTTTGTAGTGTTGCCACTAACCAGTTTATTGCCACCTAAGAAGAGTTCTTGGAGCTGCGTCAACTTACCCAACTCCAGGGGCACTATTCCATGGAGCTGATTGCTATCTAAGTCGAGCAAGTGAAGGTTCGTACAATTGGAGAGGGATGCAGGAATGGTTCCACTCAACTGATTACCATCACCTAAGACGAGTATTTGGAGTTGCGTCAACTTACGCAACTCCAGGGGCACTATTCCACGGAGCTGATTGCCATCTAAGTCAAGCGAGTGAAGCTTCGTACAATTTCAGAGGGATGCAGGAATGCTGCCACTCAACTGATTAAGTCCCAGATAGAGTGTAGACAACCGCATGCTCTTATGACACAACTCCACAGGAATTGACCACTCAACTGGTTATCACATATATCCAATGTTAGAATATTGGTGAAGTTAGAAAAGGAAGAAGGGATTTGTCCCCACAGATTGTTTGATGCCAGATTTATAATTGGAATGTACACTTGCAGGGAAAGTACACTGCCGGGAAAGTACACTTGCTTGAAGGTTGTTGATATGTTCCTCGAGCAGGCAAGGATTCTACCTGTCAGATTGTTATAGAATAAGGCTAAGAATTGTAACTTGGGGAGATCGCATATTAGCTCATAGGGGATGTTCCCTATGAGATTGTTATGGCCCATAGAGATGACTTGTAAACTACCACAACGGGCAAGAGTGGGCGGAATAGAACCTTGGAGTTGATTCAGATACATGATAAGCTTCTTTAAGCGAAACAAATTTCCTAATTGATAGGGAATGTTGCCATGAAAACTATTATTTCCCAAGTTGAGTACTCTAAGAAAGGAGAGATTGCTGAGAAAAGGGCAGATTGTACCTTGCAACTCCATGGATGAAACATTGAGTGAAACCACTCTCTGTCTGCGTCGACTGCATATGACACCTCTCCACTTGCAGAAGGAAACATTGGGTCTCCACGTAGCAGTTATATCTTGAAATGGATCGTAAGTGATTGCAGAGAGAGATGCGAGGAGAGCCTCTTCATCAGAAGCATTGCCGTGATGAACATGCAATTGAAGGGTGGGTAGAGTGAGAAAGAGAATGGAAAAAGAGAAGAGGAAAAGTACTGTGCATAATGGAAATATTTTTTTTTGATGTTTTGGGTTTTTAGGTTTTTCTGTTAAGAATAAATCATTCTCTGGGTTTTCTTATTAGGGTATTTTTTAGAAGAATATATATTTTTTCATGAAAAAATTCAATTGGATTATTTCAAAGTTTCACGGGTTCACCACTCTCGTATAGATAAATCAAAATTCAATGTGAAACCATCATTTGTAGCTAGATCAATATAATAAAGTGATGTATTTATATTACAAATTTTATGTGTGATAAAATAAGTTTAAATCTATCTTAACTCGAGATTTACCAAGCATGGAGAGGGATTAAGTCTCTTAAGATCCAAACCTATTTTAGAGTGAAAGGAGATTTATTTCCTCTTAGCACTTGGTAGATCTGTAGAAACCATATATCCATCACACGTCCAATTATTTTTTTTATTAATATTTTCCAAAATCTCTCTCTCCATAGTATTTACCGTGGTATTTTCCTTTGGTATTAGCTCATGGTATTTGCCTTCAGTTTTCGAGGGAAGATAATAAAATAAGGTCTCTAGAGAGTCCATCAAGCATATAAAAGGGGATAGAAGCTAGGAATTTGGGATCATTCAGGTTTATCTATCTCATTGTGTTTTTCTTGAGAACTTGGCATGGCCAGTTCCAGTTTGATCCCAGGGACAAAAACCCCATGGGTCTTATTTTTTCTGGTGGATCCATCCAAGGTCCATGATTGTGCTTCAGTCTTTTTTTTTTCTCTTTTAATGAACATTCGGCCATGCCACTGTAGGGGCTTCGATATTTTTGTATCAGCATGTACTTTTTTCTATAGTTAATAATACAAATAAAGCCTTGCATTTCCAGATCCTGTTGTGTTCGGTGTCTTGTTGAAAATATTTGTATGGGAGCATCTAAATGTGCCAAATCTATTGATTATTTCGTTCTTTGGGATCTTACAGCGGTATCAAAGCTGCTAATCCTACCAGCTTGAGCATTCAATGGGGATTTCTTTCACCCTAGACGACAATTTCCATCTTCGGTAATACTCGATATCACCCTAGTTGACCCAATTATTTATTTTACTACAACCAGTGTAAGGGTTTATTATCTTTCTTAATCGGATATTCCCAACATTTGTAGACAATGATTACGCTAACTAGATCTATATCCATGAGGGAAGTAGGATCGTTTCTTTTTCCATCTTGAGAGCTCGACCGAGTTTTCAAGTGAGGGTTTTCAGGGTTGGTTGCACCAGATTCGAAAAAGGAATGAGGGCAATGCATTGAATAAAGCCCACCAGTGAATTCATCAGGAGGTCTATCACTCAACGATAGGAAGAGGGAGTGCATAGCCTCGTTTGTGCTTGATTGTGGGGGTGTTTGGCTCAAGGGTCGAACATTGAGAGTTCTCACACAAAGATTATAACCTCGAGGCATGACCTCCTTTACCAACCAGGGTGACATGTTGTTGCAGCAGTCCAATGGGAATTGGAGGCAAATCGAGCCTTGTCATTAGTGAATTCTACCACCTCCTATTGACCATAGTCGCAGCGCAGTGAGGAAGGGAATTGACCAAGAAGCATACGACCCTGTGTGTTGTGTAGTGAGGACAAGAGATCGAGCCCCATCATTGATGAGGTCCACCACCTCCCATTAAGCACCGTTGCAGCGCAATGAGGAAGGCGGATTGACGGGGGTACCACACAACCCTTTGTGCAGCGTAGTGAGGACGATCGACCAACAATAGGCACGTACCCTGTGCAGTGCAAGGAAGGAGTCTATGACATGAGACTAGGCATGCAGATCGTAGGGGCTGAGAGATCGACAATTTCCCTTGCCTAAAACATATCCACCGAGTTGGAGTTGTGAAACATTCTGTATGATGAATCGGTGTGGTTGACCCATTAACACATATAAACAGTTGGTCAAACTAATGTTGCAAACACACATTCTAATATTCGGAGCCTTCATCTTCCATATCAAGGTTGATCCCTTCTTGAGCTACAAGCGAACTGATGCATGATATCAATGAGTTAAATTCCTATTGGATTGAGCTATTTCAAGGGCAAATATTTATCACTTCTCAATCAAGGAGGTGAATCTATTTAGATAAAATCTATGATGTTGTGTCATTGTTGAGGGACCGAGGGGCTTCATATAATTAAGCATATCATGTTGGCCGGAGGGCGTGTCCAAAGGTAGATTCCATACACCAGAGAATGTCATGAGGAGGTCGAAAAACACTCAGTTACAAGGACGTCTCAGCTCCCAGCAGGGGAGATCGTGCGATGTGGCGAGTAGGGAAGCTACCCATCAGTAGCAGCAGAGCTAGAAATTATTGTAACACTGAATCTAGAATGCAATAAAATTTGATTCCAATCTTTGGGAAGGGAACATAGTCTGGCTATCCAAAATATTTATTGATCAAAAAGAAGATCAAATCCAACTAGGTGCAATAGAACCATATAGGGTGGCGTGAAACATTGTTGAGGTTGCATCGTCTCGAGAGAAGTCAATGTTGTTATTGGAGAATTATCGTTTCAGTGATATCTTCAGTTCTTGTTACCGTAGATAGCCCAGACATCAACATAGCAGTAGATATGCCTCACACACAAGGAGAATAGAGCCAAGGACAAAGGACCAACAATTGACCATGGTCTAGAGTGTGGGGAGTGGTTATTCACATAGGATCCAAGAAAAGACAGTAGCCACATAAGCCAAAGTAAGCATCACACAACAGATCCAACGAAGGAGATATTAAACTCCTATCGTTGTTTTCCAAAGGGAATCTTTGCAGGTTATTTATTATTTATTTAAGGTGACTCGTATGTATTTATGTTATCGGTTCATATTAGTTCTCATGGTAATGGTGCGACCCATGGCGAGGTGAAAGGAACAACCGAAGGAGGTGTTGAAGATTGTAAGTAGGTTCGATATTCATAAATTGTATTTGATTAAATATTTATTGTACTTGTCAAAAGAATAAAGAAAATAATTTTATATCATTATTAAATGACTTATTAAAGCACGGGTTTCATTCTTGGGTCATATTGTTTTAGGTCAAAGTCCCCATTATGGACTTCTAGGTTTTATTCTGAGTCTATAGGATTATTACAGATTTAAATTGACTCATATTGTTTTTAATCATGCAATTAGGTCAAGTATTGAGTCAAATATTATTTATGGAGCCTCCAAATCAAGTCAGCCTTCAAGTGATCAAGTCAGCCTCAAATTCCAGTAATTCGAACCCATCAGAAGCCTATAAATACAAGGAGATCAAATTCATTTGGAGACATGTTGGGACAGGGTCTCCTAAAGCTGCAAATTTTGTCCATTTTTGTATATTTTTGGTAATATTTAGTCTAACGCAGGGTTTTTGGAGTGGTTCAAAGCTCTGAATGTAATGTAATGGGTCAAGGGTAGGCTAAGAGTCCATAAACCACAGTTTGCGGACCATTGGATGCATAGACTAAATTGATATAAATAGATGAACCTTTTTGAGTCTTAAGGTAGGCAAGAATGGAGATTGCTGTTAAGCATGAATTTTTAGGTCTGTAGTCGGGTTGTTTAGCTAAGGACTCCTGCTAGCTGTGTGCGCAGAGATCCTCAGTTCTGCTATGTGCGGACCCTGCTGGCTGTGTGCGCAGGTGGTATTTTGGGATTGTAAGAAGATTTTGGTATTGATATATATGTGAAGTACTGTTCGACATATGATGTTATCTGGATCTGTTTTGTTATGATTGATGTGAACTTGGGCTATATGATTAAGTTGTGAAAGTGTCTTTTTGATAGTTGTGAAAGTATATATGTTTCTGTTATATGAATCGATGGAGTGTTAATTGTTTCGTTATAGTTTGTTGTGTTGATAGATTGGTATTACGCACGTGGATGCAAAGGTAATTACTAGATCTGTGCCTAATAATAGCTTTGTTATATAATCCTGTGAATCAATCTGTTAAGTACGAACTCGATAAGCTGGGACGCATACCCGCTTGACGTACCTACTCTCTCTCAGGGTGTGGAAACCTGGTTCCAACACCCTCCCATACTACTTCGGGTGAGACTTTGGCCTGCGCAAGCAGGTCACTGCCAAAAGGGCCAGTAGTATAGGGGTTTTTTGGCAAACCTTAACCTCCGAACCTGGGTCAGGACCCCTCGAGCCAACAAGACATCTCACACACACTCAAAAATTTGAACTTTTACTACATCAAGGAAAAGTGCAAAGTCAAGCAAGAGGTATTTTGGAGTGTGTTTTTGGGCAAGCTAAAGTAGTTGAAAAAATTAAAATTTTGGTACCACTCTCTCTCTCTCATGTGTTATAGTCTAGAAGATAGAATTTATTCATCATTTATTGCATCATTGCTTCATAAATGTTGCAATTTGTTTCTACCAAGAGAAGAAGAGGTTGAAGTTGATCCTGATGGATGTTTCTTCCTTGAAAAGTTGTATTAGGTCAAGATCAAACTCCTAGAAGCAAGATCGAAGTTCTAGAAGCAAGGTTGAAGTTCCAGGTCGAAGAAAATGCTACATAGTGTGGCTACTATTATTGCTACTACTAGACTAAGGAAGGATAAAAAGGAAGGTTGACCTAGTGTGGAGGAAGTCTGAGTCAAGGTCTAGAGTCTCAAGAATTACTATTGAAGGAAGAATTATTGACTGGGTTTTCCCCCATAGTGGGGATTTCTCTGAGAGTGGATTTTTTCCCTGGTTCATGGCCAACATCTGGTGTCCTTGATCTATGTGAATTTGCTTTGATATTTTCTTGATGAGCTAATAAGAAAGAAGATAAGAATAACATAATAAGAGCTAAAGTATATCACTAGTAAATAATAAAAAATAAGAGAATTTTTTTTCCTTTCTCATTCTCTAATATGGTTTCAGAGCTTTGGTGAAAGAAGAAGGAAAAGGAAGTCTCAAGGATTTGATTAAGAAAACATAATAAGTTCATTAAAGGAAGCTCTGTAAGGAAATAAGTATTCACTACTTTCAAGGAAGATGTGTAACACTATCAAGGGAGAGAAAAACCTTGAAGGAGCTTCAAACTATAGATCTTGGAAAACGAAGATTGACCTCCTCCTTGAAAAGAACAAGGTATTAGACAAAGTAAAAGTGAAGAAACCCACAAAAGAATCAAGTGATGTTGATAAGGTAAAATTTAGAGGATTGGATTTAGTGGTTATGAATTTAATGGTTGAAGGCATAAAGGATAACCTTGTCCCCTTCAGAGAAAGCATTGATCATGCCCAGGAAATATATGATGCCTTGTCAAAACTATTTACCATCAAGAATATTGGAAAAGTGGCAAGCCTAAAAAATGAATTAGGAACTACTAAGATGACCAAGGATGATATTGTATCTACTTTCTTTATGAAGATAGAAATAATAAGAGATGACCTTCTTGCCATTGATAAATAGTGACAGATAAAAAACTTGTGATCACAACCATACTAGGGCTACCACCTACTTGGGGTGTATCTATTGCAGGTCTCAATAGCTGGAAAGAAACTCCCACCTTTGAGGAACTATGGACATCCTACAGTCAAGAAGAATTAATAATCTCAATGGTAGCCAACAATGAAGAATTCTCAAATTCTTATGTTTCTCATCACAAAGGAAACTTCAATAAGAAAGGGCCAAGGAAGAAATTTGATATGTCCAAAATTGAATGTTATCATTGTCAAAAAATGGGGCTTATAGAAGTGAGTGTCTTGAGAATCTGATATGTAAGAAAAGAGATAGATAAAATGCGGCTGAAGAAGTATCCTCTCCCAAGAAATCAAAGCCCAAAGAGAATGACATAAGGGAATTACATTACTAAGCCCCTTGCTCCTAGCTTTAGATATTTCATTTGTATATTTTATGTTTAGTTATAGGTTTAATGTATTTTTGGAAAGAATTTTTTCTTGTTTTATAAGTTTTTAGGTTTCCCTAAAATATTTGGAGGGAGCCCACAACAACTCCTCACAATAAGTATCTCATTCCCTCTCTATTTTTTTCATGTACTTATTTAAATTTTTGATTATATTAAATACTAATCACATGTCTACCTCTATTGCCTTGTCTATGAATTAACTTGCTCAAGAAGCATGGAAGAAAGCCTCAAGGATTAATAAAGAGTCCCTCACTACACAAAGCATTAGAACCATACAGGTATGTCAAATTATCAAAGGTATATCTTGTTATCACTACGCCATATCCCTAAGGCTGAAGAAGGAATCCCAACAAAGGTAACCATAAACCAACCTTTTAACTTGGTATCTAGCCCTACCAAGTCGGAGAGGGCTCTCTCCACAAAAATCATAGCCAAGAGGGCTAGATGAAAATATTTTAGGCTAGCTATGAAATGCAGAAGGATTTGATTTTGTTTTGATTGGGTTGGGCTCACTGGATGAAGATTAGGTCAAGGGGACTAGGTCAGGGCAAATGAGATGGAATTGCAGTCCATTCGATTGGGCAAGATAGGTAGAAGGCTTAGCACTTAAAGGTGATTTGGTGAGATGGTTTTAAGATTGACGAGAAGCTAGGAAGAGCATAGGATATGTATTCTTCCTAGACTGGAGAAAATGGACAAATTATGACAAATTTCCAAAAACAAAGCATGAAAAACATGTATTCTGCCTATCAAATTCAAATTTATGGTTTATGAGATTACAAAAAATTCATACAAATGATCATAGAGAAAAAACAATGCCAAAAATTCATACCGCATGAATCCCAAGGAAATAGCTACAACTCTTCATTAGTTTCAAGTCAAAATCATTACACTTGATCAATACAATAGCATCCAACTGATTCCAACCACTGCTAAGAGTGAAGAAAGGGACTAAATAAACATCAAAACAACATTCACTCATCCTCAGAGGTCAAATCCATGAGGTGAGGAAGAGATCCACAAAATTATGAACTGAAATCTGGAGTATAGGGAGCTCTAAGTTACTCCTCCCTAAATACATTCAAACTGATTCATTTGACTTAATGACAACTTTTACCTCATGAATCTACCCCTAGGTAACTTAGCCATAACATAATTACATTTACTATCCTCAAATACATAGGTGGAAACATCAATTTCTGAGATAAATTCAAAATTGAAATTTAAAAAAAAAACAGCAAATGGTCAAGTGTGCCATTTTTCTGTCAAGTGCACCCTTGCTGTGTTAATTGCACCGTCCCTGTTCAAGGCTGATTTTGACTAACTTTTAGGTGTCTAAATTAGGACCAAAATGGCTTGTTGGAAAGATCTTCAAGTCTACTTTCTGAATATGTCTCCAGTTTGCAAAATGAATGTGATTTGATCCCCCAAAACTTCATTCTACCAAGACTGCTCTGTGCACAGTGCCTAGGCCAAAATAGGGGCATAAACATGATTTTTAGCTAGTTTTTTGACATTTTGATATGCCAAATCTGCAAACCAGGGTTGGAAAAATGGTTTTCTTAGATGTATTTGTCCTTAGGAACCCACTGGTGGTTTCCTTTTCCTCAAAACGTTTCTAAAAAAGTGCGCAACGCCTAGGGCGTTGTGCATATGACCAATTTGTTGATATGAACTTGTTCAGGAATGCACAGAAAAACACAAATTTTTCAAAAATGGGTCAAATGGCTTCAAAATTGGTGGAGAGAGTGTTGCTGAGGTGGCTAGGATTGGAGTGAATCCTCTGCAAGTATATCAAGTTTCTCTTTCTCTTTTTGGTGAGTTAGGGCTTCAATCTTTGCATTTTCTACCTTGAGCTTTGTCCTTACAATTCTTTCTCTTTTGGCATAATGTTTGGCCATCCTCCTTTGAATGTTGTTTTCCTTTTTAGCCTTCTTCAAAAAAATCTCCAAGTGATCATTGATGGCGTGAATCCAACCTTCCTTGTCTTCTTTGATCATATCCAAAAATTGATTATCAAGCACGGCTTCATCAACTATTTCTCTTTGCCTTTCAATTTCCAAGGATATTTTCAAGCCTCTGGTTCTAGGTCTTCCTCTTGGTGCTTGTTCATCTAGTTCTTCAAGAAAACCATGCTTCTCTAGAGTCTCATCTAGAAAAATATTGGCTTCTTCTGTGATCCAGGTGGATATCTATGGCCACCCATCGATTCCATTTTGACCCGCAACATCAATTCTTTCAGTGTTCACTATCAGCACAACTTACTATTTTTAGCAGGCCTTGGTGTCATGCACTCCCGGAGCCGTTTTGGGGACGTAATGATCTAGGTGGATATTGGTGGCCACCCACCGATTCCATTTGAACCCCCACCATCAGTTCTTTCATTTTGTAAGTTTCAACACAACTTACTATTTTTAGCAGTTTTTCGGGTCATGAACTTCTGGAGCTATTTTGAGGCCCTAAATAACGATTTTTGGGAAAACTGGGAGCAACATCGATCTATAGATCGATGTTTCTCACTCAAAATTTTAGTCCTCGAATAGATATTTCTAACGAGCGACTGAGTGCATCAAACAGAGAACGGATGCCAAAGTTACGTCCCCGAGAATTTGAAACACAAACTTACCCAAACGGGGCCCACAATTTTGGTGCTTCATCTCCTAGGGTTAGGTTTTTGGACGTTTTGGATTTTATATTGTTTCTAAAAAATAAATAGGCCTTCAAGCCTCATTTAACACAGTTTAGGGGCTGGTACTTGACACATCTCTTCTCAGAGATAAGCGTTGCCAGTGCTTTAGCTCGCTTGTTCCCATAATTTCAGTTCTGTAACACAGTGGGAAGGCCTGTAGCCGTCACATCCCTTCTCAGAGATAAGCGCTACCAGTGCCTTAGCTCACTTGTTCCCATCATTTTAGTTCTGTAACATAGTGGAGAGGTCTGTAGCCATCACATCTCTTCTCAGAGATACGTTACCATTGTCCTCACTCGCTCATTTCCATTATGTATCATTGTAACATAGTTCAAAGGCCTGTAGCTGCCACATCTCTTCTCAGAGATACGCCTACTAGCGCCCTAACTGTTTATTTTATTCATTTGTTTTACTAATAAAATGAAGCATTATTTCTGCTGCATCTCTGTATCTATGTCTATATGTGTATTCTGTTGTGTTCCTGCATAAATTATGGATCATTCTGCCTCTCTTTCTTTTATTGTGTCTTAGTGTCAAAACCCTAGGGAGATGGAATGATAGTGAAAAATTAATTTTGAGAAGTGGGAATGTGATGGCGAAATATAGGGAGATGGGGGAAGGGGTTTATGAAATGAGGGAGGTGACAAGGAGTAGGAATGTAGAAGGGTTTGGAATAGGGAAATTTATTACAGGTATGGGGTTTTTTGGGAGCCTAGGCAAATGAGTAGCCTAGGGCTTAGGGTATTGGGAATTAAGGGTTTAAGGAAGGGGATAGTGATATAGGGATTTGAGAAATGATTTTTTACAATGTGGGAAGGGTAATGAAGGTTTAGGGACTGTAATTTTTGGATTTGAGAGCGGAATGGTGATTTGAGGGAGATACTAGGGTTTGAAATGAGCAAAACATCAATTATTTAATGAAACTTTAAAAACACCATAGAGAATGACTGTAGGAGGAAGAATAATGATGTAATTGAATTTTAATCACTTGTTGGAGGTTGAAGACAACATTGCTGAAGCTTTGGAGGCGATTTTGGCAAAGTTTGGAAGCGCTTCTGGATTTTCTGGGCAAGTGCGCAATGCCTTTTTGCAAACCACTTTTGGAGGACTTCCCGAACTAAAAATTGAGCGCATGATAGCTCGTTGGAAATATATCTCTCTTGGAGATACAATGGACCTATAAATCACTGAAGATGATCAAGTATAACCCCTCAAAAATAAATCCTCCCAAGACTGATCAAAAAGTGCAAAATGAGGGTGCAAAAATGCAATGTGCTATTGCAAGCAAATTTTGGAGGCCTTCCTCAACTCCAAAGTGAGCTCATGATAGCTCATTGGAAAGATCATCCAATATAGTTGGCATTTGACTTATCATGAAATTTATTTGGACACTCCAGATAGGAGACAAATTGATTTACCCAAGGTCACTTCAGAAGTGAAAAAAACCTCTTGCAGCACCTATATTTTTGACATTTCTCCCAAATGATGATACATGTGTAAAACCTGAAGGAGGTTTTTATTTTTTTACCTATGATTGACAAAAAAATCTCTCACTTTTATCCAATTCATCTCTTTTTGGTCAGAAACATACTTTGAAGCAAAACTAGCCCTATAAGTAGCAAATGATTTAACTCTTGGAATGACTTCTTGAAAAATGATGAAGACATGATGTTTATGAGCTGAAAATACCTCATACTTACTGATATGACCTACCTTGTGCCTCCTCTACTCAGATACCTCTGATTTCATAACAAACCCTAGATCAGTAGGAGAGGAAATTAGGGTTTAGTGCTTGTGGAAAACGATGATTTTGGCACCCTTGGGAAAATACAACTCCATTTGACATTTGATCAATTTATGAACTAAAAGCTATTGCACTTTGACATGTGCTTGTTTGTCATGTGGAACTGAGTTGGTGGCTTTTGGGAGACTAAGTACTTATTACATTTGAATTAACATAAAATACATGAGTAAAAATAAAATTACATCTTGGAATGAAACTCACATTTGAAATTAAAATTACATGATGAAATAAGCATTTCTCTTTACAAATCATCTTCACATGGTGAAGAGATGTTATTTGATCACCCTTCACTTGTTGGCCTTATGCAATGGAATGTTGTTTTATTGGACCATGAAAACCCTAGAAAACCTAATGATAACCTTGACAAGACTGGACTCCATGGTGACATGACATGATGAATTGACTTTATGTATGATGTACAGTCAGCAAGGTATGGAAGCGTGCAAGCAAGAAAATGAATTTTAAGGAAGAGTGATGTTTTTGGACTAGGGCTACCATCATTGACTAATTTTTTTCATGACCTAGTGGAATGATAAAAAACTTTCGAGTGGGACCCCTAATATGAATATGAAAAGAGTATATTTTGATCTCTGATGGCAAGAGGAAAATACTGACACTAACATGTCTTAAATTATGAAATATTGTTATTCTCTTTGGTATAATCATTCTATACTACTAACTATTGTTGTGTCTATCTCTATTGAATCTTAAAAGATTGTTGTTTAAGATGATTCATCATCTAATGAATCTACCCACCTTATATACCGCAAATTTTTTGCATAAATAGAACCCTAAAAAGGTTCTCCAGAAAACCCTAACCTAAGGCTATGTTGATAATGTGTGTGTTATCACTGGAAAATATTACAAGAAAAATACATTAGGAAATGTTAAAAAGAAGGTACAGATAAGGATTTACAGGGAAGAAAGACATTACAGGATCTTAAAATTTAACTTTTTCTAAGGTCAAACAAGAAAATTTATCAAATAGTGCACATAAAGCACTGGCACTAAGCCTTCTGTGTGCCCTTTTCTTCAATAGTAGCGGATATCTCCACGGCTATCCCTTAGATAGCCGCATGGTCTTGGGTATGTAGAAAATCACTATCAAGGACCGCTTGGCACACTTGAAGAAGAATATTCCCACTCAAGCCATCCAGGTACAATCGTCTTGGAGCCACCTTGAGGCCTTAAGTGCAACACACAATGGACTCAGCCTCCCACTCTTGTGTCAACATCCACATTATACCAAGAGAGGGAGGGAAATTTTGAATTTCCTATAAAAGACCACCATGAGAAGAATAAAATGAGAACACATTTTTATGCTAGCCAAATTTCTTGAGAGCAAACTAGCATTGTCTTGTCGAAGAATCAAGGAGTGTGTTGATCAGCGATTGTCATTGATGTCAACCCAAACAGCACCAGGGGCTAACCCGATATTGCATGGGACTTTTGACCTACCAAATTAATATATTATAGGTCAATAATTATTTTTATGGTTTCTACTTGTCGAGATGTTTCCGTTGATATATGGCACGCCATGTAATTCTTCAGGGTTTGAGAGATATTCATGTTTGAAGTTTGTACCCCCAGTTAGTGGGCTAAAACCCCATGAGGTTGGGGCATGGGTCATCGAAAATTCATAATTAATATTTTTTAAGCTCCTAAAATCCCTCCCATGTTCACTTGTTGAAGCCCCTCTCAACCTAACCATTTATATAAATTGTGATCCTCATATCATCATCATGCAAGGGATTTCACCATCTGAAACAGGGCATCGTGGAATTTTCACTCTAAATTTTTTCTATGAAGGTTCAGAAGCTGAAATGTTTATGAGGTGAAGCCGAAATCCTAAGGAAGCTTCTGTGAAAATTTCAGATCAAGGTGCGCAATATTTTCAGAGATATGATCTGTGGAAGTCAGTGTTTTGCAGGCTCCTGAAATTCATCTCAAAGAAGTGACCTTGGGAAAATCGTCATAACGCTCTCTTTGAGTATCAGATTGGAATTCCGTAAAAAGTGTCAGATAGTGCACAGACTGTAGTTTGTGATCTATCAATTTCAGAGCTAAATGAAGAAACCGTGACACGTGGCACGCCATACAAGTTCGCTCTATTGAAACAATCCATAATTAGGGTATTGTGAGAGATTGGGTATAACTCTCTCTTAAAGAATCAAAATTGGGTCAAACCTGTGGAATTAGAAATAAGACTCATAATACTACTACAAGACCAAAAATTAGATATTGGGGATCTGAAATAATAGAGATACACCAAGTTCAATATCAAGCTCCTAGAAGGCAAGAAAAATCTAGATCATGTGTTGTCAAGGGTTGCAAAGGACCAAAATTTCTAGGGCAGCAAAGCAAAGAAAAATGTAGCAGAGGGTAGCATGACAAGAGCAGAAACGAAGGTGCATAACATCAGTAAGAAGTTCAGCTTATGACGTATTCAAGTGGGCAGCACTGCATACAATCATTGTACTAAGTCATTGTAAATACATTATTGTAAAAATTTTACTAGTGTCTATCTGCCAAGAGTTGAAAAGGTAGTGTTGGGAGGTCTAGGATCATCATTAGGTGGTTGTGTCAAAGTTGGGTTTATGGTCTAGTATATATTCTTCTTCTACATCATTCTATATCACTGTAAAGTGGACCATTTTCCTTGGTACGATTGTCCATTCTTCTTTTATTCTTCTACAGCGTGGTAGGGTGGTGCTAGGGTGAGTTGTAGCTCATTGGGTGTTGGGGCATCCATTCAGTTGACTACTGAAGAATCTCGGGCATTGGAGCATCCATCCAGTGGGAGCTGTAGAGGAATGCTTTTCTATATTTTGGGAAGTTGGAGCTTCATTTTCAATTGGAGTTGAATATTAAAAAATTATTAGAGAAGCATTAGGTGGTTTTTGTCTCAGAGTGGGTTTCTGCCTTAAAAACTGTGTGCATTTTTGTTCCTCTTGTTTGCTGCTATCATTATACAAACACTGATAATAATTGAAGATTAAATAATGCTCTAATTGAAAGGAATACTGATTCACTCCCCCTCTTAGTATTTCCAACAATTGGTATTAGAGCTTGGTTCCTTTAATAGCAGTTTAACAGTTGGAAGGAGGTCATGGAGCATACCAAGAATGGTGGACCTCTATTCAATGAAAATAATTATGCACCCTGGAAAGGAAGAATGGAGGTCTATCTCTTGGCACAAGGTTACGAAGTATGGGACATTGTTCAAAATGGATTTACATCAACTGCAAATGAACAAGGTAAGAAGAATTTGGTAAATGATACAAAAGCAAAGAATATTATTATCAGTGGACTTATTGAATCTGCTTATCATAAGGTGTTGGGTTTTAAAACCGCCAAAAATGTATGGGACAAGCTTGAGAATATATATGCAGGTGACTCAAATGTCAAAGAAGAAAAGCTTCAAATCTATAGAGCAAAATTTGAGCAACTCAAAATGAAAGAAGATTGCAACATTGCTGCATACTTCCAATATGTTGATGAAATAACCAATACTCTGGAAGGATTGGGAGAGCCATTTGATGAGAAGACTATTATACGGAAGATTCTTAGAACGTTGCTAGGGAGATTCAACCCAAAGGTATCAGTCTTAGAATACAGTTTAAATCTGGACAAACTCAGCAAAGAGGAATTACATGGAGTTCTCAGAGCATATGAAATGAGACTTGATGAAGAAGAGGGTACTTCAAATCTATAATCTGCATTCGTTGCATCTAAGAAAACCAATAAGGACAAACAACCTTTAATTGAAATGAAATGCACCTGCAAGTGTGAAGAAAAGGGAGATGATGGAGAATGTCTTTCAAATGAAGAATATGCTTACTTTACGAGAAAACTAAAAATTGGTAAGGGAAAATTCAAAGGTAAACTTCCATTGATATGTTTCGGTTGTGGTGAGGTTGGGCATTTCGCAGCAAAATGTCTGAACAAAAGTGATGGAAACTCAAAAGGAAAGAAAGGCTTTAAGAAATTCAACAAGCAAGGAAAAAAGAAAGGATCCAAAAGGAACTTTCTCTCTAAAGAAGATAGCTCATCATCCGATGAATAAAGTGACAACAAAGAAGAAGCCAATGAGAAAGTATTGTTTATGGCCAAGCACAATAAACAAGAAGTATCAAACAATGAAGAAGAAAGGTTGACCATAGAAGAATTTATTAAGGAGGCAATCAAGCTTATAAAAGAGCTCAATGATGAGAAGATCCGTTCCAATACTCTTGAAGAACAAGTTCAAGGTCTCAAAATTGAAGTTGAAGAGCACAAATGTATTGAAGAGTCACTTCAAAAGAAGTTGGAAGAAAGAAACCAAGAAAGGGAAGCATTAGAAGCCGAAGCAGTCTCGTTGCGTAAGGAAGTGAAGAAGCAAAAAATTGTCCAAAACTGTGCCAACAGCTCAAGGGCATTGGAAGAACCCATCAACAATCAATGATCTTACAGCGAGAAAATTGGCCTCGGTTACAAAGAAGAAGCGGGACCTTCTACAACAAAATACAATGAACCTATGAGATCTGACATACATGTAGACTTCATTAGACAAGATTCGCAAGCACTTCCTTGGAAGACGATTCCTCGACGAAGATTTCCATCTAGGTACCAACATATTTTTCATGGCTATTGTTATTCATGTGGAAAATTTGGTCATAAAGCTGTAGAATGTCGCACGTACCCTAGGAACCAATACAATTCCAAGAGATCCTTCAAATATGAACCTCCCAGGGCTCAAGAAAACATCAATAGATTTGAACATTTAAGAAATAATATAGAATGTTACAAATGTTAGGACTTTGGACACATAGCCAGAGACTGCAGACTTGAAAATCCTCCAGAAGAATCTTCGAAGCCGCAGAATGAATAAACATGGAAGAAGAAGAAGATTGATAATTGTGCTCTCGCTCTCAAGGCTCAAAACAACAAATATGTGTGGTATGTTGACAGTGGTTGCTCAACGCATATGACTGGAGATAGAACGAAATTTGTATCTCTAAAAGAGAAGAAGGATGGAACCGTATCCTTTGGAAATGATGGATCTTCAAACGTTATAGGATTAGGTACCGTCATTCTTGGAAGAAAATATGTTATAGCCAATAATGTTCTATTGGTTGAAAACATGAATCACAATCTGCTCAGTGTTGGACAAATGTGTGATCAAGGACACACAATGCTATTCAACTCCAAAAAATGTGAAATCAAGAAAGGCAGGTATGGTAAAATTGTGGCTACAGCAAGTCGAGCTCCAAATGACATATATGTTCTGGATGAAGCAACTAAAGCATGTCTACTAGCTAAAGAAGATGAAATCTGGTTATGGCACAAACGAATGGGTCACATGAACTTTGACAATCTTGTCAGGATAAGAAAAAAGGAATCAGTACAAGAAATGCCGAAAATCTCAAAACCTTCCAACACACTGTGTGAGGCCTGTCGGCATGGCAAGCAGACAAAATTCCAATTTAAAACAAAAGAACACTTTGCATCACATCCGTTGGAATTGATACATACTGATCTATGTGGTCCCGCGAGAACAAAAGGCTTAGATGGAGAATTATATTTCATGTTAATGATAGATGACTATACCAGGATGACAACCATCAGTTTCCTAAAGAAAAAATCTGAAGCATTTGAGTGCTTTAAGATCTACAAGGAGTTGGTTGAAAATGAAACTGATTTGAAAACAAAGTGTCTAAGATCAGATAAAGGTGGAGAATTCACTTCTAAATTATTTTAGAAATACTGTGACAAAAATGGAATAAAAATACAATTTTCAACAGCACGAACACCTCAGCAAAATGGAGCTGCTAAAAGAAAGAATAGAACCATACAGGAAATGGGTAGAACAATGTTGAAGGACTCAAAATTGGATGAAAAATTCTGGGTTTAATAAATTGATATGGCATTCTTCATTATCAACCGAAGTCTTCTCAGAAATAATTGCAACAAGACTACATATGAATTATGGAAAGGAAAACCAGCTAATGTAAAATATTTCAGAATCTTCGGAAGCAAATGTTATATCAAAAGAGAAGATCAAAATTTGGGTAAGTTTGAATCACGTGTTGATGAAGGTATCTTTGTTGGTTACTCACGCAAAAGAAAGGCCTATAAATGTTATAATCTAAGACGAAAACAGATAGTAGAGGGCACAAATGTTACATTTGACGAAGATGGTGTTCTAGCGAATAATGATGAGGATCTAGAATCTTTGAAACTTGAGACAGAGGCTGAAAAAGACACAGATAAAATTGTAGAACAAGAAGCAACTATCAACGAGGAAGAAGTAAACAATGATCATCAAGATATAGCAGAACAACAACAAGAAGCTCCTCCAAGGAGAACAAAAGAGTGGATTCAAAAGAACCATCCATCAAATCAAACATTGGTGACATAAATGAAGGTCGATAGCTTCGTTCATCACAACAAGCTCACGTTGCTTTTCTAGCAACCTTTGAGCCTAGTAGTTTTGAGGAAGCCAACCAAAATGAACATTGGGTAGCAGCTATGAATGAAGAATTGGATCAAATTGAGAAGAATAACACATGGGAATTAGTTCCACGACCAAAAGATAAAAATTTCATTGGGACTAAATGGGTGTTTAGGAACAAATTGAATGAAGATGGGCAGGTTACCAGAAACAAAGCAAGATTGGTTTGCAAAGGCTATGCACAAGTGGAAGGAATTGATTTCGACGAAACATTTTCACCAGTTTCCAGAATGGAAGCCATCCGAATGTTTCTCACCTATGCATGTTCAAGAAAAAACAAAGTCTACCAAATGGATGTTAAGTCAGCATTTCTAAATGGAGAATTAGAAGAAGAAGTTTACATCGAACAACCTGAAGGTTTTCTACTATCAGAAAAAGAAGGTTATGTTTGCAAGTTAAAGAAGGCTCTATATGGTCTCAAGTAGGCTCCTAGAGCATCATGGTATGCTCGTCTTGATGGATATCTACGTCAACAAGGGTTCAAGAAAGGTATTGTTGATAACAATCTTTATTTACAAATAGATAAAGATAATTTAACAATCATTGAGGTATATGTGGATGATATAATATTTGGTAGCAATGATGATCGACTAAGTAAGAACTTTTCTACAAAGATGAAAAGTGAGTTCGAGATGTCTTTACTTGGTGAGGTGACATACTTCTTAGGGCTTCAAATATCTCAGCAACAGAAAGGAATATTTATATGTCAAGCCAAGTACATCAAGGAAATGCTCAAGAAATTCAAAATGGAATATTGCAAACTCGTCCTTACTCCGATGGTAATAGGTTGCAAATTGAGCATAGATGACTCATCTAAGGATGTGGATCAAAGGTTGTACAGATCTATGATTGGTAGTCTTCTATATGTAGCAGCCTCTCGGCTAGATATGCAAGCAGTTGGACAAGTAGCAAGATTCCAAGCAGCACCAAAAGAATCACATATTATTGCCGTCAAAATAATTCTTCGATATCTAAAGGGCACAGAAGAATATGGCTTGTGGTATACCAAGGGTAACAATCTCATCAAGCCTTTACAGATGCAAATTGGGCAGGAAGTGTTGATGATCATAAGAGTACTAGTGGAGCAACGTTTTATCTAGGTGGTCGTCTCGTATCATGGTTGAGAAAAAAGCAAACCTCAATCCATTTATCTACAGCAGAAGCAGAATACATTGCAGCAGCATCATGTTGTACTCAAGTCCTTTGGGTGAAACAAACTTTGTAAGCTCTTCAAGTACAATTCAGTGAACCTATTCCCATATTCTATGACAACACTAGTGCCATCAACATCTCCAAGAATCTTGTCATGCATTCAAAAACAAAACACATTCCTATCAAATATCATTTTGTTAGAGAACAATTCATTGAAAAGAATATCAAACTTGAGTATGTTTGTACAAAAGAACAAATCGCTGATATATTCACTAAACATTTACCTCCTGAAGCATTTGAATATCTTCATCAGAAGCTTGGGATTCACCCAAGTTCTCATTAGATTACAGGTCTACAGGATGGTGTTGTGTCAGGGGGAGTGGAAGTGTGTACAGGTCCACAGGATGGTTGTGTTTTAGGGGGAGTTACCCTTTTCCATTTATTTCAAAGGGGGAGATAATGTTGTAGGAAGAGGTGTCATGATCACAAGGGGAGTACTTGTGTTGCCATCAATGCCAAAGGGGCAGATTGTTGATCAGCGGCTGTCATTGATGTCAACCCAAGCAACACCAGGGGCTAACCCAATATTGCATGGGAATTTTGAACTATCAAATTAATATGTTATGGGTCAATAATTTTTTTGATGGTTTCTACTTGTCGAGATGTTTCCATTGATATATGTCACGCCATGTAATTCTTTACAATTTGAGAGATATTAATGTTTGAAGTTTGTACCCCCAGTTAGTGGGCTAAAACCCCATGGGGTTGGGGCATGGGTCATTGAAAAGTCGTAATTAATATTTTTTAATCTCCTAAATTCCCTCCTACATTCACTTGTTGAAGCCCCTCTCAAGCTAAGAATTTATATAAATTGTGATCCTCATATCCTCTCATGCAAGGGATTTTTCCATCTGAAACAGGTCATCGTGGAATTTTCACTCTAAAATTTTTTAAACGAAGGTTCAGAAGTTGAAATATTTATGAGGGGAAGCTGAAAGCCTGAGGAAGCTACTGTGAAAATTTCAAATCAAGGCGCAAAACATTTTTGGAGATATGATCTGTGGAAGTCAGTGTTTTTGCAGGCTCCTGAAACTCATCTCAAAGAAGTGATCTTGGGAAAATCATCATAACTCTCTCTCCGAGTATCGGATTGGAATTCCATAAAAATTGAAAATAGTGCACAGACTTTGGTTTTTTCTCTATCAATTTCAGAGCTTAATGAAGAAACAGTGACACGTGGCACGCCATACAAGTTCGCTCTGCTGAAACAGTCCATAATTAGGGTATTGTGAGAGATTGGGTATAACTCTCTCTTGAAGAATAAAAATTGGATCAGACCTGTGGCATTGGAAAGAATACTCGGAGGACTACTACAAGAAAAAATATTAGATATTGGGGATCTGAAATAACAGAGATACACCAGATTCAATATCGAGCTCCTAGAAGGAAAGCAAAAGCTAGATCATGTGTTGTCAAGGATTGCAAAGGACCAGACTTTCTAGGGCAGCAAAACAAAGCAAGGTGCAGCAGAGGGTAGCATGGCAAGAGCAGAAACCAAGTTGCATAACAGCTGCAAGAAGTTCATCTTATGAAGTCTTCAAGTGGGCAACACTGCATACAATCATTGTAAAGGTATCATTGTACTAAGTCATTGTAAATACATTATTGTAGTAATTGTACTAGTGTCTATTTGCCAAGAGTTGAAAAGGCAGTGTTGGGAGGTCTAGGATCATCATTAGGTGGTTGTGTCAAGGTTTGGGTTATGGTCTAGTATATCTTCTTCTTCTACATCATTCTATATCATTGTAAAGTGGACCATTTTCACTGGTACGGGAGTCCATTCTTCTTTTATTCTTCTACAGGGTGGTAGGGTGGTGCTAGGGTGAGTTGTAGCTCATTGGGTGTTGGGGCATCCGTTTAGTTGGCTATTGAAGAATCTCAGGCGTTGGAGCGTCCATCTAGTGGGAACTAGAGAAGAATTATTTTCTATATTCTAGGAAGTTGGAACTTTATTTTCAATTGGAGTTGAATATTAAAGAATTATTAGAAAAGCATTAGGTGGTTTTTGTCCCGGAGTGGGTTTTCACCTTAAAAATTGTGTTCATTTGTGTCCCTCTTGTTTGCTGCTATCATTGTACAAACATTGATAATAATTGAAGATTAACTAATGCTCTAATTGAAAGGAACATTGATTCACCCCCCCACCCCCCTCTCAGTATTTCCAACAGAGCGGGAGGATTTAGCTGTTGGCCATCCAACACCTCAATCCAAGAGAAGAAGTTCACCAAGTGTCTGTTATTCTACCATCCGTTGAGGAGAGAAGGAGGCTTACAAGAATATTAAAGGGAAGATCCCTCATTGCCTTGAATATTAGCTCCCCATAGGTCTAAGGATTCATTGCAAAGTGTTTTAGCGTCCTAATCTCTTATACCATCAACAACTAATAAAAGAGGAAGAGTTCTTCGTTTGGATTATTAGTGTGTTCTACTCGATTGAGCTTGTTATTGTATTTGTATATGTTGTTTCTTGTTTCTCCTCTATTGTAGCATGCTATGTTATTTAATTATTTTATTACATGTTATGTTGTTTCACGAACAATATAGTGAACCAATTGACCTGCTATTTTCTTGTAGGAAGCAGCCTCCCCTACCAAGCTTAGTACATTTCATATATGATGACTCCACTTATTTCTTCTTTTTAAGCTAGTGGTTGTTGTTTGTAGGTCCTCTCTCCTCCCCAGACTCGCTGCAAGATCATTCCCTCTTCTCCTCAGTGCCTTTCATCCACCCTTAGTGAGAAATTTTTCTTAGAGAAGGAAGAATTTTCGGTCACTGCCAGTTGCGTGCGTTCAGCCCAGACATAGGCAGAGACTTGCACACCTGTGCGAAAATAAGCCGTGTGAAATACAATGAGCAAATTTTTCACTAACTTTTCTCATTTTTATTTCCCCATGTGATATATATTCCCACTCATCCCATAGGTCAAAACTATTTGATCATATTATTTCAATCCCATTATAAATAACCCCCGCCAATGCTAAAGTTACACTTATATGCATTCCATTTGTTAAATAAAACATTAATATGCCTATCACATTTCACTCTGAAACTATGTATTAAACCTACGTTTAAATACATTTTCCACCTCCTGCTGCATAAAAATCCTGGGCCCCATGCCATCTCACCCCGCAGCATTATTGCGTCATCTCGACCATTTGCTTTTCATATCCCAAATCCAATTGTGGAGATTCCATGTCACACGTTTCTCAGCACGATGATTAAACAAACTGAAAGCTCACGATAAACGTAGTTTTCAGGGTTTCTCTCACCTCCACGTGTCTTAAATCCATTGGATTGCATCGATCATTCTAATCCCGCTTACCACCTATGAACGTTGCGAAAACCAATTGGCGGTTATTCCCTCCCCCACGCCCAAACTTCTTATCTGTTTGAACTGACCCTGCATTTAATACATTCACTGTTCAATCAAATTGTTTATAAAAACACCTGAATGCATTCATTCATACCCTTTTGTAACCGTTTTCCATGTAGAAGAAGTATTGCAGACCAAAAAGACCGATGCCGCCTCTTTTTCTGGCCTGAATGAAACAGAACTCATCAATTTGATTGCTACAACCATTGCAGAAGTCATCCGAGTGCCTATAAAGACTAGAAAAAGCTTCTGAAAGCTTTCCAACCCCAGAAGCCCTTCTACACAGCGAAATTCCAATTTTCCCAGGTATTCTTCTAAGGAAAAAGGCTCATTCATCAATCTAAAAGAATTATATAGTTAAATGAGTCATTTAGAAGCCTGTGTATTTAAAGAAAACCCTATTGCTTCATAAATCCTTTAATTCTATAAACCCTAAGAATTTTTCATTAGTTTTGAAGCCTTTAATTGTTTTAAACACAAACTTTGATTAAGTTTAGCCAACTATTTAAAACAAGCCAACAATGATACTACTACAAAGACCAAATTCAAACTAAGATATAGCAAAAATCCAATACTAAGAATGATACTACTTGACTATGTCTCCATCTAATTTGCCCTTTTTCACACTTAGAAGTGTAAAACCAGCTCCTAAGGTGATCTCCTTCCTTACTAAGTTGGAATTTATTCATATTTTTATTGTTCATGGGCTTCCTTACCCATTTATTCCTTTCGTAGGTGAAAGTAACACAATCTAATATTTCAAAATTGCTGTGTGAAAATTTTGGAATATTACAATCCTCCCCTCCCAAATGTTGCTTGTCCTCAAGAAATTGCAAGGATAGGACTGAAGAGCATCATCCTCTCCCCTATAGCAGCCTCATAAGATGAAAGCCTCCAAAGTTCGAGGTGCTGCATCATCAACATATCTCCAAGTTGCCTCTCCCAAGTGTGTAAGCTATCCAAATAACTGGCATTATGTGACAGTGGATCACCCATGGAGGCAACAATGGGCTGATTTGAAGGTCCTATTGGGGCATGAAGGTTGATATGGATTTGGATTCATCATCCCCCATTCTAATCTCTCCTCCCCAAGCTATCAACCAAACAAAATGAGTCACCCTCCAAAATGGTAACTCATGCAAATCATCCTCCACCTGAAGCTCCGGCAAAGCAGGTAGGCTGAAATTCTGGACATGGCAGACATAGTAGC
The DNA here is from genome assembly GCA_034641835.2 of Pinus albicaulis. Lineage (NCBI taxonomy): Eukaryota > Viridiplantae > Streptophyta > Pinopsida > Pinales > Pinaceae > Pinus > Pinus albicaulis. The sequence goes on along the minus strand of CM076572.1, from coordinate 330,820,614 downwards.
CTACCCCACGCTGTCTTCCTCTCCAATTAAGATAAGTATAGAGGATTTCTGATCTTGGGCTGCAATGATGTTTCCCTCCAATGGCAAGAAGGAAACTAGACCTCCAAAGGTCCCTTCCCCAATGTTGTGAATCAAGCTGGCCCAAACCATCTCATACATGATGGATAAGAAATCACCATCATATGGCATCCCATCCATCTCATGGACATCCTCATAAATAAACAAATACTTGGATGTAGTGGCCATGTATCTTCCCATGCTCCCCTTAGAAAATGTAATGCAGAAAGTGTGGGGATCCTCCCCCCCAAAGAACACATCCACTCCATGTGTATCTTCTCCAATCATGCTCCTCATATAGGCAAGAATAATATCAGAAAATAGGATCATGATCAGCATCATAATGAAAGAAAAATTGAAGGTTTTATGTGGTGCTGGAGGGTACCAACAGTCTCCCAAGTGGTCACAACGCAATCTTCCCCACTGCAGCTTCAGAAAATAGCATGGGAAGTTGTCTCCTGACAAATGGCTTGCTGTATAAGTCATCACACCCACTAGTAAATAGTAGATGGATGAATATGTCAACTGAGCACACAAGAAGCAACCATATACTTGCTCCAGATCATACAGTAGATGGTTGTCTCCATCATAATAGCTAGCCAAAAATGGACCATGGAGCCTAAAGAAAAACTTGCCCCTTTGAAGAGAAATGCACTGCAAAGAAATGGTAATAGCATGCAAATATTGTGTGGAACAATCAATAAATGCAACAACATAATTCTTACCATACAATGAAAGAAATATAGTGATAAGACCCATAGATGAATCCTCCATAATGGTATGACATACCCATATGAATAGTAGTGAACCACATGCTCCATGAAAATCCTCCTTCCCATGCCTGGAAATCCAAGTCAAGGAGAAAATACCACAATAACCAATGAGTCCATCCACCACTCTACCAATCTCACCTCCTCTATGCCCATCAAGTGCATCAAATATGAAGTGATCCTGGGAACACTCCATCAACAAGCTCATGCTCCAAAGTGACAGCACTGTTGGCCTATGCAAATAGGCTCCTGCCAACTCATAAATCCATCCTCTGACATGTCCAATGTCAAAGACTTCTCTCATAATGTTGCTATCTCCTCCCATTGCAACATCATGCAAAATGTGAGAGCAACTCTGCCCATGCTCTCTCTCAATCCTCCAAAGCAACAAATGTCTTTGCTACCCCATCATACCTCCATCATACAACTCATGTGGTGGAAACACAATTATCACATCATCATAATGCATCCACACTCCTTGCTGCCCCATGATGCAAGTACCCTGCTAACTTCTCTCCTCCCACATACCCTTGGAAAAAGGATATGTCTCATGATGGCCAAACTCTCTCAAGAGTAGCCAACGCAGTTTTGCCTCTTGCTGCCCAGTATCATAGATTTTCAAGTATCTCTCCAGCTCCTTGCTCTCTATCCACATCCACTTATCCACCGATGGATGCCTCCTACCATTCTCCACCTTGGTACTCCTCCAAAGAATATTACCATCCTCCCATATCATATTTTTCTCCTTGCATTCCATGGGATGCTGAAATGAAACTCCTTGGAGACTGCCTAGAGAATATCTCTCACTGATGATCATCTTGAACGCATAAGGATCCAAGGGGGATGAAGGCAAAGCCTCCTTGCTGCTACCTCTTGACATCGCTGCAACCCTCCTCCAGGGTGTTTTGGCTACCTCATGTATCAACTCCTAGATGAACATTTGACTTTGCATGAATTTGTTTGGAGAAAAGTTCACTTCATCCTCAAAGTATTCACACTCCACCCTCAAGGGTTGTGTGCAACTCAAAAATGACCCATGAGAATGATGGTCCATTGGTTTCTTGAACCATTCAAGCTTGCACAACGTAGTGCAATCTTGCTGCTCTACCTCAGCAATAATTTTTGATCCTAGGCCATATGAAGACATATTTCCACTATTTTTAGAAAAATTTGCTGCAATAAGTAAAATTGGAAGTCTTCCCATACCTTGGTGAGATGTGGGAACCTCTTGTAGAGTTGCAAAGGCTCCTCCCTCCAATGTAATGGCTATCTTAACTACTGATGTAGAAGGCTGCTCTTCCAAGGCTGTGACAGCGCTGGTACTTGTCTCCTCCCATGGCAGTGTGGGCCTTCTCTCATCTGATCTTTCTCCATCAAAGGTTTTAATCAGCTCTTGAGTGAACTCAGAAAAATAAGTCACTCTTGTGTGGCTTAAGTGACTGCACCACCAAGCATTGGCTTCACCCTCTAGGTGCAGCGCTACAACTTTTGTTGCCTCCCTTTCTACTACTGGATGAAGTAGGAAGAATGCCTCAAGCTTTATTTCCCAAGATCTAGCTGTAGTTGACCCATCAGATGTAGAAAATAGGAACCTATTGCCTTTAATATCTCCTTTGCTGCAGGGTCTTCTTTCTTCTCTCAGTTGAATAAACTAAGGAAAATCTAGGGTCTCTTTGGAAGCCCTAGGTTGGCACTTGTATTCTGCCAAATACCCACTCAGGATTTCATGCTCTAAGTGGTCTCCTTGCTCTCCACTTCCTCTATGAGAACAGGAAGTGCATGCATTTTCTTCTGCTTCTTGAAACCTTCTAGAGGCCTCACTGCAATTCTCTCCTCCTTGAAACCCTCTTGGAGTTTCAATGCATTTCTCTTCTCCTTTCTGCCTAGATCTGAAAATGGATGAGAGTAATCTCATCATCTCCATCATTTTGTTCTCTTATTCTTCTTATATTCCGATTAGATCTGAAATCCACAGGCTGTGCCAAGATGGCAGCTCTAATACCACTGTAATATCCCAAATTGGGAACAACGACACTATTCAGAATAATTTTCAGTTATTACCAATGTGGAGCTTCAAAAAATCATGAGCATGGAAATTTATAGCATCTCATTAGATGTTACATAACATCATACCAGCATATGAAAGAACCTCAGCAACCAAATGATCTATATTCTCCTTCCCGGGTGCGGAAATGCAGAAATATAGAGCATAAAACAGCTGTATTTAGAAAATAACGCTATTAAAGTGAGAAATGGGAATTAGATACCTTAGAATACATGATATAAAACTCACATGCAGAATTTTAGGTGAAACAAATCACTCTAGCTCATATAAACAGATCTCCCAAGTCAATATAGCTCAAATAAGCCAAAACCCCATACCCTAGCTCATGCAACAACTACTGAAGCAAGGATTGCACTATTCTAATGAGGGTTTATGTAGAAAATTATGAAATAAGTCTGATATAGAGCTGATATTAATCAAATAATAGATAAATGGAGGTTTAACCTCTTATACAGCAGAAACAAGACACCCGACAAAGGTTTCCGGTAATATACATGAATTAAAAGCAGCACTGTAGAAAATAACGCAGTTACTGCATATTTGTATTATAAATGGCTGAATATGACATGAGAAATCTGAAAAATAAATAAAAATGGCCAAAGGCCTCTCTAATAGAACTCCCGAAGGGAAATAAGTACCTCCTCGTCAAAGACTAGCACAAAATCAAAGGGTGCAACCCTGTTGTTGTTGCCCTTGCATTAAAGACGCAGTTTTATGAAGGGAACTATGATGTGTCTGAATATAGATGAATGGACCCAAGCCACATGTTGAAATTAAGCTCAAATCCTTCCCTCTTGATCCCTTAAGCAAGCTGATCCAAAGAGAGGATGGAATTCCCGCACAGGAATTCTTTGCACTAAGTAGTGCAGCAACTCCGGCTAAACAGCTGAAGCATGCAAGTAGTCACAAGACTAAAATAGTTGAATACATGAATCATTTGATGCTATGCCTTCCTTTTTATCTTTGGTGAGCCTCCTCACCCTAGACCCCACACAATGTTGAGGTGACTTCCTATTGAAGCTTCCTCTTTCAAAACTGTGCTGCCCTAGCTAGCTTCCCTCCTCTTTGTAGCAGTGCTGTTGACTTGGTCAACTAGAACTAATCCACCTGCAATGCCTCTTTTTACACTAAGGGATCTTCAATCCAGTTCTCATATGTGTGTCTAGGTCGATCCTTGTTCACATTGAGCTAGTTTACTTGAGTGATTTCTTCCTCCTCAAGAATGGATGTTGACTTAGTCAAACTTGACTATGTCTCCATCTAATTTTCCCTTGTTCACACTTGGAAGTGTAAAACTAGCTCCTAAGGTGATCTCCTTCCTTACTAAGGTGGAATTTATTCATATTTTTATTTTTCATGGGCTTCCTTACCCACTTATTCCTTTCCTAGTTGAAAGTAGCAAAATCTAATATTCCAAATTGCTGTGTGAACATTTTTTAATATTACATTGTTAGTGACAGGGATTCCAGATTTCTTGGGAATTTTTGGTCCAATCTATGCAAGATGATGGACACCAAGTTGAAAAATAGTACTGCTTTTCATCCGCAAACGGATGGCCAAACCGAGGTAGTGAACAGAACCATTGTGCATCTTTTGAGAGGTTATTGCAGCAAGCATACTAAGTTATGGGATGAGCATTTGCATTACATTCAACATGCTTACAACCAGGCCAAGCACTCTTCTACAAATAGTTCACCTTTTGAAGCCTATTTTGGTTATTTTCCAAAGTCACCTCTAGATTTCATTCTTGAGAAGGATGTTGCCATTGATGGGCATAGTGACATTGACAAAGCTCACATATTCATTGAGAGAATTCAGCATATTCATCAACAAGCTCAAGAACAACTTGAAAAGAGTCAAAGCAAGTACAAGGAGAGGCATGAAAAACATAGATCTGATCATAAGTTTCAAGAAGGTGATGAGGTATGGTTGCACATTAGCAAAGAAAGGCTGCAAGGAGAAGGTAAAAAGCTGAAGCCTATTCATTATGGTCGATTCAAGATTATTAAATAAGTTGGTAATAATGCATTTCAACTTGACTTGCCTTCATATATGCAAATGTATTTCGTTGTCAATGTGGAGAATTTTACGTTTGTATGAGCCTCCATTGATTTTTGATCAAGAGAGTGATATTCATATGCCATCAATAGAAGATTTCTCACCAGAATATCTAGAGGAGCTCAAGGATGATGTCATCCTTGATAGGAGGACATAGACTTCTAAGAGAGGAAGTGTCGATTATCTTCAGATTGGACTTAAGGGCAGCAAACCAAGTAAGGCAAGATTGATGGAATTGGAAAAGGTGAGGGATATTTACCCTCATCTTCTAAACAGGTAATTGAAGGCTTTTGGGGTCCAAAAGCTTCCCAATGGGGAGGTGTGATTAGGAGATCATGTCCATTTCTCAAAAATTCTCAAAAATTAAAGTGCTAAAAAGTGGTTGCAACCTGCGCGACCGGAAAGGTCTCATCGTTACGTTCTGGCACCACGAACGATTCGAAAAACATAGGTCGTATGTACAAGTTATGAAGGTTTGAAAAGCCCAGTAAACTCCAAAAATTGGACCTTTGACACATTTTGACTTTATATAAAAATTTTAAAAAAGATATATATTTGAAAAAAAAATATTTTTATATATATGTTTTGGGCCAATCATCAGGTGCCACGTGGCCAGCCCAGAGGCTGGCACGTGGCCCCAGGCCGAGGTCAAAGTTTATTGCAAAATTTGTTTGGAGAGCTTGGGGTTCGAACTCAGGACCTCACACCTGACAGCACAGCACCCGACCGCTTTGCCCACGGATAATTCTTACCCCATAAGAACTTCGTGTGTATATAAAGTTTGAAAAGGGATGAATTGGTGGTAAACAGGGGGCAACCCCCCACACTCCATATGCTACGGTGCTAGAACCAAAGGCTAGAATCGTTCTATTGGTGGTTTATTTGACGATGAGGGCCCGACGGTTTGACATGTGGCCAACGTTTCATGCAATAGTTAATGCGAGGTGGTCTATCCATGCGGGTTGCTTGGCGGTTAAACTCCTTGGTTTCGACGGGATGCATAATGTGACCACTCCCCACCATTATAGTTAATGCCACACTAACCGCTTGACAAGTTTGGAGTGTTTCCCCAAAATTTGGGGTTTTTATTAAATTTAGCTTCAGTTAATGGACAATCTCCATATTTAGTGGAGTTTTCCTAGGTGTCATTGGGAAAAATGCATGGAGAAGTCAATTTTCGACCAATTTTGGTGAAACAAGAGTCTACCTAGGCTAATTTCAACATTCTAAACACATTGGTAGAGGTTTCAGAGCCATCAGAAGTCATCTTGTGCAATTTTAGCTTCAGGAGAGGTCAAGGAGCCACTAGGGCCACTAGGGTGTTTTCAATGTATTAAGCATCCATTCTCCGTTTTCTACAAATGAATAGTCATTCCTGACTAATTCAAGCATTCTGAAGCTATTTTTATAGAGAGCACAACCATTTGAGGCTTTTATTCACGTGTACTTACCATTTTTTAGCAATAGTATAGGAGAGACATGCTATTGGGAGCTAGAACAGCAGATGTAGCCCAGGAGGGGTGAACTGCTTCATAAAATTTGCTGAAAAATGTTACATGTGATGTTTAATTCTCTATTATTTACTCTTGTACAGTGTTTTACAAGAAATTTACATGCTTTAACCTCACGCAGAAATCTGTTGAACTAAGATAAAATCATTTGTTTCACCTGCAAACTTCAATAAACCTTATGCACACAATTTAATTATTGTTTGGATACTTAGCACAACAAAACTAATACATTCCATTCATATCAACAACTTACCCTTAAAACCATTTTTCATAAAAGAGGGATTTTGACCCACCCCAAAGCCCATTGACCTATCCGCGCAACGGGGATATACAAAACTTATACAAAAAAATATATCCAAAAGAGTACCCAGGGGACCCTGCTTCAATAGGGCCCCAACACAAACGTGTGACTTGTCCCGAGTCACTGTGGTGTATGCTCCTTTGTACAACTGTCCAAAAATAATAGTGGAGTCTGTTACATGTGCCATGAGCTCTTTATTTTATTGAACTGTATATTATTCAAGCACGCGTCTAGTAGTCAGAAACTGAATAATATCAAGGAAATTCTCATCAACTACCTTGATCGTAAACAATTGCACACCTGGTAATCCATCTTCCAAGTTCGTAGGTTCCTCACCAGTCTTAATGCGTGAGAGATGGTCTGGCACAACATTCAGTCTTCCTAGTTTTACAATGATCTCAAATTCATACTCCCGGAATAGAAACAACCATCTACAAATCTTGCCCCCCAACAAAGGCTTATTGACCACGCACTTTACAAAAAAATGATCAGTAAACATCTTGAAATGGCCTCCTAACAAGTAGTGGTGTAATTTTTGCAGCACATACACCATCGCTAATCTTTCCCTTTCTGTGGTTGAATAATTCCATTCTGCGCTTGAGAGTTTTCGACTAGCATAGGAAATATGGTGATAAATATCTCAAGCTCATGGTTGCACTAAAATAGCTCTGAGCACGATACATGAGGCATAAACATGCACATGAAACACCTTTGACCGATCCGAAAAGACTAGTATGGGCGCAATGACCATCTTTTCCTTCAACAATTCAAAAATCTTATGACATTCCTCATCCCAGCATAATGTCACATCCTTCTTGAGAAGCTTCTCCATGGGCGCAATTATCAACGCATAACCCTTAATGAAATTTTGATAATACCTAGTGTGCCCCATATTGAGCGCAATTACTTGACATTCTCAGGTATCTCAAGATTAACTATTATTGCGATCTTCGTAGGATCTACCATCAATCCTTGCTGGAAGAAAATGTGTCCCAACAGTATCCCAAATGGAACACAGAATATACACTTTTTCAAATTTAATGAGATCTGGTATGTTCTACGTGTATCCAACATTAAGCGCAGGTTTGAAACATGCTTCTTTAATAGCCCAAAAAAATTCCAATCATCAAAGTATACCTCCAAGAACTTATGGATAAACTCTTTGAAAGCATATACTACTACACGTGAGAAGATGGAAGGCACATTCTTCAAGCCAACGAGCATGAATGTATATTGGAAAGATCCCCATTCAGTTGCAAATGGTGCATTACTATGATCTTCTAGCGCAATCTGGATCTGATGATACCCTGAAATCCCATCTGTGAATGAATAAGCTTCTTGTCCTCCAACATTATCCAGAATTTCATCAGATAATGGAGTTTGGAATGGATCATGCACACAAGCATAATTTAATTTGCGCAGATCCACACAGATCCTGATTTCTCCCTTGGTCTTCTTGTCTTATACTACCATGGGACTCACGCAATCAGCCTCTTCTACTGCCTCTATGATGCCTGCAACAACCATTTTATCCAAATATTCCTTCACCTTCTTCTTATATCTTGGATTCAGCCTATATGGGCATTGCTTCACTAGGCACACATCAAGTTTCAAAATGATCCTCATAACTCCAAGTTCCCCAATTATTACTTTCAGTTCTTAAAACTTTGTAGGGAACAAATCCTGATACTCCGTCAGCAACTCAAAAAACTTTCCTACTGTATCAACATCCCAGTAGTCTCCAATCTTTTCCAACTTAGGTTTCTCTTCAGATACAATATTCACCTACTGGATATTTAGAGATTTTGTCACATCTAGTGAAGTGATCGAGGGCCCAGCCCTTGCGTGATGTCCCTCAGATTCTGGAATCATGATATTCCTTGGATTTTCTTCACTCTCTTCAACCGTTAGATTTCTGCAATTCACAATATCCTTCATCTAAGCATCCCATGCTAGTGGCACGCACTCGATTGCAGGCTTTGTTGTATCAAATATAACTTCTTGAATGTCATGCAACGCTTTACCAATCTTATCAAATCCACTCTCAAAGATGAATGTTACGATAAAACTCTCTGTCAGCACAAACCATTCACTAGTACATCGTTGCAGCTCCATTTCCAGATACCAATTAGTAGGTACCTTCCCCAATGAGTGAATAAACATGTGGACCCATTCAGGTCTCGATTCTACACCCCATACTTGATTCCATTTACCCAAATTTCTACACGGATCATCCTTTCTAGAGTATACCTCTTCCATTCTGATGGTTGGACATTCAAAGCATAACCTCATCATGCACGCGCATTCATCCCAGTTTCCCATATTTTCTTTATGATTCTCCCACCATCTTACTGGAGTAGCGTGCAGTTTTAGATCCAAAGCATGGAATCACTGTCCTTCTGGTACATTTATTTCAAGTTCTCCTGAAAACATGTTTTCTTCAGTTAAACCATCATAATGCGGTAATTCATGTACCTAAGATGTTATACATTGAAGAGATTTGGTCACATGATTACAACGCAATGCAAATACTTCATGCAACGAGTTCTACCAGTTTTCTAATTATACATCATAATCATAAACACAAGAACTATCCTTTTCCCAATTAAGATTTCCATCAGTCGTTGGGTCGATCCAATCTTCCTCATGCAAAGTCAGCTTATATATTTGATCAATATGATCAGCAGCACGCACAGGCTCTGTGTATATTTGTCCTTTTGCAGGGTCTAGGGGAATTATGACTCTGGTTCCATTACTTTCAAACTCCATTCTTCTTTTCTTCAGGTTTATGACACCATCCATATCAATAGCCCAGTCCAATCCCAACAACGCAGGATAAGGATCAGTATCCTCTACAATTTGGATAACTTCAAAGTATGCCATTACCTTAACACCCTCAGTACTAACTACAACTTGCGACAAATTGTAGTTGTAGAGGTACACCATTCCAACTTGGGTTATCCCATGTGCTACCAAGTCTTCTTAGGTATAACATTTGCATTTGACCCCAGAACTAGAATAATCTGGTCCATCTCATAAGTAGCGATCTGCGCGGTCATACACATCTCTCGACGCGTCCTCTTCTTGTTCTTATATATTTTTTTGACAACTCTCTATTCTACCATCAGTTGTTCCTTCTCTACGAAATTATTTATCAAAGCCTGAAGGTTCTCTACTGCCTTTTTTTTGCGTAGTAACTTAATGCAAGCTTGTAAAAGTAGTTTGATCTCTTCATCTACTCCTGCTTCCTTCATTGGTATACCTAATTTTGATGCTCTTCCTTCTACAAATTATTTCCATACTTCAAAAAAAATCTCCTTTGCGCATTGTAAATCAAATCCATCTTGATTCACAGGGGCCTTACACAACCACAGATTAGTAGTCGACTGCTTTCCCTTATCTTCATTAGTAGCTACACCGCTCCTAGTGACCACATTTATGCTAGGATCTTCTTCGCGAGTTTCTTCTCTTACCAGTTGAATATCCTGCGTCTTTTTCTCCTGCATTTAGCAATCAAAACAGGGAAATATTCTATTACATGGTCAAATTGTCTACACTACCTTCATTATTGTCGCGTTGGATTTGGACAGTCACGCACATAATTACCAACATCTCCACAGTTGTAGCAAATAACTTGTCCTCTTCCTCGACGAGTTGATCCACCTCCTCGTCCTCTTCCTTTGCCCTAAAATTGACCATGCCCAGGGGGGGATGCTGGTGAAGTAGGCTCAGCCTCCATTCTATATATTTCAAATTTTTCCAACATCATATCATACGTGTGACAGTGTTGTTCATCATGTCCCAGTGACAAACAAAATATGCAAAACAACTGCTTCAGCTCAGTTTGATACTTTCCGACCCTTGGGAAAAAATCTATTTCATGCAATCCCACAACTTGATAGATTGTGCACCATACAGTTCTCTTCAATGGAATAGGACCTCTTGCATTTAGATAATTATTGAAGACAAGACATTGATCCTTATGGTTCCCAACAACTTTAAATTTTATGCACTAGACCTTTGCGCAAACCTCCTTGCCTTGTCTTTACACAGAATTTGAATCTCTAAATGCATGGCTTCCAACTGATCCTGAATCTGTTGAGTTCCAGGCACAACAGGTGTTAGAGTAGCTTCTAATTTGATTGCAATATCCACATCCTCACCCAGTGTGGAAATCTTCTGTTGATGCAAGGGCTGGTGCATATGCGGGATAAGCATAGTAATAAGCCACTCCTTATGTTTAGTATCATTGATGGTAAATTCACCATCTCTAATATTATGCTTTAGCCTCTAATTTTCCTCCCACACAGATTCATTAACCTCCTGATGAATCTCTTTCATTTCTGTAACCAACTGCATGTATGACTTAGGCTTCCTGAACTATTCTTTTAGGGCATCTTTCACTTCATCCAGAGTGGAATTAGGATTTTCTTGAACATATATGATATACCAATATAATGCATGATCTTGAAAAGAAGTGGCTAGATGCACTTCCTTAATATCATCATTATTAACCTACTGAGCCTGCCATACAACATTAGTCACAAACCAAAAGTGCTTAGTATATTCATTCCCAATACCTATGAAATTAGGCAGCTTCATCAACGCAACCATATCTATGCTTGGGGAGGTGGAGGTGGTGGTGGAGATGGACTGCATGAGGGAGTGGGTGCTTTGTGAGATGAATTTCTAAGTGGAGTGGATGGGAGCTGAAATAGGATCAAGGCTCTCTGATTGTTCTGATTTAATGCAACTTCTTCTTCTTTTGAGCATGCATATTCACTAGAGCTACTAGTCTCTAGTTCACTGTCACTATCAGATCTATGCTTGAGAGGGATATAAATAAATCCTTTCTTTGGGTCTTCGTGGTGAAGTTTTCCACTGCGCATAGTCAGGCCTCTTTGCGACATTAAAGAAATTTGTTGACACAGAGATCCCTATTCGCACAATAAAATCTTTAGCAAAAAATTCTAAGAGTGCAGAAATTCACCTCTAGGACCCTTGAAAAATATTCTTTCTGCTTCAGAGTATGATATAAATTGATAAATGGAAAATTCAGTCAAAAATACTCCCAAGAGACAATCGATCCAATGATCTACTACATGGGCAATCTTATTATCTATATTTTCTAATTGTTGAATCAATTCAGGAGTCCACTCAGTGACTGCGTCATCCTTTGCGTGGTTATTGAATTTAGTCAATTGTGACAACCACTCCTGAAACTCAATTGTAAAGGAGAAAAAGAATATCTCATGAATTTATGCATAGACATACTTCTATACCCACTTTTCAGCAGATATCTTAGATCTTCGATTCTCTTGGATCGAAAATTCAAGGATATATTTATCCAGCCAATCTTGCAATTCATTCTATGAAGGGTGCCACGACATCAAATCTCCCTCAAATGATCCTGGTCCCGACAACAAAACCATTTTTTGGCTTGAGGGGTCCTGACCCAGGTTCATAGTTTATCGCGCAACCAAAAAACCCTCCAACTATTGGCCCTTTCAACAGTGACCTTCTTGCGCAAATCAAAGTCTCACCCAGAGCAGTATGGGGGGGTACTGGAACCAGGTTTCTGCACCCTAAGAAATAAAATGATGTAGTGGCCCTAAACATATTGATTGCAGACTTATACATATTCTACCAAATATGCGCAATTATCACAGAACAAAATCACATATTATTTCATAGTAGATATATCATAACAGAGCCAAATCCATATATATATAATGCGTAATCACTTAAGTAGATTTATCCACGTATTCAATCGTCAATATAACTTCATGCAAAAATAACCGATGTATTTTTTATTGCACTGGTGTTGATTTCTTCCTCTGTCAATGTTTGACTCTCGAGGAAGTTGAGAAATCTCTTAAATGACCACAACTTTGGGGCCTGTGGTGATCATATGTCCAGTTATGCCATCGCTCAAAAAATCCTTCGCACAGGATATTTTTGGCCATCTATTTTCAAGGATTAAATTTTTGTTGTTCGAAAATGCCATGATTTCCAAAATATATTTTCTCGGAAAGAACATGCCCCACCCTCACCCTTGCACCCAGTTGTGACCACCGAGCTATTTGAAAAATACGGCATTAATTTCATGACCTGTAACCCTCGCTCGAATAGGGAACATGGTTATATTATCATTGTCGTCGATTAATTTACAAAGTGGGTTGAGGCGATGCCTAAATATAATAATGAAGGTCAAACTACGACGAAATTCCTATTTAATCATTTCATAGCTTGGTTCAATGTATTGAAATCCATTGTCATACATCATGGCTCTTATTTTTGAAATCATATGATCATTGAGCTTATTGCTTTGTTGGGGCTAGGTCACGATAGCTCCACTCCTTACTATCCACAGGGAAATGGCCAAGTTGAAGTTGTTAACTAGGTTTTAGTAACAATGCTTCAGTGAACCATTGGGAGACACAAACAAGATTGTCATCTCATGCTCTTCTCAGATTTGTGGGCTTATCGAATGTCCGCTAAGACTGTTGTCGAATTTACACTATTTCAATTGGTGTATGGTCTGGAAGCCACACTCCCGATCGAGTGTGAAATTCCATCTTTGAAGCTAGCCATCGAGGTACTCCCTATTGATAATTTGGAGGGTTGGAGATTAATTCAAATTCTATTCTTGATAATTACTTGTGAGCTTACTTGAGTTATTTATGTCTTGTCTTCTTTATCTTAGTTAGTCTTTCATCAAGTCAATTATCAAAATACACGAGACACAAAATTAGGCTCCTAGAGCTAGGGAAAAACCTCTCCCTCTTGGAGAGGAAAACCCACAAAGAATTCTTCTTATAGATCTTCAAGTGACATGTACCATGACCAAGACTCAGACCCTTGACCTAGGAATGCCTCCAAGACCTCATCAATGCTTCTTTTTTTTTGCCTCCAACGTTGATCCTTCATTTCTACACTAGCTTACATTGATCTACACCATCCTTAGAGATCTCGGTCTCTAATTTGACCTTTCAAATCATCTTCTTGCTCCATGTTTTCTTGACCTATATTTTCTTTGTACTGAAGATAGGAAGGTAAATCTTGCTCCATTTTTTCTTGACCTATATTTTCTTTGTACTGAAGATAGGAAGGTAAATCATAGATTTACCTTCTTTCTATGCTTTCACTTTCGAGTGTCATCATCATGAGAGAGTTACTACTTCATTGTATCCATACTTATTTTTGTCCTATGTATGCATTGATTCCTGACCTGTAGAAAGCCTTATATTTTGTCGTTTATCCTCTTTGTTGACAGAAGATACACCATCATTTTAACCCTGTACTAAACCATTGATATCCGCAATTAAACTCTTCCTGGAATCCACACTTGAACCCTTCCTGAAATCTTCACTATTTTAGAGTGATCCACACTGCACTTAATCCACAATTCACTCCTGCACTTATCCGCATTGCAGTCCTACACTTATCCACACTACAGTCCTGTACTACTGTGACAAAACAATCCACAAATTCTGCTTGACAAATGGCCAGAGATCTAGGTATATATAGAGCACATGTTTCTTCTTTTAGGCCGACCACACAACAAATATTTAGGCTGACATGAAGGCCGACTTCATTGCTAATTATCAGCCACCTTCATCACATATTTTTCAATGTTTGAAAGGGAGCGTCTTGAGGGCTATTGGAGTCTTTCTTCTACAAGGTTGATGACAAGGTATTGGAGCTTTTAATGGTGACAATTCTCTTCATATAGATGACTCTAATTACACTTTATAAACATAATACAAAACCTAAATAGACATCAAGAATAATTCTATTAACCTATAATAAAATTCTTGCTCATGAAACCCATGAGGAAAATACACCAAATACATTTTATTATCTTTGTCTTCTTCTTTACATAAATCCATAATTACATATTCAATATGAAGACTGACCTAGTTACACTTTTCAACACTCCCTCTTAACTAGGGAGGTATTCATACAGGTACATGGTCACTTTCAACTGAAGAATCTCATAAGAAGAATCGGATTAGTAATTGCATCTGTATAGAATCATATCAAACAACATTTTCCTAGTCAAGGCCTTGACTAACAGCCCCATATCTCTCCAAGAAAATGGGCTACAGTGCTGGCAAGACACGTGACTAATAGACACCATAGTCATTGTCTCTCCAAGGTACATACCACAGCTAGGTGTTCCCAGAGTATGACCTTCTTGGAATATTCTTCTCTTGGGTAGCCAACCCTCAAAGAATATCGGTCCTCGAGTACTCTTACTCTTGAATTCCCTATCTCATTCTCAACGAGTATCGAATTCCATATTATTACCCAATCCTCCATTTTGTCTTCCAGGTGAAGACCAGAATGATGTGTCTATCCATTCTCTTCACATGGCCTTCACAAGACTTATCGTTGTTAGTCCTGGTCTAGTGCATGACACATGTAATAGAGAATCACATATGTCACTGCCTTTCAACACAGGAAGAACATACTTCAAGTTTCTTCCTAGAAAGAAACTTACTTCCAGGCTCCCTATCAACCAGGGTCCTATAGCAGCAATCCAGCTACTCATGAAGAATTCCTCCCCTCGATGTCATATATTTTGATATTGAGGAATCTTCTACTTTTGGCTTCATAGGGCACAAATCATCCATCACTTTCAGTCATGAGTCATGTCCACTATCAGAAATTGATTCATCATTCTTTCTTATTTGATCCATCATTATGCCATGATGCTTTCCTTTGAATCATCTCCAAGGATCATACATCCTTTCTCATGATTAACAACCCTACACTAATTCATACAGATAAACATATACATATGAACTTTTAAAACAAAAGTTAGCTCAGTGATGACCTTTCACCATGACATCTTCCTGTCGGCATAGACATCCATTATTCATATTGACACATCCCCTATGATATGTTTTGTCAAGGGTCTTTTTCTTTACCAGAATTTTGTCAGAGTCTACATATCCTCCCAGGAGATCTCCTAGTCACACCTTCTTGGTTTCTAGATGATAACTTCCTTTAGACATGGTTTCATTTCATGATCTCTTCCTTTCTACACATTCTTCATTCCCAGGAACTTACAAATTTTCCAGTTCCTCGTTCATATACAATCACCTCATATTCTATGAGGATATATTATGTTGATTTCATCTATCAGTGCACCAAGAGATACTCCCTCATAGATCACACTTCTAAATACATAATTCCATTACCTGCAACCATATGACACGACTTCATAGTATCGAGTGTCAACATATAAATATATACATACCTCATACCTTTTTCCTTGAGTCATCTTGTAGTAGGTTTTCTAGAATGAAGAGATTCATTCCCTTGACTTGCTCCATCAGTATGTCATCATAATTTGTTTCCATGATGACCCTTGATCTTGATGACTACCTTCCATTAGCAATTTTATTAGAGAGGTTTTCCTGGAGTTGTTTCACCAGGAGCTCCTACCATGCTTCAATCAGGATGCTACAATGCTTCCTATCATACAAACAACATATATCACTTAAAGGAGAAGATGATATCAATCATAGTGGAGATTCCTCGCTTCTTCTTTCTTATATTTATTTGCATTAGGTTCTTCCCTGATTTCAGAGACATGGGCTTCTTCCCTATTTCTCTTGTCCTTTTGAGATTAAGGACAATTTCTATTATAATGTCCAAGTTCATCACATCCAAAGCATTATG
The DNA here is from genome assembly GCA_034641835.2 of Pinus albicaulis. NCBI lineage: Eukaryota > Viridiplantae > Streptophyta > Pinopsida > Pinales > Pinaceae > Pinus > Pinus albicaulis. The sequence continues at coordinate 330,804,159 of CM076572.1, read as the reverse complement.
CTTTGTCCATATTTATTCTTCTACTCAGAGGACCAAACTTACTGAATATTCCTTTCTTCCTGGACATGGTTGCAAAGGCTTGATTAGCTTCAATTGATCCTGTATCAACTTTGGCTTTCAATCTTGTTTCCTTTATTTTAGATAGAGACCCTAAATCATGGAATGGTGTAGCTTCTTTCTTCCTGAATAAACCTGAAGTGAAGTTTCCCCATTCTTCTGGTAGAGCATTTAGCACCACTGCAGTCATCTCAATGTCAGACATTACTTCTCCTAGTTCCTGTAGTTGATCTCAGAGACATTTCTTCTCCTGCATTAATCACAAAGAATAGCTCCACCAATTTATCATATATTCCTTTTAATGATTCTATATTTGGTACATCGAAGATGAGAGATTTTTTTATGGATTCTGTAAAAATCCTTTGGGCTCTTATATCTCCCTTATGTATTTGGCATGACTTCATTGTCCTTGTCTTCTATGCAGGAAAGTTTGAAAGCCTAACCAGTTTGTTTCTTTCTTTGAAAATAAGACATTTTGATAGATTCACATGAATTCATAAGGATACTTACTTGAGTAGATGCTTTTCTTCTTCTATCAGATTTCTTATTGAAGATGATGGCCATAACTCCCTCTTAAACTGATTTCAAAGTAGGTGATCCTGGATCCTTGATGATTAAGGGTTACTTCAGAATGAAGATGTCTTCAATAGTGTTGGGTGGTGCTTAATGATTTGTCTTCTAACAATGTCAAGAATATTTGATGTCAAAGATTACTTCCTTTCTATGTGGATTCTTTGAAAGTCTTCTTGAGATGGCTTGAGCATTTCCTTGCAAACTGATTTGACATTTCAATGAAGACTTTGACTTTTTCTTTGATGCTTTCCATAGAACTAAATTTTGATCCTTGATTGTATTCTTGTCTAATAGCCCTTTGTCTTTAGCACCTTAGCTCTGAAACCATGTTGAGAAATTGGAGGGTTGGGGATTAATTCAAATTCTCTTCTTGATAATTACTTGTGAGCTTAATTGAGTTACTTGTTGGAGGTCCCGTGATTTGGCAAATTGGCAAACCAAATGACAAGGCAACATCAGAACCACTTTGGAATCCTAAGATCTAGCCCTCCTCGATTCGGAGAGGGATCTCTCCATATGTGTGTTAGAATGATATGATTTTAAAGCTTATGATATGATATTAGGCTAGTTATGAAGTATAAGGGGTTTGTTTGTTTGTTTTTGGTTGGGAATCATTAACTGAGAAGGTCATGTGAAGTGAAGGATGGAAAAAGTAGAAGGATGTTTCAGCATGGGAAGATAGGTCAAGAAAAAGTGTCAATCCATTGGGCTATGGAGTCATAAAAGGGTTTACTTGCACAAAAACTATTCAAGGGTTTCCATAGGGCAAGTCATCTATATCCAAATATCTCTTTAAGCTGATTTTGTGGTATGGAACATTAAGAAGTGTTACACCATTTTTTTGGTCATCTAACCTATTATCATTAGATGGACCCAAGTACACCATGTAAGACCAATTTTACCCTAATTAAAATTGCTTTCACTATGTAAAATAACTTAATAAACCACATTTATTAGGTTGTTTATGGTCTAAACAGGAAACCCCAAAAGGAAATATTAAACAAACCTATTTTGTTTAATTTTCCTCATGGAATAATCAATTAAACCATAATTTAATTATTATTCCTAGTCATGTTTAACCCAAAAACAAAGAAATTAATTAGATAAACCTTTATTTATCTTATTATTTTCTAGGAATAATGATTTAAATCTTATTTAGATAATATTCCTTGTTAAATATGACCAAATCACCCACAAATAATTAAATAAATCATTATTTATTTAATTATTCTCCAACCACTTCCTTAAAAATATAAATAAATCATTTATTTATTTATTATTAACAAATAAAGGGATTTGACCCAAGTCAAATACTTTTTCACTCCAACAAATATAATAAAATATTCCATAAAAGGTGGATCTAGATTTGGTTAATGTTATTTTAATCATGCACCAAGATCTAGAATGACCCAATATTTTGTTATAAATAGGAGGTTTTCTCCTACCATTCTTCACCTTTTGTTGCCTATTAGATCACTCTGGATCTATACTCTTGGTCATTTTTCTACATTGTTCTTGTGTGAGCTCCTGACAGAGTTCTATCTTTGTCCGGGTTTTCTACACCAACAGGAGAGAGAAATGCTAGATCTGAAGTGCTGAGGACTTCCAAGAACCCATCCCATTGAGGAGAATTGGAAACATCTTCTTGTTTTCCTCCCAGGTGCCCTTAATACAAAATTCTTTCAAAAATTGTTCTTGTCTTGTCTATTGGATATATGGAGCAAACCCTTCTTTTTACTGCTTAATGTCTTTCTATGCATAGATCTGGTTTTTTGCAGCTCTTGTCTTGATCAACTAACTGCAGATCTGAAGATATTAGCAGCCATTTTTGATATTAGGGCTATTAGTTATGCGTAGCTAAAGTGGTCTTTTTCGTACACTTCGACAAAAGATTCATACTAACAAATGGCGACTCCACACGGGTTTTAAATTACGACTGCTACTGCATATCGAGCTACTTCAGACCCTGGGGTTTCTTTTTTAGCTTTTTGTTTTTCCTATTTTTATGTTGTTTTTCTCACATAAAACCCTAAAACATTAAAATTTCTAACTTCTGCGTGTTTCTGGCCCTATTGCGCAGGTGACAGACATCAGCCGCAACTGAGATGGCAACTTTTTCAGAAATCTGCCGCTGAGACACCTAGAGCTTCAGGTCGCACTTTTCAGCCCATAACTTTTCAGCCCTTTTTCTGCAACCTGCACTGAAAACAGGTCAGAACCTGCGACCTGCCAATTTTTCCGTTGTTTTTCTGCAATTTTTCTGGGTTATTCTGAAGCTTCTGTCAGGGATTTCCAGCCTCTGTCTCAGCCCGTTTCGACCTGGTTCTGATCTGTTTTTTCTCATCTAAGTGGGAACATAGCCCCCTAGGGCTTCAGTACCCTGCACTTTTTGTGGAAGAGTTTTCATATGTTTCAGGTCTGTTTTTTCAGAGTTTCAGCCCCCCTTTTCCAGATCCGATACCTCCTTTTCAGACCTCTTTTAATCAGCTCTTCTCCCTTTCAAATCATCTCCTGAAGATTTGTTTGGATCTACTTTTAGGGCCTCCCCCTTGCCCCTCCTGTTTTTTGTTGATTTCCTCCTTTTTTCCAGCCACCTTGCCTCTGCCTCTTGGCTATGATCTGCACCTCTTTTCAGCAGCTTTCTCCTTTAGATCCCTGTCCCTTTCGACCCTAGATTTATTGGCCTCTTTTTAGTGTGTTTTGACTAGATTTTTTCCCTCTTTTAGATTAGTTTTGAGAGACCCGCCTTTTTGGGTTAAATCGATGCAATAGTAGCTGTTAATTTTCTGTTATTTCAGCATTATATATTGTTCTCTGCAGATTTATTTTCAGTTACGCAACACACTTTTTCTCTTGCTCTCAAAACGAAAAGGGTTTAAAAATTAAAATTAACACACGCCACACACTCACCCTAAGCGAAGAAGAGCCTGGTTTACACCGCCAGGCAAAGACTTTAAAATCAATTGACACTGCACCTATCTGCCCTTGTTTCGACATTGTAATCACTTGATTCTGCACCTCCTTGCCCTTGTGGTTGTTCTTCTTCCCCTTGTGCCGTGTTTGTGTTGTCATCATTGCGCCCCCAAGGCACACTTCCTGGAGACTTCTTGGCCTTCACCCTCAGTTTCCGGTCGATCGACCTGCTCCGTCCCGCCGTCGTCAAGCCAGTCCTCCTCCGAGTCTGCACTCCGACTCCTCCCTGCGATTCCTTACGGTGTTCCTCAACTCCATTACGGAAGTGATTCCATCCCGTCTTTGGTTGTTCTCCTTTTCCAACGCACGCTTACCGGTGAAGCTTCTAAGTGGTATGTTGACCAAGCCACCTCTTCCCATACCACCTTTGCGACCATTGCCCAAGCCTTTTTATCTTACTTCCAGCTCCCTCTCCGATACGATACCGGTACGGAGCTTTTGACCTCTTTCAAGCAAACCTCTTCGACCCGCCTTTCAACTCATGTCCAGGAATGGCGACGAAGATGAAGCTTATGTCAAGCTCCCCCCTTTGAAGATCGGATCTATATGGACTGGTTCCACAGCTCTCTCTTAGCTCCCATTGGCGAAGATGTCGCCTCCCATTTCCCTAAAACAGAAGAAGCCGCCCTCCAAATATCCTTGAAATATGACCTGATCTGTCACTCGATGCAAGGTTATGTTTATACCATCTACCTGACCTCCCCAAGCCGGTGGCGCTAACGCGAGGGCATCTCCCATTCCCACTGACGGTGTGATTGGAGCCCTTTCTCATCCGTATGCTCAACCTCCTATGGGCTATGGTCTCCCTCGGGGAGGGGGAGGCGGCCACCTCTAGCACTCTTCCCCCTCCGGTACGTAGCATGTACCGAGGATGCGGCATGCCTCCTCCTTTTTCCCAACCTCCTGCTTACCTCAATGTTTCCCAACCTAACCATTACCTTTATCTGCAGCCTGGTGTGCCAGCTCCTCCAGTATATGCGCTTCCATCTCCCTTGCCTCCTCCAAACCCGCAACAGCACCTACAGCCCCCTCCAGGGAAAGTATTTGCATAGTAGGGCGCGACTAATCCCCCTTCTTCTCAAAGAAGGTGGAGAAGCAATCCAAACCAGTCTGCCCCTGGTACTCGAGGACCCAATCCTCAAGGTATTGACCCTAACACTGCTAACCAGCAACAGGGCACTCAGCCCAAGCAGGACAGGCCTCTTCGCACAAATAAGCCTTGTTCGTGTTGCGGTGTTTATGGGCATTACACCCACGATTGTCCCCTCTTACCACCAATGCGGCAGATGTGGGAGTCTCAAGCCACGTTGCGCGGACAACATGCCTCCCCTCATGATCCCCTTAATGTGGCCACTACTCAACCAGATGTGTTTACTGATCATTTCCCTCAGCAAGGATTCATGGCTACCCAACCGCCTGATAGCCAGGTCGCCACTCAACCTTCCCCTTCTGGTTCCTTCGATTACCAGATACTTATGATGAACTCTGATCCTTCCCCCACTGTCGACCTTCACCTTCAAACTCGGTCTCGCCAGTACCCCAAACCTCCCGCTCAGTCTGCCCCCAAGTCCCCTTCTTCAGGTTCTACAGAGCCTCTTTCGACATCCACTGGCCCCTTACATATCCCTCAACCCAAATTTGAGGTTCATACCAAGATTCCTAAGGGACCATTACATCAAAATGCTGCTTCTGGTCGAGCTGCTCATTCGTATAGCATAGTAGATGATTTGGCGCAATCTCCTGCTGCCATTTCCACATTGGAACTCCTCCAGTCGTGCCCTTCCCAAAAGAAGGCTCTGCAATCTGCCGTGGGTGCTGTAGATCCTGCTGATGACCAAATGATTTTTTTCGACGCCCATCAAGCTGAACATCCTCCTCTCCCTGCTTCCGTCGCCTTCCAAATCCCAGTCAAAATCCGAAATGCCAACGTTTCTCGGTGTATAATTGATGAGGGGGCATCCACCTATGTGATGTCCGCTTCGGTTTGGAAGCAACTCGGATCTCCTGACTTGGCCCCTTCTACGATCACCCTTCGAGTGTGGGACGGCCACGCCTCCCAGCCCATCGGCCTTTTCCGTAATTGTCCTATCACCCTTGCCGGTAAGACTGTTTGCGTTGACGTCGAAGTCATCGACGCCCCTCTAGATTACGACATTCTATTGGGGCAAAGCTACACCTATGCCATGTCTGCTGTCCCCTCTGTGATTTTTCGCAAGATGTCTTTTCCTCACAATGGAAAGATAGTCACCATCGACCAGTTGACTTATCATGAGCCAAAGTCTCAGACCTCCCCTGAGATGACCATCTCTTCTGTAGCCAATAAGCAAACCGTCGATTCCTTGACCAGTGTCTCCCCCGGCGTCTACAAATATTCCTCCCTACTTGGAACTTTTCTTGGTCTCCCCCCTCCTCACATCTCTGATCCCAGCTTATCGAATGTTTTCATGATGCAATCGTCTCGGGCTGCCCTTAAGCGACCCGCTTCGGCTAGTCAGCAACCTCAGACTCAACCTCGCCCACCGCAACCCGCTCCTATCCCTTCATCTCCGCCAACCGGACCTCCTCCTTCTGGCCCTTCTCCTACAACTGGTATCCATGAACCCCTTTATCCCCCTAGATCGGTTCCCCCAGGCCTTAACCATCTCGGAGCCGTCGCTCCTGGTCATTATCCCGCTGGTCAGATACCGTTCCTAGCTCCCCCCCCCCCGGAGTCTATTCGGTCCCCGTCATGGCCACCCTCTCTCTCCCTAACCTGACACTGGGTATACCCGTCTGGTACCTTGACCCTCCAGCCGCTACCCCTTCTGGTCACCCCAATCCCTATCTTTCTTTGACACCGGTTCAACCGGTCCCCCTCGCTTCCTCTATTGCTACCATGCCCCCTGCACCTCCCCAGGACCATACCCCTGTGGTGACAGCTCCAGGAAAGAAAGGCAAAGCTCGCAAGGGGGCATCCAAAGACAATGCCACCCCGACTGACCCTGCTCCTCCCCCGCCCGCAAAGCCTTGTGCCTTGTGTGATGTCGTCGGTCACGCTACCCATACTTGTCCTGAGTTGCCTCGCATTCAACCCATGGTTAAAGTCGCGTTCCCTGAGTCTACGGTCTCTGACCCTTCTCTTTCGTCCTCGTCCGTAACTAAGAACCCAAAAACTATTTGCACTAACAAACCCTGTGCTTTGTGCAGTATCCATGGCCATTACTCCCACCATTGTCCTCACCTGACGCATTACCACGCCTCTTTAGAAGTAGTCCGAGAGTATGAGGTTGAACAAAATCAATCTGCCTCTCCCATACTCGCGCAATATGCTTCGGGCCAACTTGAGGATCCCCCAGCTCCCATCAACATTCCCCCCCCTGATGTTCAGATGACGGAGTCTACTATGACCATTCTTTACCTATCCTCCTCTGTGCGACCTTTGGAGCCCAATCCCCTTGCATCCTCCCATGTTGTCTCGCTTGACCCCCCTTCAGCGACCACCCTTGACCCCCTCGTTTCTACCCATGCACGAGATCACTCCACCCGTATCTCTGTTGACCTCCGCGGCCCGAGTCCCCGCCATACCTCCTATAGCCCTCATATACCACCCTCTAGTTTATATATGAGTCATAGCCATCCTGCTCATTGCACTCCCTCCCGCCATTGCCGCTCGATGTCTTCTGTACACTCACGCTGCCATCATTGTATCTCCTCCCCCCATTTTTTGTCTTGTAACACCATTCCGCAGAACCTCCCGTCCCCCCCCTCTATCGGTTACGCCGATGGTGCAAGTCGTTACTCCCGGAATCTAGCCTCGGCAGGTTGGGCCATTTTCACCCCCTTGCATGCCCTTGTTCTCTCAAACGAGGTCTACATTGGTACTGCCACCAACAATCAGGCCGAATATGATGCAGCGCGTGGTCTCTTAGCCGATGCCCTCTTTCATCGCATCCTCCATCTGCATGTTTGTTTGGATTCCCTACTTCTTGTCATGCAACTAAATGGTGTTTATCGTGTGCATAACCCTGTGTTGTTTAGACGATATTTACAAGTGAAACTCTTGATACGTGGATTTGAAACCATAACTTTCAACCATGTACCTCGAGAACAGAATCACGATGTAGATAGTATTGCAAACCATGTTCTAGATTGGCATTTATCACACGCATTTCATACAAGACAATAACATTCATAATCATTAAACACGATGCATATCCATAATATGTGTCGCAAAACATGTGTTTAGAGTCCATCTACTCTGATACATATGACATGCCCATAGCATGTTACAAAAACTCAAAACTAGGGGCACCACCTGCCCCTACATACACACTAGGGGGCACCACATGCCCCCCACCTACTCACTATCTGGCAGATCCCGATCCAATGGCTCTGCTCCTGCAGCTCGTAGATCACGTATGCCTTGACCGGCCATCGCCATGCGCCGCATGACACCTCACCATTCCGAGGGTAGACCAATACATGGCTCCACGTACTGGTCGTCTAAATCTTGCCAACCGCGCTCTGAAACTCCGGTTAGCAACCTCTCGCATCTACGGTGGATGTCCTCCATAAGGGCGGCCGCATCCTCATTGCGCGCTGCTCTTGACCCACTCAGCCCTGCAGCTCCCGATGCTGTCGGTCGTTCCATATATCCGGTGGTTTTACCGGAGCTATATATGCATACCAAAATTCCATGAATCAATACCATATCTACTATTCACTAACTTTAACATGCCCAAAAAAGAGTAGTTACTTGCCACTTACCATCGGGCCCCCATACTCGACCAGGCGGAAGTGGCAGGTCCGGATCTCCACAATAACTCATCCCACTATAGGGATAGTCGTCAATGTATAACGGCATTTGATCCCAATGGGCAAAGAACTCAGGTCGAAACACTCGTCCGACCGCCCCTCCTCCTCCTCTGCACAGTAGCCGCCCCCACCGGCGCATCCTGGGCTCTCTCGGGCCCCCATCTGGGAGTTGTATACGAGGTCATAAGGTCGGGATCTTCTCAAAGAAGAAGGCACACAATAAAGTCCCATACGAGCAATCGTGGTTCACTTGCCACTTGCAAAGTGACAACTGTCGTTTTAGCGACACCAGCATCATTTGGGCCCACCCATAGTAGGTCCCACCCAACACACTCTCCACAATCATCATCTACCCCCCAGTGATGTGATGGAGCACCTGGTTGCCCAGGATATGCAGCACCGCTGCGGCCACTGCACGGGTCTCTAATCTCTCTAGATCCCCGATCGGTATCCGAGTCCCCTTGACTTGGAGACCCGGTCGACAATGTCACTCCACAAACTCCATGATATGGCGCCCCCATGGTAATACTGGCTACGTGTTTCCCACCATCCCCAGTGGCGGGAGACCCGTCAGGAAATACACATCCTGGACTGTCATTTCGATCCTGTGCCCCTGCACTACAAAGACCTCATGCTCTGGATCCCAGTAACTGATAGGGAATACCATAACCAAACACAAAAACCAAACTCTCAGCCATAAAACAGCACTAAAACCCCCTCATCTTCCAGGTCGCACTTTTCTGCCCAATTCTGGGACAGGTCGCACTTTTTGGCCCAAAAAGTGCGACCCGGCCGTAGAGATGAAGGAGGGTCTGTTACTGATATTTTGGGCCCTAAACTGAACTTTCAATCCATCAAAATGAAAGAGTAAGGTTAGGCCTCTTACCTGCCACTAACGGATCTCGATTCCAATGGTTGGTTTGTCCTCTACGCTCGCCGCAAGATTTAGGGCCTTCTCTCCTCTCTACATTCACCACAGCAACACTAGCAAATGAGTGAATTTGGAGGGAAAATTGCCTTATTAAAAGAGAACCCTTGTTTCTTCTTTCGCCTGCTACGAGCATACCGTAGCCCCGTTTGAAAAACCGTCTACACCGTTGGAAAGCTCTCACTGAGCCCTAAAATGGGTATCTATTATTTTTTTGTGATTTGATACTTCACCACGACACATTTTGTCCAAGAAGGGTCACTTCACCTCTCCTTAAAATCGCATTTCTTCACTTACGACACTTGTACTTGGGGCACCATTTTGCCTTCTTACTTGTCTTTGTTCGTGTCGATTTTTGTCATGAGTCACCATCTTGTACTCATGTTTTCATGGTCCCTCATTGGGCCTTTACTGTGTGGCAGCACCATCGAGTCGCCCTTGTTTAGAGCATCCAAGTTGAGTCATCATTGCATTCATGGAGTCTATCTCGAGTCCCTTTGTACCCCGCTATAGCCCTCCATCCTTCATTGCTTGGTCTCTCTCTTGCGTCGCACATTATGGCCTTCAGTCCCACTATCCCCTATCCCTTATGATATTGCGTCAGTCACTGCGATGTCCTTCATGCCCTTTATGCTCTAACAAGGGAAGTCGTCCATTCGCTACTCAGTCCCTTCCATTTCACCATCATCATTGGTGTCAGTCTGTCCGTCGCTCTACTATTTTCTCTCGTGCCTTAGTTGAGGATCTCTCATTGCCTCACCTATGGCGGACCTCCTTCTATCGACATTAGCTCCTTCATTCCAGAAGATAGGTCTAGAGGGCGGTGTACCTTGGTTCCAACTTCCACTCTTGTTCGGTGCCTCGAATCAGGAAAAGGGATCTCTCATTTCACTTTTCCTTGATTGTTTCTCCACTCCAGCTCCTTTCAACATGATCAAGATCCGTATACTTGATGGTTCAGTGATGCAGCAGCAGCTCTTGGTGATTCCCGGGTGTGTGTGAGATGTCCCAGTCCTCATGAGGGGGTGGCCCTGCAGGTAGCCCCCCACATGCCCGGATGACCTCTTCATTTCAGCCTTCGATGCAGCTCCATATATTTGATGATGTCGGCCTCAGCCGCTTGCAGCGCCTCTTTGATTTGCATGTATCAGTCAGATTTTGTGAGCCCTTCCCCACGTATAGGGGGCATTTGGGGTTGTATTTGTATCTCATGTACTCAGATATTATTGTATAAGTCTTGGCTGTTATCCTAGGCACAGCATGTATGTGGGATTCCTCATTGTATTCTTATCTAGCTCATGTTTATGCTGGTTGTACTTTATGGTTCGGTCCCTTGTTTACTGGACACACTATTCTTTTGTACTTTGTCTCGGCGGGCATAGGTATGCCTCCCCCGCCGCCTTTAGCACAGGTACCCTCTCATAAAAAGAGACTTGTTTCACCTGCGAGTCTCGTCTCCTCAGGGTCTAGTTCTTCAGCACACTAGTCTACCTTACATTTCTCTCTCTGACTTCCCTCTTGATGTCGGGTGATTGAGTTCTTACAACGTACTTCGGTCATACAATTTTCTCCTAACACTCGCACGCTGGGGGGCAATCTGTTACACCATTTTTTTGGTCATCTAACCTATTATCATTAGATGGACCCAAGTACACCATGTAAGACCAATTTTACCCTAAGTAAAATTGCTTTCACTATGTAAAATAACTTAATAAACCACATTTATTAGGTTGTTTATGGTCTAAACGGGAAACCCCAAAAGGAAATATTAAACAAACCTATATTTGTTTGATTTTCCTCATGGAATAATTAATTAAACCATAATTTAATTATTATTCCTAGTCATGTTTAACCCAAAACAAAGAAATTGATTAGATAAACCTTTATTTATCTTATTATTTTCTAGGAATAATTATTTAAATCTTATTTAGATAATATTCCTTGTTAAATATGACCAAATCACCCACAAATAATTAAATAAATCATTATTTATTTAATTATCCTTCAACCACTTCCTTAAAAGATAAATAAATCATTTATTTATTTATTATTAACAAATAAAGGGATTTGACCCAAGTCAAATACTTTTTCCCTCCAACAAATATAATAAAATATTCCATAAAAGGTGGATCTAGATTTGGTTAACATTATTTTAATCATGCACCAAGATCTAGAATGACCCAATATTTTGTTATAAATAGGAGGGTTTTCCCTACCATTATTCACCTTTTGTTGCCTATTAGATCACTCTGGATCTAAACTCTTGGTCTGACTTTGAGCCATTGTCATTGTCATATTTTCCATTATTTGCTGTGTGATCTCCCTTTGAGTTCTATCTTTGTCTGGGTTTTCTACACCAACAGGAGAGAGAAATGCTAGATCTGAAGTGCTGAGGACTTCCAAGAACCCATCCCATTGAGGAGAATTGGAAAAATCTTCTTGTTTTCCTCCCAAGTGCCCTTAATACAAAAAATTCTTTCAAAAATTGTTCTTGTCTTGTCTATTGGATATATGGAGCAAACCCTTCTTTTTACTGCTTAATGTCTTTCTATGCATAGATCTGGTTTTTTGCGGCTCTTGTCTTGATCAACTAACTGCAGATCTGAAGATATTGGCAGCCACTTTTGATGTTAGGGCTATTAGTTATGCGTAGCTAAAGTGGTCTTTTTTCGTACACTTCGACAAAAGATTCATACTAACAAGAAGTTTGGTGAAAGGAGCAAACATATAAGAAAACAAAGGGCAGCCTAAGATCAGGTAAGGACTTTTAACCTATCCTGCTTTCGGCATACTCTCAAGGGAAAACATTTAAGATAAACATAACAAGTAGCCTAAGATCAAGTAAGGACTTTGAACCTATCCTGCTTTCGACATGCTCTTAAGGGAAAAACATTTAAGATAAACATAAAAAGTAGCCTAAGATCAAGTAAGGACTTTGAACCTATCTTGCTTTCGGCATACTCTTAAGGGAAATCTTCAAAACACCTACTTAAGACTAAAAAAGGGACAGGGCTAACCATAAACTTCCTTGATTAGGACTCTACTTAGCATGCAATGAAAATATCATTCAAGAAAAAAATATCAAGTTTTACTTAGAAAGACATGGGCTCGCCAACATTCCTTAACTGGTTATACTCTATTGAATTATCCTCAAATACACAATTAGCAGAAAACATAAAGCTAAATCTTATAAGTGAGAAATATGGTACTTTGCAATAAATCCTACTCTAAATTTATTGTTCTTTATCAGAGAAAGTGGACAGTATGAAAACATAAGGAGAATAACAATTACAATAAGAAAAACATCACCAATAATATAGACCAGGATCCTGTGAATCTGCTTGTTTATTTGATGTGTAAAACTAGTCACATACTTTGAGTCTAATGTCTTTCTACAGTCCAATACTTTTCTTCCCAGCCTACTATATTACAACTACTCAGCTACATCCACTCAATAACAGTTCAAACAATTAATAACTTTCCAACCCTTTACAATGAGCTCCTCATGGAGTCTTTATAGAAGAATGAGGAGGTGGAGTGAAAGAAAAGGTCTCTGAAGGCTTCATAAATGACAGAGTAAATGTTTTGCAACCTTTGAGACCACTGTAATGTTCCTTTTTTTGAAATATCACAATCTATTCCAGAGATTGACTATAGGGGCATTTACTGGATATGTCACCTTATAGAAAGGATGAGATCTAGAGGCTACCTGCCCCTCTATAGACTCTGTCTATAGATCTTGTAATATTCCTCCTACAAGAATTGCCCAAAGAATGGGGCTGCAATGATGTATGAACATACAATGGATTCTCTGCATTATTTATCTGAACCTGCTTATGAAAAGAAGTAAACAGCCAACATATATGGTTATAGTAGAAAAGGAATGCAATGAATTGAGGAATCAGTCATTCAATCAAGATAATACAAGCCTCTCATTACATACATGATAAACATGAAGAACAATGCTATATGGAACAAGCCCTAGGTTGTGACTGCGCTGTTCATAGAGGCACTGCTCCATAAAATATAATGATACAAGGATATAGCAATATGAAGCTCAAATAAAGTGGGGGAGCATGATCTCAACCCCTGAAAATACAATACATCAATCCTCTAAAAGGATTGGCTGAAATACAAGAAAAACGGCACTTTGCAGGAATGTCGGAGTTGCTGGGCAGCGGCAACTCAAGAACAGGAAATAGATGGAGAAGGATGAAATGACTCCAACAAATGAATAACCGTCATCCAATGGAAATTTGAAGTGAAAGGCTGATCCCTTCACCTAAGATTTCACCCTCCAACTATCTACTAATCCCTCACAGCAAATGCTCACCAAGGATAACGTTGTCTAAGAGAGGGACTGCGCTACAAGTGATGGTAAGTGGTTGGCCTTGTGCCAAAGATGGTGGAATAAGCTCATGAACCTCCTTTGCTGATCTCCCAAAGGGATGGAAGCTCCCTCCTCTGAAAACTAGCCAAGGATGGTATTGTAGAAAACCTCCCCAGCAACACTACACAATCTCCAACTGAAACTGCGCTGATGATGAAGGATAATGCTTGACCTCAATGTCTAAATGTGGGGAATAGAGTGAAATCCTCCAAGAGCTACTCAATAAGGAGGGGAAATCCTAAACAGGAATTCCCTCAGCAATTCTTGCTAACCAGCAAGATGTTGCTACAAGTCCACCGGACCAAAGATGAATAATACTCAAGATGATTTCCAATGGCAACCTTGCCCTCCTTTTAAACAATGTGAGCTTCCTCTCAATGGACCCCACCGATTAGGGTTTCCTTCCTCTAGAAGCTTCCCTCCTTATCCCACTACTCTGGCCCACAATGTGCTCTCCACCTCATGCTACTGCGGAGTTTGACTTGGTCAAACTTGACCTAGCCTTCTTGCAAAAGCCCCCTTTCACACATGGAGGTGTGAAATCCAGATCTATAAGTGATCCTCCTTCATACCAAGAGGATTTTTATTACCTATTCATGAAATGAATGTGTCTTCTACCCATTTTATTTATCTCCTATGTGGAAATGGCAAAAATTAATGTTCCATAAAAATTGGGAACATTACAGTCCTCCCCTCTCAAAGATTGCTTGTCCTCAAGAAAGTACAAGGATAGACTAATTTATTTCCCCTTACTTTCCCTATAGCATCCATGCATGATAAACTTCTCCAAGAAAAGGATGCCATATCATCGTGTCCAAGTTGTCCCTCCAACATATGCAATCCAACTTTTGGTGAACATCTCCAAATAGCTGTCATGTAGAAACAAATATCCATGAACGGAACAATGGGATGTCTAAGGGTCTCCTTGAGGCATGAGATCTGATATATAATGGGATTCATCATTTCCATATGAATCTCCCATCCCCAAGCTACCATCCATACAACATAAGTTGCCTCCCAACATGGCAACTCACAAAAATCTCCCTCCACCTTGAGCTCTGGAAATGGAGGTGGGCTGCAAATCTGTATATGGAAAGCCACATAGCTTGCCCCATGCTGTTTTTCTCTCCACTTGTGATAAGTGTAGAGTGTGTGTTGATCATGGGCTGCAAAAATGTTGCCCTCAAGTGGCAAAGTGAAGAGCAATCCTCCATGGATCTCTCCTCCCTCAATGATAATCCGGCTGGCCCAATACATTTCATCCATGATGAGTATGACATGATCATCATATAATACCCCAATGACATGTTTTTTGTAGGTTATACCATGTGCAGCAAGGTACAAACAATGTCTCATAGGACTATAATGCAATCTCATTCACTGCAGCTGTAGAAAATAACATGGCAAACATTGTGTAAAAAATATCACCTCTACTACCAAATAGTAAATAGATGAGTGAATCAACAATACAAAATCAAATACATGCCCATATACATATAATGGATGGATATCATCATCAAATCCATGGCCCACCTCAAAAGAAGGCAAGTAGGTGGTTGTGGTAGCCATGTCTCCCCTCATGTTCCCACTAGAACATGCAATGCATAAACTATGGGGATCATCTCCCCTCAAAGACACATTCAACTCATGTGTCAATTCACCAATCATGCTCCCAA
This sequence comes from Pinus albicaulis, assembly GCA_034641835.2. Taxonomy (NCBI): domain Eukaryota; kingdom Viridiplantae; phylum Streptophyta; class Pinopsida; order Pinales; family Pinaceae; genus Pinus; species Pinus albicaulis. The sequence goes on along the minus strand of CM076572.1, from coordinate 330,788,768 downwards.
TGATAGTATGGACAATATCAGGAAATGGAAAAATGCTTCTCATAAAAATGGAGGAAGTACTGCAGGTTCTACATGATGCTTGATGGTACCAACAGTCTCCCCAGTAGCAACAGCGCAGTGTTTCAGAGTGTTGCTTCAGAATTTTACATGGCAATTTTTTTCTTAATACATGGTCAAGTACATGAATTTGTTGAACATACATGTAATGAGAAAACATTTTCCCAAGGCCACATAAAATATGGCTGTCTCCATCATATGGTTTGGCCCAACCTTGCTCATGGAGCAACATGAAAAATCTGCCCCTTTGAGGAGCCATGCACTGCAACATAATGATAAGAGTATGAAAATTATAAATTGAAAATACAAGGCTCTTACCATAGGCTGGAAGAAAAATGGTAGATGGATGCATGTGTGTGATCCTGCTCCCAAGTGACAGTGTTGTGAGCTCATGCAAAAAGGATCATGTCCATGCCAATCTCTGTCTCTTGACATGCTCCTTGTCAAGAACACCTCTGGTGATGCTGTTGTAAAAATGAAGTTTCTCCCAAGATGGAAATGCCTCATGATCAGCCCAATCCAAAGAGTGATACCTTTGCACTATGAGAGTGCCCTCCTCTACTCTGGCAACACCATAAATCATATGAGAGAAAATCTGCTTATGCTCTCTCCAAGATAGTTCAAGCAACCCAAGTGCTTGCTGCCACCTCATGCTCACATCATGTAACTTATGTGATGAAGGTACCATGACTGATATATATGCCATATCAGCTCCATGTATCCCTACTCTCTGCTGCTTAATGATGCAAACATCCTTCCACCTCTTCTCTCTTAGTCATCCCTAATTTTCATACCTCAAGATGACTAAGCATTGTTTCCAGATTTCTAGAAACAAAGTTCATGAGCATTGTGAGTTCTAGAAATATCACAGCCTTCATTACCCTTAGGATAATTTTTTCCTATTTTTCCATCATCCTATCTAGCCATCACTAGCCCACCACTCCTGGAAGACCCATCCCGGGTTCAAGCCATATTATTTTACCCCAACTGTCACTCATTTTTCACCATGTCTTGCCTTTTGGCCCAAATCCTTTGTCTTGCTTATCTACAAGATTCCCTACTACTGATCAAACCTACTAATCCAATAATCTTGATGAATCTTCCATAATATTCCCAGACACTGATTGTCTCTACAAACCCTCTAGATAATCAAAATGCTAGATCCTAGGTCTTCAAAACACACTAAGCTTATCACAGGTCCTATCTTATACTTGGTAATCCCTAAAGTCTAAATGCCTATCCAAAATACAAATCCAAACGTCCCCATTAGGTCACCAAAGGTTTCACTGAGTTATAGGAAGGATTTGGTGCCCAGCAAGTTATGCCTTCCTACATAAAGAGGATTGCACTAAACAGGTCCCCCTTGTCTTAGAGTACAAACATTGCAAGGGACAGCTACCCTTCTTCACATTTTTTTAGCCAAGATGACCACCAGCAACAAGAGGAGGCAAAGTAACAGGGCATAATCATCACCAAGAAGCAGACCAAAAAAAAACAAAAACAACAAGCATATAGGTAAAAGAGTATCAAATTTTGCTTTGGTGGATTAACAAAAAATTGATGACAAGAGCAGAAGCCTCATCCTTAAGGTTTTTTCCAAAATATCACTGCTTCACCTGCACTAGGAGAAGAAAGACAAAGGGTATCAAGTTAAAGAAGAACATTTTTTGCCAAAGGATAGAAAAACAGAGTTTTTAAGGTAAAAGGTCAGATTATGAGTTATTGTCAAAGAAACGGAAAATGTGACCTTGATTTTTGCATCTCAACGATAGGCTCCCAACAAAGGGCCTCTATGCCAAAAAAATATTTCTCCCCAAAAGATTGGCAAAGGCAGGAATAAACATGTTTTCCGAGAAATATTTAAAAGGGGTGTTCACAACAGAATTACACATTGAAAGATAGGAAACCCCAACCTTAAAAAAGTGGGTTTGGGCTTTTTAAATTTATTTTTCAAAACAAGTATAAAGGCCAAGTGAACCTTCCACATGCATCATTTTCACTTTACCGAGGAGAAGAAGCCGTTGAGAGGAAAGTTTATGGGTTTTCGGGCAAACTGTAAAATTTGGGCAGGCGCTACGCCCTTAGACTCTGGCGCTACGCGCAGAGGCGAGGCAGGCAATGTAATATTACACTGCGCTATGCGCTCGCTGGATGGTTCCTGTCTTTACACTCAGCGCTATGCCCTGACGGCCCGACCGGCCCAGCGCTACGCGCAGGCATTGCGCCCTTGGCAGCACTTTAGAAAATTGTGCCAAAGGTTTTCAAAATCGGTTTTTTGCCTCTACAAACCCTCTGCAAGCTGAAACAAGGTTAATCAACCTTCTTCCCTTTTCCCAAATATTGATTATCAAAGAGGTCATCCATGATTATAGATTAACCAAAACCCTAGATTATGCAAAAACAAATTGTCATTGTCTTTTGACTAGGGTTATAAAAAGGATTGGTTTTCATACAAAGAGAAGATTGAGTTGTATAAACCGGACCTCTACCACCAAGTCCAAGCTTTGAAAGTTGTCCTCACCCTAGCTTCCCTCTTTGCAAAAGCTTTACCTACACCACTTATTTTGCTCCAAATACCCTAAAGAAAACTCAAGGTTCCTTCTGCTGTTTGGACCAGCCATCATGTCAGAGAGTGATAGTCACACTAGTGGTGATGAGAGTCAAACTCCCACCAAGCCGAAACATCATGGAGGGAGAGCTAAAAGGTTTGAGCCCCTAGACACCACTCCAATTACTTCCTCTCCTATGATCCTTTCATGCTTCCAGGATGTAGGATGCTACCATTTTTGTGAGAAGGTCATGCAAGTTGAATACCATCCAGACTTAACTAGGTTGTTTGCTTGTAGCCTACAAAACCACCAAGTTAATCTAGCAGGGGTCCAATTTGAGCTTTCATCTGAAATCATTTCCAAAGAAACTGGTATACCAGATGTTGGTGAGCTTTGGTTCAAACAAAAGAAATTGGATTTGAGTTATTATGGGCCTTATTTGAAACCCACCTGTCAGCAAAATTTCAAGGCTATTTTTCCTTTTTCTTATTTGCTAGAGAGGTATGCAACATTAATGAGGCAGATTATTAGTTTTTTCACATGTGAGGGAAGGTATTTCTGACTCTATTCATATCATATCAGATTGCTGATGCATCTCACCAAAGTCAAAATGATGAACCTACCTTATTACCTTTTCCGAAGTATTGATAAAATGGCCTCTGTTGTTAAGAGGAAAAGCTATGACCACCAAATTCCTAGCCTCTTTCATCACTCCCTAATCAAGATGATTGTCCTATACTAGCTATAGAAACAAGGTATATCTTGGGAGACCTTCATCTCACATGATGTGTTTTCAGACCCCCAGGCCTTCATCTAGTAGAGCTTGCCTTCCACTTCACAACCATCCACCTCCACACAGCCATCATCTCCCCACATGCCTTCTCCACAAAGAATTCCACCTATTACTTCCTCCCCTGATTTACCAAGTGAAGAGGCTGACAGTAGCCCTAGTGAAGGGCAGATAGGAGGTAACAGTGAGGAAGAAGATGAGATATATAATGATGATGAAGGAGAGGACAGTGAAGAAGAAGTTGATGGAGAGGAAGAGGACAGTGAAGAAGAAGTTGATGAAGAGGAAGATGACAAAGAAGAAAATGAGGAAGAGGAAAGTGGCCAAGAAGAAAGCAGCAATGGCCAAGGGCAGCAGGATGATCAAGAGGAAAGTGAAGAAGAGAATGAAGAATAGGAAAGTGTCCAAGACGAAAGCAGCAATGGCCAAGGGCAGGAAGAAGAGGAAAATTTTGAAGAAGAAGAATAGCCAAATCAGGAAGGTAGCTATCTAAGTGCCCAAAACAGTCCAAGAAAGTGTCATGACAGTCATGACAGCTGTTATGACAGTCATGACAAAGATTATTCCATAGAAGACATAGAAAAATCAGAGCATAGTGAAGTAAAAATTGATTTCAACATTTCCTTTAAGACTCCCATGATTTCCCCTCTCTCATGCACTTATCATAGAGGGAAAAGGAGTGTGTTTGCTACCTCTAAGAGGCAAAGGGCCACCTCCTCACAAAATATCAAAAAATCGGACAAAGGAAAAGAAAAAATGAAGAGTGTTGAGCCAAAGGCACAAATCAGGAGGAGCAAAAGGATTAAAAATGTTTCTCAAGGCCCTCTCTTTGTTAATCTAGACAGTGATAATGAGGACCAAGGGATAAACACAAAATTGCTCCTCCTAGAAAAGGACACCCAAGTTCACGAATGGGAAAAGGATTTTGAAAGAGCACAAAGGGTCATCCACTATTACAAGTAGGAGCACAAACATTTCGAAGAGGTCAAGAGGGGCCTTGCCTTACAGAAGAAAATGGTCAAACACTATGCAAGGAAGAGCATGATTTCCAATGCTAAATTGAGGCAAGCCCTCCTATAGCTAGAAGAGCTAAAAAGGCCCAAAGTTCATGACATCCTCGGGATCTTGTCTGATGCTTCTCAGCAGGTGTCTAAAACCCATTGAGGGGTCTACTCACCAATTTTGAAGAAAAATCCGGACACTTTTTCTTTTTTCCAAATTTTGGCCCCTAGGAACGTAGCACCCTAGGCGCTACGCTCTTTTTTGGGGCATCCTCAGCTGCTAAATTTTTTTTTGGGTTTTTCATGTCTCCAACAGTCTCCACAAAAAATTTCATATCATTTGTAGCATTTTTTCCCCCTCAAAAGGTCAAAAAACACCTCAAAAATGACCTTTCTGCCTCCTTTTCAGGCTTGGCGCTGCACTTTGAGCAGTCATGGGAGATTTGATTTTTGAGTAGGTAAATGGCATCCATTCAGCACAAAACAAGTATTTCTAGAAATTAGACTCTCCAATATTTCCAAAAAGCCATCACGGGCCCAAATCTGATGCCAAGAAGGGGTCCAAAAATTAGCTGCAACAGACCTCAAATTTTGCTGATATGGAGCTACGCACAGAGACAACTTTTTGCCAAAAAGTCAACAAAAGACACAAATTAATGGCAAATTATTTTTTTTAATATTTTCTTGGATAAAACACTCCTGATCTGATTGGGGAGTTATGTTTTGGTGTGTTTCATTTATTTCCTTATCTCTTATGTGTCTTGGGCCTTGCATGGTCATTAAGCACATTTATGACATTTATGGCTGAATTAGGGTTTCTGGAAGCCTCTTAGGGTTTCCACCTCCTCATTTGCTCCATAAATAGAGCATGAGGCTCTTGTATATTTTTTTGGATGTTGATGACTTATGATGAAGTAATACATAGTCCCTTGATGAGAAATTGATGCCTTGGAGCTTATGCATGATCTGATTCACTTGTTGATGGAGAAGGACTGTTTGCAGGATCCATAGGCTTGGTTGATGGTGAATTTTTCTCTTGTTAATTTTTTACAAGTTTCTCATATATTTTCCATCCATCTATGCTGTAGTAGGAAAAAAAATTTAGACTAAGATATGCTTGTTGATGGCACCTTAGATCTGTTTGTTTCCTTCATTGCCTAAATGTTTTCTTCTGCTTAAGATATGTTAGAGAATTCATCTTTTGCTCTCTAATAAGTTTTTGGCTTGTCTATTTTCTTGAATGATTTAGATCAGTTAGTATCAATTATGATTTATGGCTAGCCCTGCATATTGTTACCTCTGAAGTACTCTGTTCTTGAAATCATCTTTTGAAGCAGCTTTGCCCATAGGTTGTCAAAGAAGTCTGTCTTAACCATGCTCTTTGCCTTACTTAGCTCAAATTGTCTCAAGGAACTCTCATAGCTGTCATTGTGGATGCTATGGTTTGTCTCTTCTTCTATGGTTATAGTTACTAGTGCAAGTTAAATGTTTTTCCTGCTCTTGATGATAAAACCCATGAAAGATTAAATAAGTTTTTGCCTTTCTATGTTTTATCTGAATGTTGTCTTCGTTGATTATCTTCTTTCAGTCTGAAATCAAATGGATTAGGTGTTGCTTAACCCTTTGACTCTCTTTCTATGCTTATAAATCTTCTAACTCTCTCAATTTACAAGTATATAAAGGATTCTACTTCTGCCCTTTATTATCTTGTTGTTCCCATGCTTAATGTCCATCTCATGATCCTTCACAACCTTAAAGATCCACCAACCAAGTTAAATTTCCCTACAAATGCTCTTGAAACCATTGATGAACTCATTCATGACCTTGTTAGACTCCATTTCCCAATGACTTAACAATATTCCTTGTTTTCTATCTAAATGCATCTGAGCATCATACCCAACCAAAAACAATAAAAATACCCTGCACTTAACATCTAGCCTAAAATCAACCTAATCAACAAACAAGTTCACATCTTTGCACCTACTAGAGAGATCCCTCTCTGAATCCAGGAAGGCTAGGTCCTAGGATTCCAAAGCTTGGTTTGACGTTACCCTATACCTTTGTATCTCAATCAATCTAGAAAATTATGGGGAGCTAACATTCTCCACTCCCATCCTCCTAGAAAAGGGGTATACCAAGTGATGGCCAAACTCCTTCAAGAGGAGCCAGCGCAGCCAAGCCTCTTGTTTCCCGGTATCATATATTTGCAAGTGGAAAATCAGCCTCTTGCTCCTCATCCAAACCCACTCAGCTCCTTGTGGGTGTCTTCTCCTTCTTCCTCCTTTGGTACTCCTCCCATGAGGGCTGCCATTTTCCCAGACCAAGTCTCTCTTTGTGAATTTCATAAGAGTTTGAAATGCAGCTCCTTGGAGTTCTCCTAAAGGAGACCTCTCACCCATGACTGTATGAGGATCCAAGTATGATGAAGGTAGCATCTCCTCTTCATCATAGTTTGACAGTGTTGTTAATCCCTCCAGAGGTGTAGCAGTTGTTTCAACCTCCGATTCAAAGTATGTTTCCTTGTTTATCATGAAGGTGCCATGGTTTGTTTCATCCTCCAATAGTTCACACTCCAACCTCAAGGGCTGAATGCAACTCAACCAAAATGTATGAGGATGAGGGCTCATCTCCTCCTTGAACCCTTTGCATAGCGTAGTGCAATCATGGTGCTCTAGAATAGCACAATGTGTAGATCCTTGGACCTCTACATGTAATCTTCCACATTCCTTTAAATTATTTGCTGAAATGAAAATTGGAACTTTACTTATACCTTGGTGGATCCTGGGGTCTTCTTGTGTGGCTACAGTAGTTGTCTCCTCCAATGCCATGGCTGCCTAATCCATAGATGTATAAGGTTTCTCCTCCTTTGTCCTCTCTCCATCAAAGTTTTGGATCAACCTTTGAGCAAAGTCAGCAAAAGAACTCACCCTTGAATGGTCCAAGGGTTTGACCCACCAAACATAGGCTTCATCCTCCATGTGTAGCGCTACAATCTCCACTGCTCCTTTCTCTGCCACTGGATGTAGCAAGAAAAATTCCTCTAGCTTTTTCACCCAAGCTCTAGTTGAAGTGCTCCCATCAAATGTAGACAATAGAAACCTATTGCCTCTGATTTCTCTCCTATCATAGGGCCTTCTCTCCTCTTTCTGTGGAATAAACTATGGGAACGTTGTAGCTCCCCTGAATGCTGCACAATGGGATTTATACTCATCCAGGTATTGATTTAGAATCTGATGATCCAAGCATCTCTCATGCTTGCTTTCTTCTTGAGAATAGGAAGTGCATGGACCTTCCTCTTCTTCTCCTCGTTGGGAAGGCTCTTATTTGTCCTAAAAATATATGAGATCAAGCTCATCTTCTGCATTATCATATTCTTCTTCTTTATTGGGCTTGAAGGCCACAGGCTAAGCCAAGAAAGCTGCTTTGATACCACTGTAATGTTCCTTTTTCTGAAATATCACAATCTATTCCATAGATTGACTATAGGGGCATTTACTAGATATGTCACCTTATAGAAAGGATGAGATCCAGAGGCTACCTGGCCCTCTACAAACTCTGTCTATAGATCTTGTAATATTCCTCCTACAGGAATTGCCCAAAGAATGGGGCTGCAATGATGTATGAACATACAATGGATTCTCTGCGTTATTTATCTGAGCCTGCTTATGAAAAGAAGTAAATAGCCAACATATATGGTTATAGCAGCAAAGGAATGCAATGACTTGAGGAATCAGTCATTCAATCAAGATAATACAAGCCTCTCATTACATGTATGATAAACATGAAGAACAATGTTATATGGAACAAGCCCTAGGATGTGACTACATTGTTTATAGAGGCACTGCTGCATAAAATATAATGATACAAGGATATAGAAATATGAAGCTCAAATATAGTGGGGGAGCATGATCTCAACCCCTGAAAATACAATACATCAATCCTCTAAAAGGATTGGCTGAAATACAAGCAAAATGGCACTTTGCAGGAATGCCGGAGTTGCTAGGAAGCAGCAACTCAAGAACTGGAAATAGATGGAGAAAGCTAAAATGGATGCAAAAAATGAAGAACCCTCCTCCAATGGAAATATGAAGTGAAAGGCTGATCCCTTCACCTAATATTTCACCCTCCAACTATCTGCTAATCCCTCACAACAATTGCTCACCAAGGATAACGTTGTCTAAGAGAGGGACTGCGCTGAAAGTGATGGTAAGTGGTTGGCCTAGTGCCAAAGATGGTGGAATAACGTAATGAAACTCCTTTTCTGATCTCCCAAAGGGATGTAAGCTCCTTCCTCTGAAAACTAGCCCAGGATGGTATTGTAGAAAACCTCCCCAGCAACACCCAGGAACACTGCACAATCTCCAGCTGAAATTGCGCTAATGATGAAGGATAATGCTTGACCTCAATGTTTGAATGTGGGGAATAGAGTGCAATACTCCAAGAGCTACTTAAGAAGGAGGGGAAATCCTAAACAGGAATTCCCTCAGCAATTCTTGCTAACCAGCAAGATGTTGCTGCAAGTCCACCGGACCAAAGATGAATAATACTCAAGATGATTTCCAATGGCAACCTTGCCCTCCTTTTAAACAATGTGAGCTTCCTCTCAATGGACCCCACCCATTAGGGTTTCCTTCCTCTAGAAGATTTCGTCCTTATCCCACTGCACTGGCCCACAATGTGCTCTCCACCTCATGCTACTGCGCAGTTTGACTTGGTCAAACTTGACCTAGCCTTCTTGCAAAAGACCCCTTTCACACATGGAGGTGTGAAATCTGGCTCTATAAGTGATCTTCCTTCATACCAAGAGTATTTTTATTACCTATTCATGAAATTAATGGGTCTCCTACCCATTTTATTTATCTCCTATGTGGAAATGGAAAAAATTAATGTTCCATAAAAATTGGGAACATTACAACCACGCAGAGCTCAAGGCAAAATGAATTAAAGTCTATCTCTGCACTTCATTAACTCTGTGAACCGTTTAGTGGCCTTTGTTGACCTTTGGGATTTTTTAGGTAGGTTGGCAATAACTTATGACCTGCATTTGCAAAATATCTCTGACTCTAATAACTTTGCGTGTATCTTTGAGAAAAATAGGCCGGCAGGTGGCATTTTGGTCCTTTGGAGGAGTAAAGGCTTCGGTGATTTGTCATTCGAAGCCATCTTTCTGCTAATATGTCTTATTATGCTCTTTAAACTCTAATTAGGCCTTTGAAATTATTTTAGGCCTTCTTTATCATCTTTGGTCTTCATCATTGTGTCTTTATCTTTAAAATGGTAGATTAAGCTTTTGATCTTCAAACTTTTGCTTTAATCTTTTAACTCTAGTCTATGATACTCTTCACATCTTCACTGTTTGTGTACAGGTCTGTTGTGCTGGAGGGCTTTGCTTGTGTAATCAAAATTCATGACATATTTATTAAATTTGACAATCCAGCCCTTTATGTCCCTTTCTGCATTGAATTCGGCCTCTGAGGATCGTCATCCTTGACCATGTCCCTTTACTGGACTATGGGATGACTTTAATATCCTCAACACCATTAAAACTACACAGAACAACAAACTTGTCATAAAAACCTGCGTTTACTTGGTTAAACTACAAACATAGGCTAGGCGAGGGCGGAGGAGCTATGTGGACGGAGATGAATGCACAGAAGGGATGGTTTCGTGACGAATATTGAATAAACCAGGGTTTAATTCGAAATTGGCGCGAGAATATGGATAGGCGGTTTTGGAAAACCGGAGATGGTTTTCACATAGGGTCTGGGCGGTAAGAATTTTTGTGTAGGGAGGACACGATACGCGTCGGAGGCTACCGCATGTCCACTAAAAACCACCGTGTTCGCATTGAAAATGGGGTTTTAAGAAGTTATGGAGAAATGGGCGTGAAGATGAATGTAGGCCGTTAGAATTGGGGGGATCTAGATCAACGGTGGAGAGGGAGCACAATGGCATAAAGTGCTCGACAGTGGGACCAGTGGATGACGTCATAGTGGGGGGACTGGGGGTATGGAGGAAAATCTCGAGGTGTGCCTCAACAGAAAACCTCAGCCGTAGATCTGAGATCTTCCATAGTTAAAAGAGTCAACTGCAGGGGCACTAGGGAGTACGGGCCACTTTGGTCAAATTCCCCCGCAGTGAACCTGTGTCGTTGATCTAGGTTAAATGGACGATCTAGATCGAATCGAGACCTCGCAAATCGGGGGAACAATGATGTGTGGGGTAAAGGAGGAAACAACGGGAGTCGTCGGATCTGGGAGCAGATCGACGGTTGGGATTAAATCGGAGGATCGGAGATTAAAGATGGTGGATGAGGGGTGAGGGGGATGGCGAAATTGCGATGAAGCGAGGGCTATTAGATCTTGAGGATCACTGGTGGGGATTAAATTGGAGGAAAGGGAGCGGGGTAAAAGCAGAAGCGCGATGGCCATTGGATCAAAATGATCAACGGTGGAGGATGCATTGCGGAATCGCACAAGGGCATGAATGGTGTGAGGGGATGGGTGAAAGGTGAATGTGAAATGAAGCGATGACCATCCGATCAGGGGGATCGATGGTCCAGATGAAATCAGAGAATGGCGGGCAAAAGGGGCTTGGATGGGAGGAAAGCGCAATTGCAATGGCCGATGGGAAAGAGCGAAGTGCGATGGCCGATTGGCAATGGGAAGGAGCGCAGACCATCCGATTTGAGAGAGATCAATAGTCGAGATCTTATCGACGAGGGATTTCATCGGCAGAAAAATGTTTGGGAACGAAGAAACGGGGATCGTCGATGGAGTCTGGACCGTCGGATCGGAAGCGAGATCAACGGTGGGGATTTAAAGCGGGAAAGCGCATCGGCGTTTCGCATATCGGTGGAGAAAAGGAATGGGAACAAAGAATTTGGAATCGTCGAAGTGTGATGGCGATGGGGGCTTAAGACTTTTAGCTGATGGTTTCGGGCCTCGGTCTTATGGTGAAAAGGGGTTAGGGGCTTAAGCAAAAAGAGCTTAAGGCCCAAAGTTAAAAGGTCGGAAAATAGGCCAAAATGGGGTTTTTAACCTTTTTTGAGGAGTTTCGATAGGTTAGAAAAGGTGATTTTAAACCAAATAAAGGGGATTTATAAGGCTTAAAAGGGGATTTTGAGGAAGTGAAGGAATAATAAAGGAAAAAGGGGAATTTTAGGAGGGAAATGATGGAAAATGGGTCTGAAAACAGTCTCTTTTATAACAGCAGGGCTTTCTTTGAAGGTTTTGAAGTGAAGATATCAAAGAGGTGGATTTTTTGGACAAGGAACACAGAGAGGCTTCAAGAAGTCACAGATTTTGCATGAAATTTGTTTCTTGAAGACTAAAGACCTGTTTTAGCCATCATCGGTTATGAAAAAATTTTACTGATGGCTAACAGTGGCTCCACTAGGGGATGGCAGCTCCTTGGAGGTGTTAAGAACCTCAGAAATTTATCTCTGGAATGTAGACCTGCGCTTTGCATTTTGACAACCTTTTCTTCCTTGATCATGCTGCTTGAAAAGATGATCATTACTTTGTGTCAGAAAACAAATTTATTTTCCCAAACAACTACCCACACAACCTACTTTCCTAACATTTTTTCTTCATAAGGTGCACTGGGACTTGCAAACCTTTGACATCAACATTTTATTCTTTTATTGAAAGCAGGAAACTAATTTAAATCTACCCTTATAACTTCCATGAGTTCAGTTTATACAATTGAACTCAAAAGCTTCTCTACCTAACTACTATTTGTCAGGACTAAGCTGTCTGGCAGATCTTATTCTCTATATTCTAAAACATAAATTTAAATATAGACAAACCAGGATTAAGCTGTCTGATTTGCTGAGAGACTATGGAATAAAAACAAACTGCACATAGACTGAAATTTATAGAAATTTAAAACAAAATTGTGAAGGCTTAAGATCTGAAAATTAAGAACATCCTTCTTTCTTTCTTTTAGCTCTAGTTTTGATATTTTTAGAGCTATCTTCTTCTTTACCTTGTTCAAGTTTTCAGCATGTTAGAACCAGTTCTTTTTCTTCTCTTTGGCTCAGGTTTTGATTTGATTTGAGCCATTCTTCATCAAACTTACAGGCTCAGGATTTAATCTTGTTTGAACCTTTGTTTTTCTATCCTAATCTAGTTTACTGATAAGCCAATATTAAATTGTTTGGAAAATCTGATTCACTAACCTATCAGCAGTAAATTGAAATCTATCTAGTCATGATTAGGTTGTATAACTAAATAGAAGTGCTCTATTTTAAGTAGTGGCATTTAGGCTTGCACACTTTCATATTTTCCTTTTCTTTTTTGGTATGGGGTTCTACCTTTCTTCTTTTATATCTGCCCTCTTTTCTCTTTTTCTATTGTTTTTGTATTTTTTCTTTTTTCTTTCAAAGCAAAAAACAAAAAACTAACTAAATGCTCACAGGATGAGCTTTATTGACATTCCTACCTACCCTAATCTAACTCTGAAATATTTACATGTTTAGCTGACAAATTCTATTTTCCAATACATCCATTCAATCAGATAGTTCCATGAATGGTCTTTGCTCATCTCTTTGAGCATGTTGGATAAACAAAAGGGCCACTCCCATCTCACTTGTTCTTTAGCAGCAATGCTAAAAAAAAATTGTTGCCTTTGGTGATACACTGCTCCTAACAATCTCTATCCCTTCTTCAAATGTCTTCATAAAATGAGAAAAGGGGTCTTGAAATAATACCTCGTTGGAAGTATTTGACAGGTAAGTTTCAACCAGGGTTATCTTTTCTTCCACTGGATCAAGAAAAAGATTCTTTTGAGAAAGAAACTCTTCCTCATCTTATTATCTGAAATAGAGGGCTCATCATATATTGCAGTGTTGTCCTCTTTTAGTCCTGGGGTATTTTGATTCAGTGGACTGAGCTCGGTGAATATTGTCATTATATTCTTGAGCAAGGGTCTCTTTGATTACCTTAACCCTTTCAGGAGAAGGTTCTTTAATTTCAACCAGCTCAAGAAGTTCTTCATTGTTTTCCTCCTCAACCTTTGAGCTGAAAGACTGTTGATTCCCAATCACATGAAAACTGTTACTGATGAGTTGTAATGAAGAAGAGCAAAGATTCAGAGATTCTTTGCCCTCTTCTGCATTTTTCAAGCTTTCTTCATCAGTAACGTAAATAGCCTACTTTGGCTCATTACTTTCTCAGAGTTGGTGGAACTGATCTTCCACCCACAAATCTAATAATGATGGTCCTGCTAGATCAACTTCTGTTTGGAGAACATCATCATCAAACAGATCAAAATTAGGAAAATCCTTAATGTAAGTAATGTCACCAATCAAACGTACTGGATTATCAGCAAGTCTTTCTTTATTCTGATCTACAAGGGAACTTTCTAATTTTTTACAGCAAAGTTCATTAGGTGAATGGGCAAGAGTTTTTGTTTTATAAAACGTTTCAAAGGCTAGTTGTTTATTGATAATCTGGTCGATTTCTTCTTCTGTCAAAGGAGGAGATGTTTCTGTGTTTCTTTGAGCAGAAGTACAATAGTTCTCTATCTCTTTTGAAGATTGAATTTGAGGTTGGATGTCTTCTTGAGCCTCAACTAAAAGGGATGATGAATCATTATTTGTGCTTGCAGGGATATCTTGAGGAATTTCTTTTATTTCTTAATTAATTTCTTCCTCAACTGATTCATCTAGGTTCTTGTGACAGTTGTCTTGGGTATGAAATTCATGAATGGCTGCTAAGAGATTTTTAGGATGCATATTAACAAAATCCTCATCCATATCTAACAGGTATTGAATGATATTCTGAGATTGATCACAACAGTTTTCAACCCATGATAAGGATGGAGAGTTTTCTTTATATTTTTCATAAAATACTTGGTTCATATCTTTTAAAGAAAACAAGCTCTTAGGTGCTAACCATTCATACCAATCCCTTGCCTTTCCTTCTAATGTTAACATGAACATTTTCATAAGGAAATCTTCATGCCATTCAGTATTTATCTTCCATACATGTATATGAAATTTGATGAGATGTAATGATGGGTCATCAAAATTTTCACCTTGAACAACAGGAAGGTTATCATCCCAAAACACCTAGGGAATCTTATGTGGGAACCCAGGGATATGATCTCTACTCATTGAGGCATATCTTCGTTGTATCCTTGGAATCATGTTTGTAAATCAGAAAAGAGGTCACTATGTCTATTCAACTAGTTCAGAGTCTTCTACCAGTGGAGTCATTTGGACTTTTGGGAGTTGTGGAGTCGCCAGGTGGAGGATTTCAAATGTTTTAGGATGAGTTGCTATCCACCATCAGCAATTGAATACCAATCTAAGGAGTTTTGTGGGTCTTCTGAGGCCTTAGGATGTATAAGATGTAATTCACACAGAAGTTCCCCAGCAGAGTCGCCATTATGTTGGAGGTCCTATGATTTGGTAGATTGGAAAACCAAATGACAAGGTAACATCATAACCATTTTGGAATCCTAGGATCTAGCCCTCCTGGATTCGGAGAGGGATCTCTCCATATGTGTGTTAGAATGATATGCTTTTAAAGCTTATGATATGATATTAGGCTATTTATGAAGTACAAGGGGTTTGTTTGTTTGTTTTTGGTTTGGAATCATTAACTGAGAAGGTCATGTGAAGTGAAGGAGGGAAAAAGTAGAAGGATGTTTCAGCATGGGAAGATAGGTCAAGAAAAAGTGTCAATCCATTGGGCTATGGAGTCATAAAAGGGTTTACTTGCACAAAAACTATTCAAGGGTTTCCATAGGGAAATTCATCTATATCAAAAGATATATTTAAGTTGATTTTGTGGTATGGAACATTAAGAAGTGTGGTGAAAGGAGAAAACATATAAGAAAACAAACGGCAGCCTAAGATCAGGTAAGGAATTTTAACCTATCCTGCTTTCAGCATACTCTCAAGGGAAAACATTTAATATAAACATAACAAGTAGCCTAAGGTCAAGTAAGGACTTTGAACCTATCCTGCTTTCGGCATACTCTTAAGGGAAAAACATTTAAGATAAACATAAAAAGTAGCCTAAGATCAAGTAAGGACTTTGAACCTATCCTTCTTTCGGCATACTCTTAAGGGAAATCTTCAAAACAACTGGTTAAGACTAAACAAGGGACAGGGCTAACCATAAAATTCCTTGATTAGGACTCTACTTAGCATGCAGTGAAAATATCATTCAAGAACAACATCTCAAGTTTTACTCAGCAAGACATGGGCTCACCAACATTCCTTAACTAGTTATACTCTATTGAATTATCCTCAAATACACAATTAGCATAAAACATAAAGATAAATCTTATCAGTGAGAAATAGGGTACTTTGCAATAAATCCTAATCTAAATTTGATGTTCTTTATCAAAGAAAGTGGACAGTATGAAAACATAAGGAGAATAACAATTACAATAAGAAAAACATCACCAATAATATATACCAGGATCTTGTGAATCTGCTTGTTTATTTGATCTGCAAAACCAGTCACATACTTTGAGTCCAATGGCTTTCTACAGTCCAATACTTTTCTTCCCAGCCTACTATATTACAACTACTCAGCTACTTTCACTCAATAATAGTTCAAACAATCAATAACTTTCCAACCCTTTACAATGAGCTCCTCATGGAGTCTTTATAGAAGAATGAGGATGTGGAGTGAAAGAAAAGGTCTCTGAAGGCTTCATAAATGACAGAGTAAAAGTTTTTCGACCTTTGAGACCACACAGTGCTCAAGGAAAAATGAATTAAAGTCTATCTCTGCACTTCATTAACTCTGTGAACCATTTAGCGGCCTTTGTTGACCTTTGGGATTTTTTAGGTAGGCTAGCAATAAATTCTGAGCTGCATTTGCAAAATATCTCTGACTGTAATAACTTTGTGTGTATCTATGAGAAAAATAGGCCGGTAGGTGGCATTTTGGTCCTTTGGAGGAGTAAAGGCTTCGATGATTTGTCATTCAAAGCCATCTTTATGTTGATCTATCTGATTATGCTCTTTAAACTCTTATTAGGCCTTTTATATGCTTTTAGGCCTTCTTTATCATATTTTGTCTTCATCATTGTGTCTTTATATTTATAACGGTAGATTAAGATTTTGATCTTCAACTTTTTCTTTAATCTTTTAACTTTAATCTCTGATACTCTTCACATCTTCACTGTTTGTGTACAGGTCTGCTGTGCTGAAGGGCTTTGCTTGTGTAATCAACATTCATGACATATTGATTAAACTTGAAAATCTGGCCCTTTATGTCCCTTTTTGCATTGAATTCGGCCTCTGAGGATCGTCATCCTCGGCCATGTCCCTTTACTGGACTGTGGGATGACTTTAATATCCTCAAATCCACTAAACCTACACAGAACAACAAACTTGTCATAAAAACCTGCGTTTACTTGGTTAAATTGCAAACAGAGGCCAGGCGAGGGCGGAGGAGCTATGTGGACGGAGATGAATGCATAGAAGGGATGGTTTCGTGACGAATATTGAAGAAACCAGGGTTTAATTTGAAATTGGTGCGATAGTATGGATAGGTGGTTTTGGAAAAACGGAGATGGTTTTCGCATAGGGTCTGGGCGGTAAGCGGGTTTGCATAGGGGGGACACAATACGCATCGGAGGCTGTCGCATGTCCACTAAAAACCACCATGTTCGCGTTGAAAATGGGGTTTAAAGAAGTTATGGAGAAACAGGCGCGAAGATGAATGTGAGCCGTTAGATCTGGGGGGATTTAGATCAACGGTGGAGAGGGAGCGCGATGGCATAAATTGCTCGGTGATGGGACCAGTGGATGACATCATAGTGGGGGGACTGGGGGTACAGAGGAAAATCTCGAGGTGTGCCTCCACAGAAAACCTCAGTCGTAGATCTGAGATCTTCCATAGTTAAAAGAGTCAACCGCAGGGGCACTAGGGAGTATGGGCCATTTTGGTCGGATGCCCCCGCAGTGAACCTGCGCCGTTGATCTGGGTTAAACGGATGGTCTAGATCGAATCGAGACCTCGCAAATCGAGGGAACAATGATGTGTGGGGTAAAGGAGGAAACAGCGGGAGCCGTCGGATTTAGGAGCAGATTGATGGTTTGGATTAAATCGGAGGATCGAAGATTAAATTTGGTGGATGAGGGGTCATGGGGATGGAAAAATTGCGATGAAGTGAGGGCCATTAGATCTTGAGGATCAATGGCGGGGATTAAATTGGAGGAAAGGGAGCGGGGTAAAAGTAGAAGCGCGATGGCCGTTGGATCAAGATGATCAACAGTGGAGGATGCATCGTGGAATCACACAAGGGCATGAATGGTGCGAGGGGACGGGTGAAAGGCGAATGTGGGATGAATCGATAACCGTCTGATTAGGGGGATCGACGGTCCAGATGAAATCAAAGAATGACAGGCAAAAGGGGCTTGGATGGGAGGAAAGCGAAATTGTGATCACCGATGGGAAAGAGTAAAGTGTGATGGCCGATTGCCGATGGGAAGGAGCGCAGACCGTCCGATCTGAGAGAGATCAATGGTCGGGATCTTATCAGCAGGGGATTTCATCAGTGGAAAAAGGTTTGGGAATGAAGAAATGGGGATCACCGATAGAGCGAGGACCGTTGGATCGGAAGTGAGATCAACGGTGGGGATTTAAAGCGGGAAATCGCATCGGCATTTCGCATATCGGCAGAGAAAAGGAATGGGAACAAAGAATTTGGAATTGCTGAAGTGTGATGGCGATGGGGGCTTAAGAATTTTAGCCGACGGTCTCAGGCCTCGGTCTTACAGTGAAAAGGCGCTAGGGGCTTAAGCAAAAAGCGCTTAAGGCCCAAAGTTAAAAGGTCAGAAAATAGGCTGAAATGGGGTTTTTTAACTTTTTTGAGGAGTTCCGATAGGTTAGAAAAGGTGATTTTAAACCAAATAAAGAGGATTTATAAGGTTTAAAAGGGGATTTTGAGGAAGTGAAGGAATAATAAAGGAAAAAAGGGAATTTTAGGAGGGAAATGATGGAAATGGGTCTGAAAATAGTCTCTTTTATAACAGTAGGGCTTTCTTTGAAGGTTTTGAAGTGAAGATATCAAAGAGGTGGATTTTTTGGACAAGGAACACAAAGTGGCTTCAAGAAGTCACAGATTTTGCATGAAATTTGTTTCTTGAAGACTAAAGACCTGTTTTAGCCATCATCATTTATGACAAAATTTTATTGATAGCTAACATTACTTATGGCTTGTCTTCTTTATCTTAGTTAGTCTTTCATCAAGGCAATTATCAAAATATACAAGACACAAAATTAGGCTCCTAGAGCCAAGGAAAATCCTCACCCTGTTGGAGAGGAAAACCCGCAAAGAATTATTCTTATGGATCTTCAAATGACAAGTACCATGACCAAGACTCAAACCCTTGACCTAGGAATGCCTCCAAGACCTCATCAATGTAATATCCCAAATCTGGAACATCTAGCAAGGCATGACTGGAAAACGCATTTTCTAGCAATGGCTGCTATAGGAATTGAAACCAAGACCTAGATCCCTTAGAACATTGTGTCTAAGTGCTAAATCCAAGAGGAGGATCCAAAGAAATCCTCCTAAATGGGTTAAACATATCTCCCACACTTAGATGTCCTCATAGAGTGCTCGATGAGGGACTGCAACAATTCTTAAGCAAGAAATGGAAAGACAACGTTATTCTATAGTTGTGAACACATGAAGATGTATATAGCCAACAATATATCTGATATAGCAGCAAATGTATACAATATGTGGAGGAATCAATCACTCCAGCTAGGCAATGGAAGCCTCAATGACACATGTACAAGACAATGAAGCAATACTGCTATGCAGAATGTCATATGACTAAAATAATGCAGTTTTGTAATATTCCAAAATTTCATGGAATATTAAAAACTTTTGTTTTGCACTAGGAGGAGAATAAATGGGTAAGAAAACCCATTGATAATAAAATCTGAATAAAAATCCCTTACAATGTGAAAAGGGATTAAGAAAGAACTATATTTCACACCCCATGTGTGAAATGAGATAAATTGCATATGGATAAATCTAAAGGAGGCCAAGTCAACTGCGCAGTTATGAGATATAAGGATCACTTGGTGGGGCAATGCAGTTGCATGAGGGAAAGATCACTTGGGGGAGGAAACCCTAAGGTGTTGGGCCCATGGCAAGGCACCTTTCATTTGATTAAAATGAGAACGAGGCAACCCTAGCTATTCATGTTTTTTATTATCATTTTACTTGTCTTCTCTGACAAGTGCATTCTCCAGCTGTTTAGCTGAGATGAAGTGCTGCTAGCACTGGGTGTTCCCAGGCGGGAATCCCATCTCTTCCATGGAGTAGCTCTTGGAAGAGATTTCTCTTCATATTCCCCATATTCTGGCTTGTGGCCAAAGCATTCCATTCAGCTCCAGCGCAGTCCCCAGTGGTGGTTGACTTCTGTTGCTGGGTGTTGCAGAGGAGGGTTCCTCAACACCACTTCCGGCATTGTATTTCAGAGGAGGGAGTCTCCATTCCTTTTGGAGATAAATGAGGGATTTTTTGAGCTAATTCCCATAATCCTTGGCATCAGGCCAACCATTTTCCATCAGCAGAAGAGCATCCCTCTTCCTTGACTGCGCAATTCCTAGAGAGCATTTGCAGTGAGGGTTGCAGTATTTTATCGGGAGGTGAGATCTTCAATGATAGGATCAGCCCATAATTTGGAAGGTCAATTGAAGGAGTTTATTTTAGAGGGTTCATCATCTACAGCAAGCTCCTTCTATTTCCAGTTCTTGAGTTGTTTCTACCTAGCAACTCCGGCATTTCCGCAGGAGTGCCATTTTGTCTAGTTTCTAGCCAATCCTCTTAAGGGATTGATGTATCATATTTTCAGGGGTTGAGAGCTTGCTCCCCCATATTTATTTGAGCTTACTTTGATGCATATTTAAATTTATGTATTTACTACTACAGTATCCCCTATAAACTGCACATTCTTAGCCTGGAATAAACTATGTAAAGCAGTGTTCTCTATTTCTCATGAATATGCCTTCTTGAGTCTCTTTGCTTGATTTGAGTAATATATTCCTCAAGAATTTGTCTAAATTTTCTGTTGTACATATATCTAATGTCTGATTACATATTCATATGACATGGCTCACTAATAATTACGCTGTCATTTCCTTGCTTGTGTAAAGTATTGTTGCAGCCCCTTTACCGGGCATTTTCTGGAGAGCATTAGAGGTGGGAGACTTGTTTAAACCATCTAAGAGGATTTATTTGGAGCCTCCTATTGGATTTTATACTTATATTCACTATTCTAATGGATCTAAGTGCTAGGTTCAAGTCTCATAGCAGCCATTCCTAAAAAATGTGTTTTTCAGGCATGCCTTGCTGAGCACTCCTAAAAAGGGATATTACAGTTGTATCAGAGCATCGAAATTGGCACAGCCTATGAGTTTGATATCAAAGGAAGATGATGAAGAAGATGAGCTTGATCTCATCTATGTTCAGAACAAAGAAGAGCCTCCCCAAGGAGGAAGAGCAAACAGAAAAGGAAGGCCCCTGCACTTCCTATTCTCACCCTGAAGGAAGCAAAAAGTTGAGTAGGAGAGAGACTTCATCTCTTGGAAGGAAGAAGAAGGATAGACTCAAAAATATTCTTTCCAAACCTGTGCAAAAATTCCATGAAGATTTCAGAAATATTAGGAGGGAGATTGATGGAGAATCTCAAAGAAAGTTTGAATATGGAGAAAACCCTAGATTTTCACATGGTGAAGGTAAACATGCAGCCACACACCATGATGAGCAGCACAGTCAAAGGTCCAACATTCCCATAGGGGAGATGGAAGAAGGAGGAAAGGTGACTGAGGATGAAACCCTTAGTGATTTCCTAAAGGAGTATGAGTCTCACACTCAGAAATTCAGAAATCAGCTCACTTTTTTTGAGTTTTGCAAGATTAAGGTGAAGGGAAAGGAGCAGCAAGATAGATTTCATCTGTCTACTTTTGGAGGTTCACCTTCATGTTCAGCCAAATATTGGGTGGAGCTAAACACATTCCAACAGCAGCACCACATTTCAAAAGAATAAACCATCAAGGTTGCAACACTACATTTGAGAGGTAAGGCCCATGCATGGTGGAAAATTGAGTCCATTTCTTTTGAAAATGTTAATGCTTCATCTTATGTAAATTCACTAAGTCATTGGTGAAAAGATTTGGCCAGAACACTCTTGAGACTTATGTGATGAAGTCAAACCAAGAGACTCAAACAAAAACCCTACATAGAAATGCAGAACCACCTCAGGAAACCCTTGGAGGAGCTGAAAACTTGCATCATGCCTTGTTGGGGGAAAAACATTCATCCCACACCTTTGAGCTACAGAACAAAGGGCTCTCTTTTTCAAAGGTGGATCAAATCATTGGGGTATTTTCCAACTTTATTGCAGAAAAAAAGAGCAACAGTGCTACTAAGTCTAGAGATCGCCCAGTGCCTCATGTAGAGGAAGAAGGAGCTTTTGCTCCAAATAAAGGGATTCTTGTATCTTTACAAGAAGGTCCCCAGGATATCATGCATGGAGATCAGGGCACACTTCATGATCCATGTGTGCCATGGAGGAAGAGGTGTGAAACCATGAAAACTCAGGAAGAAGATAGAGAAGAGAGCCAACATCATGTGTTGAGGGGGGCACATTCCTATCCATTTTCAAGGGTTAATGCACCTAGGAAGGTGATTGGATTGTGCAGTAAAGGCATGGACAGAATTGTTAAACTATATATGCAGTCATATTCAAATGAGAATGTCTCATTAAGTGGAGACATTACACCAAGGAGACCACTGGTTCAGATGAGGAGGATAGAAGATTCAATCAATGAGGCCTCAATCATTAATTTCAACAGTGAGGAGACCTTGGGGCAGCTTGTTACAGCATTGGGAGCCTTGGGTAAAACCAAAGAGGAGAGAAGCATTCTCTCACCATCATTATTACCCACTCTCCTTACAGTTTCAGCGTTGTGGCAGGAGAAGCAAGGGAAGGGTAGCAGTTTTCCCACTTTTACATTTGGCAGGGGAGCAATATATGCACTCCACTCTTTGAAGGGGTTGGCACAGTCACTTCTTTTCCCTTGGAGGAGAAGGAGAGAATCATCCATGAGTTGTTCCCTTTGCATGATCAGAAATCATGGTAAGGACATTGTTCATTTATGTGATTTATATATTGATTCCTTAACCATATATGTGAGGATGTTGCTCCAAGGTGCAGCACTCTTACTTTGAGGTTGCATGGTCTACTTGAGGCCATGGGCAATGTTGATGACCTCTCCCTTGGTGGACTTGGGGAAAATTTGTATTTTGGAGGACATGCTCACCATACATCATACATAACTCATTTTCTCCAAATACATGAGGATGATGTAGCAGCAAACCAGTGGTTGAAGAACCACATCTTTTGTCATTCTCTATTGCAGTTTATGCTCAAACTGCGTTGGTTGCATATGAGGGATCATTTCCCTACTCACTTGCTACATATGGAAGCCAGCATGACTTTCATTTTGGCTCCTTATGATGCTATTGATTACATTATTGTCAGGAGCATGATTGGGAGAGAGGCACATGGGTTGAATGTGTCCTTTGGGGGAGAAGATCCCCATACTTTTTGCAGGACATGCTCTAATGGGAGCATGGGAGATGATGTGGCCACCATAGTTCAGCATTTTTCCTCCCTTGAGGTGAGCCACATGATTGATAGGGTACCATATGATGATGACCTCCTGTCCATCACATATGAGAGGCATTGGGCCAGCTTGATTCACAATGTAGGAGGAAGGACCTTTGGAGACCTAGACTTCATCTTGACATTGGAAGGCCACATTGTTGTAGCCCAAGATCAGCCTTCACTCTACACTTGTCATAAGTGGAGAGGTGAACAGTGTGGGGTAGGCTGTGATGCTTACCACTTGCAGATTTTCAGCCCACCTTCTTTGCCGGAGCTCAAGGTGGAAGAGGATTTTCAGCAGTTTCCTTATCTAGAGGTGACTATATTCTTATGGATGATTTCTTGGGGGTGGAGGATCCACATGAGGGGAATATTTTCCCAATAGATCTTGACACCATGCCTCAAGGGAACCTCTGGACAACACCTTATTGCCTTCTTTAGTACATTCCATATTCATGATGATAGCCACTCTAGCTAGTTTACATGCTTGGGAGGAGCAGTATGGAGACTCTTGTTGATACAACATCTCATTCTTCACGATATTTCATCATAAGTAGATGCTACAGTTGGAGGATGAGGACATCCTACAGTTCTATCCTTGCAGTTGCTTGAGGACAAGCAACATTTGGGAGGGGAGGACTGTAATATTCCAAAATTTCATGGAATATTAAAAACTTTTGTTTTGCACTAGGAGGAGAATAAATGGGTAAGAAAACCTATTGATAATAAAATCTGAATAAAAATCCCTTACAATGTGAAAAAGGATTAAGAAAGAACTGGATTTCACACCCCATGTGTGAAATGAGATAAATTGCAGATGGATAAATCTAAAGGAGGCCAAGTCAACTGCGTTGTTATGAGAGATAAGGATCACTTGGTGGGGCAGCGCAGTTGCATGAGGGAAAGATCTCTTGGGGGAGGAAACCCTAAGGTGTGGGGGGCATGGCAAGGCACCTTTCATTTGTTTAAAAGGAGAATGAGGCAGCCCTAGCTATTCATGTTTTTTATTATCATTTTACTTGTCTTCTCTGACAAGTGCATTCTCCAGCTGTTTAGCTGAGATGTAGTGCTGCTAGCACTAGGTGATCCCGGGCGGGAATCCCATCTCTTCCATAGAGTATCTCTTGGAAGAGCTTGTTCTTCGTATTCCCCATATTATGTCTTGTGGCCAAAGCATTCCATTCAGCTCCAGTGCAATCCCCAGTGGTGGTTGAGTTGTGTTGTTGGGTGTTGCAAGGGAGGGTTCCTCAACACCACTTCCGGCATTGTAGTTCAGAGGAGGGAGTCTCCATTCCTTTGGGATATCAGTGAGGGAGTTTCTGATCTAATTCCTATCATCCTTGGCATCATGCCAACCATTTTCCATCAGCAGAAGAGCATCTCTCTTCCTTGACTGCACAATTCCTAGAGAGCATTTGCAGTGAGGGTTGCAGTATTTTATCGAGAGGTGAGATCTTCAATGATAGGATCAGCCTATCATTTGGAAGGTCAATTGAAGGATTTTATTTTGGAGGTTTTATCATCTACAGCAAGCTCCTTCTATTTTCAGTTCTTGAGTTGCTGCTACCCAGCAACTCCGACATTTTTGCAAGAGTGCCATTTTGTCTAGTTTCCAGCCAATCCTCTTAAAGGATTGATGTATCATCTTTTCAAGGGTTGAGAGCTTGCTCCCCCATATTTCTTTGATCTTACATTGCTGCATATTTATATTTATGTATTTACTGCTGCAGTATCCCCTATAAACTTCTTAGTCTTAGCCTGGAATAAACTATGTAAAGCAGTGTTCTCTATTTCTCATGAATATGTCTTCTTGAGTCTCTTTGCTTGATTTGAGTAATAGATTCCTCAAGAATTTGTCTAAATTTTCTGCTGTACATACATCTAATGACTGATTACATATTCATATGACATGGCACACTAAGAATTACGTTGTCATTTCCTTGCTTGTGTAAAGTATTGATGCAGCCCCTTTACCAGGTATTTTCTGGAGAGCGTTAGAGGTGGGAGACTTGTTTAAACCATATAAGAGGATTTCTTTGGAGCCTCCTCTTGTATTTTAGACTTATATGCTCTATTCTAAGGGATCCAAGTGCTGGGTTCAAGTCTCGTAGCAGCCATTCCTGAAAAATGCATTTTTCAGGCACGTCTTGCTGAGCACTCCTAAAAAGGGATATTACAAGTTTATAGGAGATACTGCAACAAAAAAAATGATAATAGGATGATATGATGATATCAGCTCAAAGAAATGAGGGGGAGAAATTTCTCAACCCCTGAAAACACTAATACAACAATCCTCAAGAGGATTGGCTACAATATAGATACAAAAGGAAAATCTGCAGAAATGCCGGAGTTGCTGGGCAGCAGCTGCAACTCAATACTGGAAATACATGGAGATGGATGAAGATGATGCTCAATATAAAATAAACCTCCTCCAATGGATCTCTCAATGCAAGGCTGATCTCGGCACTGAAGATTTTTCCCTTCGAGAAGCTGGTGCAAACCTTCACTACAAGTATGCACTGAAATAATGCAGTGTGGAGAATGGACTGCGCTGTCTATGATGGGAGATGCTTGGTCTCGACGCCAAAATATGGAAATCAGCTTAGAAACCTTCCTTACTAATCTTCCCTAGGAATAGAGACTCCCTCCTCTGAAAGATGAGACAAGGAATGGTGTTGTGGAACCCCTCCATGGCAACACCCAACAACACTACGTTATACTTCAGCAGAAATAACGCAGTGACTGAATAAGTGGCTTTGGCCTTGAGCCAAGATGTGGAGAAAATGAAGTGAAATCCTTTAAGAGGACTCTCAAGAAGAAGAGGAAATCCTAAACAGGAATCCCTCGTGCTAAGTAGCACTACAACTCCGCTGAACAGCCGGAGGATGCAAATAGTCTTCAGACTAAAATCAATATGCTCAAAGATATCTCACTATGGTTGCCTCTTCCTCCTTTTATACAAGTGAATGCCTCTTTTCCATGGACCCCACACATTAGGGTTTCTTCCACAAAGAATATTCCTCCCTCTCAAACTGCGATGTCTTCTCATGCAAGCTACACCTCTTAGGCAGCGATGTTGACTTGGTCAAACTTGACCTTGTCCTCATGCAAATTGCCCCTTTTCACACTGGAAGGTGCAAAATAAGTTGCTCCAATGATCCCTTTCACACTATGAGGGATTTGATTCCTACTCATGGGCCTTTTACCCAATTTTATTCACCTCCTAAGTGAAATCAACGAATATAAATATTCCAATTTGTTGCATGCAAATTTTGGAATATTACAGTCCTCCCCTCTCAAAGATTGCTTGTCCTCAAGCAAGTGCAAGGATAGATTGAGTTCTATTCTCCTCCTCTCCCTGTAGCATCCATGTATGATGATCTCTCCTAAGGAAAGTGATGTTATTTCATCAATAAAGTCTCCACACTACTCCTCCTCAGTATGCAAGTCAGCTATCAAGCCATCATCATGTAAAGGTGAAATACTCAAGAGGATAGCAAAGTGATGTCTAGAGGTTCCCTTCAAGAATTGGATCTGAAATGTGATGGGAACTATCTCTCATATGGATCCTCCATCCCCAAGCTATAAGCCATGCAAAATGAGTCACCTTCCAACTAGGCAACTTCTTAAAACTGTCCTCCACCTTTGGCTCAGGCAAAGTGGGTGGGATGAAAATTTGCACATGGTAGACAATGTAGCCTACCCCACGTTGTCCATCTCTCCACTTATGATAAGTGTAGAGTGTTGGTTGTCCATGGGCTTCAATAAGCTTACCCTCCAGTGGAAAAATGAAGACTAGATCTCTAAAGATCTCTCCTCGAATGCTGCAAATCATGTTGGCCCAAATATCTCCATACATGATGAGTTGGAAGTCATCATCATATGGCATGTCCTCCATCATATGGCTCACCTCATAAAGAGAAAAATCTGTTATCAAGGTGACCATATCATATCCCATGCTCTCCTTAGAACATGTAGTGCAAAAAGTGTGAGGAATTTCCCCTTCAAAGGACACATCCATCCCATGTGTCTTTCTCCCAAACATGCTCCTCATAAAAACAGAAACAATAGAGCCATAGGGAGAAAAAATGAGAATCATACTTGCTGCCATATGCAACAAATGAGAAGGAAAATGGTCCCTCAAGTGAAACCAGCGCATCTTGACCCTCAACTGCAATAGATACTGATAAAATAAGTGGCTTCTCAACCACTTGCCTGCTGCTCCAATCTCCTCATAAGTATGGAGGAAGTGAATGATGTAAGGTGTGCAATGAGAATGTCCTCCATAAGATATTTCTCCCCCAAGTCCTCCTAGGGAATGGCCATCAATCATGCTTATGGCCTCATCTAAACCATGTGGTCTAGAAAAAATAATGTTCCTCCTTGGAGCATCATCCTGCACATGTATGGTTAAGGGATGCATACATACATCATACAAATAATCATGTAAACAATAATGAATTCCCTTACCATATCTCTTGCTCATACAAGTGGAGTGGCTCATAAGTGACTCTCCTCTCATCCTCAAAGAGAAAAGAGGTAGTTGTGATAGCTCCTCCAAAGAGTTATGTCTCTCCTCCATCTCCATCTGGTCCATGCAGCTACTCATATGCCAATATATATCCTCCTCAAAGCCCATCCAAAAATACCCCTCCATGATGGTGTGGTATGCTCTCATAGAACAAGTGGGACTGAAAAGGAAATCCTCCTGAGCTGCTTGTAGCAACTTCTCCTTGAGCTTGGAAGCTCTAGGAAAGAAGATGACCCCATCTCTGACTGAATATCCCTCCTCATGCAACTGGTCATCCAATATCATGCAAGTGAAAATATCCTTGGAATACTCCACCAACAGCTGGGAGTTCCAATATGGATCTATCCTCCATAGTGTCAGCGCTGAAGATCTCTCATGAAGAGCATCTGTCATATGGTCATCCTCCTCAGACATCTCCCATGCCAAAGATGCAAGTTGGAAGGTTGTTGTCCTTCCCCTGCTGCTTCTACCACAACGCAGAATCTGAAATGGAAGTGGGTACTGATGATGTTGAGGGAATTCTCCCTCTCTCCTTGAGTCTACCCCAGACTCCCAGCGTTGTATCAAGTTCTCCCAAGGTTCCCACTCCTATGAAATCACTGAGTGGTGCCTCAACTGGTGAAGCATCCATCCTCCTCTGCTGATCCAGTGGTCTCCCCGGTGAAATGTCTCCATGCAATGAGACATCATCATCAAGAGATGACTGAATAAATTAATGGAAATGACTCTCCATGCTTCCATTGCGCAATCCAATCACCTTCTTAGGTGCATCAACCTCCAGAAATGAATAGGGATGTATACTCCTCATCTCATGATGTTAGGTCTTCTCCCTTCCTTTTCCTTGTGTCTCCCTGGTTCCACACCTCCTCAACAATGGCACATGTAGAACATGAGTTGTGCCTTGATCTCCACACATGATATCCTAGGGACTTCCTTGCAAAGATGCAAGAATCCCTCTATTTGGAGCAAGGGCTCCTCCTTCCTCTGCATGAGGTGCTAGATCAACTCCAGATCTAACAGCGTTGTTGGCCTCAATCTCTGCAACATGAGTGGGCAACTTTCCAATGAGTGGATCCCTTTTTGAAAAAGAGATCTCCATGCTCCTTTGCTCAAAGGTGTGAGATGGAAGCATCTCTTCTGGAAAAGTATGGTGCAAGTTTTAATGTAAGGGTTTTGCTTGATTTTCTTGTTTACCTCCACCATGTGTGTCTCATGAATCCCTCTATCAAATATTTTCACTAATGCCTCTGTGAAACTAGCATAGGATGCAATGTTTACATTTCTTAAAGAAAAGGATTCAAAAATCCACCAGGAAAAATCCTTACCTTTCAAATGCAGCGCTGCAACTTTCATGGCTTCTGCTTCAGGAATTTGGTGCTGCTGCAAGAAGGTCTCTAACTCCTCCACCCAAGCTATGGCTAAACATACAGGTGAACCTTCAAAGGTAGATAGATGAAATATATCCTGCTGCTCTCTTCCTTTCACCTTCATCTTGCAAAACTCTGAAAAACTGAGATGATCTCGGAATTTTTGAGTTTGAAACTCATACTCTCTCAGGAAATCACTAAGGGTTTCCCTCCTAGCAACCTCTTTTTTTCTTTACCTCTCTTTCCCAGCAATCCTGGGCATGTGACTGCGCTATGCATTAGGATGTGTAGCAGCTTGCTCACACTCCTCATGTAATAATCTAGAGTTTGCTTTTGAATCAAACCCTCTTGGAGATTCTTCATACATCTCCCTCCGGATCTTCTTGAAATCCTCATGAATGTTATGTACAGATTTAGGAAGAAGCTTTGTAAGCTTATCCCCTTTTTCTTTTTCTCCTCGAAAAGATGGAGTCTTTTTCCTTCTTATTTCTTTGTCTCCTTGATGATAATAGGAAGTGCAGGGTTCTTCCTCTTCGTTCCGCTTATCCTCCTTGGGGAGGTTCTTCATGGATCTGAAATATGATGAGATAAAACCCATCCTCTTCAATATTTTGATATTCTTGGGCTTAGACTCACAGGCTGAGCCAAGAAAGCAGCTCTGATACCACTGTAATATCCCAAATCTAGAACATCTAGCAAGGCATGACTAGAAAACGCATTTCCCAGCAATGGCTGCTACAGGAATTGAAACCAAGACCTGGATTCCTTAGAAAAATGTGTCTAAGTGCTAAATCCAAGAGGAGACTCCAAATAAATCCTCCTAAGTGGGTTCAACAGATCTCCCACACTTAGATGTCCTCAGAGAATGCCTGATGAGGTACTGCAACAATTCTTAAGCAATAAATGGAAAGACATCGTTATTCTATAGCTGTGAACACATGAAGATGTATATAGCCAAAAATATATCTGATATAGAAAAAAATTTATACAATATGTGGAGGAATCAATCACTCCATCTAGGCAATGGAAGCCTCAATGACACATGTACAAGACAATGAAGCAATACTGCTATGCAGAATGTTATATGACTAAAATAACGCAGTTTATAGGAGATACTGCAACATAAAAAATGATAATATGATGATATGATGATATCATCTCAAAGAGATGAGGGGGAGCAAGTTCTCAACCCCTGAAAACACTAATACAACAATCCTCAAGAGGATTGGCTACAATATAGATACAAAAGGCAAATCTACAAAAATGCCGGAGTTGTTGGGCAGTAGCTGCAACTCAATACTGGAAATACATGGAGATGGCTGAATATGATGCTCAATCTGAAATAAACCTCCTCCAATGTATCTCTCAATGCAAGGTTGATCCCGACACTGAAGATCTTGCCCTCCAAGAAACTGGTGCAAACCCTCACTGCAAGTATGCACTGAAATAATGCAGTGTGGAGAATGGACTGCGCTGTCTATGATGGGAGATGCTTGGCCTCGATGCCAAAATATGGAAATTAGCTCAGAAACCTTCCTTAATAATCTTCCCAAGGAATAGAGACTCCCTCCTCTTAAAGATGAGACAAGGAATGGTGTTTTGGAACCCCTCCACTGTAACACCCAACAACACTACGTTATACTCCAACAGAAATAACGCAGTGACTGAATAAGTGGCTTTGGCCTTGAGCCAAGATGTGGAGAAAATGAAGTGAAATCCTTCAAGAGGCCTCTCAAGAAGGAGAGGAAATACTAAACAGGAATCCCTCATGCTAAGCAGCACTGCAACTCAGTTGAACAGCCGAAGAATGCAAATAGTCTTCAGACTAAAATCAATATGCTCAAAGATATCTCGCTATGGATGCCTCTTCCTCCTTTTATACAAGTGAATGCCTCTTTGCCATGGACCCCACACATTAGGGTTTCTTCCACAAAGAATATTCCTCCCTCTCAAATTGCGTTGTCTTCTCATGCAAGCTACACCTCTTAGGCAACGTTGTTGACTTGGTCAAACTTGACCTTGTCCTCATGCAAATTTCCCCTTTTCACACTGGAAGGTGCAAAATAAGCTGCTCCAATGATCCCTTTCACACTATGATGGATTTTATTCCTACTCATGGGCCTTTTACCCAGTTTTATTCACCTCCTAAGTGAAATCAGCGAAAATTAATATTCCAATTTGCTGCATGCAAATTTTGGAATATTAAAATAAATGCTTCTTTGTTTTGCCTCCAACGCTGATCCTTCATTTCTGCACTAGCTTACACTGATTCACACCATCCTTAGAGATCTAGGTCTCTAATTTGATCTTTGAACTCATCTTTTTGCTCCATGTTTTCTTGACCTATATTTTCTTTGCACTGAAGATAGGAAGGTAAATCATAGATTTACCTTCCTTCTATGCTTGCCCTTTCGAGTGTCATCATCATGAGAGAGTTACTACTTCACTGTATCCATACTTCTTTCTATCCTATGTATGCATTGATTCCTAACCTATAGAACGCCTTATATTCTATCGCTTTATCCTCTTTGTTGACCGCAGATATACCATCATTTTAACCCTGTACTAAACCACTCAAATCCACACTTAAAATCTTCCTAGAATCTGCATCTGAACCCTTCTTGAAATCCGCACTATTTCAAAGTGATATGCATTGCACTTCATCCGCACTTCACTCATGCACTTATTTGCACTGCAGTCCTGCACTTATCCACACTGCTGTGACAGAACAGTCCGCAAATTATGCTTGACAAATGGTCGCAGATCCAGTATATATAAAGAACATGTTTCTTCTTTTAGGCAGACCACATAGCAAAAATTTAGGCCGACATGAAGGCCGACTTCATTGTTGATTATCAACCAACTTCATCACATATTTTTCCAGTGTTTGAAATGGAGCGTCTTGAGGGCTATTGGAGCCTTTCTTCTAAAAGATTCATGACAAGGTATTGGAGCTTTTAATGGTGACAATTAACTTCATATACATGACTCAAATTACACTTTATAAACATAAGAAAAACCCCAAATATAAATCAAGAAGAAGTATATTAACCTATAATAAAATTCTTGCTCATGAAACCCATGAGGCAAGTAAAACAAATACATTTTATTATCTTTGTCTTATTCTTTACATAAATCCATAATTACATGGTCAATATGAAGAACAACCTAGTTACACTTTTCAACACTCTGTAATACTTTTCCAGAAGAGGAACGTTTGCTTTACCTCAAGTGTCTCGATGAGAAACGAAGACTTGCCGCTTCAGTCATTAACAAATATGTCAATCCTCGCGTTTTCTATGAAGGTGACTCGGTCCTCCTTTATGACCAAGGCCACAACAAATTGGGATTTGGGAAGCTTGAGCCAATGTGACATGGGCCTTATATTGTTCAACGGATATTGGAGGAAGGTGCCTATGAGCTAGTATAATATTAAGGTAATCAATTGGATGTGCCTTGGAATGGGCTCTATTTAAAAAAGTATTATGCTTGATCATAAGTATGGTACTTTTTACATTAGTGTGTTATTCATTAGTGTGATTTTTGGATTTTTGGTGTGATTTTTTGCTTTGCAAACATGTTTCCTCTGCTTACCTCATATTCCACTTGGTTTGCAGATGTCATCGAACGATTATGTCAGTTTTACTAATGGTGCTTTCCATAGCAGAAGAAATTTATCATCCACAGCATGGGCACTCTTCATGCTTGATGGTGAGTTGATTAATTTACAAGGTATTTGTTTGGGTCAGAAAAATATTGAATATTTCTTAATATTGTGCAGTTATCGAACTATTATCAGATGCAATTGATCTCAGTATCAGAGATTTGGCTGTCAAATTAGGCTCACAAATCGTTATGTTACAATTAAATGGACATTTTTTCAATGAGGAACCCTGATATTTTACGTATGTATTTGTGTGTTCGATTATTGGAATAGAATTTTGATTACACTACATATCAACACATTCCAAGGCATTTGAACACATTAACAGATACATTAGCCAATTATGTATTAGATATACATATGCTTAATATGTAAAGCCCAATACATCATTATGATACATGAACACTTAGTATCCGTAGAAACATGCATATCTATATATATCTGAGACTTTGTTAAGTTCAATCCACACCTCTAAGTCTGTGCTTTATAAAGTGTAATATTCCCAATTAGCCACTGCTAGTTGGAATATTATACTTGCCCCATTTTTGCAGTAGAAGAGTAGAAAGTCAATAAAACAAATCCCAGCGTGAAAAGGGATCAGGTTAGGAGGATAAATAAAGCCACCTTGGTTTGAAAGAGGACAATGCCGGTGAAATAGATCCAGTTGACCAAGTCAACAGCGTTGCTACAAGAGGGAAACCAACAAGGACAACGCAGTTTTGAAAGGGGAATCTTCTCTAGGAAGCCACCACATCAATGAGTGGGGTCCGAGGTAAGGAGGCTCACCAAGGATAAGAAGGAGGAGATAGCAGCAAGGAAGGCATACATTATTCATATTTGTTTGGTCTTTTGACTGATTGCAAGCTTCAGCTGTTTAGCTATAGTTGCAACATTGTTTAGTGCAATGAATTCTCATGCAGGAATTCCATCTTCACCTTTGGTCTAGCTGGTTGAGAGATCAAAAGGGAAGATCCTGAGCTTATTTTCCATCATTTAACTTGAGGACATCCATTCTGTATCATCTACAGTGTAGTCACTTCCAGTAACTGCATCATTTCTGTAGTTTTAGCAGTTGTAGGGTTAAACCCTTCTATCTTGTGCTTGTTTTGGAGGAGGAGGTGTCTATTTCACTCCGGAAGGTCTATTAAAGAGGGCCCTGAGCCATTTTCTGTATTTTTCATCTATTTTAGATCTTATTTAGTCTTTTCTAATACAGATTCGCATTGTACTGCATTATTTTCTGTAGTGTTTCATTTTATATTGATATTTTGCCGGAAACCCTTGCCGGGATGTTCTGATGTGCTTGTAAAAGAGGTCAATCCTCTCATTTCTGATTCTATGATTAATGAAAGCTCAAAATATGTATTGAATCATATTTTTCTATAGATTCCCTAATAAAAATCACGTTTTTGCAGTCTTCAGAAATTCTATTTTGTGAAGTCATGGGATTGGGGTACTTTTGAGCATATATGAGCTGGGGAGATCTGTTTAGTGTAGCTAGAATGATTTGTTTCTGATGCCATTTCACATTTAAGCTAAATACAACATATATAAGGGGATCCAAGTCCTATTTTGCGTTTCTGTTACATGGTTTTCCTTATACAGCATCCTCACTGAAGAAATTGCAGAAATTCCTGAAAAGGAATATTACAATGGTATTAGAGCTCTGCTCTTGGCTCAGATTGTGGGATAATTTATCTTCAGCATGGAGGAGAAAGATATTTCATAACTCTTACTTCAGACCCTATATAACATTTCAAGGGACCTTAAGGAGATGAGGCATAAAGAAGATTCTATAGGGTTTTTCCATGAGGCAAAAACCAGCACTTCACATGGCATGGAGCATTTAGCTGCATAAAAATGCTATAACATGCCTTCATTCCTATTTGGAAGAAATGTGTATGAAACCCTGGGGAATTTTTTTGAGGAATATGAGTCCCAACCTCAAAGGCTCAAGGAACACTTGAGTTTTCAGGAGTTTTTCCAGATCAAGGATGGAAGGAGAGTTAATATTCATCAAAAGGAGGATGATTGTATGCAAGGGTCAAATCTACAGAACAGTATGGGGAGGTTCTTCTTACCCATTTATGATGGAACACCTAAGTGTACAGCCAAGGCTTGGGTAGAGAAGCTTGACACTTACTTTCAGCTTAACAAGGTTTCTGAAATAGAAGCCATCAAGATAGCTGCATTACACTTGGAGGGGGAGGCTCATGAATGGTGGTTCCGTGGGTTGACCACACTTGGGCATCATCATATCACTTCATATTCAGTCTTCACCAAGAAGTTAGTGGAGAGATTTGATCCAAGAGATCCGGAAACCCATTTTGTTAAATTAACCAAGCTCAAGCAGGAGGGAGATCTTGAAGACTACATTGATGAATATCTATAGCTTTCAGTAATGGTATCTAACCTCACTATGAGCAGTAAGGTATGATTGTTTATTGATGGGATGGATGGACCATTGCAGGGGTTGGTCAAGTCTACTAAACCAACCACTCTCCTTGAAGCTATGGAGAAAGCTAGAGACTTACAGCACACCTTGCCTAGGGCAAGAGCATTACCACAACAAAGAACCTCTTCAGGGCCAAAGAGGTCAATATTTATTCATAATTTGAAGGAAGAAGGTGTTGCAGGAGGAGCACATGGTGTTAAGACCTTCTTCAAGAAAGAGGACAACGATGTACCATCCATAGAAGACTTTGCTCCAAAAAGAGGAGCCATTGCAATGTTAAGAGGGGTTCCAAAATATCTGACCTTGAGGGTAAGAGGCACTACTTTGGGGCAAAGAGTATCCATACTCATATACAGTGGAGAAACTCATAATTTTATTGATGCACAGCTGGTACAAAGGAAATGGATCCACATGGAGGAGTTTGACGGATTCTCAGTCATGGTCCTAGGAGCCATGACCCTACAGTGTGCCAAGTATGTTTCGGCACTATCCATCACTATGGGAACCTACACCTTGACAGATCACTTCTTTGTAGTAGATATTCTAGACACCAATGTCATATTGGGAGTCCAGTGGTTGATCACTCTTGGGAGAGTCACCACTAATTGAAAAACTTTGGAGATGGAATGGACAGAAGAGAAGAGTGATCAGTATCAAAAGATCAAAGGCATCAACACATACCCCCCTCAGGTGGTTTTAGCACACAAGATGGAAGCAGATCTGCATAGAGGAGATGTAGAATGGGTAGTAGAGCTACATGTATCAGAAGTAGGGGGCAAGGATTCACCAGTGCATCCAGATGTTCAGTCTCTTTTGGATCGGTATTCTACAGTATTTGGAGATATCCCACCAGGGAGACCTCCTGACCGAGGGTTTGAACACACTATTGAGTTGGAACAAGGGATACAAATAGTGATCACCACTCCTTATAGGCACCCCAAGGCTTATAGGGATGAGATTGAGAGGGTCATCCAAGAGCTGCTAGCTCTAAGAAACATCCAGCCTAGTACTAGTCCTTTTGCTTCTTCAGTGGTCTTGGTAAAGAAGAAGGATGGCACATTGAGGATGTGCATTGATTATAGAGCCTTGAACAAGAAGACCATGAAGAACAGTTACCCTATACCTACGATCGATGAACTCATGGATGAGTTGAGGGGATCTAAATACTTCTCCAATATTGATTTGAGATCCGGGTATCATCAAATCAAGGTAAGAGAGAAAAATATCCCCAAGACAGTGTTCAAATGTCATTATGGGCATTTTGAGTTTCTGGTAATGCCCTTTGGATTGAATAATGCCCCAGCAATTTTAAAATCTTGCATGAACCACATATTCCGTGGTCATTTGAGAAAGTTTGTATTGGTATTCTTTGATGATATTCTTAACTACAGCCGCACTTGGGAGGAGCACTTGCAGCATATTGAGACAGTTTTACATATCTTCAAGGAGCAGCAATTCTATGCCAATCTCTCCAAATGTGAATTTGGACTCACAGAGATGTTGTATTTGGGGCACATCATAGGAGTAGATAGAGTGAGGGTACATGAGGAGAAGATCCAGGCTATCAGAGATTGGCCTGAACCCAGAAATGTCATAGAACTCCAAGGATTTGTGGGCATATGCACTTATTACCAAAATTTTGTGAAAGGGTTTTCACAGCTAGCAGCACCACTCATAGACTTGACAAAGAAGGGAGCTTTCCATTGGACACCTACAATGCAGAGGGCTTTTGAAAAGCTCAAGGAGTTAATCAGTAGTTGTCCTGTTTCGGTTTTTCCTGATTTTTCTCAACCTTTTGTTCTAGAATGTGATGCATCAGGTGAAGGGATTGGAGCATTCTTGATGCAAGGAGGGCATCCTATAGCCTTTGAGAGAAGGAAGTTGCTTCCTCATGAGAGGTTATACCCCATCTATGATAAATAAATGTTGGCTATCATGCATTCATTAGCCAAATTCCAGCAATACTTGGTGGGGAATAAGTTCAAGGTGAAGACTAACCATACAGTCTTAGATTCTTCCTTGAACAGAAACAACTCTAGGAGAGACAATAGAAGTGGGTGAGAAAAGTCCAAGCATATGACTTTGACATAGATTATGTCAAGGGGAAGAGCAATGTGTTAGTTGATGCTCTATCCAGGAGGCCTACAACTTTGTCTTTGAGGGGCAGGGAGGCAGATTAGAAGACTCAAATTTTAGTTGAGTATTCCAAAGATTATTTTTCATGTGAGATACTTGATGGGGTGGTATCGAATGAGAGGTTTAGGGTGATGGATGAGATAATATATTACCGGGACCAGATCTTCTTGGCTAAGAATTCCAAGCTCAAGGAGAAGATCTTACTGGCATCACATGATTCCCCACTTGCCCGGCATCAAGGTTTCACAAAGACTTATAGGGCCATAAGAGAGAGATTCTCATGGAAGGGTCTCAAGGAGGATGTGCTCTGACATATCAAAGAGTGCACCATTTGTCAGGAAAACAAGGGAGAACACACCCACCCTACTGGATTATGGCGGCCACTACCTATTCTGGATGGGAAGTGGGAAAGCATCTCTATGGATTTCATCACCGACCTACCGACAGTATAGGGTAAGGATTGTATCTTTGTAGTTTTTGATAAACTAACAAAGTACTCTCATTTCCTTGCAATTTCTGCACATTAGACTACTTCACAGGCAGCTAATCTCTTCTTCAGAGATGTATTTAGACTCCATGGTCTCCCAAGGACCATAGTGAGTGATCAGGACAGCCGCTTCATGGGTGGCTTTTGGAAAGAACTTTTCTGGTTATTGGGGACTGATTTGACTCCAAGCACTAGCTATCACCCCCCAACCGATGGACAGACTGAGATAGTGAACAAGTGGCTGGAAGGCTACTTTAGGAACTATGTGGCAGGGCAGCAGAAAGCTTGGTTGCGTTAGCTCCACTTGGGAGAGTATTGTTACAACACTACTCACCATATTTCTATTGGCATGACTCCATTCTGGGCCTTATATGGGTATGAGGCACTCTCATTTGCTGATGTTATGTTTGCGGCAAGTAAGGCTCCAAGGGTAAAGGAATGGATTCAGGAGAACCAGGAAATACTTAGGGCACTCAAGGACAACATTGCTACTACCCAGAACCAGCAGAAGATGTATGCAGACTGTGGTTGAATAGAGAGACAGTTTGAGGTGGGGGATCTTGTCTACCCGTGTCTTCAGCCTTACAAACAGTCCACACTCAAGGAGAAGGGAGCTAAAAATCTCAAACCACGTTTCTATGGGACATACAGGGTGATCAAGTGTGTCGGTAAGGTAGCATATGAGCTGGAGCTTCCTAAGAGAAGCAAGATCCACAATATCTTCCATGTCTCTTGCCTCAAGAAGGCCCTTGGGGGGAATATAGTTGCCAACATGGATCTCCCCCATATTGATGATAAGGGCCACCTAATTTTGCAGCCAGAAGCAATCTTAGACACAAGGGAGAGGCAGCTAAGGAACAGAGTCATCAAGGAATATCTGATTCGATGGAGGAATCTACCAGATGAGGATGCCACTTGGGAGGGAGAGAAGATATTGCAGCATCATTCTTTACTGTTGCTTGCGGGCAAGAAACTTTTGATCAGGAGGGACTGTAATATTCCCAATTAGCCACTGCTAGTTGGAATATTATACTTGCCCCATTTTTGCAATAGAAGAGTAGAAAGTCAATAAAACAAATCCCAGTGTGAAAAGGGATCAGGTTAGGAGGATAAATAAAGCCACCTTGGTGTGAAAGAGGACAATGCCAGTGAACTAGATCCAGTTGACCAAGTCAACAGCACTGCTACAAGAGGGAAACCAACAAGGACGGTGCATTTTTGAAAGGGGAATCTTGTCTAGGAAGCCACCACATCAATGAGTGGCGTCCGGGGTAAGGAGGCTCACCAAGGATAAGAAGTAGGAGATAGCAGCAAGGAATGCATTCAGTTTTCATGTTTTTTTGGTCTTTTGACTGATTGCAAGCTTCAGCGACTTAGCTGTAGTTGCAGCACTGTTTAGTGCAAAGAATTCTCATGCGGGAATTCCATCTTCACCTTTGGTCTAGCTGGTTGAGAGATCAAAAGGGAAGGTCCTGAGCTTATTTTCCATCATTTAACTTGAGGAAATCCATTATGTATCATCTACAGTGCAGTCACTTCCAATAACTGTGTCATTTCTGCAGTTGCTGCAGTTTCTTGTTTTGGAGGAGGAGGTGTCTGTTTCACTCCAGAAGGTCTATTAAAGAGGGCCCTGGGCCATTTTATGTATTTTTCATCTATTTCAGATCTTAGTCAGTCTTTTCTAATACAGATTTGCAATGTACTGCGTTATTTTTTGCAGTGCTGCATTTTATATTGATATTTTGCTGGAAACCCTTGCCGAGATGTTCTGATGTGCTTGTAAAAGAAGTCAATCCTCTCATTTATGATTCTATGATTAATGAAAGCTTCAAATATGTATTGAATCATATTTTTCTATAGATTCCCTAATAAAAATGACACTGTTGCAGTCTTCAGAAATTCTATTTTGTGAAGTCAAGGGATTGGGGTGCTTTTGAGCATATATGAGATGGGGAGACATATTTAGTGTAGCTAGAATGATTTTTTTCTGATGAAATTTCATATTTAAGCTACATACAACATATATAAGGGGATCCAAGTCCTGTTTTGTGTTTCTGTTGCATGGTTTTCCTTATACAGCGTCTTCACTGAAGAAATTCCAGAAATTCCTAAAAAGGAATATCACATTAAGGTCGATCTGTGCCTCTGAGTCTGTAAAAGTATGTATTTGGTATCAGAGCCAAAAATCTCACATTTTAATAGACATAGTCTATAATGAGTCAGGAAGCCTTCGACCTCTGAACAATGTTAACTTCTGCTTTCCCACTTTAGTCTAGTTGATAAATGCTCATATAGTCAATCTCTGCATTTATAATGTATGTGATATAATATGTGTTATAAATCAATACAATTGTGCTTTATCATCCTGTGTGTTGTCTCTATTATTTGAGTAAGCATTCTGATCCATATTAACTATCAATATAGCAAGCGAGATGTGGTCAGTAGTGTGAAGACGTGATATAAGCGCTTCTTGTAGTAATTTTTTCTCGTGGACCGTGTTTCCAGAGAATTGAAGCCAAAGGATGGCATTGTAACTCCAAGGGAGTCTCGTTCATCAGGTGCATATTATTTTACCTTCACATATTTCTTTTCCTTACCTGCGTGCGCAAAACTGAGTAGTGAATTGCAGTAAGAAAGGGCCTCGAGTAGTTTTGATTTCTTTGCTAATATGAAAGCCCCAAAGAAAACTAATTGGATTGGAAGGATATTAAACAACTCACAGTCTAAACCCTTGAATGATACTAGGGTGGTAGTCTAGTAATTTACCCCCAATCCTCATTGGCAGCTTCCTCATATATGTCCTAGTAAGATCTATGA
This sequence comes from Pinus albicaulis, assembly GCA_034641835.2. Lineage (NCBI taxonomy): Eukaryota > Viridiplantae > Streptophyta > Pinopsida > Pinales > Pinaceae > Pinus > Pinus albicaulis. The sequence goes on along the minus strand of CM076572.1, from coordinate 330,748,250 downwards.
CCTCCCGATGCTTAATTTTCAAGTAGCCAATCTTATTAGATATGCCTTTGTAAATGTACATATCAATACTACCCAACCTATGTATTAGATACCTCTTATAAAACTAGAATATGTCTAATGGGCACTAGAACAAGGTTATAAGTATGTGGATCTTGGACTAATACAATTTGGTGTTAATCCTCCTGTCAAACCTGGTTTAAATGTGTCTTTCTTAGCTTGTGTAATTGACTCACACCATAATTAATTCACTGATGCTCTAATATGTGGTTTTGAGGCCCCTTTGCACAATGGTCCAGTTTGGTCATCTATCATCCCACGATAACAAGTTTCATTAAATGACCCCCATATTAATGTACTGCTTCAAGCCTACATCCATTTTTATGGCTTTTATATGTCTAGGCAGTCTAATATTTCCTAGTTACATTCCACTGCTTGTTTAATATTTGTCTCCATAACTCTCCCAACTCTCAATCCTCAGCGTACTCAGAGAGAAACAACATAAGGAGTGGTTGTTGGACCTGGTAATGTAACTCCTCTCACAATAGGATTTTCCCAATTAACAATTCCTGATGAGTGGACAACAAAATACCATCAATTGTCTCTAAGGTATTTTCTGACTCCATAACCTAAAAGATTTTCTATTTCAAAGTAAATTAGAGGACCAGTCATTAAACTAAGGAATGGAACTATAGTACCCAAAACCCCTGTTATAAGTCACTCTCTTAGAAGCCATGATACTTCATACCTCAATAGGAATCTGGAAAAACACAAGTACGGATCCTCCTCTCAATGCAAATTGTGTATTGCCTCTTGAAGTCCAAGTTCTGATAAAAATTTTCAAGTCTTTCACATACCTCAGTCTATCTTGAAATAGGAACATTTAGGCCAACATGCAGAATGTCACGAATTTCTATGTATTGCCTCTTCAAGAGACATTAAGTTCATGAGATACAAACTACCTATAGAAAAGGCAGGGGATGATCTAGAGAATCATATACTCCTAGAAAGGAGACTTGCTCCTGGAAATTTTGTGCAAAAACTTAAAGATGGGAATGTTGTAGCTGATGTGGATTTCCTACAATATAGGAAATTGCTAGATGAGAATCCCCAAGACATTATAAGGATTTAAAACTATAACAATTATCAGCTAACATGTGTAACACATAATCTAGATGACCTATCAAAAGAATTGCTTAAAGTATAATCCCATGTGTCAGGACTCCATTCTTGTTCAGATGATTTGAGTCAAAAAGCTTCTGATCATTTTCATAAGTTAAAATATGTAAATATGAAGCTAGAGAAAGCTATGGAAGTAGTGGTAGATTTAATGCTGAGTCTAGAAAAAACAAATCCTCATTTAGAAGAAGCACTTACTGCGTCATAAGTTTATAATGAGACATTCCAACTAGAAGAAAGGAACCCAGAGGAGAAAAATACCGCACTACTACTCAAACAGCTCTATACATAATCCTAGAATTTTTCAATTTGAAAATGTTATTTCATTTGCTAGAGAAAAATTGGCTCTAGTTCAATCACAAATCCCAGTATTTTCTCTCCTGCCACAGAACAGAGGAGAAACAAGAATGGTAAAAGAATAAGGAGAAGGATCCAACAAAATATCTAGGAGTGAAAATAACGATAGACAAAACCAACTTTTCGAATTTTCATGGGAAAAATGATGTAATGCCAAGTATGGTTCTCCTTGAAAAACTCCATATGATCCTTCAAACATTGATGAGTTCCATACTCTTAGCTGAGCTAACATCTATCAAGCTCCACTGACAAATATGAACTGCAAATCTAAAAATGAAATCCTCATGGAAATCCATACTTGGAGTGCATGGGAAAGCACTCAAAAGTCCATTCGCAGAAACATAGTCTCATGGTCAAAATTAGCTTTAAGGATAACTTGGGGTTTCCAAGGCAACTTAGAATTATGGTGATGAATTATAGAGCATTAAATGATTCCTTGTTTCCTATCAGGTATCCACTACCATCTAAAGAAGCTTTATTTCATAAAATCAGCAATAATAATGTCTTCAACAAATTTGACCTCAAGAGCAGATTTTGGAAGATAGGGATCAAACCATCTGACATATACAAGACTAGTTTTGTGGTGCCACACAGACAGTTCCAATTATGATTAATGCCATTTGGATTGAAGAATGCACCCTCTGAATTTCAGAAAATAATGGAAGACATTTTTGGATATTTGAAATTTTTTATTTTTTATATTGATGATTTACTAATCTGCTCTTTTGATTTAAAAGAATATAGAAAGCACTTATAGATAGTTCACAACTGGGTTTTTAAACATGGGCTAGTCCTCAGTAAGCCTAAGCTTGAGTTTTAAAAAACTATAATTGAATATGTTATCACAAAATTGGATTTGATAGGCTGCTTGATCAGTCAACTTCATGTAACTATTTCAAACCTAATCTTTTGACTGAGGCTTAGCCTCCTCAGCCTAAGAGGGCTCTCTCAAAGTTTAATGATTTGGATAAAAATATAGATGGTTAACTCTATGTAGGGTAATAAACAGAGAAATGACAGATGTAGGTTGAGAATCACATCAGCAAGTACACATTGGGCTTATGGAGTCAAAATAGTTTCAGTAAACCAATAAATCTACTTAACATGGAAGTTGAGGCATATCAGAGTTTTAATCAAGAGATAAACACACATGAAACTGTAAAAACACAGTTAGTTCATTTATATAGGAAATCATAGCATCTAAAGACAAATTCTGAGTAATATAGATAAACACCACTGCAATAGGATAATAAAGTGATGCAAATAGAATAAGAGCACACCAAAAATCCTTCTGAATCCGAAGTTGGTTAAGTAGAAACTCTCTGTATTAGCTAAAAACCAGTCAATTACAATAAGTACAGTCTTTTGCCAAAAATTTCCAACCCTTGACAAATTTGACTTATTGGTCTTTAATAGACAATTTACAACATGAGATGATCTCATCTTATGCTAGATACATCAAATTTCTAACTCTTGACACCTTGCATAACCATAAGACATGGGATTTATTACAAAAAGATAGCTAATCTTTTTAAAAAGAGAGTCCATACAGGTGCAATGGTTTAACAGAATAGTGGAATAACCTATTCAAGTGTATTAATGACCCTACGTTTCGGACTTCTTAAGTGAGTCCATCATCAGGGGAAATGCAATGAATTTTGAAAGAATTATGATCATCTAGGGCAAAAAAGAAAATGGTATAAATAAAGTAACTGGTATAAATTCTGAGTAATTCATTTGATTACCATTTCTATCATCATGACCTCTGATCCTATTTGAGTCAAATGTTACCACACTTCAGAGTCGTGTCGCTGATATGTTCAAGAGAAATCCTTTTTGTCGAAGTCAAACACCATGTGCTTATCTGACCTAATATGTTACATTCCTGAGTCACTTCTATAATCTTGAGATACCCGTTGTTTCGTGTCGATGATGTGGGAATCATTATGGCCCTCCTTCGACAGATCACTTCCTGTCAACCTTAGCTCATTATCCGGGAAGATTATTTAGAAACTCCCTTTTCAGTACCTTAGAGCTAGCATGCCTCAACGGCAAGCTCTTCATATTCCACGATAAGTTCATATCATTGGCCTTCGATCGAAGTATTATGCAAGTTTTCAAGTTCAACACCTTTATTCACACTTGTATATTGTGCTATTATACTTTGAGGGCCATCATAATTATTGGTGGTTTCTCTCATGCCTCTTAACGGTTTTCATCATTGACTATTAATCAGGTGGTTTCTACCATGTTCGACCTCAACACATCTATTCACATAGCTATATTTGTACGTTGGGTAGATTGAGATAGTAATGAAGACCCTGGATTACATCTAATTTTATCCAAGTTGTGTGGAGTTATTTACTATTCATGATTGTACACATGATCCTATCTATGGGGATGGTCGCATCCATATCGTGGGTCTATTTCCATGATCTCTTTGGAAGAATGGTTGCGACCATGCCGTGGTTTCATTTGTTATTTGGTGTCTAGTGCAAAGATATGTTATTAGGCATATTCATATCACAGATGTCATATATTGTATTGTGTTTGATTTGCAGGTTTCCTGGCAGTGTTCCAAGTTCTTTTTCTTTGGTTCGTAAAGAATTTCACCCATCACTCCCCATTCTGCCTTCATGCTTTAGGGGGCATCTGTTATACATTAATTTTTCACCATGTTCACTTCCTGTTGGGGTTCCCATGTTTTGGCAAGTTTGGAAATACCAAAAGACGAGATAACATCAAAACCGCTTTTGGACCTGAGGATCTAGCCCTCCTGGGTCCAGAGAGGGATCTCTCTATATGGGCAAAGGTTTTATGTCTTTGAAGCTCTATTTTAAGGTTTTAGGCTAGTTATAAGGCTCGGGTTTGTTTGTTTGATTTTTGTTTGGTTGTTGGGAATCGGGAAGGAAGGGTCCAATATAGGACAAGGATGAGCAAAGAGGGTTTTAGGCAAAGGAGAGATAATTCATAGAACATTCGAGACCATTGGGCAATGGAGTCAGGAAAGGTTTTACTTGCTATTCAATATGCATGCTTTCAGTTGAGCTAGTCATCTAAAACATTGGATCTTAAAGATGATAGTGAGGTGTGAAAAGGCAAGAAGGAAGGTGAATGCAAGGAAACCTCCAAGATGACCTTTAGGAATGAGATCCAGGGACAGGACATGCCATTGGAAAACCTGTGATCCCGAAACCCAGAGGTTAACTCTTCAGACAAAGAAACATTAAAGATTTAGAACACAAAGGTGAAAACCTGAGATCAGAGAGAGAATTTGAACTCTCAATGCTTTGGCCTCCAGCTTAAGGGAACTTAGGAAGGTTCAATTAACTGAAAAGGACCCTAGTGAAACAGAGACAGGTTCTAAACTCCTAGCATCCCAATTCATTCAATTAAAGCCTAACAAGAACATCTGAGAACATATTCATTAATTCATACATCAACTAGCAATATATATTTGACCACTACACTGGTTAAATTAGCTTGAAATCGATTCTCAGATAACACATACAGCAGAAAAAATTTAAGGCAGGGAGAGCAGAAACATAGGGTACCTAACACGGGTAAATCCTATGCCAGATTTTTGATGCATGCCAGAAGAAATGAAATGTAATGAGCTACAAGATGAAACAAAGACGAAGATAAGAAAACATCACCACTGCTTTAAATCAGGATCCAAAGAAACGTGCTTGTCATATTAAAGAGCAACACCAGTCGTGTACAACATTGCCAACAGCTTGGTATTCGGTCTGAAAACATCTTCCTCAACCTATCTTACAACTTTACACAGAGAACTATGTCTCAAGAGAAACAACTTACAATTCACAGATATCCGATCAACAACCTTTACAATGTTTTCTCATTAGTTTTTATATCTGAAAGAGAGGCAGAGAAGGTAGATGAAACACTAAATGAAACATTAAACAAAGCAGGAAGGGGGGCTCGAGGCCCATTCTGTTTTAATGCCTATGCATTAATCTTCGGTACTCTTTGGGTGAAAGAGTGGTCTTCGACGGGCTAAAATTTATTCCATGTATGTTCGTGATGTACCCTCGGCTGTGGTACTCTGCAGTACTTCGGTGAATAAACAAAAGGCAGATACAAACTATGAGGTCTGCCATACTATGTAACAAATGCTTTGGTAGTATTAGGACTGTTGTCAGGGCAGAGATTTTCTCTGGAACATTGTATAGAATGAAAACAGTATGGGCACCTCGTCCTTTCAAGGGAGAGAAAGTTCTGTTGATGGTGACACTAATGTATCGTTTTGTGCACCCTAGGCCTTCTGTGTGATTCATGAGGTCTTCAATCTAGTACCTGGCCTCTAAACTCTGAATTAAGGCTTAGTATCTCCAATGTTGTGCATTAGAACTCCTTAACTCCGTACTGATACTCTTTGCCACTTCAACTGTCTTTGTCAATGAAATCTGAGCTTTAATGGCTCTGGAAAGGTCTTACGGAGATTAACTCTGTTCCTTTAATGAAAATCATGTCCTAGCACCTTCCCAGGCTCTTCTCCATAATTTCAGTCCCTGAAAATGGTCTTCCCTGTGTTCTGCGCCACCGAAACAGTGACAGTGAACCATGGTGGTCGTCCGCCGCCAGTACCCTGCAAAACACACAAATTGTCAAGAAATCCTTGCATGGGAAGGGTGGCTATGGAGGCCTGAGAGGATGGCAGCACAGCATGGATGAGCGCGGTGGGTACAAAGGATACTGTGGAAGAATGCGGTGAGACAGCGGGAAATGCACGTGGAAGCCAGGTGAAATGACAAAACTTAAATGAAAAACATTAAAATTTAAATGCTTGGCGGGATGATACGATGTTAAATATAAACCCGAGTTTGGGCCTTTGGACGCAATACATAGAAAATGCGCGGAAGACGTATGAAATGGGTGAATATGGTGGGACCCGGTCAAGGGCGGAGGGCGATTCAATCAGGACCGTCGGATCTCAGCGAGAGATCGACGGCTAGGATTGGGTCGGAAGATCGCAATCGGGGGCACGGGGGGTGGTGCCTCAAAATTTTTGCGATTGTGGTTGGAGCGGCGATGCGATGGAGCGACTGTCGTCCGATCTGGAGGCAGATCGACGGCTCTTATGAAATCGGAGGAGTGGTTGGATAGGGCGATGGGCGCGCTGCGATTAGCGTTGGGCCATCCGATCTCCAGAGATCGACGGCTTAGATCGCGATGGGGGTTCAACATAACAAATACACTATCGCATCGGGGTTCCGACTTTGCAAAGAAACTGCGCTCTACTCTGCCCTTCCGATTGCGATTAGTGCCATACGAGCTAGCGCTTGGTCTTAGCGTTGGGGTCATGAAATGATTGGGGGCTGCGGCGGAAGCCACGAGAGGCGTCACTGACAAACCAATATTATATCACGTGCATTCATATTGCGGTAAAAAAATCAAAAAACATTATATTGCCTCTATAACTATAGGGGAGGGGGTTTTTTATTTCTTATATAAAAATATAAATATTTTGAGGTATTTTTTTTTTAATTTTTTTGGCCAAGCGGGGTTAGGAAGGTCGTGGGAAGGTGGGAAGGCAAAGAGCGCGGAGGAGCACAGGAGGAGAGGAAAATGCGATTTTGAGTTTTGGTTGGAGTTTTGGTTCGACGGGTGTAGGGTTCGGAGCAGAGCAAGGTGGGAAGGCAAAGAGCGCGGAGGAGCACGGGAGGAGAGGAAAATGCGATTTTGAGTTTTGGTTCGACTAGTGTAGGGTTCGGAGCAGAGCAGACATTCATGAGCCATTTCACCATCAGGAGCAGATAGAAGGCAAAGAGCGCAGAGGAGCACGGGAGGAGAGGTAGATGTGATTTTGAGTTTTTCTTGGAGTTTTGGTTCGACTGGTCCAGGGTTCCCATCAACCATCAGGAGCAGAGCAGACATTCATGAGCCATTTCACCATCAATTTCACCATCAGGAGCAGACATTCATGAGCCATTTCACCATCACAGGGAGAAAGCTTCAATCTGGACTTGACGTTGGCCCTAGCTGGGAAATATTGAGCAGAGGACTAGCTTGGACTAGAGGAGCGGGGTTAGGGAGGTAAACACGATTCTGAGTTCTCAGCTGCGATTGCTTCAACTGGTATGTGAGAGTGTTAAGGAAATATATGAAGGAGGGGACAGTGCGGCGGGGAGGGGTTGGTCCCTAAGCGAGTTAGGGAAATCCATACAAAATCGCGCGGAGGAGAGTGGGAGGAGAGTTTTTCAACCTGAAGATCTACTCAGCAAGAGGAAGAGAACGACTTAGCAAGAGATGTACTGAGCATTCGAGCATATCGACTTAGAATTAGAGCAACTTGCCATCTCGTGCCAAGAACTGCATAAACAGGCGATTAGTTTCCGCCTTAAACCATCTGAAGAATGTCCATAGTCACAATTCATAGCAGGTTTTTTTTCAGATATTTAAGATTAAGGATATGGTTTTTTTTTTTCCCTTAATCTTCGATGGTACCATATGATTATTTGTTCTAACTTCATTTGCATTATCAAGTACAGAAGTGCATCCAAACAACTCAGTTGAAAGAAATGAATGTGCTTAAGGCATGAATTCATTCTTCTATTGCACTGAAATCCATAATGATTTTCCATGAAAGATCATAAACCTGGTTATCATTTGGAACAAGGACTAGGATTACATGCCTAGTACTGAATTCAGTGACTGAAAGAAACTTCTGAGTTACAAGGATATAACAAGCAACTTGTCAATTTAGATAAATAAATTGATGTTTGAGAAGAAAATGTGTTAGCTCAAGAATACACCGGTAGTCTAGTTTGTATGCCAAATAATTGTGACAGAAAACCCAAAGATAGTTTTAAAAGGACCAAAAATAACAACCATTATCTCATTTCAAAATGGTGTATATATTTGTTGGCCATTGTCTATGTTTCTACATGAACACTACAATGTTGCCAACATGGAGGGAAAATGGCAAAGAGGTATTGTTATTCAACCAACACATTGCTGATGCCACATCCTTTTACTCACCCAAAATCTCCACTGAAATTTCACCCTTGAATTCCTTTTGACAGTGACCCAGAACATTCTGTGGTTTAGCATCCTGCATCAACCCAGAAAAAACAATATCTCAGGTCTAGCAAGAAGAGAACTTGTACTTTCAGATTGAGCAACAACAAAACCATTGACATAGATGTTAGATATGAAGATGGTATTTAAAGCGCTGGGAACTATTCGAAGGCTTGTATTCGACCGTTTATTATTAACGCAGGCATTGTGATTTCAACATGCAGCCTTTGAATGGAATGCAACAATTAAACTATGGCCCTTTTCATCACTTTGTAGTGTAGTTAGAAAAGAACATCGTGGGCACTTATAATGTAGGAAAATGCAACATCGGGGTCACAGTTAGATTCGTGGTCCTGGCCGAAGGGGATTTCTCCTTCTTCAAGCTAGTTGTCCTTCATTTCTCTACTATTATTAACAACAGTCACAACAATCTCCCGAATTTTTGCAACATGATCAGACAATATATTGTTGGTTGTTGAAGCATCATTTGCAGAGAGGACGGTGCCTCTTAATCTTGCAGCTACCAATTGTGTCTGCTGTAAACAATTGTCAAAATTTATTTTTGTAGACCGCAGGGTATATAATAGAGTATATGTCAAATTTCCCAATCATACAATGTGCAATTATATTAAAACACTGCATATAATCAATTTAACATCTGTAAATAAAATAGTTAATACCTTCATCACTGGCTTATTTTGTAAGTTTTTAGTACTATTGTTCTCCATGATAGATAGAGTTCTAGGATGAAGCAAAACTGAGGTTTCTCCTTCAAAGTCCTTTCGAAATTGACCCAAGAGATGTACAACTTGAGGGCCCACAACCAAACCTTGCAGTGCCCCTTTATTATTGCAGCTCTATCACTAGTAACCTAAAATTGGTGATTTTAACATATCTGCAACTAAGCTATGCAATTCTCAAATCTTCTTTTCAATATTAAATTGCAGTAATCTCCGATCTTTCTAGGTTACATCTTTTCTAAACAACAAAATGCATATGAAGATTGTGATATCTAGGAGTCATGGAGTGGTCACACAGGATCCACCATCTTAAAACAAGGAGAGCTAGCATCTCCCCTTCGTTTGAAGTTGGAAAGGATATGTAGGATGTGATCATAATGCCAACTAACATGCATGTTTCCCTATAAAATATCCTTGCAGAGTGATCTTTCTAGGTTACAGCTTTTCTAAACAGCAAAATGCATATGAAGATTGTGATATCTAGGAGTCACGGAGTGGTCACACAGGATCCACCGTCCTAAAACAAGGAGAGCTAGTATCTCCCCTTCGTTTCCAAGTTGGAAAGGATATGTAGGATGTGATCTTAATGACAACTAACATGCCTGTCTTCCTGTAAACTATCCTTGCAGAGTGCATTTTACCTGCAATATCATTGAGCCCTTAACAACACTGTGTTGTCCTTCAATATTTCTGTCCTTAGGAAAAGCAACTAGCCTTCTTTTTCTTTTCAAGGATAACCTTGTGGGGAAACCTTAGGGATGCTTGTCCACATTTGTGGATGGCATCCCTAGTAAACCTGTCAGTGTATACCAGAATGCGTTATTTAAGGGGATTCAAATAGGACAACTGTTGGCATGGAACTAGCCTAATGCCCAACAATATTGACAATAATTCTTTGGGCATTGAAATATTTTATTACGGTAACGTTATGAAAAAATTCAATCCATATTTATTAAATATCATAAACACATTCAAAACATGAATAATATAATTCACAATTACAAAACTATTATTTATATATTGATGCTGCCCAAATTATATCCTTCGGAAAATATGAAACTATTGTTAATTAAGAAATTGCCTCTGTCCAAATTATATGCATCAAAATCACTACCTATATTAGGATATACTTTATTGTGCATTGTAAACTTTCAAAATTTCTGCTTCAAATAGAACGAGTGCTTTCATGGCACGTAATTTTTTAATGAAATGTGAATATTCTCAACATTCAGAAAATGTTGAATAGTGTAGTGAGAGAAGTTATTCTCTGGCTTGTGTCTTAACTAGAAAGACCAAGTTTGTCTTTCCTTTAGCCATGGACGAGTTCATGGAGTTGGAGAATCCATGCATAGAGTTGGAGGACCAGTTATGAGTATTCCTTCAGTTTGACTACAAATTGATTGGCAGTTATAAATTTAGTTAAAACGAGTGGGAGTTTCAGTTCTAATTGAGGCAAGGATGAGTAGAGACAAGTTAAAATGTCTAGTATCTCCCCTTCGTTTTGAAGTTGGAAAGGATATGTAGGATGTGATCATAATGAAAACTACATGCCCATTTCCCTGTAAAATATCATTGCAGAGTGATCTTTCTAGGTTACAACATTTTCTAAATAGCAAAATGCATATGAAGATTGTGATATCTAGGAGTCACGAAGTGGTCACACAGGATCCACCGTCCTAAAACAAGGAGAGCTAGTATCTCCCCTTCGTTTCCAAGTTGGAAAGGATATGTAGGATGTGATATTAATCACAAATAACAAGCTTGTCTTCCTAGTAAAGATTCTATCCTTTCGAGTGCATTTTACTGCTGATATCATTGAGCCCTTAACTGCTCTTTATGTTGTCCTTCAATATTTCTATCCTTAGGAAAATAAACTAGCCTTCTTTTTCTTTTCAAGGATAACCTTGTGGGGAAACCTTAGGGATTCTTGCCCACATTTGTGGATGGCATCCCTAGTAAACCTGTCAGTGTATACAAGAATGCGTTATTTAGGGGGATACAAATAGGACAACTGTTGGCATGGAACTAGCGTAATGCCCAACAATATTGACAATAATTATTTGGGCATTGAAATATTTTATTATGGTAACGTTATGAAAAAATTCAATCCATATTTATTAAATATCATAAACACATTCAAAACATGAATAATATACTTCAAAATTACAAAACTATCATTTATATATTGATGCTGCCCAAATTATATCCTTTGGAAAATATGAAACTATTGTTAATTAAGAAAATTCCTCTGTCCAAATTATATGCGTCAAAATCACTACCTATATTAGGATATACTTTATTGTGCATTGTAAGCTTTCAAATTTTTTTCTTCATATAGAACGAGTGCTTTCATGGCAGGTAATTTCTTAATGAAATTTGAATTTGCTCAACATTCAGAAAATGTTGAATAGTGTAGTGAGAGAAGTTATTATCTGGCTTGTGTCTTAGCCAGAAAGACCAAGTTTGTCTTTCCTTTGACCATGGATGAATTCATGGAGTTGGAGAATCCATGCGTAGAGTTGGAGGACCAGTTATGAGGATTCCTTCAGTTTGACTACAATCAATTGGAAGATATAAATTTAGTTAAAACGAGTGGAAGTTTCAGTTCTAATTGAGGCAAGGATGAGTAGAGACAAGTTAATAAGTCTAGTATCTCCCCTTCATTTTGAAGTTGGAAAGGATATGTAGGATGTGATCATAATGCCAACTACATGCCTATTTCCCTGTAAAATATCCTTGCAGAGTGATCTTTCTGGGTTACATCTTTTCTAAACAACAAAATGCATATGAAGATTGTGCTATCTAGGAGTCATGGAGTGGTCACACAGGATCCACCATCCTAAAACAAGGAGAGCTAGTATCTCCCCTTCGTTTCCAAGTTGGATAGGATATGTAGGATGTGATTTTAATGACAACTAACATGCCTATATTCCTGTAAAATATACTTGTAGAGTACATTTTACCTGCAATATCATCGAGCCCTTAACAACACTGTGTTGTCCTTCAATCTTTTTGTCCTTAGGAAAAGCAACTAGCCTTCTTTTCTTTCAAGATATGTGTGGGGAAACCTTAGGATTCTGTCCACCTTTGTGGATGGAATCCTCATCTTCTATTGGTTATACGAGAATGCGTTATTTAGGGGGATTCAAAATAGGACAGCTGTTGGCATGGAACTAGCCTAATGCCCAACAATATTGACAATAATTAATATTTAGGGCATTGAAATATTTATTAAGGTAATGTTATGAAAAAATTCAATCCATATTTATGAAATATCATAACACATTCAAAACATGAATAATATACTTCAAAATTACAAAAATATCATTTATATATTGATGCTGCCCAAATTATATCCTTGGAAAATATGAAACTATTGTTAATTCAGAAATTGCCTCTGTCCAAATTATATGTGTCAAAATCACTACCTATATTAGGATATACTTTATTGTGCATTGTAATCTTTCAAAATTTCTGCTTCAAATAGAACAAGTGCTTTCATGGCAGGTAATTTTTTAATTAAATGTGAATATGCTCAGCATTCAAAAAATGTTGAATATGTACACTATCCGCTGAATTGTATCGTCATTATTATTATTGAATTCAAAAACTTTTGTAACAGTTGAAGTATCTTTTTATACTTCCAATCTTTTGACATTGAATGCTATATTTCTATTAACAGTGTGCATTTAATATGCTTGGCTACTCATTCAATTTTCTATACAATGCTAAATGTTATGGAACCTGTTATGTGCTTTGCTAAAGAACAACTATTAGATTTTCTAATGCACGGACAAAGTTGTAATGCACATGATCACTGAGCCAATAGAGATTAGAGTTTACATTAAGGAGTGTCTAAAGTGCATTCAAACTCACTCCTTTGGAGATTTATATGAAATAGATATATAACATCTCATATGCCAGGAAATAGAGGAATAATTTGATTTTGGACATAAGTCTCAGAATTTAATGTCATACCGTCGTAGTGGTGATAAGATGTTGTAAATATTACTTCATAATTTCAAGTTATGTACATAATGACTTGCACACCACAAGATTTGAAATTAAAGTTTTTATTATTTGCTTAGAGGACACAACATACTAAAGGATAAACATGTAATAGACCTTCTTATATCCAATAATTTGGTTCATGTTGGATTAGGTAATGAATCTTTTTATATGCAATCATTTGCATTGTGCTATGTTAGGTATTTTCATTGTGCTATGTTAGGTATTGATTCAGATAATACTTAACATGGACATCTCCAATCATGGACATCTCAAACTCTGTTTTCATCTCATCAGCAAACCCTTTTGCTAGTTCTTCTCTGTTGCTTCCAAACATAATGTCATCAACATATACCACAACAATCAGGAGTTCATTTTCATGGGCTTTTATGTATAGATTGATGTCTACTCCGCCTCTCTTAAAGCCTTGTTTTTTCAAATATTTATCTAGTCTTGAGTACCAAGCACGAGGAGCCTGTTTCAATCCATATATAGGCTTCTTCAGTCTGCACACATAGTCTTCTTTGTCTATCAGTGAGAAGCCTTTTGGTTGTTCCATATAGACTTCTTCTTCTAAGTCTCCATTCAGAAATGTAGATTTTACATCCATTTGATATACTTTGAAGTTTTGGTAGCAAGAAAAGGCCAGAATCATTCTGATGGCTTCCATTCTGGCTACAGGGGAAAATGTTTCATCGTAATCAAGTCCTTCGATTTGTGAATATCCTTTGCAGAATAGTCTGGCTTTATTTCTGATTACTTGTCCTTGCTCGTTCATTTTGTTTTTGAATACCCATTTTGAGCCTATGACATTTTTCTCAATGGGTCTAGGAACTAATTGCCAAGTATTGTTTTTCTCAATTTGGTCCAATTCTTCATTCATAGCATTTACCCAAGACTTGTCCTTGCTGGCATCTTCAAATTTCTTTGGCTCTATTTGTGACAACATGGCTATGTATACCTCTTTAGTTTGTTCTGTTAGCTGCCTTCTTGTTTGGACCTCTACTCTCTTGTCTCCAATGATCTGATCTTCAGGATGGTTCTTTTGAGTATATCTTGAGGGATCTTTTGAGCTCAGCTCTGCATCTTCTGTTGTCTGGCTTGTTTCATCATCATCTTGGTTTTCTTCTTCATGACTGTCTGATGGACTACTACAGTCTATATCTCTTGTATTGTTTGGAAGTTCTTCATCAAATCTCACGTCAATGCTTTCTACTATTTTTCGAAGGGTCTTGTTGTAGCACCTGTACCCTTTAATTTTGGAAGCATGTCCTAGAAAAATCCCTTCATCTACTCTTGCATCAAATTTCCCCAGATTTTCATCATTATTCTTTATATAACACTTGCTTCCAAACATTCTAAAATGTTTGATTGAAGTTGGCTTTCCATGCCATAGTTCATAGGGAGTCTTGTCACTACTTGGCCTTAAGTGAGCTTTGTTGAGGATATGCACAGCTGTGTGTACTGCTTCTACCCAGAAGGTTTGAGGAATATTACTCTCTTGCATCATGGCTCTGGCAATTTGTTGTAAGGAGCACATTTTGTCTCTGCACTGCGCGTTTCTTTGAGGTCCTCTGTAATATGGTGTTTATTTATTCCATGTTCATTTTCATAGATTCGACAAAGCATGTCGTGATTCACCTCCTGTTTTCTTATCTGATGCATTTTAGCTTGCATCTGTCTGATTTTCTGCTAATGCTTTGAATATTTTGAATTTGTCCAGAGCTTTCGATTTATTCTTGAGAAATGCAACCCATGTCCTTATGGAGAAATCATCTATTATCAGCATGAAGTAGGATTCTCCACTTGGTGTTTTAGTTCTTGCAGGTCCACACAAATCCATGTGCACAAGCTGGAGCGGTCTTCTTGTTGATAACTCATCTTTGGCCTTGAAGGATGTGTGAGTCTGTTTGCCTAATTGACATGATTTGAATATGGTATTAGAAGGCCTCTTTATTTCTGGCATGTCTCTGACAACTTTCTTCTTGCTTAGTCTGATGATGTGATCGAAAGTTTGAGATGTCCCAACCTTTATGCCATAACCATGACTCTTCTAGTTTGCTAAGATGACATGCTTCATCTTCCTCTTTCACAATGTAAACATTACTCTCTGTTCGAACTCCTTTGTGAGAGTCTTACCTGTGGTGCTTGATCTAACTTCACAATCTTGTGCTCTAAAAATAACTTCATAGCCTTTGTCACACATCTGACTGACACTTAGTAAATTTGCTTTCAGCCCATCTACAAATAGTACATCTTGGGCCTTTCCTCTGCCATTTTCTATGCTAACTGAGCCTTTTCCCTTGATCTTACCTAATTTATCATTGCCAGGTTTCTTTTCATCAAGAGTTATAAACTTGCTTTTGTCTCCTGTCATGTGTTTAGAGAAGCCACTGTCTAAATACCATTGGCTTTTCAAATCTTAAGAAGTTAGAGCCAAGTCACATTTATTCACCTTCTTTATCCACTGGAGGCACCCTTTTGTTTGGTATATTTTGTGAGGTGATGAATTACACCTTCTTAGAGGACATTTGGAGGGTATATGTCCAACTTGATTGCATACACAACATTTGATCATAATTTTTGTAGAATTATAAGTATGAATAGAATTTCTTTGATTCATAAACTTCCTTGAGGTGTTAAACATCAATCTTTGTCCATACTTTCTACAGTCAATGATTTTATGACCAAATTCCTTACAATAAAAACAGTAACCATAGAAACTATTTGCATACCTAATGTAAGGTTGTCTCTTCCACTTGTTTGCTTGAGGTAGTCTCTTCAATGTTTGCATCTTTTGCTGGTTTGAATTACTCCTCCTTGCATGGAAATATGCAACAATGTGTCCCAGCTTGTGGCAGACATAACAGGTGGCATTCTTCATAGGAGGGAAGAATCTCCTTTGATGGCTTCCGAATTTTACATATTCAGAGACATATGTCCCTTTCTCTGTTGTCTTAGTATTTATTACCTTCTCTGTTATTAGAGGTTTCTTCTGATCTCTGTCTTCCTCATTACAGGTTTCTTCTTTTGTAGGAAATGTTTGAGCTACTTCATCATTCTTCTTTTCTTTTACAAAAATAATCCCTCTTTTTTCATTTTCTTTTCTTTTACTTGATTCTCCTTCATAGCCTATTCCAATTTTTATCATAGGGGATCTTTGAGCAACTAGAATTTCATTCAACTTACTGGAGCTTGTTGTTTGAGAAGAGCCTATAACCACTTTCCTTTGAGCATTTTCTAGTTTCTTCCTGGACATACTACTTCTTCCAGCTTCTATTGTTCTCGGGTCTTATCCTTAATTTGCTGAAGTAACATGTCTTCTATATTTTTGGATTCTTCAAGTTTTACCTTCAGCTGCATGAGGAATTCTGAATTCTGTTCTTCTCGTACAAGCTTGAGGAGAATGTCCTTTTGTTTTTTTCATTTCAGCTTGAGTCTATCAATCTCTTCTAGAGCACTTCTTAGCTACCCCTCAAGGTCGACTTCACCTTCTTCTTCTTCATATTCTAGCAGGAGACCTTCAAGTTCTTCTATAGCCATCAATAAAAATTTAGAGGTTCCATATTCACTTGAGAGTTCATCTAGGTCTTCAGATGTAGTGCTGTCTTGTTGAGCATAGAAGGATTTTCTGGTGAACTTATTTGCTTTCTGCCAGTTCTTAGATGTATTTTTCTCCGACTCTTGAGCCTGATTCCTTACTTTCTTGTGAGGACACTTAGTAGCATAGTGTCCAAATATTCCACAGTTAAAACATTTGAAAGGAAGTTTACCTTTGTATTTACCTGAACCTCTATCCAGTTTCTTGACAATTTTTTCTTCTTCTTCTTCATCCGAACAAGAGCATATGTATTCCTCTTCTTCTTTCTTCTTTTCTGTTTTAAAGGCTTCCTCTCTTGTACTTGTCTTCTTCCATGGGAGCCTCATCCTGTATGTTGTTAAATTTCCAAGTAGTTGTTTCATGGTCAAGGTCTCCCAATCAGTTGTTTCTTCTATTGCATACACCTTGGGATTAAACCTGGATGGAAGAGATCTTAGAACCTTTGCACAATTATACTTTCTGGCATGGTTTCTCCAAGAGATTTCATATTGTTGACAATTTCTACAACTTTTAGGAAGAAACTGTCAATGTCTTCATCATCATTCATTTTTAAATTCTCAAAATGGGCTCTATAGACTTGAAGTTTGGCAATTTTTAATTTATTGTCTCCTTCATGGATGTTCTCCAGAGTATCCCACATCTCTTTGGCAGTGTTTTTGTGCATTAATTTGATAAAATCTGCTTCACACAATCCTTTCAAGATAGCATTCATGGATTTTGCCTTAGCTCCAAAATCTTGTTTGGATTATTTCTCTGAGTCAGTTGACTTTGGGGCATATCCTAATTCCACAGCACCCCAAACTTCTATTCCTAGAGACATTATGTATGTCCTCATCCTGATTTTCCAGAAGGCATAATTTGCACCTGTAAAGAAAGGGGATTTATTGGTTGAGCATCCTTCTTTACTATCCATTATGAGAACCTAGAATCTCCTTTCAGTTGTTAAACTGGTACAAAGGAACCTGCTCTGATACCAATTGTTGAACCCTTAGTTAAACTGAGAGGGGGGGGTGAATCAGTTTAACACATTCATGGACTTTTAAAAAATCTTCATTAAAATTTATTTACACCTTCATTTCATGTCCAAATTAATATGTGAGTAATCTCAGAATATTAGCAGCAAGTATTAATATAATATGACAGTAGACTTAATATGAGAGCAACAGGTATTAAGCAGAAGATATAAATCAGATCAACACATAAATATCATGCACAGAGACACCAGATATAAGTGGAAACCCACAAAGGGAGAAAACCACATCTTATTATTGTTTTGATGCAAAGGCAAGCTCCAAATCCCTCTCACCACTGTTTTCTGCAGGCACCAACTTACAGGAGGCTCCAGCCTCAGTCAGCTACTACTGATAGCTATCAAGCAACAACTTGATAGGGAAGCTCCAACTTCCTCAATTTATCAAACTGAGAGTTTTTTTATTTACCTCAGATATAAACTATGTTCTGTAGCATATCTTTCTGCTCTTCTTTTCTTAATCTTCTCTGCCTCACTCTTCTATACTCTGCATTCTCTATATTTTCTCTCTCTAACCTCTTTTTTCATATCAAGATGATATTATTTATAAGGATTTTCTTGTGACTGTTAGCATTCCTCAATGAATTTGGAATGGACAGCCATGCCTCTTCGCTTTCTGCCTTTTCATTTCTTTCACTCACTCATTCAGAAAATATAACAACATGCATTAATTTCAATATTACAGTGGGAGCTTTGTTTTTCCTCCGGAGACTTGCCAATGCATCACAACAATATAAATCAATTAAAAATATTTAAATTCAAATTAGAATGAGAACTCCAGCTCAACTCATTTATTCTTTTGGCTCGCTACGCATTTGTCTTTTCTTTGACTGTGTCTGTCTTTTCTGTGACCGTGTTTTATCTCTTTTCAACTCTGTTTGCTTTTCTGTCCTCTGCTATGGTGTAACTGCTGCAAACATGTAACTGTGGTTTGTATATCAATGCATTTTGTATATATGTGTAACTGTTGACTTTAAATCTGGGCATATTCTAATGCTTTTCATACAGTAAGTGTCTTGTTGATGTGGAAAGTTCCGCAAGAGGAACATACATACATTGCAATTATTAATAATCACCCTCCACCTTAAGCCGAGGCCCGTGGGTCCACATACCACGGGACATATTTCAATACAATCGCTACAACATTTTATAACAACGCCTTATATATATATACATATATATCTCATAGATTCAATTCTCGGCGAATTTATATAAAGTTTTAACATATAAACTGCCACTTCCACATAATATATGTTGGTCCATATAACGAACCAAAAATTCTTAATTTTCTATAAAACCTCCAAATAACTCTTGGCATAAATGATAAAACCTGTTTCAACATAAAAAACCTTTCGGGCCCACCTGACATGTTTTCCGGCGATATACTACTCCTTCAGCGATTTCCGATTTCGATTGATCTGATGCGATTGACCTGATGCGATGTGATTAATCGTAATCGAAAATTCTATTTGCATGTGTCGACGCCCTGTGTTAACTCCGATTGCGATTAATGTGCGGAACCGACTATATTTTATATGACAAAGTTTATATGACTATCGCGTCCGGTATTGTCAATCACAATCACAAGCTGCCTTGCTTCGATGCGATTGGTACTTTTGCAATTGTTCCGATGCGATTGATCGCAATCGCAACTTTATGTTGTGACGTTCCGATGTCTTTATATTCTCCGATGTGATTAGACTGTCCCGACACGATTATGCCGGACTTCAAATATGTCTGAACCATAATTCATACACCCATCAGGTTCGGAACTCAATCGGAACTCTTGTCGATATGTTCCGTTGCCAATCCTTTCTCCGATGCGATTGGGAAAGGGTCCCACCATATAAGGTACTTTGGTTCTGATAATAAAGCACTCCATGTCATTTTAATATTATGCTCTGAACCTTTGTGCATAAGGCGAAATATATGTAATGTGCTGCATATATACTCCTGCGTGGGTAACGATTCCCGGAATTTGTTTGAGTATCCTTCCACCTGGAGTAATGATTCTCGGAATAACGTTTGTATATATATATACTTGCCGCTTGGGGTAAGCGATTCCCGGAATTGGGTTTATGTATCGTCCAGCTGGGGTAGCGATTCTCGAAATTTTTCTGCTCTGCCTCTACTTTTGATAACGGCTCTGCCTCTGCCTCTGCCACTGATATAACAACTCTGCCTCTGCCTCTGCCTCTGCCACTGATATAACAGCTCTGCCTCTGCCTCTGCCTTTGATATAACAAATCTGCCTCTATATTCGCTGCCTCTGCCTCTACCTTAGCTGCTACTGCTGCTCGACCTCTGCCTCTGCCTTTGCATCTGCTGCCTTTTTTGTCTGTCTCTGTCTTTGCTGCCTTCATTGCCATCAATGACAATATTTCCAACACAAACTTACTATTATAAATGTGATATAGATAAGAGAGATAATACATTTTATTAATGTCCAAGAATAAACCACAAAAGTATGTCGGAAGGACTAAAGATAGTATATCCATTGTCAGTACAAAGTGGTTGTGCCAAGTCAATATGGTACGCAAGAGTAAGGATTATAGAGGAATGTAAAAGTTGATTCAACTTAACAATTTACATTAGGTCACTGCATGCATAAATGAGCATTTAATCTTTGTATCTTGCCTTTCTATTTACTTTATTCTCAATTAGTAAAATACGAAGAATTTCTTTTTATATCAAAGAAAAATCAGAAGTGGGAAACTAAGAGCCAAGACCTAGATGACCAGAGTCTCGAAGAATTCAAAACTTTAGAATCCATTTCATACCAACGAACAGTAAAAGCTACAATGGTTTAGTTTTGACACGGTTTTGACCTCTGTAGGACACAAAAAATGATGTAAATAAGGCCAAAGTTGAGGCAGATTTAGGGCCTAAGCTTGCTTATAAGTTTGTTAGTGTTTGACTCAATAAATCAACTCTCAAATCTGTTTTAGTACTCTATTTTATTTCTGGTTTTAGTTCCATTTGAGGAATCCATCGATAGTACATTTTGAATCAAAGTGTTTCATCGCAATAGTAAGAGTTATGCATGTCTTTTGGAGATTTGAATTGAAAGTGCATACCTTGCTTCCTTGCTCTTTTTTTCATAATAAACCAATATGTTTGTGGAATTTTAGTTACTTCTTCATTTATTTATGTGCAAAAAAAGATGGACTTGTCTTATAAAATTACTATTGATGAAGAGAAACCTGTCATTCGCATTGTCAGGTGTCGAGAAGGTTGTACATTTGTTGAAATCCGTGATGAAATTGTGTATAATGGAATCGTTGAAAACCATTTTGATTTTATCCAGGATGGAGTAGCTCTAAATCCAAAGCAAGAGAAGAAATGGAAAGTTTATACAACACTTTTAGGCATCAAGAGGAAACTAGGCACATTTGATGTGGAAACAAGGGGTTCAAATGCAGTGGAAGCAATACCAATCTTTGAAAACATTGAAGAGAATGTGGAGGAACCTATGCATAAACAACCAAGAGTTGAAAATATGCCTTTGTCAGTGGAAGAAGCCACAATTTTTTATCCTTGTGTATTGGCACCTTGGGGAAAAAAAGTGAAAATTTTAATGGAAGAGTTTGTCAATGAGAAACTTACTCTCAAAGTATATTCAGAAAAGGGAGAATCTAAAATAAAGATCCATTGTGAAATTTGTGGCATTGATTATGGAATAGGTGATGTATCCTTGGTAGCACGAACAATGCACAACTTCAAAAACCATCATATTAAAACAACATCCCATCAACATCGCCTTTCAATGCCAAGTGTTAGTGAAATTCCTTCATGTAACATAGTACAACAAACAACGGTGGTTGGAGATTGATTTCATATTAATCAAGTAATCAAGCTTCTATATGATTTCAACAAGACATAAGAGCCTAATTTGTTCAAGGTGGTGGAAGCAACACTTGCAGACTATAAGGACATGAAAAAAGTGAGAGTCGAATGTACACGATGCAATAAATGGTTTTGTCTAGTTCCGACAAGTGGTAATATTGTCAGTTCTCTAAATGAACACATGAAATCAAAGAAGCACACTACTACTACTACAAATGAGGCTTCACATAAGGAGATTGGGCTGAGGAGTGGCATAGTTGGGAGACCTAAGAAGCCTACCAATGATAAGTCCCAACAAAGTTTGACTAGGTTCTTAGTGCCATCATCACCATCAGTATTACATAGGGGTTCTACAAGTGCAACTCCTACTTCAGGTGTGTTAATTAGTGGTTAATTAATAGTTTATAATAAACTTGAATAGGAATTTTTATATTATTTTATTTATCGTACTTCTATTTATTTATTATTGTGTTGTCATCTTATTATAGCTCAATTGTCTCCCTTGTTACTACAATGTTGGGGGTATTGGTATCCTTATATTGATAGAAATGGGGAGAGATTGGAAACAAAGATCCTAATGGATGATCAAAGGGGTGGAAAATTATGGGCCATAGAGAAGCATACCAAGATCATGCTATGTTATGAGGGTATTGAATGTCATATTGATGGTACATATAGGCATATTCAATGCTAGAGGGGTTCTGAAATAGGGACCCCTTTTGATTCATTAACATGTAGTTTTTGTAAGTTGGTTCTAGAATGTAATGACTTCAGGATGCGATTATATCGTGAATCAAGGTGCACCAATAAAAGAAGTGAACGAGATACAAGAAAAGGTAGAAGATTGGACTATTTGACTCAAAATGAATTGAAGAATGCTGCAAGGGTTACAAATTCTAACCATAGATAAAAAATGAGAGCTCTTTGGTGGGAGAGGACAAAGGTTGCTACATTCTCTATTAGAATGAGATCTCTAAAAGAAAAGTTGTTTGAATCGGCAGAAAGGAAGGATGTCTTTAGGTTTTGTAAGGATGTTTGTGAGGCACATAAGCAAGGAAAATTACAAGGTAAAGATGCAGTTTGGGAATTTTTCAAGGATATATTTCATAACTTGATTCATGAAAAAGCAGGGAGAAGGTATAGTACATCCACAAAATCCCTTTATGAGATGATCAAGTTATGGGGAGGTCCTAGATCACATAACTTTATTAGCTTGAATATGGATGGTCCTTCAATATCTACAACTTTAAGGCAAGTTAGAAAGTCATTGACATATATTCCAGGGGAGCACGAACATATTTTTGAGGCAGTTGGAAAAATTTATGCTTCTTATAAAGCCAAACATGGTATATATGGACCAATTCTTGTATGCCTTGCAGAAGATGAAACAATTGTGAAAAAATATGTTAGGTGGGTAGCAAAAAGCGATACACTGGTGGGGTTTTGTGGTTTGAAAGAAGAACATCAATGCCAATCACATTTATTGGTGACAGTTGGTGAGGGAGATGCAGGCAATGAGATTATAACAAATTCTTTTAAAAACAATGTTATTGGAAATTATGCACGTGTTATTATTGCAAACCCTTTACATGAAAACTTCCTCGTTTGGTTGTGGTTGTTTATCCAACATGCAATAAATTCAATGCAAATTTTGTTTATCAACAATGGGAAAAGGTAGAATTTATGTGGAATAAACACATAGAAAACAATTTGGGACCTATTGTTGGTCATTCCTCGGATGGGGATAGCAGAAGAAGACAACTTATGTTGAAGGATTATTCTTCAACATCAGGTCTTCGATATCAAATTCCTTGGGAAGGGTGGAGGCTAACTGGGTTGTACAATGGTTGCAATGTAACAGGATTGCATGACCAAGATTACATCTACAACGACAAAAAGCTAGCGAATCCTTTGTTTGGCGGTCGACGAGAATTGGTTTTAGGAAATGAGTACATAAGTTTTGGCCATGTCAAAATGGTTTATCACACTTTTAAAGTGGATTATCAAAAGCTTAAGTGTGAAGATATAGAGAGGATGGATCGAAAAAATTGGGGTTCCGCACAACGCATTTCTTCAAGGCATGTTCAGAGGTGTTTGAAAGAGTTGAGAAGTAAACCAAGTGGAATGTTAGAGAGGAAACTAGCTATAGAGACTTACCTAATGATTGTTGTTAACTACATTGACATCTTTATGTCTCATAGTTTGAGCTTCTGGGAAAGAGTGCGAAATGCTTCACGAGTTCATCATTTCTTCGCATTATGGTTATGTTGGGTACAAAAACAATCTCATACTAATGTCAACATAAATTTCATTAGCAGAGAGGCATATCAAGATGTGATAATTTCTTGTAATTTTTCAGTTTTGTTGATGATATTGTTTCGAGATCAATACTCTAACTTGCCATGTGTTTTGCACTTGACTGGGTCAGATGTATGTGAGAAATTCTTTAGCAAAGTTGGTGGGATGGTTGGAGTGGAGAGGGCCTATGATTTCACTGACTTGCTTCATGCTGTTGGAACCCTTAATAGAGTTGTTGAAGAAGATTCAAATTCCCAAGGGCTTCATTTTAATAAATCCCATAAGAAGAAAGAAAACATTTGGAATAAATTGCACCAAGAAACAATACAAAACATTGACATATTGTCGCAATATGATTCAATATCCACAGACGCTAAAATTGTAGAAGCCCTTAAGAATGGATTGAAGGATGCACAAGACATTTTATCAACTCTTGGAATGAAACTAGAAAATTACACTCAATGTTCTTGGTGGGTTAAACCATGGACAGAGGATAAAGATTATCCAACATTCCAAATTGTGGATGAAGTAGTTAATGATTCTCCACCGAGATGTTCCACCTCTATATTTCAATCTTCATCTTCATTAGTACACAATGAAAGTGAATTTCAAATAATGGAAAGTGAGTGGAGACACGAGTTGGATGAAATTTTAGATTCCACTGATGAAAATGTAAGCAAAACTATAAAACTAGTGGTGAATCTTGATGGTAAGGATATGTTCAAATCATGTTTGGTTAGTCAGTTGAATGGAAATCCAACATTATCCAAAGATAGGTTGACAAAAGTGAGAAGTGGGGTCTACTTTAGGCAAGATGGGAATACTCTACAAAAGGGTGTTTCAATTTCTTTGGAATTGGATTAGATTGTAGGGTGTTGTTTGAAAACAACTGAATTCCTCCCACTGAAGTACAAAACAAGGTGTTTCTTGTGGAATGTGGTACATTGGAAGGGTTCAAAGAATAAGGAAGAAGGATGGTAATAGGGTGTTTGATTACCATAATGACATCGACCTTTTGGATAGATTAGAAGGCATGAAGCTTCAATTATGTTGGTATAGTAGAATAAAGGGGCAGCGCGTGTATAAGTATGATTTGACTGATCATGCTTTTGTACAACTTGAATCTGTTATAGCAATCGAAAACTTATCGGAAAATGCTAAGAATGATACATACAAATTAGAATAAAGTGATTACAAAGTTTTTTCATATTTTGTGAAAAAATTGAACAAGGTTATTTTCAAAACATTCTACTTTCACTTTCCTTATGTATTTCCATACGTTGGATTATTTATAAATAGTTTTTGGTTATATTTTTGTTGATTTGTTTGTATGAATCTGATGTTAATTTTGTACTTTTTGGCTTTAGGTATAGTGAATACTTCAAATGGTGAATGTTCGAGATAACTAAACCTTTTTTTGTTACCTACTTTTTGGTGTAAGTTTCTTTCAATAGCCATTTATCTTTTTGTAGTTGTGTTTCATTCAAACATTAATTTGGTATTTCTTCCATAAAAACAATATAATTACATACCTATATAACTGTATGTGCCCCTTACCTCAATAGATATATACATTTTTAAAATAAGGGCATCCCTTACCTCAACACTTATGTTGGATGCCTTCTACTGTGGTTCTTCTGAAGTTGGTCCATTTAATCACGAAAAGCAAGAAGAATTGGTTCCTTTTTTATGAATATGTTTTGAATAAACGTATGTGGTTCTTCTCACTAATGTTAATGTTTTCCTTGAATTTTTAGATTAATGGTTCGCTTGCTAGAAAGGATATCAAGGATCTAATGGCACAGGGTTCAATCAGGATGGTTTCTGTTCACTCAAGTCAACAAATTTACACCAGAGCAATGGCTAACACATGAAGTGCATTTGATTTTGAATTTTTTTGTGGTAGTTGGATTTCCTATTTTTTAAATTGGACATATAAATCAGAGTTTGTAGCTCAAAAAATGTGCCATTAGAGTCTTTTTGCAAGTATTTATATTTTGGCCACCTTGATATCATTTTTATTTTTATTTTTGCAAAAATACATTTATTGTTTTGGAAAAATAGGCCCTTGTAATTTGGCCTATAAAAAAGAAATGTTTTTGTAATAGAGGGGGGTTGGATATTGGATATATCACAAGAGAGCTATTGTACTTGTAGATTTTTTTTTGATAATACAGAGCAGTTGCAGTAAGAATTTTAGGATTCATGTGGTATTGCTTTATAGCATTGTATCTCCTTCGTGTTTCATTTCATCGAATGCCTTCTCAGTTCCATTTCATATCTTATGCTTTCATTGATTGTTCTAAAGAGTTATAAACAGAATTCATAAATCAATTTATGCTCTGTTTTGTAAGGGAAATTATATTGTGTTACTTTCTTATTATAGAATGAGTTAATTATCTAAATGCTCATTCTAATTCCATTTCTCATCCTACACTACAATGACAAATCCTGAAAGCTATCAAAGTATACCTATCTTGCCCCATTATCACTACTGTAATTCGTTTAGCTAAAAACTTTATAACACTATCCTTGCTAGCAACAATAGGTTTGAATTGGTGTCATTATCATTGCAAGGAAAACACCTAAACTTGATACTAATCCAGGATTTTTAGATTGCTGAACACCATTTCCACAAAATTTTATTGAGTTGTTGAGGCTCATAGTTCTATCATAGCTCCATGCTTATTAAGCACCCACAGTCTCACCGTGGTTTGGGAAGTCCTCATTAGTCGCTTACCCTGGTAGGTCCACACAGTCTGGTTACAAAGATGTTGATTGTTGAGTCCATATGTGCAGGATGCCTCACCTCCAGCACAACATATGATTGTGGGACACAATGGCTAATGTTAAGACCTCGTTCACGTGTGACCATGCTAATCGAGTAAACAATTTTAGTTGATGCAATAGGTGATATTTTTTCCAAACATGTTGGATAAATATCATACGTGAGTTCAAGTAAACAGGTCTACCTATTACATGCACAGGTCAGGTGCCACAAAATGATATGCACTTTCTTAAGTGTAATAGTCTTTGAAGAATGTATCCATTTCAAACGAGGGAATAAGCCCATTCAAAATTGTGAACTGCCCAGTCAAAAAAGTGACTATGATGCATTGATGGTATTCAAGGCTTCAACTGATTCAAACAAAAAAACTTTGCTCTTGGAAAACCAAGGAACCATGCACAGGAAAATGGATCGGTGTCATCTGTCTAAACAATAGGGTTATTCGGCTTTTACTGTAGAGCCTTGACCTCACTGGTCTCATAGAATCCTTAACTGATTTAGACCAGTTTATCGTCTTAAGCCTCAAGGGGAATTCGTTAAATGGCACCCTACCCAACTTATCAAAGTGGAGAAGCATTAAATTATTGTTTCTCTCGTACAACCAATTCTGTGGTCCACTGCCTTCATCTGTTTCACTGTTAGATCAACTCTGGAGATTGGATGTTTCAAACAATAATTTAACTGGTGAGATACCATTTTCTTTGAATTTGCTTAGTCATTTGCTCACTCTGAGACTAGAAACCAATCTATTTTTTGGTACTATCACAGCCTTGAACATGACCAGTCTTCAAGACTTTAATGTTTCTGTTAATCAGCTCACAGGGGCCATCCCTGGATCTTTGTCCAAGTTTCCTTATTCGGTATTTTAAAGGAATTTATTTCTTTGTGGCAATCCCTTGCCAAGTTTTAAGAGCATAATCAATAATCCTACCACTCCAGGAGGCATTGTGAATTGGTGACACAGGATCCAAGTATTGTGCCCTCAACTCCAAGTTCAAAGCCTGAGATGGCACGAAGTACAAATAAAAGCATAAAAAAATTAAGCAGGGGTGTTTTTATTGTCATTGTGGTTGGATATTTTGCATTGTTATTGCTAATTGCCTATGTTTTACTTTGTTATTAATGGAGAAAGTACTCTCGGAAAATGATGGATGAGAAGCATGGAAGGAGATTAGAAACACAAAATATTGTTTATTCTTCAAGCCCATATCCCCAACAATAAAGTGTTGCAGATAGGAGTAAACTGATTTTCTTTGAGGGAACTCGACAATTTGAGTTGGAGGATCTTCTTCGTGCTTCTGCTAAAATTCTTGGGAAGGGTAGCTTTGGAACTGCATATAAATTTGTGTTGGAAGATGCTAACGTTGTTGCTGTGAAGAGGTTGAAGGATGTGCATGGTCCAGGGAGAAGATATTTCGAACAACATATGGAACTCTTAGGAATGGGAATTCGTTAAATGGCACCCTACCTAACTTATCAAAGTGGAGAAGCATTAAATTATTGTTTCTCTCGTACAACCAATTCTGTGGTCCACTGCCTTCATCTGTTTCACTGTTAGATCAGCTCTGGAGATTGGATGTTTCAAACAATAATTTAACTGGTGAGATACCATTTTCTTTGAATTTGCTTAGCCATTTGCTCACTCTGAGACTGGAAGCCAATCTATTTTCTGGTACTATCACAACCTTGAACATGACCAGTCTTCAAGACTTTAATGTTTCTGGCAATCAGCTCACAGGGGCCATCCCTGGATCTTTGTCCAAGTTTCCTTATTTAGAATTTTAAAGGAATTTATTTCTTTGTGGCAATCCCTTGCCAAGTTGTAAGAGAATAATCAGTAGTCCTACCACTCCAAGAGGCATTGTGAATTCCAGCCCTGTGATGCAGGATCCAAGTATTGTGCCCTCAACTCCAGGTTCAAAGCCTGAGATGGCACAAAGTACAAAGAAAAGCATAAAAAATTAAGCAGGGGTGTTTTTATTATCATTGTGGTTGGAGATTTTGCATTGTTATTGCTAATTTCCCGTGTTTTACTTTATTATTAATGGAGAAAGTACTCTTGGAAAATGATGGATGAGAAGCATGGAAGGAGATTAGAAACACAAAATATTGTTTATTCTTCAAGCCCGTGTCCCCAGCAATCAAGTGCTGCAGAAAGGGGTAAAATGGTTTTCTTTGAGGGAACTCGACAATTTGAGTTGGAGGATCTTCTCCGTGCTTCCGCTGAAATGCTTGGGAAGGGTAGCTTTGGAATTGCATATAAAGTTGTGTTGGAAGATGTTAACGTTGTTGCTGTGAAGAGGTTGAAGGATGTGCATGGTCCAGGGAGAAGAGATTTCGAACAACATATGGAACTCTTAGGAAGGCTATGGCATTTAAATCTAGTGAGCTTAAAGGCTTATTACTATGCAAGGGATGAGAAGTTACTTGTTTATGATTATAAGGCAAATGGAAGTCTATACTCCCTTCTGCATGGTATGTTCATCGTGCTTCTTTTTTCCTTTTTAGTTGTATTCCCCCGTTGCCTTATTGATTATTATATGTTCTCGGTATAAATAAATGGAAGTTGGTTTTCATAATTGAAAATATTTCATGAAGATGATTGTTTGTTCTTCTTTCATTGGAAAATGGGTCTGATGCCATTTTGAATATTGAATGTTATCACATATTCGGTTTGTCTTTTTATCTTTGGCCCTATATCAAGCCATCAAATGCAACTCCGATGTAAGTTCGGATCATAGAACTGTGCCTGGAAATTGATTCTCTTTTACCAATTTTAGATTCATTTCTTTGTTGCGTTGTTGCAGGAAATCACGGTCCTGAGAGAACTCCTCTTGACTGGACAACTAGAATGAAGATAGAGTTGGGTGCAACCTGTATTTTGACCTTCATTCACCACTCATGTAAATCTCCCAAGCTAGCCCATGGGAATATCACGGGAATATCAATTCTTCCAATTTTTTTTTTGATAAGAGTGGAAATGCTTGTATCTCAGACTTTGGTCTTGTTGTGCTTATTAGTCCTGCATCTGCTGCATCAAGAGCTACGGGATACAGGGCTCCAGAACAGGCCGAGACAAGAAAGATATCTCAGAAAGCAGATGTATATAGTTTTGGAGTGGTACTCCTAGAGATTCTTACTGGGGAAGCCCTTGTTCAGCTACATGCACTGGATGAAAGCATAGATCTTCCCAAGTGGGTACAGTCTGTTGTGAGGGAAGAATGGACAGCTAGGGTATTTGATTTAGAGCTCATGAGGTACAAGAACATCGAGGAGGAAATGGTGGGCATGCTTCAAATCTCAATGGTCTGTGTGTTCGTGTCCCCTGAGAAACGCCTGAAGATGAGTCATGTTGTGAAGATGATTTTTAATACTATGCATTTAAGACCTGAAATAGATCAAGTCAATATTCATGGTTTGTTCTTGCTCTTTGATATAAGGGATGATGACCGTCTTAGTCTTGGCATGAAACACAAAATCTTTTATAAATGGGTGTGAGATCAAGCAGCTTAGTATCATATTTGTGCACATACTTAAAACCATGTTGTTGAATTCCAATGAATAGCTATTGAGGAAAGCCATAAATCATGATATCATGCCACCAACAATACAGTTTGAATCCGATCAAATAGTGATAAGATAAATAAGACTTCTGCCAATTTACTGTGTAGTGTTGCATCCACTAGCTTTGAGTCTTTAAGAATCAATAACTTCATATCAATTTCAATAGGAGTTTTTGTAGATTTATCATCATCAATGTCAAATATGTTTCAAATTTCAATATCTTCCTTACATACTTAGCTTGGAAAATCTAAATACATTGGAGCTATCATTTCGAAAGCTTCATGCAGGAAGCTCATATTTTATCACTTCCATCATTCTTGGAAGTTGGATTCATTGAAATGATGCCATAAACATATAAGATGCAATAAATATTTCATCCTTCACTTTGCTTTTGATAATCTGACAGGTTTTCAAAACAATTATCCTTGACTGGTCATCAATGCTTGCATATAAGGCTCTATGAGCCTGCCTCAGTCCATATGAGCTATAATGCATATACATTTCCTCTGCAAAAATTGTATTCTAGAAGGCAATTTTGACATCCACTTAATAAATCTCACACCTATGCCTAACTAATTGTATTCATCTAACAAGTGCAAAGTTTCTTCAAAGTCTACACAGGCTCCCAAGTCTGATTTATCTATATCTCGATATACTCCTCTGGAATTTCTTTTTGCAACTCTTGATTTATGTTCTTTTCTTCAAATGAGTTAGAATCGTGTGAGTCAATACTCAAAAGCAACACTTACTGGATATACAGTTGACTGTTGTAGGCTAATTGACTTCCAAACTTCTTCACTAGTTGTAGGTAGTTCTTGGAAATTTGAATCCATCATCATTCTTTATGTAGATACGACTTTGGAATTTTCTTGAACTTTGTTCTGATTTGTTACTGTTTGTCTTATTAGCACTAGCTTCCTCAACATCACCTAATGTTTGTTTGGTCATATTTTCATGTTTTAGATTTCTTTCCTTTACTTCTGCGACCTTTCTTACATTATCTTTTAATACAAGCCATGGTACAACAATATAGTCTGATACTTCTTGCAAATTATATTTAATATTTATCAAAGAATTATTTTTACTTCCTCATTAAAATAGCATATACACCTTGGACTCTTCACTGTGCACTACAAAAATGTGTATTTTGCTTTTATCTTCTAGCTTTTGCCTAATTTTATTTTTCCACGAGCATACAACCACATCATAACAAAGACTCTGAGACAATTTTCTTATGATTTCATTCCACTGCATGTGCCCTTTGGTGTGATGTTTCTCACAAACTTTGTGGAGCCTTTGACTTATACATGCCTGTGTAGATTGCTTTAGCCTAGTCAAAGATGTTGTTCGAGATAATTTTCCCTTGCCCATGATCTTCATCAAAGACAACATCTGTATTGTGCTAAACCTTTGATGAAGATCATGGGCAAGGGCAAAATATCTTAAACTAGGCTAAAGAAATTTACATAGTCATGCATAACTCAACAAAGACTCCACAAAAGCTGTGAGAAACATCACACTAGAGGGCACATTGAGTGGAAGGAAATCAAAAGCGTACACCTTCAAAGATATGTATTTTTTTGTTTACCTTCTACTTTTGTCCTTTTTTCCTTCTTCCTTTTTCTGTTTTCAAAAACAGCCTTTGTGGAGTCTGTTGAGTTATACATACCTCTGTAGATTACTTCCCTTCTAATTTTTCCTTTTTTCCCTTCTTCCTTTCCCTTTTCTCCAAGAGAACATTTGTACTACCAATTATGTTTTCTCTTCTAATTTAAAGAAGTGTTGTTTGTTTTTGCATGTTTTCCATTTGCTGCATGTGAAAAAAAATAGCAACAAAATATTTTGAGACAATTTGCTTGTGATTTCCTTCCACTCCATATGCCTTCGAGTATGATCTTTCTCACAACCTTCGTGAAATTTATAATTCAGTACATACACTGTGCACACAACTCTATAGATTGCTTTAGAATAGAAGCTGTTTGAGATAATTTTGGCCTTTAGGCATGTTTCTGGCCATCTCTATGCCACACACTCTTTGTTATGGAGTATATACGTAAGCTGTCAGAAAATATCATTAACTTTCTAAAACCCAAAGATGTGTCTTGTTTCACATTATATAATCATTATGTTGCAACTACACCCGAAAAAATGTCAATATATAAATGACATTGAATGTGTATAGCTTCTATTTTCTCTACTGATATGAAATGTATTCTCAAAGGATGTGTCTGGTTATAAAAGCTAGTTCACCATTATAAAAAATCAAAGTCCAAAGCAAATTCATCTCAATAAAATGCTTGAGAATGAATGTGTAACAACCTTGCAACTTGATTTTTATGAATCCCAAATCTCATCTTATCCTGAAATTTTTGAGTCATTAGTAAATCATAAACGGGAAATGTACAAGGTCTTCATCAAACTTAATATGGCATTAGCATGACCGTATATAAATGTAAAGATTAGACTAGTAAACCAATTATATTATCCTTGAGGAAAAAGTAAAGTGAGATAACTTCATAAATGAGAAGACATTTTCCAGTCCTAGTTTCTATCAAACGGTCAAGAGGCAATTCCCAATATGAACTTGTTAAAATCCATCATTAGCTGGTAAATAAGTAACCCTTCCAGTCTACATAGGTTTACAGAGAGTAAAAGGGCATTTCACATTATCAATAAATGTTTTCAAATCACTTTTAATATACAACATCTTCATTGTCCATGAGAATTGTAACAAAATAAGAGCATTCATCTTGCGTCTTTCAGAAAATTTAAGCAAATCTGAGTTCATTACTTCGCTAAAGCTTAAAAAATATAACTAATTAAATAGATGATGATAGATATCGTGGTTCAATACTAATATAATCTATGCAGGAATTGATCCCTGAGAAAAATTCCAAGCATAGATAAAGATTAGACCATATATAAATATAAATATTAGACTAATAAAGATAGTATATTTAAATTGTCCCTGAGAAAAAGATAGAATGAGATAACCTGATGATTCAGAAAGCATTTTTTTGGTCCTATTTTCTGATGGTCCAAAGGTATTTCCCAGAATGAACATGTTAACTCCATCCTTCGCTGATAAATACCTGATATACTCCAGTCTACCTAGGTTGATGAACTGTAGAGGGACATTTCACATTATGAAGAAATGTTTCCAAATTTCCCATACCATGTCTTCATTGTCCATAATAATATTAACTAAACATATGAGGGCACTCATCTTGTGTCTTTCAGAAAATGTAAGCAACTCGGGGATAGAATGAGATAACTTCATGATTGAGAAGGCATTTTTTGGTCCTATTTTTTTTATGGTCCAAAGGTATTTCCCAGAATGAATATGTTAACTCTATCCTTAGCTGGTAAATACCTGATATACTCCAATCCCCTTAGGTTGAAGAATTCAGAGTATGAAGAATTCCAAATTTCCCATACCACGTCTTCATTTTCCACAAGAATATTAACTAAACATATGAGGGCACTCATCTTGTGTCTTTCAAAAAAAGTAAGCAACTCTAAGTTCTCTACATAAATAAATTATCTAAAATAAATAATTAAGGATTTCATAGTTCAATTGGAATTTGGTACTACTGTATGCAGATATCTCTTTTCTACAGGATATATGGTGTCCAACTCTGTAAATTAAGATTTAAGAACACCATATCCAATGGTTTGACCACTAGTCCATCTTTTAGTACCATGTTTATCGGTGCTCTACAGTGACTCGTGAGTAAAGGGATAATTTTATTCAGCTCGCTAACCTGAGCTTCTGGAACTAGCAAAAGCAAGAAAAATGATGTTCAAATGACCTCAAACAATTCACCAAGCCCCTGCTAAAAATCAAAATGTGAAATGTTATCATATATGCAAGAAATCATTTAGTATAGTCAGTATAGCTTTAGCATTTTGCTTCATTGCATTGAATTTATAAAAAACTGTAAACTATGCCATAACAATATATATTTATTTAAAACTATTTATTTCAAAAAGGGATAGAACTGATTAAAAATACAAGACTATGCAAGTCACAATTGTAAGTTACTTGCTTAATTTTCAACTGGGAAGGGCAAACTAACTGCATCAGTAAGTCTAATAAAACAAGGATAAAAATCATAGAAGTTTGTTTCATCCACCTCTGCAAACCAATTTAATTTAAAAGGAGAAATTAAAGATCTTTACTTTTGGGGAGGTCAGCCTGAGCTTCTGCCTGTTGTAGTGGTCAAGTTGTTCCTTTGCATGACACCATATGGTTTTTGTAAAGGGAGGGTTTGTCTGATTTGTTAATTATGGTTTTTATGTCCATGTTTCTACCTTAATAGTAGTCCGAATTTCTAGTTTCAAGTTTTTTTGGATATAGGGCATTATGGATTTTGGAATTGGGTCCATGAAATTAAGTTTTTTGTGTAGTATGTTCCTGTATCCAAGGTTCAGGGTAAATAATTGAGATTGTTTTTGCTGAAATGGAACTGATGGGAGGTGTCGCTCGAATAGTGGTTTTGTACAGTTTAATTTCTTGATGTACATTTGGATTACGTGGTTCATGGTATGTAACTGAGATTGGTGTTGCTGAGATGGAATTGATAGCATATGTCTCTTGAATACTTGTATTGTACAGTGTAATTCCTCGATGTACATTGGCCTAAAATATAGAAAAGAAAGTATAGGCACTAAGTGCTCACTCCTAGATGAGGATCTAAATTGGTGAGAGTTAGTCCTAGCTATTTAGTATTGTTTTTATATTACAGTACCACTTCCTATTAATGGACGACAGAAGATAAGATAAGACTAGTTTTATTAATGGCAGTGGGCGACAAAAAGATAGGTCAATGGGGCTCAAAATTACACCAGTTACAACATACTGTGGGAGTGCCCATTACTTGTCATTAGGGATAGATGTAAAAAGTAGAGGGAGAAGAAACATCCACATTTGTATCAATCACTTTGGAGCTACCGATGTGCTGCTTGATAATTTCAGCTGGGGAGTGCCAATCTATAGTCTACATATTTAAATTAGTACTGGAAAGCAGTTTGGAAAATTTCAGTCCTTGAGTAGGGTTTGATTCCCAACTTGAATCATAATCTAGAATGAGATTCTTGATTTTGCCCACAATGAAACTATCTAAATTAGCTAATTTGTAATTCTACTTCAATTGTTACCAACCTATATCCTTTCTGAGTTGGATGATAGGTATCACGTGTTGTTACCAAATACAAATATTTTTTATTATCTTATTTTTGAGCCCCGAGGATTGGCTTGATTGGCCTTGGAGTTAGACATTGAACTTCCCAGAAGTGGGATGTCACGAGTTCAACTCCTGTGATTCCTTTGAAGTGGGATGTCACGAGTTCAACTCTTGTGATTCCTTTGGGGTTATGCACTATAATCAATACTGATGGTCTACCTGGTTTACCATTTATGAATACTTGGATTCCTTTGGGGTTATGCACTGTAATCAATACTGATGGTCTACTTGGTTTACCATTTATGAATACTTGGAAAGTGATCTAGATGTATTGAATACTTGGAAAGTGAGATGTATTTTTTATGTATTGTTTTGCTATTGCTAGTTAATAAAAAATTAAAATTAGACATGATTAAATTGGAACAGGTTCAAAAGCAAGGGCTTCTGTGGAAGTGAAAAAAACTAATGGAAGTCTATGTGCTTGTGCGTTAATGACCAAGCCTTAAAGTATACAATTGTCTAGGATTTTTATGTATTGAGTTTTCTAGCTAGATGTAAATAAGTCTTGAGTATATCTGTATATCATAGATAGCATGTTCTAAAGCTTATTAACAAAATAAATTTCAGTTGGTTGTTGCAAGATTTGATTCTTGAGGCAGTATGGTTGATCATGGTGATTGAGCATTTAATATCATCACGATGTCTTGAAACCTTTGGTGACATAAGAGAACCTTGATTTGAAAATGACATTTATAATAATCTTGTGGATAGATAATAATGAGACTGTCAAGGGAAGTAATCTATAGACTATGACCTATGTGTCAGTGATTGACCCTGTTTCATATTCGTATACTAATGTTTAATGACAACATGACAGATCTTGCTTTTGTCACAATAACCTTGACATATGTATAGCAACAATATTCTTCGTGACATGGTGACAATGATCCCCTTTTGTGAACACTGTTGAAGATTCATCTTGAGGTTGTTGAGTATAGTTGTTACAGTAATTATGACTACATCTCCAGTGCTTCCAAATGGGCCTTGAAATTTCTGGTATCATTTTTAAAACACATTCTTGTCTTAAGCTAGTGAATATTGGGCTTATTAAATCTTCTCCAATCCAACCAAATAGTGTTGTGACACCACAGATCCCTCCAAATGTGAAATCCCATCTTTGAAAGATGCTTACTGAAAAACTTGGGGGTAGACCTACTTAGCATGTTGATGTTGGGAAGGTTCACAAAACATAGCCACATAATATCATCCATTTGAACTTGGGGGAAACTGTCTACAATGCTTACAAAATATTTTTGATAATCCTAAAAACAAGAAATTTAGCGGTAAGAGCTCTTTAAATCACATCACCAAGATTAAAAAACCATTAATGCCATCCACATGGGTCGTTTCCAAATGATGTCTTAATAAAATATACCATGGGGCTCTCATTAAAACATTTAAATTAAAAACAACAAAGAACAATGTTTTTAGTTTTTTTTTCATTAAAGCAAAGGGAGGGTCTCATAACTCTCATCCTCACCTTGCCTTTTCCTCTCTATATAACTCTCTGAAACTGTAACTTTTGTTGTTCCACCTTAATAATACACTAGTTTGAGTACATGAGGTTGTAGTTGGATTTTTGAACAAGAAGCTTTCAAAGTGAAGATGGTCTAGACTTGTGATTGAACTCCTTATTTGGTGCAAACATATTCATAAAGATTGATCAATTGATTTTTCATCATCATATAGATCAATTTCTATGTCATTTTATAGACATGCACATAATCAATCTTCCTAAAACATGGTTGATCTTTGTATGCCTTAGACCATTAAATGCAACAAATCATAGTGGGATGTGCTTGAGTGTGGATTGAGTAATTGCATTGTGGGAATACTAATATGCATCTCCTATGTATATCACAAGAAGAAAGGTGAATTATAGAATGCATGTGGGATGATAAGAGAGGCATCATGTCATTATGTTAAGGATATAAATATAAAGGGGTATAAAAAAATGTTAATGAAAAAATGGATATCTACAATATCTAGTGAAAGTATGGGGTTTTTAAATTGGGAAAATGCAATGGGTTAGTATTGGTAGGGGGTTAAATAAAGTGATTTTTAGAGGTATTTTCCAATATGTAGTCAAACTAAGGGTATTGTTTAGCATGCCACGAACGCACGTGCTATGCCATAGGTTAATTGAGTGACGCCCCTGTGATATAACTACTCAAATGATAAAATTAATTTATAGACTAAAAATATTTCTTTGTATTTTTTCTCAATTTAAATATTTATATTAATAACTGAAAAGAAACGTTTGTTTAAAATAAATGAGTTGTGTAAAGACAAATTTGATAAAGTTGTTTTTTTTCATGGAGGTGTTGTTTTAGCAAAAAGTTTAGGTAATCTCGAATAAATAATAACAATAATATTATAATTTTATCATATTTTTGTATTTTTTATTACTTTAAATATTTGTATTAATAAATCAATAGATGAAATGAATTATGTAAAGATAAATTTGATACTAGCAATTGCATCAAATGTTGCAAAGGAAACGTCTTAAGGGAATAGCATAGGGACAAACAACTATACAAAAATGGTGGTTGCACAACAGTTTACATGAATACATATCCTTTAGTAGCTCTAAGGGGCATAGAAGCAAACTAGATTTTTTAAGCATAAAAAAAATTTAAAAACAAAAATCTAATCCACATGTTAGGCATGCCCATAAGAATTATTCACAAAATATTGCATTGTAATTCTATTTTGTCTCTCAATAAGAAGGAGCAATAAGGAGGAGGAATCCATAGATCTTTGCAAGTGCTTCATGCACTTATTTACCACCTTCCCAACAACTTTAATAATAATCATATAAATAGATTCAAAACATAATAATAATTGTCCCCTCATCACAATAAATCTCTCCCACCCATCTGAACTTGATTTTTATTCTACATGGCTTCCCGTGGGCTTGCTTATTGTTTAGCCAAGGCTGAACTGATCAGGTGATCATGTCCTAAGTTAAAACAAATTCTCAAAATGGAATTGCTCAGAATTGGTTGAAACCTGAACGAACGGATAGGCCTCGTCTCTGTGATTCTGGTGCCGTGAACGACACTCAAATTCAACATCGTATGTGAAAGTTATGCAAGTTTGAAGTTTTCAGTATCCTTCAAAAATCTAGTTTGACCAAGGTTGACTTTGACTTTGAAAATATTAAAAAAAGAATATTCCAAAGAATATTCAAGGAATATTCCATTGAATATTCCATGTAATATTCCATCTGGACAAATCGTTAGAGGACAAGTGGCATTTAGTGACTGATCAATATGGATTCCAGCCAATCGGAGACTGCCACGTGGCAGGCCGGAGGTTGCCACATGGCCCCCAAGCCGTGGAAAGAATTGGTATGGCAAGTTAAAATTT
Source organism: Pinus albicaulis (assembly GCA_034641835.2). NCBI lineage: Eukaryota > Viridiplantae > Streptophyta > Pinopsida > Pinales > Pinaceae > Pinus > Pinus albicaulis. The sequence continues at coordinate 330,709,183 of CM076572.1, read as the reverse complement.
TTATGAGTCCGCGAGGTTTGAACCTCAGACCTCATCGCCGCTAGCACAAGCACTTACCAATGGACCACAGGTTTAGTTCTTAACATCCATTGGTTCCATGTATAATTTAAAGTTTCAATTCTGCTTGGTCAGCGACAAAAGGGGGCCAGCCCCCACATCAAACGTCCACGCGACCATGCGCTAGCTACCAGGGGCTAAGGCTCTAAAACTTGGTGGAATTTTGGATAACGGCTAACCGTTAGCCTTAATAGCTCATGTGACAATGCACAACATATAATTAAATAACATGAATTTCAGTTAGTTGGGCAGTTTGTTCCGACTGTTCCAGCGGGGGTGGGTCATGTGACCACCCTGCCCAACAATAAATGCTAACATTTAATGTTCCGCCATTCTGGAGCGCTTCCACCAAATTCAGATTTTTGGCCATTTTTAGCGGGGTTAACTCCAGTTAATCCATTTTTGGTGGGATTTTACTTGACATTGGGCAGAATCTTGGTCTTATCATAACTTCTCCAATATTGAGACAATTAGGACGAAATTTTGGTCAATTTTGGGTATTCTGAGCATTTTGGAGCCATTGGGACATGATGTAGAGCCAATAGAGGTGTTTTTCAGCCATTTTTCCTTCAGGGAAGCTTCGAGAGCCATCAGGGCCATGAGGGAAATGGAGCTGCATTGGGCTACACTTCACTATTTGAGGTGAAATAAAAGCCAGTCTTAGCTTATTTCTGTCTTCTGAATTCAATTTCATAGCTGGTTTTTCCTATTTAGGCCTTTTTCTCACTGTAATACCAATTTGAGCAACTTAATAGAGCAAGGACATGCCCATTGGGAGCCTTGGACCCGACAGATGTAGCCCAGGGTGGGTGAATTGTCTCATCATGTTGTTGTGCTGTTATGGTGAAGTTATGATGCTGTGTATTTTTTATTCAAGATATTAAATAGTAATTTTAATTAACATTCCATCACACATAAACTCAAAAACAATTACCAAAAACACTTTCTTTAATTTGCAAGACATGATAAACACTTTGCACACTTAATTGAATGGAAATGGATACTTTGCACAGCATTACAAATACTTTCATTTTCAGATCAGATGGTATCAGAGCTAAGGATTTGAGCCTTAGGAGCTAGAGTTTTACTCAACATTTGTTTTGTGTAAAGATACAGTTGATTTTTTGCAAGTTTTGATGCTTACTAGGCTCTCAGGAGAGGTGAAGGACATTTGGTTAGTGTACAAAGTAATCCACAACCAAGAAGGGTCAGAGAGCCACCTCCAAGAGCCATGGAAGCAGCTTCAAGCATGTCTTCAAGAGAGGGAGAAGCTCTAGAAGATATGGATCCCAAAGAAGAGGAACGGGTGTTCCGAAAGGCTTTCTTGGATATGACGGAGATGGTGAGGATACTCTACCAAGAAAGGAATGACAGGCTTGTTGGAGAAGGGTCTAAAAACTAGAAAGAAGGAGATGGTTCTTCAGGATGAAAGAAAAGTGATGATAGGTCAAAGAAAGGATACGGAGGAAATGGTGATCCACCATCCCCATCTTCATCCTCTTTCTCTACATTGTCATCCTCAACTTCGGTGAATCAATCTCACAAGTCTAAAACTACTGGTAAAATTCCATTTTTAAAGCTTGATGTTAAATTTGAGTTTCCTATGTGTTGTGTAACCAGCTCCAAAAATAGAAGAATAGAGATATCAACGCCTTAGAAATAAGCCACTTCGAGGGGGAAACCTCCAATACATTACATAAATGAACAATTCTTGGATGATACAATTTACAAAACCTCCTTTCTATATATAGGAGTCCATGGGGCCATAATGTAATCCTAGTGGGCCACAATGTAATCCTAGCCGACCTAACAATAATAATTTAAGGGCACAATAATAACAATATGGGGGTTACAAGGGTACAATAATAACAATAAGTGGGGCTACACTAACATAATAAGGGATTACACTATTAATAAGGATACCAAATGTTGAATAATAACAATATGGGGGTTACAAGGGTACAATAATAACAATAAGTGGGGCTACACTAACATTATAAGGGACTACACTACTTAACATGCCCCTCTCCTTCAAACAAGTGTTGTCCTCAACGCTTGATTATTATTTCTTGATGCTTCTGTATAAAATTCTCATCCTCCCATGTGGAATATTTTACAAGAAAGTTCTTCCACTTGCCGAGATACTCTGAAATTGATCGTACTTGTCGATTTCTTGTTTTTTTGACCGCTTCAGAACTTCTTTCAATGTGATGTTGATATTCCTATTGTTTCATTAGATTCTGCACCAAAGTTAGGTTATCCTTTGAGAGTTGGAGAACTTGTTGTTGATGCTCGATGTCATCTTCCACTAATTTATCATCCATATTAGCTATTGTTTTATCCTTCAAACCATCCAGCTTAGCCTCCATTTCTTCTTTTAAACCATCTATGTCAGCTTCGGTTGCTCTTCATAAGATCGAAATTTGTTGCACTTGGTACCATAATTTTGATATCTCATACTACAATTCTTCCACTTCATGCATCATAGTATAGATTTCTAAGGGCTTAATGGTTGTTGAATTCTTTTTAGGAGGCATTTAAGAATGAAATACTGAAATATATGCTCAATAGGCCCTTGGAATCACTTCAAACTGATTTTTCAAACAAGATTTATGTAATTCGGGAAAAACAATACACACCTTTTTACTTGCTTTTGAGGAGCTCGATATTGGAATTGGATTATCTCTGTGATTGCGACTCTTCAATATCTGAAATTAAGCAATGAAATATCCCTCTGAATTCGCTTTTGAATGCCACAGGTCTGACCTGATTTGGATTCTCCAAGACAAAGTTGTGTCCAATCTCCCAGAATGACCTAATTATGGACTAGTTCAGTACAACGAAATTGTACGACTTGCCACGTGTCACTGTTTTGTCCTTTGGCTCTGAAATTGATATCCAAGAAACTAAAGTCCGTTTAATAGCGACCAATTTTTATGGCACTCCAATCCGATGCTCAGAGAGAGTGTTATGAAGATTTTCCCACAATCAGCTATTTGAGATGAAATTCAGGAGCCTGAAAAAGCACTACCTTCCACAGATCATATCTCCAAAAATATTGCGAACCAAGATCTGAAATTTTTTGATGATGTTCCTTAGGATTTTAGCTTTGTACCCTATGAATTTCAGCTTCTGAGACTTCGTAGAAAAAAACATATAGCGCAAATTCTAGAATGACCTGTTTAGGAGCCTGAAAAAAGACCTAACTTCCACAGATCACATCTCTGAAAATGTTGCGAACCAAGCTCTGAAATTTTTAGAAACTCTTCCTCGGGATTTTGGATTTGCACCCTAAAAATTTCAGCTTCTGAAACTTCGTAGAAACAAAGTTATAGCGAAAATTCCACGATGACCTGTTTGGAGCAGCAAAACCCTAGAATCCAAACCTCTAATACCAAATGTTGTGTAATCAGCTCCAAAAATAGAAGAATAGAGATATCAACGCCTTAGAAATAAGCCACTTCGAGGGGGAAACCTCCAATAAATTACATAAATGAACAAATCTTGGATGATACAATTTACAAAACCTCCTTTCTATATATAGGAGTCCATGGGGCCATAATGTAATCCTAGTGGGCCACAATGTAATCCTAGCCGACCTAACAATAATAATTTAAGGGAAAAATAATAACAATATGGGGGTTACAAGGGTACAATAATAAAAATAAGTGGGGCTACACTAACATAATAAGGGACTACACTATTAATATAGGGACTTAACACTATGTTTAACGGTGAAGTCAATGTAGAGAAACTTGACAATTGGATAAGACAGTTGGAAGTTTACTTGAGGATACAAAACCTTCATGAAGACTACACCAAGATTCAGTTAGCCTCTTTAAGAATGGAAGGAGTAGCATTGGTATGGTGGGAAGCCAAGACCAAGGGTGAAATTAAAAAACACGGTAATATTACTTTATCATGGGCTGAATTTATTTCTGAAATTAAGCAACAATTTTATCCATTAGCTCATTTACAGAAGGCTATCATGAATTGGAAAAGTTTTAGACAACTTAAAGGACAAAGTGTTCAAGATTACACTCAAGATTTTAGAAGAAGGGATTTAATACTTGGAATTGATTTGCATAGTTAAGATACCTTGCTGAAATATATAGGTGGTTTACACAATTACCTTATATATACTATCCTTATGTTTTGTGTGCAAGCTATGCATTTAGAGGCTAGAGGTAAACAATATTTTGATGGGAACATGGATAGTGAATTTAAAGGCAAAGGGAGGAAAATAAATGCAAACTGTAGGAAAGACTGTTCCAAAACAAGCCACGATGAAGACCATTGCTGGAAACTTCATCCGGAGCTGAAACCAGACAAATTTAAAAACAAAGATAAGGCCAAAGAAAAGGGAAAAATTGTTGCAACTGTTGAACAAGATTTAGGGTCTGAATCAGGTGATGAAACTAAAAGAATAGGCATGATACTAAAGAACATAAAGGGGAAAGAGATTGTAAATGAAACAAATCCCAATTCTAGCATTCTAAACTGTCACATAGAAGCTCAAAATGAAGAGAGGAGGATATAGTTGTTTCATGTGAGGATAATAGCCAAACACACAAAGATAGAGACACTATTTGATAGTGGGTCTCAAGCAAATATCATCTCAGAAGACTTAGTCAATAAGTTGAAACTTGAGACCATACCTCATCCAAAGCCATATCCACTTGGTTGGATTTGCAAGGATGATAATTTATAAGTTTCAAGGAAGTGCATGTTGCGCTTCGTCATAAAAGTTCATTATGTTGATTTGGTTGAACTGGATGTGGTTTCGCTTGACATTACAGGTGTTGTGTTGGGTAGTCCGTATTTATATGACAGAAAAGTGATCTTCCATTTCCATGAGAACAAGTATCATCTATTCAAGGATGGAAAGGAGTTTATTGTGAGAGCACATCGGAAGAAGTTAGAATCTTCTTTAGTCCATGCAGGGAAATTGAAAAGGCTTGTCAATGCAAGTCAAAATTTGACTTTGTTGATGGTTAAGCAAAAATATTTTGTACATAATCCTTTTCATGTTATTGCTGATGTAAATGATGAAATGTTTCAGTCTGAAAACAAGTCGTCTTTGGAACAAGATGACAAGATGTTGTAGAAAGTGCCTTTGTTTTCGATCGGTGCAGAGAACAAGGTGTCGGTGGAAAGTGGTGCAAAAATCCAAGGGAGGGTAAATCATGCAAGCAAAGAGGGCATAAATTTCAGCATGGGTCATTGTTGGTTTCATAATGGCAGATTGGTATGGCGATAAAACTTGGTCGGGAATCGACACAAGTACATGGCTCATTTGGAAAAAATTCGCCATAAGGATAGTTGGAAAGGTGAATCTCAATTTCAGTTTTCTTCGAAGGTAGACCATTGTAGAAACAGTATGTATTCTACAAATTATAATTACTGGTAAGCAAATTTCAAAAATTTTCATTATGACTTAGTCAAGTTTAGCAACGGTTGGTCAGCGGATTCAAGGAGGAATTTATATTTTTATGAGAAGCTCAATTTGATGAAGTCATGAACATTTTAGTGGTTCAAGGTTGGAAGAGTGGAGAATCAGTCTCCTCATCTTCAATTTCTATAAATCAAAGAGCTTTTGGGGTTTAAAGCTTCCCATTTGGGAGGTGTGATCAAGTGATCATGTCCTAAGTTTAAAAAATGCTCAAAATGGAATTGCTCAGAATTGGTTGAAACCTGAATGACCGGATAGGCCTCGTCACTGCGATTCTGGTGCCATGAACGACACTTAAATCCGACATCGTATGTGAAAGTTATGCAGGTTTGAAGTTTTCATCATCCTTCAAAAATCTAGTTTGACCAAGGTTGACTTTGACTTTGAAAATATAAAAAAAATATTCCAAAGAATATTTTGAGAATATTCCCCAGAATATTCCATCTAGATGAATGGTTGGAGGACAAGTGGCATTCAGTGACTGGTCAATGGTTTGACGTGTTATGGATTTCAGCGAATCGAAGGCTGCCACGTGGCAGGCCCAGAGGCTGCCACATGGCCCCAGGTCATGAAAAGAATTGGTATGGCATGTTAAAATTTTTATGAGTCTGTGAGGTTTGAACCCTGGACCTCATCGCCGCTAGCACAAGCGCTTACCAATGGACCACAAGTTTAGTTCTTAACATCCATTGGTTCCACGTATAATTTAAAGTTTCAATTCCGTTTGGTCGGCGGCAGAAGGGGGCCAGCCCCCACATCAAACGTCTACGTGACCATGTACTGGCTACCAGGAGCTAAGGCTCTAAAAATTGGTGGAATTTTGGGTGACGACTAACAGTTAGCCTTAATAGCTCATGTGACATCGCATAACATATAACTAAATGCCAGGAATGTCAGTTAGTTGGGCGGTTTGTTCTGACCATTCTGAACGTTTAATGTTCCGCCATTCTAGAGTGCTTCCGCTAAATTCGGATTTTTGGCCATTTTTAGCGGGGTTAACTCCAGTTAATCCATTTTTGGTGGGATTTTTACTTGACATTGGGCAAAATCTTGTTTTTATCATAACTTCTCCAATATTGAGCCAATTGGGATGAAATTTGGTCAATTTTGGGTATTATGAGCATTTTGGAGCCATTGGGATAGGTGGCAGAGCCAACAGAGGTGTTTTTCAGCCATTTTTGCTTCGAGGAAGCTTGGAGATCCATCAGGGCCATGAGGGAAATGGAGCTGCATTGGGCTACACTTCACTGTTTGAGGTGAAATAAAAGCCATTCTTAGCTTATTTCTGTCTTTTGTATTCAATTTCACAACTGGTTTTGACTATTTGGGCCTTTTTCTCACTGTAATACCAATTTGAGCAACTTAATAGAGCAAGGACATGCCCATTGGGAGCCTTGGACCCGACAGATGTAGCCTAGGAGGGGTGAACTGCCTCATCATGTTGCTTTGTTGTTATGGTGAAGTTATGCTTCTGTGTATTTTGGATTCAAGATGTTAAACAATAATTTTAATTAACATTCCATCACACATAAACTCAAAAATAGTTACCAAAAACACTTTGTTTAATTTTCAAGACATGATAAACACTTTGCACACTTAATTTAATGGAAATGGATACTTTGCACAACATTACAAATACTTTCATTTTCAGATCATGAAAGAACCCAACCGATGATGTTAATCAACCTCATTAAATTGGCTATGTCAGTATATTTATTTATCCAAAATTCATGGCAAAGTTTAGCCATGCGATAAGATTCCTTATTCCATAGCAATGACCCATTAAACTCATGAATATCACTAGCCATGGTTATAACCATCTTACCATATATCAATGGCATAAAGATTTTTTTGACGAAAGCACTTACTACATATGGAAGGAAGTGATGATCCTTTATATATAATGCTCCCTATGATAAGAAGGCGATTATCTAGGTATCACAAAAAGGCATCAAGGAACGGGCCTATATGAGAGGAACATCCGCTGTCAAATTTATGTTCCTGGAACCATTTAAATCATTGTTGGGTTTCTTGAGCGAATCGAAGTAAATGTGAAGATGCTTCAAAAAGAGCCACTACAAGGTCGATTCTGATCAATTTCTCATCTCTGATTCATAAATAGGTTACAGATCATACATATAGTTTTCTTTCTCTTTAAATACCCTAACATATATTCTTAACCACTATAATCATTGATCGTTTTATCATTTAAAGCCCATATATAAATGTTCAAAATGTATATCCTTTAAAAATCATATATAAATGTTTAAAATGTATACTGAAACATGATTCCAAACCCTATGAGCCTAGGTCATTATATCATTTTCTTAATATAAAATTATAAACAAAATTTTAAATACAATTTAGTAAATTTAAAAAAAATATAGATAATAGGCGTCTTAGTATCAATGAAACACTTTTGGTTTTTCTTGATGTTCATCCCATTATCAATAATGATTCTGATAGGATTATTTTCATTTTAGCACCAACCTTCACATTAAGTAATCTCATTGATAAGACCATTCAAATCACAACATCTCTGATATTATATAATATGTGAAATATTTTATTTTTTTACTAAACATTTAGTTGTAATATTGCTGTTAGGAATTTAGTTAATTATTTATCTAAGATCTCATCCTTATAGAGAAACTTCCTCACCTTATGATTAGGCTAGGGAGATTTTTTTTATTGTTTTTATTATTATTCGTTTCTTTATTAAATGTATACTATTTTCTTTTTAAAAAATAAATGCATTTATGGAATATGTTCTCCTCTCTCATTTTTGTCCAATGGAGGTGGAGATTGTTATAACTATAAAATATAAGTTTAAACTATAAAATGTAGCTTTAGTTTATCATGGAGGCATTTAATCACACTTGGCGGGTTACATATGTATAGGTGTTTTGGAGTCCAGTTGGAGGGTATAGTGAAGACTTCACAACCGTTTTGATTTTGAATTCTTCATAGACCATCAAGAATTCAATATGAAGAGTTATATGGTAGGAATATCCCAAATCATCTAACTATGCCTGCCCATGGGAATTGGTTAATAGACGCGGTGAAGAGAGATACATATTGACTTCAAAATTAGAAATACCAGTAGTTTTTTTTCCATAATTTTGTTCTTAATCCTTTAAACAATTGATTATACATTAGCTTTAATTCAAACAATTGATTATACATTGCCACCTCCAATGGCTCAACCGTTCTTGATTTTGTCATTATTGTCAATTATATGAAGGAATTTAGCATACTAGGGAGGAAATTTCTATAAATTTAATGCTCAAGTTCTCTCCAAAATGCAAAATATAGTTTGAATCCTTTGAAGGAAAGGGAAGCTAAGAAGGATTTTGCCATGTTCATTGAGTGTATTTTTCTCTTATTTTTCTTTGTGGGATTCCATGGGGTTGTTGATGCATCTGGATTCCATTTGATAACAATATTATGTTATCCAAAGATGGAGAAGATGAAAATCTTGGTACTCATTGGGTTGTTATCTTCGTTGGATCTTCTGGATAGTAAAACTATATACATAAAATGATTTTCTGCATTGTTGTCCATACTAAGGTCTACATAATGCACGCTGTATAAATCTAACATGTAAGGTAATGAAGTAATTGCTATGTTTATGGGCAGGCAATTAGGAACACATGTATAGCTCAATTTTAGATATATCTATAACTGAATTAGATATGATTTGATACATTTGGTTATATGTGATTTACAATGATAAATATTTTCATAGGCATAGGTTCACTAGCGAGGTTGGGGGACTTTTAAGTAGCTCACCGGAATTGCATCCTTTTTGTTTCCTTCCTCACCTACATGGCATGAACTTCACAGGATGAGTTTCAACGTACTTTGTTGATGATTTTGGTAGAGTAGGTACCACTCTTTGCTCAAATTACCTAATAGACCATATTTTTTAAAGAACCTTTGGCACAAAGAAGATGTGTATAGATCTAAAGATGCCAAAGCTATGTTTCTAGATTTTATACCTTTGTATTTTATTTGGTCTTCAAGGTACATAGAGATGTCCATGTAGGGTAAGATCATGATTATAGGAATATTGCTAACTCTTGATGCATTCAATTTATGTTAATTATAATTTTGGCATAACTCAGTTAGGTGTTGAATCACTTGGTTATAGGCTGGTGTTTGGCATGCATACTAAATCATTAAAATATCCAGACTAAAATATGAGAATATTATTGTGTTTATTTATGATAGTATATAAACCAATTTTTTTTGTCTTGGTGCTATTATAAAATGGAAAACATTTGACATCATTATATAAATATTACTACCAACTAAAACTATTATCACATAAGAGTAATATACCCATCCAATCAAACTTAAAACTAAGCTATGTTGCAATAAAAACATTAAGAGACATCACATGCATTCCATTCCTCTTGGAGACCTAAGAGTTCTAGGAACTGTTTGGTGAAAATGTGAAGCTGGGTTACAATTTTTGCCCTTTTTGAGAAAAAAATTTCATTTTTTTCGGTTCTTCAACTTTCTGCAAACTATAACAATTTTTCTGTGTAGAATTTCATTTTGCGATAAAAATAAAAGTTGTGAGAAATTTTGTTAGCTTTCTATTACTTAATTTTTTGAAATTTTTTTATGCAGATCTGATATGTCAACTTAGCGTTTTTTTGAGTGTGTGTTTCTTAACAATCAAAGGATTCATAAGAAGTCATGTTATGACGCAATGTTGTATTCATTGAAAATTTGTGTTTTTGAAAAAACAAAATGTGTTACAACAATCTAGACAGAGTCTACTTTGTTTTTGTCATATTTACAAAGCCAATGGATGCATATCATAATTACTAGAATTTTTTGACCTGGTCCAATACGAAAAAATGTGTATTTTGGATATGTTTCGCGTCGCAAGAAATTTCTTAACATATAAGTTGTAAACTAAAAATCTAAAAGCTACCCATTAGAGACGACGGACCAATGTAATGCCCCATAATTTTTTCAATTTTTTTTACAATGTATTTTGGGAGATACAAAATTTTGATTTCACTGAGTCACAATGACCTTCAGAAATTGTTTGCACCCATTTTATTAGAAAAATAATTAAAATTATTAAACTTTTATGAAATTCCATAAAAGTTATATTTTCTGAAAGTAGATTCAGTTCTGAAAATGCTTGTCTTGGTTCCGACAATTAATTAACAACCTTTCATGCAGTTTAATCAGTCCAAAGTTGCAGAACCGTATTAAGAACCTGGTTTTTGCGTAATTGATGACGTGTTAGTTTGGCCGAACTTTTAGTAAAGTTCGGCCGAACTATGTTTTCCACTTAAGACCCGTTAAATCTAACGTCTTAATAGTTCGGCCGAAATTTTGATCAAAAGTTCGGCCGAACTATTGTATAACTCTCTGTTGGCCGGAGAGTTTTGCGGAGCCCCCTACTAAAACACATTTCGCGTCAATATAAATTGACGCGAAATGATTCACAATTTTCGCACATTTCGCACACTTCTTCTCATTTTACAAAGATCTTGTTTTGGGTTCAAAAACTTTTCTTCAAAGTTTGGATTTAAGATCATTTCTTGTTTGATTTTACAATTTTGGGTTCAAAGAATTTTTTTGGAAGACATTTCTTAGAGGCAGCGTGATTTTGGCGACAATTGTAAAAAATTTCTTGGACGTACATTCAAAAGACATTTCTTAGAGGTGGCGTGATTTTGGCGAAAATTGTAAAACATTTCTTGGACGTACATTCAAAAGACATTTCTTGGAGGTATGTACGTGTTTTGAGTTGAAGTAAATCTTTTGAGCTTCGTTTCATTTTTATAAGACATTTTTCTCTCGAATTTTTTAAAGTGTTTTGGATTGGAATATGTATTTTTTGCAAAAAATTTACACTGACTTTTTTTAAATTAAATCTTTTGTAATATTTTTTGTAATTGAGTTATTGTCCAATTTTTTGAAGGAAATTTTTTGAACTTCATACCCTATTATCATGGGAAATCGAAGAACTTGTGCGAGAAAATATGATTGAAAAAGAGACCCTGAGACACGTAGAGAAGAGACTAGACAATCTTGCAAAAGAAAGTTAGAAGCTCTCTCAAATATTGAAGAGGAAAATCAACCTCAAGCAGAAATTGAAGCAGGTATGTAAATGTAAATATTATGATATATTGATATATATTTAAAATTTTCCCAATGTAAAATGTGAAGCTTAATTTTTATTTGATGAACTAGTTTGAAAAATATTTTGTTAATGTAAACAGACAGAGATATTCCTCAAAATATTGAAGAAGAAAATCAACCTCAAGTAGAAATTGAAGCAGGTACGTAAATGTAAATATTATGATCTATTGATATATTTTTAAAATTTTCCCAATGTAAAATGTGAAGCTTAATTTTTATTTGATGAACTAGTTTGAAAAATATTTTGTTTAATGTAAACAGACAAAGATATTCCTCAAAATATTGAAGAAGAAAATCAACCTCAAGCAGAAATTGAAGCAAGTATGTAAATATTATGATCTATTGATATATTTAAAATTTTCCTAATGTAAAATGTGAAGCTTAATTTTCATTTGATGAACTAGTTTGAAAAATATTTTGTTTAATGTAAACAGATAGAGATACTCCTCAAAATATTGAAGAAGAAAATAAACCTCAAGCAGAAATTGAAGCGGGTATGTAAATGTATATATTATGATCTATTGATATATTTAAAATTTTCCTAATATTTATTGACATATTTATTAATTTAGTGATTTATTGAATATGTACTATTTTTTCGAATATGTACGGATGAAATCACTATCGATAATGAGATGTTAGAAAATGTTGACACTCACACATATGGAGATAAAAAACCTGACCATGTTATACGATATCGTGTCAACCGCATTTTTGAAAAGTATTTCTTAAATGAGCGAGTGACAGTTCAGGCTCAAATGTTGAAAGGTCTCCTATCATCAAGGAAATTAAAAGAAGCGACGACACTATTGGGTATTCGAAAATCAACCAAAGATAAAAAAATGAAGGAAGAGGTGATAAAAAATATGAATAGTGCTATAAAGTCAATTAAGAGATCTAGAGATAAATATGTTTCAAATGTACGTAGAGGAATACATATGGCAATGGTTTCACTAAGTACTCAAGAGAATCATTTGATAACATCTATGGCACGAGGACTGGGAACCTCACGAAAAAATCTACACAAACATCGAAAATTTCGACTGCAAATAGATGTAAATGATGAACTCGATTATTGGAGAGCTATTTGTAGGCAACTATACAAAGATAGACTTGGAGAAAATGTTAAAAGAATAATATATGAATATTGGAAGAACAATTCGCGTGTTTCACCAACTGCAAGACATGTGATGCCAAGAAGAATAGCACGAAATCAGTATGAAGAACATGAAAAAAATCTCTTGGAAACCACTCAGATAGAGTTATTCAACAAGTTCAAAGAAGAGAATCATCAAATTCATGTTTCACTCAGTGCTTTTGTTCAACAAAAACCATGGTATGTAAAACCTATCATCGTACGCGACACTTGTTGTTGTTGTTATCATGTGGAATTTGAGTTATATTATGACACATTCCTTGATTTCAGTAGAACATTATGGAAGGATTCACCTCCTCCTTCCACTATCCGTGAATTCATATCTCAAATTCTATGTGAAAGAGAAAGCGATGAACTATTTTACAAAAATAAATGTGTTGGTGGTAAAAAATGAGATGATTGTGGAAATTTGACTAAATTTCAAAACAAATATCGTATTGATATAAATGATCAATCATTGTCCAACATGAAAGTGAAATGGAAGAGATATGAATATATCGGTACATCGATTCAAGGTGCAAATAGTGTTAAAAGAATCGAATTATGAGAAGACGAAATTTTTCTGATAGAATTTTTGAGAAAGTTTGAGGCATAAATTTACAAATACACCAAGCATTCCCATAGAGCTCGATGGCAAGACTTGCAATTCAAAAAATCTTGTGAAGCTTTTCCACTAGGGACCATTTTGTGAGTGATTGATTTTGCAGAAAACTACACATTTGTTCCACAAAAAGAAATTCAGAGTGAATACTATCATTCTGACAAAGTCTCCATGCTCGTCCATATTCTATATAGACACGCTAAACAAAATGTCGATCATATAGAAAGCATGAGTGAAAATCGACATATCATTAAAGAATATCACTTTTATATCAGTGACGATCGTACACATGATACATGTTTTGTACAACATTGTTTTGGAAGAATTTATGATTCATTGAAAAAACGTGGAATAACATTCAATGAACATTGGATATGGTCAGACGGATGCACAGGTCAATTCAAATCTGCACGATCATTCTTTTGGTTGTGTTGTCTTCATAAGAAAACTTGCATTAAACATTGTTGGAATTTCTTCGAGACTGGCCATGGAAAAGGAGAACATGACGGTGCAGGAGCATGCATAAAACGAGTACTTCGAAGATATCAAATGAACCACTCTGCACACCGACTTGTGAACGCTGAAGAAGTTGTTCAATGGTGCATCGTTGCTCTAAGCCATGAGAAAAACCCATCAAGAGAAGTGCGAAGGTACATTCAATTTAATTTATATTGGAAATCTAATTTTAAACATTGTACATTTATCATGCAATGATTATTTTTAATTGTATTTTGATATCATATTTACAAATTATTTTTCTAATTTTCCATATAAAGGTTTTTCTGGCATATTGGAATCGAAGATGTAGATAGATCAATTGGAAATGACGTTGAAACAATAAAAGGACTCGAAAATTGCATTCAATTCAAACAAAGTTGTTCAAAATTGTGTTTGCATTGGATAAAAGAAAATATTCTTGTTTTTGTGATGTTTGCATAGACAACACAAAATCCAATGACGTTTGTGAAAACAAAATGTATGTGAATGATTGGAAACATACAAAGCTAAATACAAAGGGCAAAATGTCTGTTGCAATGTTTGAAGAAATGCAATCAGAGGAAACTACAATATCATCCGATGGTGATCGAGTTTTTGATCTTGTTAGAGAAGGTAACATTTGAATTAATTTCTAATGATTTAAAGATCTAGAAATAAATTTAAATATGCATAATTAAATGTTAAATTTTTATTTTATTGTGCAGGAGATGTTTTTACTGTAATTGCACCTATTGAAAACGATGAAAATGTGAAGTATTATTTGATGCGTTGCACTGAACGAAAAATGAAATTATTACAAGACTATAATGATCACGGATTTCAGTATGACAGAGGGTCTATTATACTGAAAGGTTATTTTTTCAGACAAAATCATCAAAGTGGAGACTTTGTTTACTTTGAAGACTATGAACCTGATTCCATAAGTTGTCAATATTGTCACTTGGTGTGCGCAGCACGCATAAAGTTGATAGAAGTTCAATCAAAGAAAAAATTGAAAATTAAGAAATGGAAAATGTCAAAATCCGATCATGAACGGATTATTGAAGATGGAATTCCATTAGAATTTTTTTGAGTGAAGTGTCCAACAATATATTATCTTTGGATTAAATATGTTTTAGAACTTCTTGTACTCAACTAAAAATTGAGCTGCTTATGTTATTTGTGGTTTGCACATGTTACAAATTGTTTAGGTACAAGCACGTGCTCTAGTATCAACCGAAAGTAGTTTTTCTATACATGTGCATTGATGAAAAATGTTATATGTATTGGATATATATATATTCTAGAATGAAATTAATTGTTCTTGTATATGTTTTCCGACCGTATGGTACAAATTATTTCACTTTATTTTGTAAGGTCAGATTCGGTCCCCATATGGCCTAGCCTCCAAGGGACGAGATAACAAGTGGTTGTCTCCTCTTGCCCGAATCGCAGCTTTTAAGTACAATTTTAATGTTTATGGAGGACATCTTACATGATGTCCTAGCCGAGGATAGATTCTCTTTGTTTCAAGTTTTTGGTAAAAGTTGTCACCGAATGACCTACTAGGATATTATAAATACTAGCTTTGTAAGATCATTTGGCATTCGAAAAAATTCGAAAGTCTTGGACTGTTAATCAATTTAAAGTATCATTCACCCTAGGGAGTGTAAAATATTCAATGTAGGTTGGTGACAATGCTCACTACTAGCTTGAAGCATCTCCAATGACCAATTCTTTAATGAATTCCAATGCACTAGACCAAAGTTGGTGACCCACTTGGTTTTTCACCCAAGAAATTCCAAGGTACTCTTCTTACCTTTGGCCCCCAAAGCTACAATGGAGTTATAGGAAAGTGAAGAAATTTTTTCTCACTGATAGGAATTTGGTCACATCCCTTATCTCCCCTTATCAAAAAGTTCCTATCTACTACATTATCCAGCATGTACTCAAGATCACTATTTCGTAATTAGAATATCACAATATCATAAGTTCTCACAAAAATACATGGAATTCCATTACGACACTCATCTAACAATGGGGAGCTCAAAAGTGACAATGTAATAATATTGAATGATAGAATGTGAATAATTAGAATGTAATCAATTACAAATAGCATTTATTGTGATCAATCTTAAACTATTTTCTTCTTCTATTATTATTGTCACCCTTATTAGTTTTGTCATCTTTCTGTATCAATTATATTAAAAAGAAAGTAAAAATCATAAATCATAAACCATTTAAATATTTAGCTCGAACTCTTGTAGTAAACACCATACCTCAAGTCTCTCTTGCTCTCCAATATTAATAGGTTTAATTATTATAACACAAAAATCGTTCTACATTGTCAATAATTTTTTGCGCTTACATTGAAATCAATGAACACTATTAATCCAATGACTTTACAAGTAATGTACCATCATACATGCAATTATATCAAATCAAAAATAAACATATACAATGAAATCAATTGGGATTATCTTGTTACAAGTAACATTTCAATTTACCACATGTGCAAATGTAGGTTGAAACCATCCAAAAATTTAAGTTTTAAAACCCTTTTGATTATATATTGTGCAACATTAAAACATTAAACATTTAAAGTTCATTAAATATCACATGCAAAATGTAGATTGAAACCATCCAAAACTTGAGTTTTAAAAACTTCACATGCCATGCCAATTATAATTCAACTATCCAAAAAAAACATTTAACATTAAATATCAGATGCCAAATGTAGTTCAGATGACAACATTACTTCACATTCACATGCCAAAAGTACTAAAACCATCCAAAAAATAAAAAAAAAAAATTATATAATAACAATTTGTAATAAAATATGTCCAAAAATTGTAAATCTCACTTGAGTATCAAACTGTATAAAGTTTAACAAATTTTAAAACCATCTAAATTTTGAAATCAAATCTACTGTAAATCATGTCCATCAAATGGAGACGGATCTAACATCTTCCCTACTAGGGTCTCAGTCCATGCCCTATCCTGTGAATGGGAAACCTACATACACAATGCACATGTAAATATATAAACTTATTTTCAATAGTATTAAAAAAAGGAACTAAAGACAACTTGTTCAAATGCTATGGATGTTCCTATCTCCGTCGCTAGAGTCTGCGGATTAAAGAAACATTCTATAGGAACCTAAATTCAAAAAATTTTAAATAACTCAAAATATATATATATATATATATCTCAATTTTTAATGGAACTTTTTGAGGTAGAATATATATATATATATATAACTTTTAAACATAAATTTTAAACTTGTGAAAAATTGTCCATACTTGTGGCTCATCTCCCAAGGAAGTAGAAGGTACATCTCCCAAGGAAGAAGAAGGTACCGCCATCCCAAAAACATCAGACGGAATTGGTACCTATTAAAACATTTTATCAAATTATATATATACATACATGTACATGTGTGGCAACAATTATTTATTTTAGAGTCACTTTAGTATCAAACTATATCAAGTTTAACAAATTTTAAAACCATCTAAATTTTGAAATCAAATCTACTGTAAATCATGTCCATCAAATGGAGGATCTAGCGTCTTCCCTACTAGGGTCTCAGTCCGCGCCCTATCCTGTGATAGGAAACCTACATACACAATGCACATGTACTTGAACATTAAAATTTGAAGTTTTAAAAATGAATGAAAATATATATATCTAGAACTTCATGTGAAAAACAAAATATAACAAAAAAATCATGCAATACCTCATAAGGTTCCCTCTCCATTTGATGAACAGGTTCTCCCATAGGAACATCTTCACTGGTAAACTGTACAATATACATGTACTGTTAAATATATATATATATATATATATATATATAATGGAACTTTTTGAGGTAGAATATATATCTATATATATATATATAACTTTTAAACATAAATTTTAAACTTGTGAAAAATTGTCCATACTTGTGGCTCATCTCCCAATGAAGTAGAAGGTACATCTCCTAAGGAAGAAGAAGGTACCACCATCCCAAAAACATCAGACGGAATCGGTACCTGTTAAAACATTTTATCAAATTATATATATACATACATGTGCATGTGTGGCAACAATTATTTATTTTAGAGTCACTTAAAAAACACTAACATACATGTGCCAACATATCATGATGGTCAGACCCATCTGCATCGTTTGAACTGGAGGTCCCGAACGTAATATTAACATTTTCATCACGCATCATGCCTGAGAACTGCAAATGGTGTTTTAACATATAATCATACATTTTTGTTAGATTAATGTAGACATACAAATAAATGTATACATGTACATACACATGTATTTATTAAAAATTGTACACGTGTATATGTAAATATAATTTCAAACCCTAAGGTCACTAACACATACCGTTCCGGTGCCCTCTTCCTCATGAAAAATTAGGTCTTGCAGACCATTGTGACAATTTATTGCATATGTTCGGAGATCTTCAACATTCATGTTGTAAATCTCCTCATCTGTACGATAAACAAAATTGGCACGTGCATTTTCACGTGCTCTTTGTCGATTTAAACAAAGATCGACTCCACTCAATCCGCTATGAACATTGTCGATCATAACATCTCTTGCTTCTCGACTTACACATCCATCTCTGATCACAGGGTTTCGACTCGAAACGGTCGACTCACCAATGGCGGCTCAGGGCGAGGCAACTCCACATCTCGCTTAGCGCCCTTACGTTGATATAATCGACCTCTCGGGCCAAAAAATTCTGAAGGAAGGTCATTGTAGTCGGGTTTCATACCCAAAAAAAATTCTGCATAAAACATTTGTGAAAAATAAACAAGAACCTCATCGTTCCATGGAAGCCTTCCAAAGGCCGCAAGATGTCGATCATACAAATAACCAGCTTTGTCTGTGTGCTTGAAATACTGCACCTTCAACATTTTTCTTTTTGGCCCTTCCTTATAATTAAACATTGACTTGGCATCTGCTCTTGTAACTTTTTGTTTTATGTCCTGCCATTTATCGGGACCTATCACTGTTTCTTTTCTCTTTCTCATCAGTTCTACAAATGAATCAGTCATTGGCCCCAAATTTCTGTACACCTTTACCATTTCATCCAATGAATGTGTAACTATTTCAAGGCTTTGTCTACTCTCAGCAGGTAGAGACAAAGCCATGAGATCTCTTTGAAATTTGCATGAAGGCTTTCACACCTTTGTAAGGTGCATTCCGCCATGTTGGTTTCCCATGGTATATCAGTAATCTCAGCCGGATAAGTTGTGCTGGGTTGACAGCCTTCTTCTTGAATGTAGCGAGCTGCCCTGCGTCTATTTTGACCACTAGCTCGAACATTTTCGGCCTCTGCATCAATATATATATAATTTCGTATATTAGAAAAAACACGTGTAAAAAAAGTTGTACAAATTTAATGAAAAAATATTGAAATTGATGGCAACCTTGATGTTGTTGGTTAACATCTTCTCCAACATGACCCTCCTGAGAACCAAACCCAGAATGATGCTGCTGAGAAACAGACCCATAGTGACCCTGTTGAGAACCAACAGCCGTTGATTGGCCTTCGAAGGAATAAATATCACCCCCTTCCTGCAACCTGCTACCACTCATACCTCGACCGGTTGAACCTTGGCCACGCTCCATGGATGGAGTAGAAACCCTTCTCCTCTTGCCTCCTAAAAATTAAAATATGAAACTTATTAACAACTAATTTCACTCACAAAGTTAACAAAAAAATCAATTCCATATGTACACACATGTATGGAGATTTAAGATTATATTTAAATACCGTGAACATCCTCCGATCCCTGAACCTCCATAAGGGATTCAGTTGATCTTCGTCTTTCATCCTCCATGATATATATCTATTGGTCGACATTTACACAAAATAGATTTCAAAAAATCAATTTGTAATTTAGTGTACACGAATTATGTAGAACACAACTTTCAAAGCAATAATTGATCATGTGTGAAACTAAATTTAATCGAAAAAGATATTATAAAAATGATAAGTTCACCAAATTGCGCTTTACATGGTGGTTGCACACTTGGTATAAAATTTACTACTTATACACTTTATTTTGTGGAAGAAATGACACATGTACATAGTTTACCTTAAATTTGTTGTGTTTTACAGATATTAAAATGAAGAACTTCTATTTAGATCCATTCCAGAGATTGATTGTAGGGGAATTTACTAGATATGTCACCTTTCATAAAAGATGAAATTCAGAGGCTACCTGGCCCTTTACAGACTTTGCCTATATAACTTGTAGAAGTGAACACTAGAGGCATTAACAATATCAAAGAACGTTTTCATGCTCAGACATGGGAATGTGTATCTTTCCCTACGCAAAAAAATAGTTCAAGGTATTTAATCTTCATAGACATGTCATCAAGCAAGTCAATGTGATCATCCCCAACTTACTTTTTATGAAATTAGGCTTGGAATCCTCTACAACCTGGTGGATGGAGTTGAATGGGAACTAGGTTGAAAGGCCTTTACAAAATACATGCTAGTGAATAACACTTACTAGGTTATGCCAACAAATAAAGTGGGAGAAATGTTTTCTCCTTGAGGTTGTCCAATTGGGTGTGTAATACCAACTTCACCCATTTCCTCACAGGTTTCTCTCTTAGGTTACAAATGTCTTCCACCTTATTAGTTATATATTTTTCAATTTCCCGAGGATTCCTTGATTTTTTTCTCCTACCATCTCCCTCTCTCAATCCCCAAATTATTGCCATCAAACATGCCCCATTGAGGATCTAGAGCAATGTTTTCACCATACTTAGAACTGTCATTGCTGCTAATTGAAATTGGAGTCATGTATACTATATTGCTTGCTTAAGTGGCTCTTACTTGGACAATATCCTGAGATGAGTTTGACATGATGGTCATATGAGGTTGGAAGCTACTTGGTGTAATTTTCCTTAAATCTTCAAAAAAACAGAGCAAAAATGTCATTTTCGATCATTTTTTATTAGCTTATGCATACAACAAATGTTATCAAAATTGGAACACAATCATGTTCCATGAGCATGAATTATGAATGTCGCAAGCGAAATGGCAAGGAAATTTGCATTCATTTAGGCAAAAGAAGGCTATGACATTAAGGCCCATGCTAGAAAAAATTATGCAAATAAAGTTGCTAAGTCTTGATACTTACCATGTGTTTCAAAGCCATAACAAAGGTTGGCTTTGAGAGTGTCCTCTCAAAGCCCTGTCTTGAGATGAAATTTAATTCAATGTCTCTTAGAGTTGCAAGGTGGAATTGATAGAACTATTTGATTTCTTTACCATAAATGGGAAGACAAGACGTCACAAGATTTTGGGAAGGTCCACTCTTGAGCGAGAGCCTCATGATTACAACCTAATCATGAGAGTCAAATGGGAGTGCATCCTTATTTTGAAAAAAAATAGGATTCTAAGCTACCTAGAGCATCATTACTTTTTAGGGTTGCTTGTCTCCCATAAGGATTCATAAGAAAATAGTTGTGTTGATTGTCTAGAGATATATGTATGTGTGTGTTTCATTATATTCTCTATTTCTTATGTTGTGTTTCATTATGTTTCATATTTCTTACATTTCAGCCCTCCTATTTTTCTTTCCACTCAAGGTTTATAAAATAACATGAGAAGAAACATGAGACTTGGAACAATCATTTTCATTATCTAAGAATGACTTAAAATGACCTTGTATGTCTTCTCATTTTAGAGCTCAAATTTTTAGGAAGGATTTAAGTATCCACCTTTCAAGAATCACTAGAAGAGGTTGATAAAGAATATAGGAAGACAAAAAACTAACCAGTGATGTACTAAATGTATTTATTGGGAGGTAGATTGGCATATGGACTTTTGGTAGCTAGAACTTTTCCAAATAAGTGAATGTATTTGAAAACCAAACCTCTAGTTTATTTTGGTTTAGACAAGGTCTAGAATTTGAAAAGTGAATTCCCTCTTTCTTCCTCTTACATGTCCAATGATCGGAATCTGGATTGAGGGAAAAAAATTTCCTTAATAAAAATTTTGCATTTTATTTGTACACGAGTTTTTAAAAGCTAATTAACTCATAAATTTCTCACAAAATACACTTAAAGCTTGACACAAACCCCTTCCCAATTGGCTAACTTAAAACGATCCTAAACTCATTTTTATTTAACTAATGAGGGAGATAGCCCAATAAAACTAGTTTGTCCATATTCAAATCAAGTTGGTATCAAAGTACAATTTAGCTCATTTTAGTCAAGGTTAGTTAGAAGAATTAGCTATTGGTTTCTGTCTTCAATTTCCTCTCAAAATGAATGTGTACGTGCTTTTGAGAGACACACTAGACCTGAATAAGGTCCAAATTTTTGATGAAAATGTGCTATGAAAGTAAAGGGCTAAAGGCAAACATGTACATGGCATAGTTAATACAAGGCATAGTTGAGCCAAATGTTGTTGAGGAAGGGCCTAATTATTTGGGTCTTGGTTATGGAAAACATGGAGAATGCTCCAAAGCCAAGGAGACACATGAAGATGTTCCAACAAGGAATTTTATTTCGTGTTCATTACCTCAAGCATGTGAAGTTTGTGTTCATGATGAATGGAAAAGTTTGACACCCACTTCGCAAGAAGATGTTAATAAACATGCAGCTAATGAGAATGTAAAAGAAGAGGATGTTGAAAGCTCTATCTAGTCATTGAATTCATTGCTAGTATTCAGAGGAGAGCCACTACCTCATCAAATTCACCTAGGACTCAAACCATTATTTTTAAATTTGAAATATCATGGTGTGTTGTTTCAATGCCTGAATCCACAACCCTAACATAGATTGTTTTATTCTTTTTTTGCAAGATTTAGTTGGTTATATTAAAAGTCAGTTGAATTTAAAATTCTTGGCTTAGTGACATGAACCAAACATATTGTACATATTAAATGAGGAATTTCGCTCTCCCAATCATTTCTAAATCACCCATATCACCAAAAAAACATGTTTTAAAAGAACATACTTTGGTATGGGAAAGACCTTATGTTTCAAATATTATAAGAAGGTTTTTGATATGGTTGAGAGAATGTGGAAAATAGAATCCATAAACAAATTATTTTTCAAAACGTATTACTATCATGTTGACTAGGTCATGGTATGAGAGGATAACATTTTAGCCCCATTACTCATGCATGGCAAGCTAGCTACATGTGGAATTTTAACAAGACTCTAAAAGGTCTAAAATCACAAACCTCGTTAATGGTTGACAGAGTCAAATCTTACACCTAGTTGGCTAGATCACGCTATGTTAAATACTTGGCCACTAGGAGGAATAAGAGTTCCATTTTGTGTTATTGTATTTTGTTCCATAGTTGAAAATACAACTAGAGTGTGAAGTTAGAGAGAAAAATGTATGAAGTTAAGTTTTTATAGCAACCTTACATGCTAAAAGTCTTAGCTAACTCTAGAGAGATTACCTCTTTCTTTGTACTCACATATTCTCCATACCAGAAAAGAGAGAGTAGAGCATGTTTACATTTTAGTGTTGTTTTTCTCCCATAAGGATTTCCTAGGGAAACAGGAGTCTAGAGCATCATTACTTTTTAGGGTTGCTTGTCTCCCATAAGGATTCATAGGAAAATAATTGTATTGATTGTCTAGAGATATATGTATGTGCGTGTTTCATTATGTTCTCTATTTCTTACGTTGTGTTTCATTATGTTTTATATTTCTTACATTTCTGCCCTCCTATTTTTCTTTCCACTCAAGGTTTGTAAAATAACATGAGAAGCAACATGAGACTTGGAAAAATCATTTTCATTATCTAAGAATGACTTAAAATGACCTTGTATGTCTTCTCATTTTAGAGCTCAAATTTTTAGGAAGGATTTAAGTATCCACCTTTCAAGAATCACTAGAAGAGGTTGATAAAGAATATAGGAAGACAAAAAACTAACCAATGGTGTACTAAATGTATTTCTTGGGAGGTAGATTGGCATATGGACTTTTGGTAGCTAGAACTTTTCCAAATAAGTGAATGTATTTGAAAACCAAACCTCTAGTTTATTTTGGTTTAGACAAGGTCTAGAATTTAAAAAGTGAATTCCCTCTTTCTTCCTCTTACATGTCCAATGATCGAAATCTGGATTGAGGGAAAAAATTTCCTAAATAAAAATTTTGCATTTTATTTGTACACGAGTTTTTAAAAGCTAATTAACTCATAACTTTCTCACAAAATACACTTAAAGCTTGACACAAACCCCTTCCCAATTGGCTAACTTAAAACGATCCTAAACACATTTTTATTTAACTAATGAGGGAGATAGCCCAATAAAACTAGTTTGTCCATATTCAAATCAAGTTGGTATCAAAGTACAATTTAGCTCATTTTAGTCAAGGTTAGTTACAAGAATTAGCTATTGGTTTCTGTCTTCAATTTTCTCTCAAAATGAATGTGTACGTGCTTTTGAGAGACACACTAGAGGAATAAGGTCCAAATTTTTGATGAAAATGTGCTATGAAAGTAAAGGGTTAAAGGCAAACATGTACAAGGCATAGTTAATACAAGGCATAGTTGAGCCAAATGTTGTTGAGGAAGGGCCTAATTATTTGGGTCTTGGTTATGGAAAACATGATGGAGAATGCTCCAAAGCCAAGGAGGCACATGAAGTTGTTCCAAGAAGGAATTTTATTTCATGTTCATTACCTCAAGCTTGTGAAGCTTGTGTTCATGATGAATGGAAAAGTTTGACACCCACTTCGCAAGAAGATGTTAATAATCATGTAGCTAATGAGAATGT